>JAWNOK010000006.1:0-672630 GCA_035046005.1 Drosophila acutilabella | reverse complement strand
TCAAGATACAAATTGTATCTGCAAAAAAATTGCATAAGTATCTTGCGCATAACTGGGTCAATTGGGCAGGCTGTAAAAGAGCCAAAGATGTTCTAGCTTTTAAAGGCTATTTATAGTAGCATTTTTTCTGTTGTGTGTTTAACTGTGTCATCGATCCATAAAGGTTTATTGGCTTTGTGTTAATAAGCCATAAAGAATTTGTCAACGTTAAGTTGAGTTGCTAATTAGCAGCGGAACGTTTAATACTACCCTCTCTTTCTGCCCTTTCTCCCCTCTCTCTCTCTCTCTCTCGCCTTCCCTTCTCTCCCAATCACAGCTGTAGGCGTTGCATCCTAAAGCTACTCTGAGTCAGTCCCTAATGAGCCTTCTGTGTGGTAAATAATTCACCCAAAATTCCTCCAAGTGGCTTTTATTATAATGATGTATTTCTTGGAGGCTGGCGGGGCTTCTGGGCTGTGGGGGAATCGTTGTCAAAGGTGAGCTTTTTATGCATGAGTAATAATATACACGAAATATGGCTGTGAATGGTTTTGTCGCTTTTAGCTTCTTTTTTTTTGTCGTTTTCTTTTTAAAGCTTTTATGCAAATGGTAACCTTGAACTTGGCAATTGAACCTCACAGAAATGAGCAAAGTTCTTTGATGTACTTATGAGTAAACACGACTGCAAAAGGCCATCATCACTTAAACTGTTGTTGCGCTTAAGAACAACATGCAAATAACTTAATTTAATTGAATTAACATGCGACTAAAGTTACAAAGTTTAACAACAAAACAATTTAATGAATGGCAGTGATTTAACAAGCCAAGTTTTGACATAGTCAGTTGTATAGTTATGGTATCAATAAGTTTAATGAGTCATTTGACATAAGACTTAATTCAGGTAGTGCAACTATTGATGGAGGTAATGTAACTCTAATTTTATTTTTAGAAGACATTATGATTTTATTTGAAAATTTATGCATAATTGAGTACTCAAGAATGAATAAAATAGAATGAAGTCTTTGTTGGTTAAAAGCTTAAGGAAAGAATTTAATATTATTGTGCATAATAAAAGCAAATATATGTAGTCTTCAAAGTAAATCAATTCACAGCAATGAGGTGCAAAATAAGCTTTACTGAGTATAAGCAACATAGACGCAGGAATTCTTTGATTTTAAGAATACAAATTGAACAAGTTTTATGTCCTTACAAAACTTATTTTATATGTCAAATTTCATTACCTTATTTAAACTTATTATTTTTAGATTTTTGTGTCACTAATTTAATTTTTAGTACCTTTAAAACAATTAGTTAAAATTCGACATAAGTTTCTGTACCATTTAAGTCGAAATAAATTTCTTTTAGGTATTTGACATACAGAAAATGACACGACAGCTGACAGTGCTTAATAAAACTATTCAAAATAAATAAGATGGAAAGCAAAAAGATTTGAAACTGATGTGCAGTGCTTATGAAAGAATAAAAACACTAAGAGTTCTGCAAAAAGTATTCAAGTCACATAGTTAAAAGCTTACAACTAGTTGCCTTAAATAAAACACATTTTAAAGCATTCCCAATACAGTCGAGCTATTAATTCACACTGAATGCGGCTCTTAATCATCTTAAAATAAACAAACTTCAGTGTCGTAATGAAAGTTGAGTTGAGGGACTCTTCTCATTGGGGAAGTTGCAAAAGTGACGCAAACGAAACGGAGTCCAATGCAAAAATGCAATAATTGCATATTGACCCATTTTACACACTCGCAAACACACACACACACACACACACAGACACAATACAATGAGGCGAACGAGGAGGCGTGGCAGCGGTTAAGACTGCCGACAATGTTTGCCGATTGAGTTACGCATGCGTGCACGTTGCCTTCATTTAATTAGGCGGCGACACCTGTGCGAGGAGTAGCAGGGGTGGGGGGAGTCACCTGGAGCTGCAGACGGAGACTGTGGAGTAGCAGAGGAGGGAGCTGCAGACGGAGTCCAAGTTGAAGTTGAGGTCGCCATCAATCAGCGTGCGAGTCGTCGTCAAGTGAGGCGTGAAAACGGTGGTAGAAATAACAACACGAAATCAGAAAGGAAAGTGGAGTGCAAGCAACTGTTAAATACCCTGTACACTTGGCATATATTAAGTGTGTATTTTGTGCATTAAGTGCGGCTGTTATACCCTACAGTACTGGGTATAATAATGCAAAATGAAAATGAAAACGAAAACGCAAAATTGCAGGAGTAAATGCAGCGGGAGGGCGGGCAGTGCAAAACGAGGCGTGGCACGGTGCTTAAGCTCATTTGACAATGGAGTGCCTCAGTTGATGATGATGATAATGACGATGATGATGATGATGAAGGCAGAGCAATCAGCTCTGGGCGCGTTTATTATTTGCCTGGCCCACTTTGCTTACAGCGGCGATAATTGACGCCACGGTGGCTGCAACTGCAGCAGCAGCAACAACAACAACAACAACTAAAACAGCCTCAACAGCAACACAATTTCGACTGCACTTTAAGATACGAAGTGTCGCCAAAGTTTTATTTTATTTTTTAGCTGTGAGAGTGTTTTCCACTGTGCTGCCCAGTTGGGAGACGATCCAAACGACTAGACCAGACCAGGCCAGACCCGGCCAGACCAGACGCGGCCAAAGCAGGCCAATAATGCATTTGGCTAAATTGCATTTTTGTGTGCGACGGCAGCCGTTGTGCAATAAAACTTAAGCATATGCACTTACGCACAATGAGGCGGTAATGGGGCGTATGCGTTATGCGATAATCGTTGGGTCAACAGCGCAACTTGAAGGTTTCCATTTGAATAGGAGCTACGCAAATAAAGTGCACTGTGTGTAAAAAAGCTAAAAACTTTAATAAAATTAAATGCGTTGCCATTAAAATGAAGGAGGGGAAACCGAAAGTAGTTTGAATTTTTAGTGTTATATTTTAAAGACTAAATTGTTGGTTTAAAGTTATTAATTCAGCAGATGTTGCTTGGTGTTTCTTTAGTTTCTTTTTTGACTATCAGAGCTTATTTAGGCGTCTATTTATTATATTTACTGTACCCTTAAATAACTGCGACTTGCCGAAATCTCTTGACAATAATTTATTTTCCCTGCTACATTACGAAATGATAATTGTATAGGAAATGTTTCTGTGCTCATTGTTTATTTTAGCTGCTGCATGGCTTAAATTTGAGAATGGTTCTGTTTTATGGTCCGTTAAACGTGTGTCCACTGCCTAAACGCAAATTTCCTGCACTTTGTTTACCAATCGCTCTGTTGTACTATTTTTGTGTCAAACTAAAATTAAGTAGCACCAAGCTTATGTACTATAAAGCTCCTACTAGCTCCTAACTAAAAACCATTTTTTTACTCCTGTAAAACAACTAAACTCACCACTTCTTATAACCAAATCTAATGCACTTCTCATCTTACTTACAGAGTATTAAGACGTCTATCAGTTGCTATCAAGTCGCTTCAACTATAGCAATTGTTTTCAGTGTCTTTATTGTTCTTTCTTCTATTGTTTGTGTGGTTTTCTAATTGCATTTCGAATTGTTCTCTTCTTTCTATTGATTTCGCTTTAATCTTTGTCGTAATTATGGGTTTTTTCCACACACAAACACAGAGAGCACAAAATCCCAGCACTTTAATATACAAATCCGTTTAGAACTCGCTGCTGTGTGAGTGGAAAAGTCACGTTCAGCTCGTTTGCTCTACGTTCACGTGCTGTATGCTGTGCACTGTGTGTGTCTAGTTCAAGTTCCCTAATCTGCTGCTTGTTATCAAGCAAAATACGAGTCTATTTGGCAATCAAATAAGTCGATATCATATATCAGCTATGGGGTAAGCTGCAACGATAAACAGACGAAAAGACTGAGACTTCAGTTGACAAAACAAAAGGATTTGCTGGGGGCTCTTTTGTGCTGTCCTTAAACCATTTTTGTCCAGCTTTAAATGCTGACCTCCACACCGAACCCAACTCTGCTTGTGATTACGCTAAGAGCAGACCATAAAACGCATATTCTGTGACATAATAAATAAAATAAATTTAATCAATTGGCGACGCTTCCGTAGTTCCATTTTGGATTCACTTCAATGACGATTTGAATTTTTGTTGTCTGTTGTATTTTGGGTTTTTGGTTTTTGGTTTTGGTGCCTTCGATTTTTTGGTGTCTTTTTCGGTGACTTTAAGATGTTGTCGTTGTCGTTGGCGTTGTTGCTGTCGTTGCTTTTATTTTTATTTTTATGGCTGAGTTACTGATTGTTGCTGGCTCTTGGTTCTCGATGCTCGATGCTCGATTCTGGCTGCTCGATGGTCCGCTTGTTGTCACCAGTTCATATTTTCAGTGTTTAGCGTTCATTTCTTTCAATTTTGTGCCTTTTTATGTGTGTCTCGCTGTCATTTGCTTATCGCAGTCTGTTTTTTTGTCTGTCATTTATTGAGTTCTTCGCTTCGTTGCAGAGTCAGAATCAATTTCAGTTGTTGTGCGTGGCGTATACGCAATCTGCTACTTCTATTGTGTATACGCCACGTTGAAAGCTGTTTTAAGCACTTTACTTTAAACAAAAAACTAGTTTCTTATATTTTAAGCTAGTAATTTAATTCTTTTCATTCATTTCATTGACCCAATTCGAATAGCGAATATTTCTTGAATTTCCATTCATTTCTTTTGTTTTATTCTAAACTTTTGCTTTTACTTTTTGTCGTCTGCTTAGAACGTGTCTTTTTATGTTATCCACTAGTGGGTACAACTTATGCTAATTGACTAGAGTTGAATTCGAAATTAATGCGACATTAAAAATGGGGAGGAAATAAAATTAAATGCTGCTGACAACGAACGAGACGAATTAACATATTTATGCGATTTATGCGAGCGCCTCTTCATTTTAATATCAAATCCGATGAATCCAATGATTGCGTTGCTTTTCCTGCAATTCAATGTGCTAATTTTTTCGCTCACCTGCCGCTATCAAAGTGGTTACAATGTGGTTAGCCCAACAAAAAACTCGGTTTGTTCAATCGCTGAGTCGTTTGTTGATTTCAAGGACTGTTTGTAAATGAAATTTGTTGAATTTGCTTCCGCTTTTTGTGCTTTATTGTAATTTTATTGCTTAGCTATAGAGTGCTGTCTGCCTGTCTGTTGGATAAACCAGTTATTTACTTGGACAGCTGTAAATGTCTTGGTATGTTTACATTGAACATTCCATGATCACTTGACCTGCGTGCTAATGATGATGATAAGCGATTTGATGCTATGGAAAAACTAACTGATTATCATATGAAGTTCTAAATGTTTCTCAAGTTTCCCTTGCTACAAAACCTACTGTAAGATACCCTGTACAGCTGCACGGCCATAACTCAAACATAATCAGACTAAATTTAAGCATTGCACTGCGTTCAACGAACGAAATATATAAAAAAATTTAATTATTAAACGCGCGTGAAATGGAGGAAATGAGGGGGTGGGTGAAAGGGGTGTGAAAAGCGCGGCAGCCAGCAAAGAAATGAAGGATAACTGAAAGAACAATACGCAAATTAATCACCACCCACCACAGCTGTCGGCCTCACTGCCATTTTTTTCCACAAAAATGCGACATTTAAAGCATTTTGCATAAAGCATTTGCAATTCACATAAATTTTATTGCGTATACGTAGCCAACAAAGGGGAGGAAAAGCGGTGGGAGGATGTGGAACTGCCACTGACTCGCATGATTTTTAATATATATTTGCCCGGCCAGAATGATGACGTTCTGGCGGCCACTTTTCCGCCTAAAATTTCGCCAGCAACAACTGGCGGGTGTCGCTTTCAGTTTTTCAGTTTTTCATGGCGCTGGCACAATGACAAATTACAAGTTGAAAGTTGAGTGAACTTTGTCACAATACTGTCCACTTTTTGTTCCTTTTATTTTTTGAGAATATTCCCCGCACATATCTGTTGATGATGTCTTCTATCTGTTGTCTGGTGTCCACTGTCTGCTGTCAGCTGCCTTTAACAATTTGAGACGCTGTCCAATCTCTGGCTGCACTGCGGTTGGCCTATGAAATTGATGAGGCTTTTGTTGTTTGGCAAATGAGGCGCAGATAAGCGTCAACTTTGACGCCCTCTTGTTGAGCATTTGGTTTTGGTTTTGGTTTTGGTTTGTGTTTTATATATTTTTATTTATTTTTCGTGGTCTGCTGCTTTGCTTATCATCACAAGTTCTGTGTCTTTTCCGCTCTAGCTTTCTTGTATGCCATTTGTCTTCAGCTTTTGCCTGACACTTGAACCCATTGAACTAACAGCTTAGATTTCTTAAATGACACACTGAACCCCATTTAAGTTTGCTGTAATTATACAATTTGTTCTGCATTAACTTGAAAATCTTTAGCCTGATTTGTTAGTGTATGAAAGCAAATCCTCAATGCAAGCAGCTGCATTTCAATTGCATTTCCCCCTAGGGCATACATTAGACTTTTAGATGAACTTAGCCAAAAGGGGGTTTCCCGGCAGTCAGTCAGACTGCTCTGAATCCTCTGTGAAAACACAGACGTTGCTCCATTTTAGAGCTTAACTTTCCTTTTTTTTTCACCCACTCATTGTTGTCTTTTGTGTATTATTAAGTTAAACGAACTCTTGGCTTTGTTTTTTATGTAGCACACTTCCTGTACCTGTATCTGTGTGTGTGTGTGTGTGTAGCGTTTGCCTTTTCCAGCTAATCCGCATACAATTTCAAACAAATCTAGCAAAATTCTAGTTTCGTTTCAGTTTTTGTTTTCATATTCTTTGCTTTTTTATGTGACGATAGATAATGTTTATTGAAATGGCAAAAGGAAGACCTTGATCTTTAGATTATCACATCAAATAAATGGCATTTTGTTGTTGTTGTCTCTTCGCATCTACTATGGACATCTTTTTTGGTGTGTTTCCAACGAAAACGTAAACGAAATTGAATTTGAAATTGAAATTCTACAACGAAACGGAAACTTGTGAAACCAGTTAAACAGCCAGCCAAGCCAAGATACGAGTCCAAAAGAACTTCTTTGAACTAATTGAGAGTTGTCATGCGCAGACACAAAAAAAGATTAGAGACATCAATATATCATCTGGCATTTGGAATGCAATTCCATTGACGACACACGAAATCTTTATGGATATTTTAAGTATTCATTCTATTTACGAGGGTCACTTCAACTTTTTTTAGTGACTAGTTACGTGATTACATAAAAAATAAAACAATAAATTGGTCTACAAAGTAATGAAATGAGAAATCAACCACTTTAGATACCCTGTAAAAGCTGTTAGCTTAAATTTTAAATGACATTTTGTTTCCCTAACTTTACAGCGTATCTGATAGCTCATCAGTTGCTAGTTAAGTGCACAAAAAACGTGCTCGCCATTTAATTGTAACAAATCACAACAGTTTAAAGCCAGAAACAAAGAACAACAAATAAATAGACACGTTAATTGTCTAAAATACTCAACAATTACGTGTGCTACAGTTGTTACTCACTTTGATGGATATCGCTGGGAAACTGCAGTGCGAACAAGGTCAAGATCTAGTTAAACGTATAGTAAAGGGTATATTTTTTTTGTAGTACAGACTTACAGGGCAACGTCTTGTCTACACACTTCAGCTAGCCAAAACCAAGTCTAAGGACACTCCATCTCAATAGACGACTTGGCGTTCCAACTGAATGGCTGTACACAATGTTCAATAAACTTAGTTTAGTGGCAGCGATTAGCATTAAGTGCTTGCCACAATTGAAATTGAATTGCTGCTGAAGTAGGGTTCATATTGTTGGCCAAAATCGGCTTGACAAAGACAATTATTAGATGGCTATGACTGTTATCCCTTACAGCTGCGACACACCCACTCAATGAGGGATAATTGTGCGTTACGCATACGCCTGCGTGAGTTTGATTTTATTGCCTTTGCCATGGCCCTGGGGCCCCTTAAGAAAAAGCCAAGTTTTTGGCCGCACAAGGAAGCCAACAAGAAGAGCACGAAAGAAAACAGTAAGATAATTTTGGGTTCTGTGGAAGTTTCCTACTCAGACTCAAAGCCACAGTCACAAATTGATTTGGTGCCATGTGGGCGGGCATTCAAACTGAAGGCCACAGGCATCATTCATTAAAGCGTCCTTGTCACTGCCAGCACAGAGTCCAAAACATATGTGCAGCCTAACCTATCAGAACAGAACTCAACACACATTGTAATCAATTGGCTGAAACTGCCAGTGTAATTGATTTCGTTGCTCACGAATGTTAATTAAGTTTCCCCAGTTTGCCATTATACGATTTCCTCAATTTATGTTATAATAATTAGACAATTAATTAATGCAACCTTCAGTTATAACGACATGGGATCACATGAATCATATGCGAGTGTGATCCTTATTCTCCTGGACGATTGAAAGGCGCTTGGAATTTAATTGGCCGCGGTTCAATTTCAAATTTCAGTTGATACCATTCAAAACAAAAGGCCTCTGACTTGAGCCAATCCAGTGTTTCGATGGGAAACTCAATGGAGGAGAGAAAACCTAATGCTTCCTTTATGGTCGAGGTCATGGGCGTCCGTGTGCGTGTCAAGATGCGCAGTTTTACTAAGAGGAAAGTGGCAAGTGTTTGAATGGAAAAGGAAGTTAGTAAGGGAAAGATATGAGAACTGTACGGAGTTTCAATTAAGTTTTAAGTATTTGAAAAATGTTTCTCTACCTTTAAAGCTTATCAAACTAGTTGTGGTAACTTTCAAAACTCAACTTACTTTTATTTGTCTTCAGCTTCGGATCGAAATTACAGGCGTATGTTATAGTAAGTGAATCATAGTTGGTATACAGAATATTGGTCTCAAAGTAAGCTGCAAAATCAATATGAATATTCAATAAATTAATTTATAATATTCTATAAATCCTTACGACTGTCCTTGACATTGTAGGAGGCACAGCGTCGCTGATAGTCACGAAAGGGCAGAGGAGTCGTTGCATAAGCGTACCAAAAGCCAAAGAGCTAATAATAATTATGCTAAATCTAATTTAACTATAAATTAAATATTAATTAAATTAAAAATACCTTTTCCTTCTTGACATTCTTCATTATGGGCATATTGGGACACTCTGCTACGCTCAGACTGCTGCCCAGAAAATTCTCCGCTGAAACTGGCAAAACATAGCGCATAAAAACCAGCAAATAACTATAGGAAAAGTTAAAGAAAACTTTATAAATAAAACTTTAATGAATTAAATAAAAAAATGTCAATTACAGACTGTAGTGCGACATGTTACTTTCAGAGTTACTTGCAACTAAAGTTTAAGTTTAGATCAAGTTAAAGGCACTGCTAATAAAATTAGCTACCGTCAATTACAGTCAAGTCTCGCTATGGCGCACATCTCTGTATATTTAGTTAATTTCTACTGCAATTACTTGTAGCGAAGATTCAATGTCATTTAATGTGCTTCATTGTGATTGATTTGTCACGGTCATGGTCAAGTTTTTCAGCTTGTTTCCTGCTTGATGTCTTACCAAATTCATTTGCTTAAAGTTTAAAGTTGTGTAAAGTTTAGTTTACTTTAGTTTAAAGTGGAGTATAAACTTAGCTGCGCTTGTGTCTATAATTTAATTGCAAATGCAAATTTAATTAATGTTCTATAGACTTTCAAATGACAGCTTGGCATATTACGCATACGCAATGTAGGCCAAGCGAGCAGTTAAAATTAAGCTAAAATCTGACTCAACATTCGCAAGTGTTTGTCATATATATAATATATAGATTATATTATTTAGTTTATTGGCATTTTCGGCAATTTTGCACAATAATTATGCACGTAAGCTTTTCAAGTACGTACGTAACGATACGACAGTTGTCTCTCTCTCTGCCTCCTCTCTCTTCGCACTCCCCTCTCTCCTTTCCCTTCCTCTTCATACAACAGTTGAAAATCACAGCAGCTCGACATCTGATGATTTATTCAATTTGTGCTATGAAGCGTTCACTTTTTGTTTGCCTGTTGCCATTTGCTCTAACTTGTTGTTATTATTGCTGCTGTTGCTGTTGCTGCTGTTGTTGTTGCTGTTGCTGTTGTTGCCGTTCTATGGCAGCGGAAGTTCGTTGTGTGAATCTATCGCATCGGGTCGTAGCCTCCCATTTAGCCTCTGGCCCTCTGGCCTCCATTTTCATTTCACTTTAAATGGCTTTTCCACATGCTGTTGACGTCGACAGTTTGCTGCATATCATTGAGCTGAGCTGAGCAGCATTTTAGCATACAAGCGTTTTGCCACTCGTTACTCGTTCTCCCCAAAGACCTTTCAACAATGCGTTCGATTTCAAGAAAATCTGCGTACGCGTTAAAACTGCCAGCGAAATAATGGAGTTGACAGTTTTTATGTATCGATTTGGGTTAAGTCACCAGAGAGAACTCAATTGGGATGATAGAGTTGAGTAGGGCAATAGGCAGAGAGTATCTAAGAGGCGAGTGGAGTTGCTTTAAGAGAGAAGCTTGGTATAAAATGCAGTCTAAGGAGTATCTGATGGTCGTACATACACTTAAAGCCAAAAGTAAACTATTTACAGGGTATTTATGAAGCCACTCAACTCTATTATTTTCTATTTAATACTATAAAGTCTTCAATTTAACTACCATTTGTTTACCAGCCTAAATGTACTCTTATGCACAGGGTATCTATCACTACTGACCCTTAGAACGTTAACTAAACAATTTTAAAGTTTTTATTCTAAAAGTTGTACGTTCAGCAGATATGAATCTCAGTTTGTTGCATTTACTTTGACACTTTTAGCAAATTTATTATTTGTTGTTAAACAATTATTTGTTGCAAACAACAAATTACAGTTGTTTTTACTGCTGCTGATGCTGTCAGATAAAAAGACACAAATTACGGCACTTTTTGGCTGCATTTTCTTTTAGCTTGTGTTTCCCCCACCCTCCCCCCTCCACACACGTTGGCAAAGTTGCACAACAAAATTAACTAATTACAGTTGCATTTTCTTTGTGCTGTGTAGCAAACTTTTGACTACAGTAATCAATAGCTGTTTAATAGTTTACACCCACTACCTGATGGCTGCTGTAGATCGTGCAGTGTTTGAGTTTATCTCCGCCATATATCATTTATGTGCTGCACTCGGCACGTTCCTGGCCGAAGGGCAAACGTGTCGGAAAAGGTGTGAAAATTATGTTTTAACCAGGGAAATAGGAAATGGGGAAGCAAGAGAAACAGTTGATAGAGGAACTAAAGTAAGTGGAGCTGAAGAGAGTGCCCGACATAATATTTAAGAACTTAAATAAAAAGACGTTATAAAATATAAATAGAATTATTTGTAGGTAATGAATAAAAAAGGAAATAAATTATTAAATAATTATAAATAATTGTTTTACTTTGTGATTGATTTGCTTGATAAAACATTGTTTTATATGAAGGTGTATAAGTAATTTTAATCAAATCATAAAGCAACCAGCTTTAGGTCAGCTCTAAGAACTTCCAAGAAGTAAATAAACCGCTTAGGGAATACCGCTACTGTAAAATTTATAGCATAAATAAATAAACAAAAGTTAAACCCTCGATTAAAAGTATTTCGCTGGCTAGAAAGTGCAATTCCTAGAACTATATTTAACTGGCAGCTACTTTGCAACAAAACCAACACCAACAACAACAAATTGGACAAATTGCAACGACAAAAGTGGCAGACAATGTGTTGGCCGTATAAATTTCATTAATGCCAGTTAAATTAATTACTGTCAACACATGCGAGGCGATGGCAGTAATAACAAAACAGCAGACGCTAAAAACTAAAGCAGGCCAAAAGCAGAAGACGTGAAGAAGGCGTGGCCAGCACTGGCCAAGAGCAGCAAGAGAGAGAGAGGCAAGGAAAAGGGGCATGGCTGTACAGTGAGCACACTACAGTGAACACTGTACACCGTCGAGCGTGTAGCGAGCATAAACACAAAGTCATAAAGTTTTTACACAAAAGCATTTAATTTTATTGCATTTTTGGGCAGCAGCCAGTTGGGACAGACGTCGAAGAGAGTGAGCAAGAGATAGAGTAGAGAGAATTGTTACTGGGTGCCCATGCTAAATGGGCATGGTCTACTGGACAGATGGGGGCCAACTTAATTTGGTGCAAATCAAGCAAAACTGCAACAGCCGCCGACGACGACTGCGACGAGGTCGAAACTAGTTCACACAACTTTACACAATGCGAGGCAAGTTTTGATAATGCTGCTCACTCACCAAATAACTGACTGACTGACTGACTGGCTGAGAGACTGCCAGACTGACTGATGTTCTCACATAGCTCATGTGCGCGTCTCGCTGACGTCAGCGTCTAAACTAAAACTTTAAATTACGACGCGCATTCGTCAGCTGCAAGCACACAAATCTCTTCTATTCAAGAAAACACAAGAAAACTCACAAAAAAAAAAACATTATTCTTGAAATGGAAACCCAACAAATAGGAAAATGAGAAAAATCATTGGATTTTTGTTGGCAGCAGCTTGCAATTTTCAAATTATGCGTAATAGAAAAGGCTGAAATGCGTATACGTAATGTGCAGGCAGCATCCAACAAGTGGAACGGCTGTGGGCACTAAATTGCAACCAATAATGTGGAAATTTAAAATTTAAATATTGTTAGACTACAGACGGTTTATAAAGGCTTTCAAACTCTGCAGCATAGTTAATATATAACTTAACTTTAACAGCCTACGATCATACCTATTTAGTTACACTGCTGCTGTACAGGGTGTGGCCAGCTGACCAGCTGTCGCATCCTAAACATCACATTCTTATGCTTAGTCCCCAAGGCAAGAAATGCAGCAATAAAAAAATACGAAGCACACGCTGCTCAGCCACGGAATGTCGCACACAAAGTAGACAACCATATGCTGGGTCACCTAACCCAAGAGCAGGCCCAAACCCAACTCCAGCCAGGACTCAACCCCCATTACTCAGCCCCAATCTATTTTTACTACACACTGCGTGCACCCCCCACTAAGTTCTTGTTGTTTCAAGAGCAAACCTAAACATACCAATTTTACTTTAGTCTGTAGAAAGATCTGGGTAGCGATAGAGTAGAGAAGTCGGTGTGGAAATAAGGGCGTAGCAGCATTATAGTAGGTAGGACATGGCCCATGGCATATGTCTGGCATGCTCATTAGGGGGCACAGCGTGGCGTGGCTAATGTGGCAACAAGCAGTAGCAGCGGTAGCAGTAGCGGCAGCAGAAGCAGCAGTAATGCTGGTAACACTGAGGACTGTGTTCTGTGCACTGTGGATTGGGAGATGCCCCTCGGGGTCGGCTGATTTTCATTTGACTTTGCAGGCGCTTCTTTTATTCTTATTTTTATTCCTATTTCCCTCTGAGTATTTTCTCTTGCCACTTTCCACTTTTATGCTCATTCTCTTTCTGTCTCTGTGTGTGTTTCATTTTTTTCGTCACTTTTATTGTTTTGTTTTCACTGCGGTGGCCGTCAACAAAAATGTTGTTCTTGTTTTTGTTTCTTATTTGGGGTAATTCAATTTTCTGCCACAATTTTCATTTTGGGCAAATTTGAAATGACTGAATGCTGGCTTGACTGCATTGGCTGAGACCAAGTCCCTGTCTGAAATTGAAGCTGCTGGAATTCCCATTTCATGCACAATTTGTTTGGCTTTTATTTATATTTTGCCGCATTGTTAAATTTAGACCCAGCATTGGCTTCATTTTGGCTACGAAAAAGACAAAGACAAAAGGAACATTTAATCTAACGGCCAGATGAGTCAATTTGACTAAGGGTAGCTTAGGGTTGCCATCATCAACCACACATCAGCTCGCCTCTGATAACTAACAGCAGCATTAACTTAGTTTTTAGCTTAAGAGCGCCAAACAAACACAATAAAAAGAGAGCGCAACTAAGTTGCTCTTTGCCTAGCAGCGCGCTGCTCTCTGCTGCTCTGCTACACTGCTTATAACAGCGCAGCGTCGCTGTTAACAGCATCTCTGTTAACAGCTGCTGTTAGGGTCTGCGCGCTCGTTAAGTTGCTGTTATCGCTCACAACTCGCCGCCAAATTGTGTAGAAAATTTTAATTTTCCCCAGAGTAACATTTGCCACATTGGCTTGGCAATTTTGTTGTTTCTGCTTTTGTTTTTTACTTGTTTTCTTTGTTTCCTTCTTGTTATATTTTTTTTTTTGACGCGAACGTGCTTGTTAACAAGTGCGTGTGAATTGCTCTTTTAACCTGAATAATTTTCATTTCTATATAAGTATTTATATAAAAAAAAACACAACTTTGTGACGTGCAATTTCTGCAGTCAGCGTTGTTGACTCAACTGAAAGCCAGTGACAATTGTGGCTAACCAAAAAGCCTGAAAATTGCATTAAGAACTTTTAGTGGAGTCTAGTGCAAATTGAGAACTGAACTGCCATAGTTTAACTGTGTGGAAGCAGCTCTAATTTATTGTAAATTTATTTAAATACACGCCTTGAATTTCCCGCAGCTTAAACGCTTTGCAAATTTCATTTTTCATTGCCCACTGTTTGCCAATTTTAACAATCATTATTTTTGCAATTTTGTTACAACCCTCTCGATATGCAAAAACCAAGAAAAATGGTCAGCTGTAGGGCAGAAAGAGAGCTTGATAAATGGCATTTATAGTTGGCCTTTGCTTTAGAAAAATGTAGTCCTTGAAATACGACAAAAAATTGGAAAAATCTTCTACACTTCGTTGCGCAATGTTTTATTTAATAAAGAGTGAAGAATTTTAGTTATTTCCAGGGTAGCTTGCAGTGCAACCACAACTGCAGCCGACAGTTAATTTTTAAGCAAATATACATATGAAAGCTCTATTGCCATGCTCTCCCTCTCTCTCTACATATTGCTCTCCCACTCACCCTCAATTCACAGTTGTAAACAAATAACCAGTGTAATTTTTGTAGCTTCTTTTTTTGGCAGCCATTCAAAATGCACATTGCTAAATGGGTAAACAATTATTTGATATTTGTTCTGGGCGCATAGCGCCATACACTGCGTATACGTAACGCATGTGGCAAAGGCTGTAGTGCAATAACAATAACAACAACAAGCACTGTCCGAAAAATCAAGGGGAAACTTTACATGTATAGTCAAATTGAGCACACGCCGAAGAAATAACCTTTTATGTCCTTTTCCATTTCAATTCGAATATAAATTGAAGCTTTTATCGTCTCCTGTCGTCCCAGTAGTTGAAATCTTTGTTTGTTTTGCTTGCTGGCCAGCTACACCCACACACACAAACACACAAACACACAAACGTGATTTAGGATTTACTGTATGTACGATAATATTGGCCACGTCGACAAAGCAATTGAATGTTTGATTTATTGTGCTCAATCTTAACCGACTGAGAATTGTTTGAGAATAAAGTGAAACAAGCCATGAAAGGTGAGACAAAAGCGAGAAAAAGAGTTGAAAGCAAATAGAAATAAATGTATTTTACTTTTATTTGCTTTTGGTTGGCTGCGGGACGTGATTTAAAGATCATTTGATTGATTGTTATTCGCTTGATTAAACTCAAACATTTTGTACAAAACTTTAAGCAAATTTTCATTAATAAAGATTTGCATATAAGTTAAAATATTTATCAATAGAAGTTGAAAACTTAACTTAATCTAAGTCTAAGCGCACAATTTCCAATTCATATTTAAAAAGTCTTTGAATTGGTAATTTGAGAAAAATATGCAAAAATAAGCAGCGTGTTGAGTGTGTGTGTTGTATGTGTGTGTGTATGTTATGACTGTGAATGTGTATGTGTATGTGTGTTAATGACAAGTGTTTTCATGTTTCTACGATTGTAAGCGCCGCGTAATGACAGGGATGTCGATGAGTATTATGACAACATCAATGCTACTGATGATGATGCCATACTTGCTCGCTGAAAGGCTAAGAGGACAAAGTCAGGGAACTATAAAGAGAGAAAATAGTGGAAAAGAAAGAGAGAGGAGAGGGAGAGGTGTGGGGTGGGCTGTAGTGTCAGGCTGCATGAATAGCGAAGCACTTGGATAGCTTGTCACGGGCGTCAGCTTAAAGTGCTTGTTAGGCGCTTTTCTTCTACATGTTCTCATTGTTGTTGTTGTTGCTCTCTTTGCTGTTGTTGTTGTTGTTGCCTACTTTGCCATTCGTTTGCACCATTGATGATGCTGTCAACGCGAAATTGAGCTTTCAGCATAAACACGTTGTCAAATGACACGCGTGAGTGCTCACGCACGAACGAACACGACACTACCACCGCTAAGCCGCCGCTTGCCCTCCTTCTCCTCACCTTCTCCTCCTTTCCTACTGCTGCTGCTTCATCAGCTGCTCTCTACCAATCACGCTGTGTTTATTTTACAGTTTGATTCAGCTTGAATCAATTCATTTCTTCTCGCTGTGTGTGTGTGTGTGTTTGTGTGTGTGCTTTTCTTTGCTCTCTTGCGATTTATTGTTGATTCTTTGTTTGTTATTTATTTGGAGTATTTATTACAGCGCTGCTCATATTTCAGCCCATAGAGAGCGCCACCTTAATCGTTATCGCTCCGCCGTGTCCAGCCCTCTATTAGCCCTAGCCCTCCCTCCAAACCAACCCCAACTGGGCTGTCAGCTGCTTCCCTTAGGTGATTTCGGTAGATGTTTTTGACGTGACGACAGCTGAACAGTTCAAAACTAATTTCTTTTGTAAACCAAAGTAGAAATCATATTTAAATGTCAGAGTATTCAGTTACATAAAAAGTAATGTATTTGCTTGTGATTTAAATAAAGTTTTTGGTTCTGTAAAACTTGGAAATAAAATAGATTCATTATTTACAGCCTACAAAGTGCTTCAAAATCAACCCAACAAGAAGTAAGCAAATAAATCCACTTGCTGGCGATACTATTACTATTTAATTTATAACTTTAATTATTTCTTTGACTGCCTCCGCTGGTGGCATCTTTGGTGGCCAACGAGTCGAAGCAGAGGCTAAAATGTTAATCAGAAGCACTTAAGATTCGCACTACTGAAAGCTCAAGTAGCGCAAAATTCATTTGAAATGCAAATGAGGGAAATTTTCTAATTGAAAACTGTAGCACATCGCTTGGCTTGTCCAACAACTTCCGAGTCGAAGACTTGCAGCCTTTTCCGCTAGATCTGCCAGCCATTTGACTTGTCTGCTTGTTTGGCAGCTTAAAGTGTTAACTCGTAGCTGCCAATGCGGAGAAATTAATCCAACTAACGGCACGGGAAATGCAAGTCGCGCTTTCAATTAGTTAGGACAGACAACAACAGCAAGAGAGACTACGACAAGAAGAAAATGAAATGAAGCAACAGTAGCTTTTAAGTTTTGTTAAATGAAAGTTAAATTCACATTGACAACCCAAGAAGAACGTGCGGAAACGCTAATTGAAATCTGTCTGTGACTTATGCCCAAAACTAAACCAACAAGAGGGAGTAGGGGAGGCAGAGAGAAAGGAAGAAAGAGTGGGAGTGTTGGGTGGGAGTGTGGCAGACTCAAGGCGTCTGTAAGTCCGAGGTTAAAAGTCGGACAATGGCAACGGCAGGCAGCCTGCTGCGAGAATTAAGATAAGTCAACTTGCTAGTCAGATGTAGAACCAGGTCAAGGTTGTCAGCGTCATCAAAGTCGTTAGCGTCATCAGCAAGCGACATCTGGCCAAATCGAATTGTTGCCACAATGCCACAAATGCTGTGCAACGAGTTTAAGTTTGCTATTAACTCTTAAACTACAAAACTCAAATATTGAATTGAGTCGAATTAATCAAAGTTGGTTTGCAAATTGAGCTAAATGTTTGGGTTGAAACTAAATGGCTTTGTCTTTTACTAAGAGAAGTTTCAATGCTTAAGAAATAACACTTTCTGGGCCTTTCATGGGTTTGCTTAAAGTTCCTTTAGCTCCTTTTAAACCAAACCAAGTTCTACCTATGAAAACTAAACTTCTTCTCTGACGATTACTCATGCTATAGGTACCACTGAGCACGGCTTTCAATTGTGTCTAATGATTACTGGCTGACAGCTAAATCATCCCGTTGCATTTGTTTCCATGGTGAACTGGAAATCGAAATCCTCAATGCATCTTTAGTTGGCATCATCAAGTGCAACAGCATTTTCTTGCAATGTCACAGCATTAGTTTTTCTCGAACCGACGACAACGACGACAGCCTGAGGCCAACCAGTGTAAAGCTGCCAGTTAACGCTGCGTATGAGTAATGTAATTGATGCTGGCAATTAAGCAGTTAACACAGCCAGTAACTTTGATGTTTTTTAACACTGCATCGAATCTGGAAGGTAGCAACACTCTGAGGTGTTGACAGGCTCAAGTTCAAGTTCCAGTCCCATTAAGAGACCCCAACGAACAGCGAACACCGAAAAATCTTGTACTTAACGTTACAAGTAATAAGCATAAATTTGATTATTTTTAATCAACATCTTGCATTGTTTATGTGCCGCTTGTTGCGGATTAATCTTTGAATTTTGTTGACCCGTATTATTGCACTTGTCTCTTTGAAATTCTCAATCCTAAAGGTTCAAAGGTTTAACTGCTGCACTGTGAGTCGTTTGTCGGCTAAGTGCTTCAGTTTTTAAGGGTTTGGAACTGCAACACTTTAGACACGTTAATGACAAATTTACATGGGAAGCTTAACGCTTTAGCCAGGTGTCTGCCGCACACACAGAGAGGGGGGATAGAGATCAAAGTTAATGCTTGATGCTTAACATTTCCACAGGTAGCGGCGGTTTTAGCCAAAAAGAGTAGAGTGCACTCCAAGTGACTGCGGGTAATTAAGTAGCAGCTTAAGAATGCGGCTTAATTATCTGATTAAACAAGACTGATAATTAAAGCAAGATATTTTAAACAGAGTTTTCATTTGATATTGTCTAACTTATTGTCTTACTCATCCTCAGTACATTCAAAACTCTATGTCAAGTTCAATTTTAATAGCTAAGTCGAAAAAAAAGAGAGAGAGGTAAAAAAACAATCAGATCGGACAAATTATAGATGAGTTAGCTTAGTGTGTGTTTTTACACTCATCAGCAAGTGCTTTTGGTATCATTATCATTAGCAGCATCTGAGCATTGGCTGTAAACAGACAAATAAAACCAGTAAAATAATAAAAATACAAAAAAAATTACTAAATAAATACAGAAAAAAGTCTACGATGTACAGCTGCTGGTTGTTGTTGACTTTGACCTTGACGTGCAGTGTTCAGTCTGTGTTCAGTTTTTGCCGTGTATTTTCTAGATTCACAATGACATTGATGGAAAACCACAAAAGAAAAAACAGAAAATAGAAACTCGTTCACTTCCTATACTTCTAATGGACGTGGATCATGCAATATGCACTCATAATCGATTCACAAATCATATTCGTACACGGTTTGAGTGTTTTTTTAGCTGTGTTGATGACAGGTTAAGCATACGCACCGTGGTGCAGAGTTAAATTGCATTTCCTTATGGGGCGACCTACAAAACGCAAACGCTTGCACTTAGTAAGTGCCATATTTTTACTAATCTCGTTGCTGGAGCAACAACAACAACAACAACGACAGCTACGAATATAAATGCAAAAAAACAAGAACATCAACTAAGCAGCGCATGGCGCAAAAACAATTTCAAGGCCATTGACACAGTTCAAGCGAGAAGAGCGACAAAGCAAAGCGAGAGAGCGAGAGGAGTAGGAGAGGGGGGGCGTGTGTAACAAGGGGTAGTTTGTGGCGGGGGTAGGTAGAAGGGGCGTTGTATATTCGAGTGCATATTGAAGGAGCTTGGCTGCTGCGATAAACCATGCAGCTGCCCGCTCTCCGCCTCAGCCTCTCTCTCTTGCTCGCTCGCTCTCTGTCTTAGACTCTCCCCTCCCGCTCGCTCGCGCTCTTCTTGGGCCAGCCTCTTTCTTAGTAAGTCTGTAACAAGTGTACGAAGTGCAAATGTTTAGGTTTTCCATAACGACACAGTCAATATATACATTCTTATGCACACATGTGTGTACAGTCGCAATCTTAGCAGACGCAGTTAAACTATTAAAGATTTCAGTTTTTAGTGTTTAGCAGCAGAGCGAGTGAGAGGCAAACACATCTGTTGTCAAAGTCAGGCCATGTGTAGTGCATATATACCCTGTAATTAAGAAAGGGGCAGAGCAGATGGTCACCAGTGGGCATAACTGGGAAACTTCTAACATTTTGGGGGGCTTAGCTCTAAGAGTAGGAAAAGTTTTAGGTGTACATGATAGGGTAGCACTGACTAGCTGTTATCAGTAAAATAAATGTATATACCTTTGTATATAACTGTGAATTTACTGTTAAATATACCCTGTACGCATACAGTTGTCATAGTTTAAGTTAGTTCCAAGCAGTCAAGCATCAGCTGCCTAAATTTTCTTCTATACCCTGTAGTTTCTCCTATCAAAGCTCTGAAAAAACCCCCCCACTGGGTATCACCCAGTCCATCACACTTTTGGCGCCATTCCATTCTTGTTTTTCGAAACCATTTGCATACCTTAACTAACTTTGCAATCAAATGTGCATACACAAAAGTTTAAAACCGTCTGCTCAATAAATAATTTATTAATTAATCAATTTGGTTTTTGGTTTTATTGTTTCTTGTTTTTTCGATATTTTTTTTGGCTGAGGTGCAAAGTTGATTGAACTTGTTTAAACACGAAACTCATTTAAAATGTGCTCACTTATGGATGGATATAAACTGTACACTGGCAGGCCAAGAGGAGACACTGAGAAACCAGACCAGATCTCAGATCGGACCACAGAGTAATTGTGTTGTTGTGCCAACGACACAAATATAAACAATTTAACTGAAATAAATTGGTTAACAGGTAAAGTAAACAAATTAAGCGCAGAGTTCGATAAATGTTTAATATATATGTATTTCCATATGTATGGCGTTTTGTTCTTGCCTTCGCCTGATACACTGCCAATTGTGCAGAGACAGTTGAGTGGCAGGCAGAGGTGGGTAGGGGGAAGAGTTGGGGGGACTTTTTAAGAAATCATTATTAATAATGCTTATTAGAGGCAGGATATCTGGCTATAGAAGGTAAAAGAGTTTAACTAGGGGATACCCTAGAGTGTAAACTTGTAATGAAAGTTTTGACTAGAACAAGACTATTATAAAGGGCACCAAACACTTAAAAGTAGTTTATATAAAGGCTAGCAGTAGTTTTAAATTAAATTTTTAACTTTATTATATTTTACAGAACATATTTAACCACTTTATATGCAAACTATTAGGATTTCTTGAGCATATCTCTCTAAGTTCCCTATTTAAACCAAATCCCACTGCTCTTCTCTGTGTGTTTTTCTTCCACTGTTTCGATTCCGAATTAAAAGCTAAACTTTATACGTAAATAAAATAAAATTACATATTTTACGAGTCTTGTGTGGTATATTCAACCCGTGCGTCGAGCATCGAGTCGAGGAGGGGCATTTCAAAATACCAGTTGTTCTTCTTTATTGTTGCTGTGTTTATCAAAGCCATTCTTTAAAATTTTCGACAATCTTTATTAACACTGAAAATCGTCGGGTTTTTGTATTTTGCGTTTCGCAGTTCACATTTCGTTTACAGGTAAATCTGCTTGAGATTTTAGCAACAGTTTTGCGTCATGCAGCCGAGGGATGCAAGATCGCTCTCCTCCTCTCTCCAGCCACACCCCCTCGCTGCTGGGGGAACACACCGCGCCTTCGTTCATTTCATTTGCAATTTATTGAAACGAAGTTGACCTTGAATTTGGTTAAAGTCTCTTAACTTTATTTCAACTTTCGGCTCGTCGTCGTCGTTGTCTGCTGATGATGATTCTTGCTGTTACTGTTGATTACTTTAACGATGATGTCCATAAAATGTATTTCAAGCTCGCACTTTTCTGTTTTTTTTTTTTTTGGCAAGTTTGTTGGCAGCAGGTTTGACATGGCCAAAACACACGCAAGGCAACAACAAACCAAGCGAGACAAATTAACCTTTTAGTCCCTCTCTGTCTCGCCTAATCTCTATGCCTGGCTTCCTTCTTAATCTTTGTCAGTGACTGCAACAAGTGTTGTCCAATTAATTGGCCTAATTCTATGGCGGCTTTAATAACATTTAAGCTGGGCGTGGCTCTGCTTTCAACGCTGCTAAACTAACCCCAAAGTTTGTATCTTTAAGATACATTTTAAGTTTGCACCTTCTGGCATCGAATTAAAGTAAATTTAATCCACTTCAGTTTGCTTAGCTAACTATAAACACTTTAAAGTTGCTTAAATGTAAACAATACTTTAAATATTTATTTAATTAAAACAAATAATATTTACTGCTTTTAGTTACTATTTTTAAGCTTCTTTTATCAATGATGTATACAAATTTAAGCCAAGAAAAATCATAAAAATAATTTTTCATAATTAACTATTAAGTTTAAGCCGACGCTACCGTTGCCAACTGGCTTAAAGACCAGAGCACACTCTTCTACTGCTTCTGCAGGGTATTTAATCTTCCGCACGCCGCGCATAACTTAATTAATTCATCTGCTTTGCGCCATTTCAGTCACTCACACACACACAATCTGCCCTCTCGCTTGCACTTGTGACACTCGTGTTTTAATTAATCAGCTGGCGCCCACATACAATGATGACGTTTGTACTATTGTATTGTATTATTTATATATTTTTATTTATATTTATTAATAATATTTCGTTTTCTTGCTTTTCTCTATGCACTATGATTCGCATTCATTTCTCGCTGTCACTTTTCGGCGTGTTTTTGTTATTTCCGTGCAGTGAACTTGCCGCAAACTCATTTGATTATCACACACACACACACACACACACACACATAGTCACACCCCGCTACAAATGTAGTCCAAAAATATGATAAATATAGTATATTATTTATTCATTGCTTACGCTATACAGTTGTGTATAGATTTGTCTATTTGTTGGCGCTTGTTTTAAATGTTTGCTCATTTCACTCGCGTTTAGCTCTATTTATCTGCTTAGGAGGTCATTGTCATGGAATTTGTTTATTTTGAAATTTCACTTGCCCCTTCCAACCCTCCACTACCCACTCTACACCTGTCTCTCTCTCTCTCTCTCTCTCCCACTACTTTTGGCGTTACTATTTCAAACACTTTTATTTTAATGCTCACACGATTTGCTTTGCACAGCAGCAATTTGTGTCACATTTTATTTCTGCTTAATGCATTAACTATATTAATTTTTAAATGTTGTGTTAAATTGGCATATATATATATTTATTTATTCATTTATCACAATTTATTTCCCCTGGGGACATTAATTAGAAAATATGATTTATAATAATAGAAATTGAAATTCTTATCATAAGTTTACTTCTGTGGTTTATAAATATAAATATTGTGTATATTTTTGTTCAACCTAAACATAAATGTATTAATAACTTTCAATGTAAATATGTGCATACTTTAGACTTTTTTAAAATGCTCTAAAAGCTTCACTAAAAGGCATCAAATGCCATTTAAAATCTACTTTATATTTAATGCCTTTAGTTTATATTATTTTTATGTTTTCCTCACTCACTTTTCTCTTCCTTTTATTTGGCATTTTCCACCTTGTAGCTGTCGTTAACTGAGGTTCACTCAACTTGTGCAGTTTGTCACAAAGAATGTTAATAAAAAGATAAAACACAATTGCGGAAATCAAATCTGGGCGACATAAAATACATTTTCTAAGTGACAAAAGCAGAAAATGTGAAATGTCGCGATGTTAGTGAACTGCATTTTCCGTCAATGTCAAACAGAATTTCCCCACCCGTAAGGCAAATGGACACGTAATCCCTTAAACTGCGGTATCATTATTAATATTATTATTGGCTATAATTTATATTAAATTATGCGTTTCGCTGCACGCTCAAGTGCAATGTTAATAAACAATAGCAGTGGTTAATAAAGTATAGCCGCAAGTATCTGACAGATACAAGCACAGGTCGTATATAAGCCTTATGCTGTCGCTATCTCTCTCCCTTACTCTGTCTCTATCTCCATCCCTCTCTATATATATTTTCCTTACAGTTTTCCATCTTTTCGCTCAATCTGTTGGCATTGTCAACAGCGACTCCCATCAACAGCATCATCAGTATCATGAGTATCAGCATTAATTCGCCAATGATTAATTTTCGCATTGTTCTTAAAGTCGCATCTGTTGCGCCAACGACCGCACAGACGGTCAAAAGAGACGCCGATTGACAGACAAATGGAGAGACAGCCAGACAGCCAGTCAGCCGGTTAACCATCTGGAAAAATGACCAAGCAACCACCCACCCAAAATGTCGCAATAAGCCTCAATTAAATAAAAATTGCACACCGACAACGACAACGACAGCATCAAAATGTAATTTGTATTCAATTTATTGTAGGCCACGACAAGTTGCCTTCACGAGCATACATATCATACTATATAGTATACTGTGTTCAGTCTGGCTGATAAAACACAAGTGCAGTACTTTGTAGGGAAATGTATTTAAAATTGGCGAAGAAAAACAACAAACCCTTTAAAGCTTAAAGTTTTAAAAAAAATAGTCAACAATTTATATAGTTAAACAACTTTTAAACTGAAGTGTTATCCTAAAGGCTTTACTTTAGAAAGAAGTACTCAACGATAGTTTTAAGCGTAACAAAAACACTTTAACTACACACTAAGAAAACATTAGGAATGTTTATTAATTTACCTTTCCACTCAATTAATTTTAAAAGTATATAAACTTAAATTCCCTTAGATCTTTAGTTAACCCAAAAATGCCTGTAAACTCTGCCTAAAATTAACCCCTTTGCCTTAACAAAATTCCACAACTTTAAAGTTATTTCACAGACTATTTGCAGCTACTTAAGCTAATTTGTGTTACAATTATTTGACAGAAACTTTGGCGTTGACATGGAAATTGTGGAGATGGAGTTGGAAAATGTGTGTGCCTCAAAAAAGTGTTTCATTTTTGTTGTTTAAAAGGCCAAGGAATGAAAATTGACACACAATTTTGTGGCATGGTAACCGTTGCCAATACTTGACATTGGTTGGCCCCAATCCATCAAGGGAGGAGTGCAGAACATTGTCATAATCAACTTCATTATGATCTGCATCATGATGAGCTAGAAGAAAAAACAAGCAAGTCGAGTTGAGTCAAGTTTATCTACTTGTATTTGTCTGGTCTTTGGAAAAGGGCGACCCACACATGGATTTACATATTTGTATACACTTCAACACACACACACACACACACTGGTACTGCTGTAGGGAAACCTAAGCCTAAGCAGATCCTGAGCAAACTGTTTACTTTGGCTAAACGCACATAACCAGCCAAATATTTGGCATTTGCCTCTTTGATATGACTCAGCAGTAGCAGTAGAAGAAGATGATACTTTGGCCAGACCATAAAGTATCTTTAAATTCAATTTTGATGACTCGACTCAAGAGAGTGCTGTATGTGTGAGTGTGTGTGAGTGTGCTGAGTGTGCACTTGACTAGCTGCTTGTGTTATTGCATTTTAGCCCAGTCCCTAAGCCAGAGCTACGGCCTAAAGACAATAACAATGCTAAAACCGGTTTTCCAGATACAAAATACAAGCGGTGTGTGTGTTGGCTTGTGGTTGCATCTAATATCAAGTTCAAGGTCGCTGGAAACGTGTATAGCTTGCATCGTTCGCTACTCTAATAAAAAATCAAATAAATTTAACGATCGCTTGTGCTCTCACTCGCTCTCTTTACCACTTTACCCTCCTCTCTCTGCCACTCTCCCTCTGTAATTACTGGTTATAAAATGTAGCTGACAGTTTAATTTAATGAGCTGCCCTGCTATGGCATAGTTTCTCACGAAAGCACACCCACACACACACGAAATACACTACTCAAACAGACAATGGCTTGGCACAGCAAAAAATGTGTATACGCCCCATAGTTGCATCAAGAAACAGGTGACTAATTCCACGCTGCTGTAAATTGTTTGCTGGTAATTGGAAGCTGCATATTCTATGTCACTTTTCGGTGCCAGTTTGTGCCTTTTTCCACTAAAAAGTGACTCAGTTGCAGTGCAGCAAAAAAAGGTAAGAACTGTGGGGTGAACACGCTCGATAAATGCCCTGTAACAGTTACAGTCTGTTGCTAGCTAACTGCCCTGTTCCCTCTAACGTTTCCCCTCCAGAAACACCCCCTCCACAGGGTATAAGCCAGAAACAAAAGAGAAAATTAACACCAAACGTTTGCTTGCTACTCGCATTACTCATACGCACCATATTGCGATGTCTCTTGGGCTTCGCTTCTTGCGCACAAGTTACAACAAATAATGAAATTTAAACCCCAAATAAAAGCATGTAAAACATATACTCACACACACACACACTCAATTTGAATGCAAGCCACAACATATGTTGGCAGGAAAATGCATTTAAAACAAATTTTCCACAGCCAGAAAATATTGTAAATGTTTTACACGCTTTTTATGACTATTTTTGGCAACAATTTTCTTGTGCTCCCCTTTCATTTTAGCCCAAGTGTAAAATGTAACTGAATTCCCACATTAAACAAGAGTTTTGTCTGTTTTTATATTTTTTTTTCTCTGGCTTTCAATATTTGCATTTGAGTTGGAAAATTGTTGTGCACAAAAAAATCCCAGGTAAATAATTATTCTAGATTTAATTGTAGTCGATGAAACTGCCATTTAAAGAGCAAATTCACTAACCTGAACTATTGACTGATTGCATTTATTTATTTAAATCATTTAGTGAGCGTTGAAGCAGCGAAGTCATCGACTTGCAGATATGCTGTAATGAGAGCAAAGTTTAACAGGAATTTAAAGTACGAAACGGGCTTTAATTAATATTTATATATTAAATAAATATCTGTATAAGCAGTGTAGAAAAACCAATAGTTGGCTAAAAATCCCAGCACAATTCTTGGCACAAGTTGGCATAACATTTATTTTTAGCCAATTTTAAATGCAATTTAAGTTAATGCACAACTGAAAGTTGCGGTTAATGCTGCACATAAAGCAGTACACACATATGCACACACTTACACACATACACACACATATTTCTGCTCCAATAAAAGCGGGAAAAGCGAGCGAAAAACTAGGAAAAAGCGGGAAAACAGCCAAAACGAGCGCCGAGTAAAAGCCAATTGCATTATTATAGCCGCCCATTTCCCTTTGAATGTGCATTTGGTTATGTTAATATGATAGAGTGGTAGAGTGTATAGACTAAGTGATACCCTGTAGGTGTAAGGAAGGCAGCAGTTGTCTGTAACTTATTAGTTTGAGCTGCAAATTCTCTTAACTGTTGCTACCCACAGCTCTGAGTTTTAATACCCCTTCTGCTTATTTTAAAGGGTATAAGTCCTTTTGTAGCACTCGCAGCAGAAATGTTGCATACTCTTTCCGTTCTCATTGTTGTTTAATACTTTTTTTTTTGCAGCTTTCTGTTGCAGTTGCAAAAGTTTACAATAGCAAATGTTGTTGTTAGTTTGCTTTCTGGTTTGGTTTGGTTGTTGTTTTCAGTTCGCTTACAAAGCGAATATTTTCACCAAACCAGTGGAGAGACAGAGACAGGAAGAGCTGTGTGCTGTGTGTGCTGGTATGGGTGACCATGAAATATTCACACAACGAACGCTTCCACTCAGCCGATTCCGGTCTCTTTGTGGACTTGGTTGCGACGCAGATTGACGCTTCATTACAGAGCAATGTTATGCAATCCGGGCCCAGAGCAACAACATCTCTCTCTCTCTCTCTCTCTGTCATACTTTGAGTGTGCGTGTGTAGAACTGAGAGATAATTTGACGATGAGGCTTTGCTAACATGTGCTGCGCTCCCTGGCTGCCTGGCTCCCTGATTCTCTGGCTCCCTGGCTCACGCTGTCCACATTGATGGCTGCTTTTCATGCAGTTAGTGCATGCTGAGATCATCATCAGGCAGCTAACGAAAAAAACGAACGAAAAAAAAACACAAACAGAGACTACGTTCTGTATTCGCCCCGTGGAACGGTCGACAATTGTATGTGTCTCTGTCTGTCCCACTGACTGTCTGTCTGTCTGCTTGTCTATTTGTTTGGTTGTTACTGCTGCTGCCCGTTGGCTGCGAAGCGTAAATTGCAATTATTTCACATGACATGACTTTGGCAGCACACACACAAACACACACACAGGTGCCAAGCTTACTCCCACTGCTACCCCACGCCCACTGCCAGTCTAGTCCCCAAACCCTGCTCAGAAGTGCAAAAAAGTTAGACCTTGAGATTTGGCGCGACTAATGCGTGGCAATTACTAAAGCAGCAGAACATTAAACTGCACGGCAACCAACAAAAAAAATTTGAATATAAATTCAACTTTTTAAAATGCGTCTTAGATCACATTGCGTATACGCAACGCGACATATATAACTCGTCTTGATAACCAGAAAACCACATGTTCTTCACTACAGTTTCTTTAAAAATTCTGTCGGCGCTGAGAGCGTGAAAATTTGCATAAATAAATATATATTAGCTCTCGCAGTTCGCACTTGTTTGCCAGAAATGGTCAGTGGTGTCTGTGGTGCCAAGAAATGTTTTCCAGCTTGTCGCAAACGAGATCCAAACAGAAACCGAAGAAGAACAACAAGTGACGATGCTGCTGATTCGACTCACTTGATGTTTTTAGCCTTGATCGTGTTTTATTTTTCAGCATTTCGGCATTTCGGCTGTTAAACGATACAAAATAAATAATACAATACGAAACCAGCAAAAGAATTTCTTGTTTTATGTATTAAGTGTATATATATATTTGGTTGTCTGTTGGTCTTTTGGCATTGTAGTGTCCGTAAATGGCTGAACTGACAGCAGAACCACTTGAAGTCTGTTTTTGCTTTGGGAGTCTGTGATCAATTCATGTCCATATCCAAAAATCTTAAGATTGAGTAATTGTGAGTGCGTGGAAAACTTGACAAATCTTGGCTCAAAATATATATGCTTTAAAGCCGCACAGAGCAATCAATCTAACTATGCCATCATGTCACCCCATAGAACTGGTCTCTCTAGCGACCAAATGTGTGAACCAATTGGGATTCTTAAAGTCTTGAAAAAAATATATAAATGTCTTTGAAAAATTGCTTAAAGTTTTTTTGGTTGAGCTTGAATTAAGCTGACAGAAATTTAAGCAAATATCAGCTACAATTTATGTTAAATTATTAAGCGGTCTTTAAGCGTGTTAATTTGTCGCTATTTGATAGATTGTGTGTTTAAAAATATTGATTGCATTTGTGCTGAAAGCTACAAAATATCAAAGATATTGTAATATACCAAGTAAGCGATGATAAAAGTAATTAATAAATTAGTTCATAATTTTTAAAAATTATTTTATTTAAATATTTTATTTGAACTCAAAAGAAAGCAACTAAAATTGTAAAAAACAATAAACTAAAGGGCACTTAAAATTCGTTGCTTTTCCAAACATAAATATTAAATTAATGCAACTTTAGATTTATTTACTGTTTAATGCATAAGATTAAGCCAAGTTTTGGCTGCGTCTTGCTGGCTTGCTTGTTTTACTTTAAGGCTAAATCGGCTTGAATTTGGCTTAACTTTTGCTTACAGCTGCTTAGCGGTTTATTGGCTGTACTTCTTACGAATTTCGGCTTAATTTATTTGTACGCTTAATTGATTGCATGCAATTTAATGTATAGCCGCAAACCAATTTTATGGCTACATATTTTAGCAGCGAAATAGAGAGAAAGAGAGGGGTAGAGAGGGTAGGAAGAAGGGTAAGAGAGTGAAAGAGTGTGTGTAAAAAGTAAGTACAAGAAAAAATTGGTTTCATTTTCATTTCAATTTCATTTTGCCAGTTGGTTGACAGCTGGCCAGGCTGTTGAGTTCTCGTGTTTATCAGTTGTATCTGTAGCTGTGTGTATGTGGCTGTAAATGTATCTGTGTGTGTGTGTGTGTCGCTGTAGCTTAAGCCGTAGCTGTAGCTCTGGCTGTTTGTATATCGCATTTCGTTTACCAGTTTTGGGTTTTTCAAGTACAAACCACGATACGAATTTGGTCATTTAAAATTGCGGCGTTGTCTTGGCCAACTCGCTGATGGATGGATGGATGGATGGATGGATGGTTGAATGGTTGGTTGCTTGCTTGGATAGATGGACGCACAGATAGATTTTGTTTGGTCCGACTGCTGTCTGCTTACAATTGTTGTCATTGTCAACATGTTTTACTCTTCTTGACGGGGCGTTACCAGCATTAACAACAACCACAGCATTGTCTTCAACAACAAATCCACTGCAAATGACCCATTTAACGGGCCAGTGCACAAGAGCGACGCCTTGGCTCTTGGTTAGCTGTTTAGACCAGCTCCAAAACGTTTTGAGAACGTGGGAGATTTACTACCTCAAGTACGTAGCGATTTAAGCGTGTTTCTTTGCTCTTGAAAACTGCAGCTACAATTGATTAAAACCTGGCTAACCAATAGGCCAACAGTTGGTACACTTTGTCGCCTTTTTCTCGCTTCGTTTGAGCCAACAAGATTTCCATTATTATTTTAATTATATACAATCTGTGGCCAAGAGATTTATATGCAAATCTCAATTGATGTGTGAACTGCAGCTGTCTCTCTCTCTCTCTCTCTCCGTCTCTCTCTTTCCCCCTCTAGCACTGCAATTAAGCACGTTTTGATGTAAGCCGACTAAAGCCTGTACTAACTAAATACAAGCAATTACAATTGGCAAATGGCGCCACAAGTTTTGTGGCCCCCAAAGTCTCTTGGGGATCAGTTCACTTCTTGCTGCCAATTTTCCACTTGGCTTACAGTCAAGCAAACAATTTATGAGCTCGCCCCATTGCATATGATTTAATGTTTGCTTATTACTCATTGCAAGAAAGTCAATTTATTTAGTCGTCTATATACTAAGTCTGCTAAGTTCTTGTTCTTCGTCCATTTGCTGTAATTTATGTCAATCATTTGTTGCTACTGCTGTTTTAGTATTTGCATAAATTCATTTAAATCTACGCTGGCCATTTGTTTACTGAGCAGCAAACTGTCTGAATTCCATTTGGATTATCTTTGTTTCTTCTGCAGCTACTAGAACGTGTATCTTGTATCTTGTATCGTGTATCTCTGCTGTCTGTTGTCTGTTGTCTGTTGTCATCTCGCTGTCTCTGGTGATGCAGTCACAAGTGTGAACATCTGTCTACATTCAGTTTTTCACACACATGTTTGTATGCTTTAAGCGCTTTTCTTTGCAGAATTTGCTGATTACTTGGAATTGACTTAATTTGTTTAGTTTAACAGAGTTGAAGCAAAAGAGCATAAAAGTTGACACTCAGATTTGTTTGAACTATGTGAAGTACAAACTTTTAGCTAGTAAATTTTAGCTGTATACAGCTAGAAAGTTAAAACTTTCCAGCTGGCAGTTTTTACGCTGGTTTTACTATACATAACACATAACAAAATTTATATTTAAAACTTTATCTACTCTAAAAAATAATAACAATAAAAATACTTAATTTTGAAAGCTTTTAAAAATATTTTTAAAATTGAAAGTGTTAATAAAATACCCCAAAAGTTTGGTAAACTATGAATTAGACCACCAAACTATTTGTAAATAAACAAAAATATTAATATTTACTATTTTATTTAGCTCAATTATAGCTTGATTGCTATGTTAATGAATTAGAATAATGTTAATTAACTTTTAGTGACTAGGCTTTTTATTATTTAAATTATTACGCCGTTTTGAATTATTTATATGTTTTCCAGAACAATAAGCAAATAAAAAATGATTTAATTAAAAGGTTTTCCCAACAGAAGTGCGCTTCAAAACTGGTTACTGAGCGGTGATTTCTACTCTGCTAATTTGTGTTTTAATTAGAATAAGTTTAAGCATTCCAGTCTCAGTAAAAATGAAGTGAAAAGCCACATATCCTTAAAGTAGCAGCTAACTAAAAGTGTCTTAATAAAGTTTCTATTGACCGCTCAAGTGTGGAAGTTCATGACAAACACCCACGCGATTAGCAGCTCATTAATCATCTGTCAATTATATAGACCACAATAAAGTGACGCAATCAATGGACCTGGCTATCGTAGTAACCTAAACATCATCATCATCATCATCAACGACTTCGGACATCAGACTTCAGACTGAGACATTCAACATGAGACATCGCGCAATGTTGCCATCAATTATGCAAAACAGCTAAGTGTGAAAATGTTTTCAAAGCCTCTCTCAACGCCAGATCACGGCTAAACACTTTTGTATCTATTAACTCTGGTTAACTCGTTTGTTAACTGACTGACTGACTGACTGATATCTTTTAGTATTTGTAGCGACTGCTCTAAAGCAAATACAATTTGCACGATTTACTTTATTTTTTTTCAATTTGTAATTTAAGCGAACGCGGTTTGTCAGGCCCATCTATGTAGATGCTAACTACGAGCTGTATCTATGTGCTTTTATCTGTATCTGTATCTGCCTGTGTCTGTGTCTATGTCTCTGTATCCGTTGGCATTGAATCTATGCCAGGCCATGTCATGGAGCTTTGGTGACTCAATATGCCTACTATTAATGTGAATTGCTGTTGTTGTTGTTGTATTTGCATTGGTAATTTGTGTATGCACTTGAAATCAACTTGCACGGCAATTACTTGCATTGCAGCGCAGTTTTTTTTTTTGTTTCAACAGTTACTAACGCTGAACTTGAAATGTCTGTTTGGCTGGCAGTTAGGACAAAGCTTTAAACTGCTAATTTGTATGTCAATCCTTTAGCTAGGCCCCCTGCGACACGCCCTACTCCACCACCCCTCCAAACTTTTTTCGAGTTTTGAATTTTGAGTTGCTTTTTTCGCATGCAAACAAAAATGTGACATGCAACTGTCATGCGGTTGCCAATTGCAGTCGCTGCTAACCAACCTTGTGTGGCATCATTATTATTATTATTATTTCCACTACTGCTTGTTGCTGTTGTTGCTATTTTTATACCAATTGAATTTCCCATAGTATAAAATATCAAACACAAATTGCGCATACGCCGCGTTGGCTTAGAACAAAGACTGAGCGAATTTTGTTGGTAGCTTTTTTTGGGATTTGATTTTGACTGGTTTTTGTGGCTTGTTGTGGAAATGAAAGGCAAACAGCAAGAGTGGCAACAAACCACAACGGCTGCTTCCTGGTTGACCTTGTGCGGTTATTAAAATTTCCATCGAAGTCCAGTTTGAAGCCAATTCCTTTGCACTTGTTGACCTTCAAGGCGTTGCCTCTTAATCATGCATATGAGCCGAAGGACAGGAAAGACAGACAGACGGACAGACAGTTGGACAGACAGTGAGAAGCAGGCGGCATAAAATTAAACACTTGAATCATAGCCAACCGTGGCGACAATAATGAACAATGATGAACTCGATTAAAGAAGCCGAGTAGCCAAGTATCCGAGTAGCTGAGTAGCCTATGCCAAAAACCAGTTGACTGCCAACAGCCAAAACCAGAGCACTTCAGTTAGTTAAGGTTTTTTGTTGCCCCAATGATGGCTTCAACTCTGGCTCTGTGGTGTTGCCAAAAGTCGCTTAACCTCTTTGCTCTCTGCTGCTGCTGCTGCTTTTGCTGCTGCAACATTAACCGGCGACATTCTCGTTTTGCCACTTTGGGATTAAGCTTGAAATATGCATTCATAACAGCACTACAAAAAAAGATACAAATTTCAGTCAACAACACAAACTGTATACACTAACAGCAGACGTAGACAGAGATACTTGCCACTGATTGTGCGGTTTGTTGGCCAAATATTTATGCAGTCGAAAGTTTAACAAATTTTGGCTAACTTTATGGATGTAACAACTTTTGGAAGAAAGTTGAATTGAACTAGCAAAGTTGGGGAGTCTTTGCTGACAGCGACATGTCAACAACTAGTGAGAGAAGTGCTGGGGTACAAGCCCAGTTAGTGCTTGTAAGTGTCTATAATAAAATCTAATTTACTTGGCAGGAAAACTGATCTTTCTATACAAAAGCTACATCCTACAAATGTACCCACAAACCTCAACAACTTTCAATTTGCAGGGCATCATAATTACCCGAAGATTCTCTGACACTCAAAGTCAGGCCAAAGCATTCGTTGTTGGGGTTTTGTCAACTGGCTTTTTGCATATTCTACTTTCAGCATAAACAGCTTGACCAAGGCCAACAACAGCTGGTGGCCAAGAGACATGACAAGCCAAGCCAATTCCAGCCAACTGAATTCAAGCCTTTCAGCCAGTTTAAAAACTCATCTCATCTGATGGCATTATATTTCATTGACTCGATGGCCGATACTGCCAATTCTGGACTCTTAATTGCCATTTGCTGCATCCGTTTTGTTGGTCAATACAATAACTTTCTTTATCGCCATGTGACACAAATGTTCATTATGATTACTATATGACAAATCAATAGATTCTTATGCTGTGTGCAACTTATTACACACATTTGTTTAGTTTTCTGTTTGTTGTTGCCAGTGGCAACTTTTATGATTCCATCTTCATCTTCTTTTATTTATTACCATATTCTGCTCTCGGTTTACTTCCTTGTTCCTTGTTTACTTGGCAACGCTAGTGACTTATGGACAGCATATGGAGTCCCATTAAGTGCTCTAACAATTGCTGTCCATTCAGCTGAATGACCAAAGTTGTCTCCTCGCTTACCATTCAATTGGAATCGATTTTATGCGATTGGTTTCGATTGGATTCGACTTGGTGGTTGTCACTCGAAGTCATTTGTTCGTTTAATTAGTAATTATTAGTTTGTTGCTAATGCGATTCACTTGATTTGTAAGTTAATAAAGCAATTAGAGGACAATAATGTTTGCCTTTGTTGGGTTATCGAGAACTTTATCGATTCAAATGTGTCAATCGATTCGCAATGCCATCAAATTATGATAAAACTTGAGTAATTACGAAAGTTAAGCAAGCTGTGGCTCATTAAATACCCCGTTGGGAGATGTATTTAGAAGTAAAGCAGGATTGCCTGTCGATAGTCGTAAAAAGTAAATAATCGAAGTTATCGATACCTGTTATGCCTATTTATAAAGTAGCTTTAAATGATTTATCACTCTGCCAGCAGTTAAAGCTAGTGACGAAACCTCTTACCAAACATAATGCACTGTCTAAGCTTTTTTGTGCACAGGGTATATAAATTCGATAATAAATGAAGTTCCAAGTATTCACAGCTCATTTCATTTCACTTACATTAAGCTAAGCTCCCCCGCTCAAAACTCTCCCCTTCGTTCCACTGCCAATTCAATGGCTTAAAAAAGTTCCCCCTTCTCCAAATAACTTGAGTGAACTGCGACGCAACTCATCAGTAGCAGCGGCAGCATCAACGAACTGCATTGTTGCGAACTTTGTTAAATAACCGAATTTCGCATAACTCAAAACTGAAATCCACTTAGAAGTCCATAGAGAGAGACAGAGAGGGAGAGGAAGAGAGCCACTGGGATAGCAGAGGAGGAAACGAAAAATACTGAGAGAGCGGGGTTTGAGGTTTGATGGGCTGAAATGAGTACGGAGACGCAGACGGAGACTGTGGCCACTAAAAAAGTCACATGATTTAGCTGCGGTCAAATGGGCAAAAGTGCGATGACGGAGGGCAACAAAAGTTTCCGCACAACAAGAACAATAACAGTGGCGGCAGCAACAAAAACAATAAGCAAAACAATAACAAATAGCAATAGCAACAAAAAAAAGTTATTGCAAAACACAAAAACGAAACAGAAACAGAAACTGAAACTGAAATAAATGCTCGTACATTAGAAGCTGTTGTACATTTATAGATGACGAGCTGTGGAGCTGCGGGGCGACTATGGAAAATAAATCTTTACTGCGCCATAAGACGACGGCGAGACGCGACGACCAGCGCAGCGCAGCGACGCGACGTCGCTGTAATGGAGAAGCAGACGTCGCAGTCGCCAACGACATCGACATTGCCTTTGCCTTTGCTTTAGCCGCGGCTCAGCTGAACGTCGCGACGTTTGCTGCTCTTCATGCGTTTGCTCTCACTCTCTTCGTTCTTTGCTTCTTTCCGCTCTTTGCTTTGTTTGCATGTTTGCATGTGTGCGCGTGTGTGTGTGTGCGTGTTCAGTTGAGCTTCTAATGAAGATGATAATAATGAAATGTGCTTGTTGCTGCTGCTGCTACCCACCTACTCCTTCCCCCTCTCGCTTCTAATACACTCTACGCTACCCACAATCCACTGCCTTCGGCTACAGAGTCGGTCATCCACAAGCCACAGTCCACAGTTCGCAATCCACAAGCCGTTCATTTTACAAATTGCTTTAGCTGCACTTGTCGGTCATCATCTTGCCAGCAAATGTCGTTACTATTTAATACCCTACAAAATGCTGATAATTAAGCAAGCTAATTTAAGTGACTCTTAAGTTAAGCTTATTTAACTGATCCTTATACCTGCTGAGCACGAGTAAACTATTTTTAATTTAAAAACTTTTTAGTTTTTCTTTGAAAGCATTTCAACTAATAATTTTAATTATAGAGCGCTCGCTTTGCTTGTTTGTAGCTATCACTTAATTAAATTTACATAAACTTCCTATTAATTTTTTTCTGCTATTGCAAATATGACGCGATAAATTGTCAAGTCAAAGCTATGGAAAACTTGATGTTGATTTACTTGACTGGTAAACAATGTGGCCATGGAGGATGCATGCATATAAGCACGGAGGTATGCAGTGATTTTAATGAGCATCTTTAGCCAATTGTAATGTTAATTTAAATTCTTGGAAACGTGCAATAACTTTTAGCTGACAACTTGTTTATGTCGTAGCTTCTTTGTTTATCTATCAATCATTATAAAATCAAGGGATTGGCAGTATAATCACTCCAAAGCTGGGGTGGTAAGGGAAAGATCTAAGAGTTACCAGAGAGTTAAGAGGAACAGATATAGAAAACCTGAAACAGACTCCATTTCACTATGAAGTAAGCACAGATAGCAGTCTATTTAGATAGTTCTACCTAAGAGACAGATAGTTATATATATTAATCCATTTATCTATTTAAAAGTAGGACTCAAAACAAACTACGTTTGAAATTTGATACATTTTTTGTGCACAACAAACTACAGGGTATGATTAGCATAAGCTTAATGACCATTAATTAAGTTTTCTCAAACTTAATGCCAATTGCAACTTAACTAATGATCCATAAAGCACAGACTTAAGAGTATCTGTTGCTTCGTGGCTTATAAAAATAGAAATAGTTCAAGTAATTTAATTTCTTCTTTTTGTTGTTTTTATTGTTGTGGTTTCAGTTGTTGTTGTTGTTTTGCCAATATTTGCTGATCGATGCTTACATTGAAATACTCGCAAATATTTTTGTTTATTTCTTTATTTTTAACATCTTGTGGATGTTGTTTTTGTTGTTGTTGTTGTTATAATTATTGTTGCTAGACGAGCGCTCGTCGCTGTCGATTTGTTTCGTTTCGCTCGTTTCGGTTCTAAGTTTGCGTGTTGTTGTTCCAGGGTGATTTTGCATTTGCTATTCTCAATTGTTGTTGTTGTTCAGCCCAACAGCATTTCAAGGTCTTTGTACTATTTGCTTTTGCCAAGTTTTGCACTCGTCAATGTGCAAGCTATCGTCGTTGTTGTTGTGCTGATTGCTGTTGTTATTGTTGCTGTGGTTGCTGCTGATGTTATACTCGTTCGTTTTCTGCATCATCTCTCACAGCAAATGAGAAGTTTTTGCGAAAATTTCTTCGCCCATTGCTCGTGTTGCAGTTTTTGCTCTTTTCCACTTGACTGACAATTTGATTGGCAGTTTTTGTAGTTGTTGTTGTTGTTGTTATTGTTGCTGCTGTTGCTGTTGCTTTTACAGCCCCGCAATTATATTTAATTTTATTATCGAAGATTGCAGCTAGATTTTCGCCTCAAGGTCAGGCGTGTAAATCTTTACCAGACAGCGCTGAGAATAGTCCGGGTCCGATCACGTAAGCAAAACTTTTTTCCTCTTTATTGTTGTTATTATTGCTGTTGTTGCTGCTGCTGCTGCTGTTGTTGCTTTTCCAGCTAGTGAAAATTGTCGGCGCTGCCGTCGTCTCAACCTTCTCGATGTTTTTCGTTGCTTCATTGTCGTGGCTTTTAATGGGCCTAACAGTTGTTGTTGTTGTTGTTGCTGTCGAAATTGTTGCAACAATTTCAAGTGCATTTTGTTAATTTTGCTGGTATTGCTGGCATTTGCAGCTGCCTTGCGATTTACAAAGCATTTCCTATTTGGAACTTTTCTTATTATTACATTTTGTCATTACTTGATCAGCTGATCAGCTTTTGTTATTGTTTTTCTTGCTTGTGCTGTTGATTGTCATTTCCTTTTGCCTAGTTATAAATATGTATGTTGTGGCTGTGGTTGTGGCAGCCGGAAGAGCAGGCGCGTGTCTGAAGGTTACCCAATCTCCAGTGGATTGCACGGCGTATGCGCAATCTTTAGACACCAATCAATGCGTATACGCAATATGTGTTTTCCTTATGCTATTTCACTTGGTCAACTCTCAAGTAGTTGTGGCAAAGTGTCGTTAGTCAATAGCCCATTACGTATACGCAGTGTGAACTCAACTACAGTAGTCACTGGCTAAAAAATTCTAATACTTATGAAAAGTGTTACAATTTATTGATATTTCTATGAAATTGTTGTATTGCTTATGACATGACTGATGGGAAACACTGTGTGAGCAGAAGGTCAGGCGCTTACTTCTGTTCGTTTTGTGTTAAATTAATGCTTTTGATCTTATAAGAAGTGTTCTCGTATCTCAAAGTACCATGTGTGTATAATAGATTGTCTGATTACATCTCTCGAAGCCATCAAAGCAGCCAGAAACGCCCACAGAACACGCTACACTCCTAACTATCTGTAATTGTTATACATTTATATATATATATACACTGTTTTTTCGTTGTCCGAGTAAATTGCACGGCCAGGGCGGCAGGCGTGTTACCCGGGGCCCATCATCATCATCTTCAACTGTTGCTCTGCACATTTTGCGCCCCAACTTGCTTGTAATATCACACACACAAGCACACACTTGTACACACACACGCACGGTACTGTAAAGATAGAACTGTCAAGGTTACGCATTCGCCACGTATGCAACGCAAAGCACAATGTCTAAACAAATAGCAGACGCGCAAGGCGAACGCAATGCAAACATAGACGGACATGGACACTTGTGCAGTGCCCCGTCCCCACTGACCGCTTCCAAGAGTCTAAAGTTTTCTATGGCTGTAGAATACAAATTGAGCGAGAGAGAGAGCTGGAAAGAGACCGCTTTAGCTTGCCATACAAGTGTCAAAAGTCTCATAAGCCATGGTCAAAATGATGATCGTTAAGCTCGTCTTAAATGCTGCTCGATTGCGCCTCTCTTTCAATTCCTCACTTGCCTTTCTCTTTCTCGCACTTTTGCTCTTAAACGACGTTTATATCTTTCTCATAAATGCAGCCGCAAACAATTAAATGGACGGAGAGACGGACAATTCATGCAAATTTGCAGTCATATAAAGATAATGCTTATTAAAGCCACTGGCTTTATTTGTCTGCTTAATTCTAGTCACTATCTGCAACAGCGAAGGTTAACTAACTGCAAATAGATGCAGCTTTAATGGTCTACAAGCTCAGAGGATTGCTTCAAATAGTTCTAATAGCATTTTAAATCTCAGCCTACGTTCTCCTTGTTTAAATCCTGATAGAGTAACTAACTAATACAGTCTTCTTTTATGCCATCTTTTAACTCTGGATTAAGTGTTATCTTTACCTTTAGTTTAGCTGTTTAAGTACATTACTTATATAACAATTTCGCACTGCAAACAGCAGCTAAGACAACTTAATTTAAAGCGCTTTAATTAAACTTTTAGTAGCTGCACAAATATTGTTAATTATCGTGATAGATTTGCACTTCTCGTGCTTTATGACCGCAATGCGCTTTTGACGTACTTTTTTTCCTAAAGAGAGTTGCCAAGCTGCCAAGTTTTGTATGCAACAAGAGGAAGACATGACTTTGGCTCGTTTTATGGCCATGGAAAATGTCGGCAAAAGTGCTACCAAAAAATATTGCATTTGGCCAAACTTCTGGCAGTTTTCGCACAGCTGGTAAAGCGCCACAAAAGCCGTTGAGCACAGTGATAAATGAAGTTTTTCTTGCTTTCTGAGAGGTAGTGAAATAAGTGTGATAAATTTGTAGATGGATTTTTCTTTAGGCCACGTTTGTAGCAGTTAATTGCAGCAGGAAAAGTGTGGAATTTTAATTAAGCTGCTGACTAAACCATGAATTTGTTAACAATCAAAGTGCAGCGCGTGCGAACAATCAATCAGGTGGGAGAAAAGGGGGAGAAGTGAGGGGAAGCGATGGGGTGTAGGGAGTAGGAGGTGGGTAGTTAGGGCTTACCAGCTCGTTACTGTACAAGAATTTCAAATTGTTATGCAAATTTCACCTGTTTCCCGCAGAGAGCACAAGACTGTGAGAGCAGCAGAGAGGTAGGGGAGAGGTAGTGAGGCAGGCGAGAACAAAAGCGCCAGCAAACGCCATAATTCAAGTGGCCGCAGCGATTTCATGCCTGATTTCAATTATCAATACATGCCAATCGAAGGGGTGAGTGGCGAGGAGATTGGAAGGAAAACCAGAGTTCCAACAATCGAACAATGGGCACAAATCATTTCATATGCCAAGCGTGTGGTCTGCACTCCTGCCACGCCCCCTTTCGCTGTGTTGACAGTAGCCGGAAAGCCGTTGAAGTCAGCCAAAAATGCAATATTTTATTTGAGAGCAGACTTCGCTGCTTCTTTTTTGGCAATTCAATGCGTTTGTTTTGTCAACTGTCAGCGCTGATGAATTTAATAATTTAAAACACTAAAAAGCGCAAACCACAACAGCAACATCATCATCACCATCATCTTCTTCATGATGAGCTTTGCTATCGATGTTCGACATGACACAAAAGCTGCAGTTTGCCGATGGGCTTTGCATAAAAAATGCGAATGTATCGCAAAATCATTTACAAACGATTTGATGAAGCCCAAAAGCGTAAGAACTGAGGGCGCGCTACACTTGTCAGGGGCGTGGCACAGCAAATGCATTGAATTTTAAGCATTTTTAAACGATTTCAATCAAATTTGTTTAACCAAAATATAAAAAAAAGGCAACAGAAGACAATAAATTTGACAGGCGCCAATTGATTTACTGCAAATCAACAGCAAAATGTTACTTAATTTGATAGAAATTTTAGATATCTTTTAAGATAGTGTTGCAAATTTATGGCTATCAATTTGGTTTTGAGTTAATAGTTTTATTTGAGCGGAATTTTGATTAAGTTCAAAAGATTGGGCTTTGGTTTCTCCTCGATTAGTTGTTTATTTTTAGTAGTACATGACTTTTAATGCCATTAGCTTAAGTCCCTTTGCTTATATCATAAATCTTTATGCAAACTGTCAATAAAAGTATTATCTAGAGCTTATCATAAAAAGCAATTTAAAAGCTAAATAAATGAATTAAAGGTAGCTGCTCTCAAATATTTGCCAAACCATATTTCAAGCTAAACCCAAAACCAAAGACCAAAACTGAACCGAACTGAACTGAACTGAACTGTATTGAATTGAACTGAAAGCACATTCATCAATTTCGTAAGCCAATGAAAGAAAATTTCCGCCCCCCAGGAGCAGGAGATAAGAAGCAAGTGTAGGTGGCGGGGGTGGTAGGGGCTGCAGGTGGCACAGCAACAAAAGGTTCTCGTAAAACGTAAATTTTTGAAGTGAGGCACGTAAAGAAAACGTAAAATATTTGAAGCACATGAGTGTGTCAGTGTTTTTGTATTTTATTGAAAATTCTCACATATTTATTAAGCTTATTGCCATTTCTTACGTAACGTTGTAATGCGTGTGTGTGTGTGTGTGTGTGTGTGAGGGGGTGGGGTTGGGGGAGTTGGTATTAGTGCGACACCACAACAACAATAAGCAGAGCTACATTTTATGAGACAGCGCCAAGTAATTCTTATGATTATCATAATTTATATGGCCTTCGAGTGCGACAGTCGGCAGCTTTTGGTATTCATACATACACATATATATATATATATATATTTTTTTTTCGCCTGGGCTCAGTCCACCCCCCTTACAAAAAAAAAGAAGACACGAAACGAAACGAAGCGAAATGAAACCAAGCAAGTTTCAGTTCCAGAACCAGAACCATAACACAAACAAAGAAACAGACAGCACAAATTGAGAACAAATCTTCTTTCGCGCTGCTGCCGTTGCTGCTGCTGCTGTTACTGCCGTTATACCCCTTGGCAAATTAGCGAAGGAGGGTAGTTTGTTTGCAGCAGTCACTAGAAAACATATTTTGATTAAAAGGCATTTACATTTTTATACTCTCTGCAAGAGTATATTGGGTTTGTGCAAATGTATGTAACAGGCAGAAGGAGGCGTGGCCGACCCCATAAAGTATATATATTCTTGATCAGCATCACAAGCCGAGTCGATATAGCCATGTCCGTCTGTCCGTCTGTCCGTCTGTCTGTCCGTCTGTCCGTCTGTCCGTATGAACAAACAGATTTCAGAGATGGTAAGAGCTACAAGGTCGAGCTTGGTCTCAATCGATCAGATATTTAGTCAGTCAATACAAGAATCTTTTTTTTTTTCGATGCCACGCCCCATTCGCCCACAATGAGCAAAAAACTAGACACACCTCGGAAAAAATCGGTGTTTTCGGCGAATATCTCAGTAACTATGGTACTTATGATCACCAATTTTGGTATGAAGGTTTCTAGTGACAGCGTAAATGCATTGACATTTAAAATTTTGGACTGCCACGCCCCTTTCCCCCACAATTAATAAAAACTTTCGTTCCGTTTTTTGGCTTTTGTTTATATAGTACAGTATTGTAATTTATAATTCGTGTGGAGACTAACTATATCAAACTATCCTGAAAGGCGCATTGAAATCGCACGATAAACAAGAAAACTAGAAGCGTTACAATATTGATAACTGAAAGCAATATCACGTATGAGTGCAAGCGAAACAGAAACATACAAGCACATGTTGGAATGTTTTCGCTGCCTGTGTGGCGGCAGCGCTACCGCATTCGTATCAATGTATGAGTGCAAGCGAGATAGAAACATACAAACATATGTTCGAATGTTTTCGTTGCTTGTGTAGCGGCAGCGCTGCCCGCAGTCGCTGGCCACGCTGAATACACACATACATACATACATACATGTATATGCATAATATATTCTCTTTCGTATGTGTATTCGCATACAGACAAACAGATGTATGTTTGATTATGCTTAGATTGTTTTTGTTTTAACGTGTTTTAATGCAAGTACTACACATTGTAATATCTCTAGACCGATTTTAATAACTTAATCGGGAAAAAATGCAGAGAGTATACTACGGTCGGGCGTGCTCGACTGTACTTTTCTTTCTTGTTAAACAATTTGGAGCTAAAATGAATTTAATAAGTAAATAAAATTATTAATTAGGGGTATAATTATAATAAAATATTAAGCTAGTTATTCCATCTGCTCAGCCTGCCTAGCAAGCAGTGCACTGCTTACTGCACAACTTACTCTACTGCTTGTTTCTAACATAGCTTCCTTATGCTAACACCCCCCTATGCCTATGTCTGATCTACTTATCTCTAAATCTAGGGTATCTATAAGCACCATACTCTCTCTTTTATTGCTGTGGTTATTGCTGCTGTTGCTACTGCGACTGCTGCTGCTGGTGACGTCTTCCGTGCCGCTTCGTGCTTTTCTAATGCACACACAGAGAGCAGCCGTAGAGCCATCTAACTAATGCTAAATACTTTGACCTTGGAACCGCGCGCGTCTCAGGGTCTTGAAAATTATATAGATATACATATGGGGCTAGCACCTAGCTGAAAAAGAGCAGAGAGTGGGGACAATAACAACAACAACAACAAAAAAAAAAAAAAACAATTTCCACTCAATGAATAGAAAAATTGCGCACAATTGTTTGGCATTTTATATTTCGTTTTTCTTTTTTGTGTTTTGTTTGGTCTTTGTCATGTTTGTTGGTCGTTGATGATGTTAACTAAATAATTAGCCGGCATAATTTGCGGGCTAAGAGCGGTACCTAAGTTAGTTTAGGTACAAGTAACTGCGGCACGGGACAAGGGGCACGCGGCATGGAGGCACGAGGCAAATGTCGCTCTTAAGACCCTACAGAGTCAAAAGTCGGGCCAAAAGTGTCAAATTAAATGCGCATTAGAGCGTCATTTGAAAGACGAACAAGCCACAAAGTAGCAACAAAATGCGGCAGCAGCTCAAAGCTCTTTTTTTTTTTTGTTCTTTTTTTATTATTGTATATTAAACAATTAAATGACCAGCAACATTTAATTGCATAATTAATAAACATTAAAAGCACTTAGGTATGGCAACAATGTTTTTAATACTATACAATTTGCAGTTGTCGTTTTTATTTTTGTTTTTTTTTTGTTCGCTTCGTTTCGTTTTGTTTCTTCTGCCTCTTTGGCTACTGAGTCTTCATGACAAAAGACACGAATCACACACACGCACACTAACACACACACACTCACACATAGTCTACATAAATATGGATAAGTACATAAGTAATACTACGTAATGAGAGATTACAGCACACGCAAAATCCAAAAAGAGTCTGAATGAAAAACGTTGAAGAACTGACACCTGTGGCATTTGGCATTCCTCAGTTCTAGACTAGATCAACGGATTTGCTAGTAAAAGTGCTGAACTAGCAGATACCCTGTAGCAAGAGGAATGCGATGTCTATCAGGAGTATGTAGTATGTTAAGACCCTTAGAGAAACAGTCTTAAAAACATTCATTATCCCTAAAAAAAATATGTTCGCCCCGTTTAAGCACAGTTCTTTACGCTTATAATTGGCATAGATTCATTTAGAATTATTTTATTTATATGTTATCTGTTCTTGGCTTCAATAAGTTATGATTTCATTTTATTTTCTTCCCACAAAATTTTAAAAATTAATTTTCTAAGCTTTTACTGTATAGAAGTTTAAAGCAACGACTTAAAGTTAAGACACTAATAAATATCAGTTTAGAGTTTATTATTTTAGTATACAAGTTTCTCAGTACTTTCTTCTTGATTAAATTATAATACTAGAGTCAAAACAAGCTATTACTCAGCTTAAAGCTCTTCAACTCTCAACTAGGAGCTCTTTAAGTCCTAACACCCCTTTCCTGCACCACCCACAGGGTATCGGAAACATAAAACTAAATGATTTGTCAGTTGCTAACAAACTTGGCATTGCCAAACAGTAAGTAGCTTTTAAATCTCAAAATCTGTACGAAAAATATACAAAAAAAAAACCAAAACACACACACACACACACACATACACAGAGAAAACAACACCAAAAATTATCATTACAAAGCAAACAGAATAAACATAGAATGAAAAGCAGAAAAAGAAGAAAAATGTAGAGAGCAGCGCAACGCGACCTTCACCTACAACAGAACAGATCGGGCCAGAAGGTGTCTCAGTGAAGGAAGAGGAGACAGTGGTGGTAAGGGGGTTCAGCAGGGGCTACCAGAGGGGCACATAGTGTACGGTGTCTACTTGGTCATTCCGGGCAGCGCCTACGCAATTAGCAATGCCCTGAGGCTATAAAAATAGCAACAATTGTCGAGCTGACGGGCAGCCAAAGGTCTCAGTCCACAGTCATCTGTCTAGAAAGTGAATGTTTTTATTATTATTATTGTAGTCTTTACCTATTTCTCATCTCTCTCACTCACACTACCACTCACCCCCTCTCTCTTTCTCTCTCTCACTCTCCCTTCTCTATTCCATGTCCGAAATCGAAATCAGTTTCGCTTAAACGAAATCAAAAGTTGACGTTTTCCTCTAGTCCAAATCGTCCCCCATCAAATGTTTTTTTTTTGTAGTTTTTTTTTTGTATTTTGTTTTTGTTTTTTTGACAATTTGTTTATGTTGTTGCTTCGTATTCTATGCGCTGTTTACGTTTGTCTTTTTCGCACGTAAAACGTGTGACTTGAACTTTGAATTAATTCGTTCAATAATTTACATTTCCCCCTTCCCCTTGTAACCTCGCACTCCCCCCCTCCCCCCTTAGAATTTCTTGGTCTCTTTCAGGTTTTCTGGTTTTCTTGCTGTTATTTATTCATTTACGTCTCCGCCTCCAGACACTGCAGGTTCTTGTTTACTTTGGATTTGGATTCGGCTTTGGCTTTTGCATTGGATATTTTGAATTCCAAGAAGCGTTTCGTTTTATACTGGTAAGTTTTGTAGGTGACCAAGAGAACCCAGTGACGTCGTAATACTGCTGCTTAACCACAGCAACAACAGCAATAATAACAATAAGAAATCGTGGTAAACAATTCTAGGAAATAGCAATGAAACTGAATGTGTGTAGTTCCCGGTTATGTGCGCAGCATTGATTATTATTGTTCGTTTATTCAGGTTTTTTTTACGTGCTCTTCTGAGTCCCAGTTCTACTCCCGCGCTCTCTCTCTCTCTCTGTCTGTGTGTTTACTGTTAAGCATGAGGGTCCAAATCAATTAACAGATCTTAACCTGATACGTTTATTCGGAAATTAGCAATGGTCACTGTTAAGTAACTTAATTTTTTACTAAAAAAACTTTGATTCAAAAAAGCTTTTTATACCAGAACTAAAAGAGTCAACTATTTGAGAATAAAGCAGCATTAAATATTAGTTTCTAGCAGTAAAATATGTAGTAGAAAATATACTTTATTTTTCCTATTTAAAATTAATTTATTAAACATTCAAAAATGCAGCTAAAAGCCCTTCCGTTTGCCTAATCTAATTACGTATCAATACTAGTTGCTCTAAACTAAATATACACACAAAATCATAACAGATTAAAGCTATAAATAAAACTAAACTACTGATAAGCCTACAATTTGTTTTTAAATATAAACTAAAAATTTGTTTTCATTGCTTTCTTTGTTTTTTGAAAATTTATTTTAAAATCTATTGAGTGCTTCGGCAGCATCATGGTATAAGTCATCTTTGACTTATTTGCTGCGCGCTCTTATCAAACACAACAACAACAACAAAAGTGTACAAAAATAAGAGCTCAAGTCGTATTCTTATACATATGCACGGACTTGGATTTTTATGAGTCACTTCCCGTTGAACATGCTCGAAAAACAATTGTGCTCAGATACAACTATTCGCTGTTGAGTTTTGCACACTTAGATAGCAACTAAATGTTGCTTTGTGCATGTATTTATACATGCACTTTATGCATGGCATATGCAAGTGAGAAAGAGACAGCAGAGGGGGTAGAGGCAGAGGCAGAGGCAGAGGGGAGTGAAAGAAAGATACACATTTGTAGGCATTGTCTTCTTCATTAACAATATTGCAGGCTGGCGCTTTGTGTACACATTGACACAGGTGAAACTAATTAGGCCACAAAACCGAGCTCATTTATGTTTTATTTGTTAACCAACAAGGCAACAAAAAACAACAAGAAAATAATAAAAGAATAACAACAATTAAGCAGAAGAATAGCCTGTTCGGCTGCATGAACTCATTTTTGCAAATAAGCTAGCTCGAGGCCTAAGTTGCCAAAAAAAAAAAAATAAAAAAAAAAAATAAAGCCAGCGAATCAGCTGCGTTTCTGCTTCTTTTTGTTTAAACAAATTGTGCTCCCAACTCACCAAAATAAACAAAAAGTCATTGAACTTTGCCTAGTACATGCATGTAACAGTTTTTTTTAGGTTTTTGGGAATTTTAGCAACGAAACAAAAATTGACCCAAATTTAGTTGAGTGAGCAAGGGACGCGGCTAACTGAGCGTATGCGTAATAGCATTTTAGTTTCGCTAGTTTTCGCTTTCATGCGCGCAAATCAGCTTAACAACAGCAACAACAACCAGGGTGTCAAAAAACACAACCCAACCCAAGCTGGCAAGAAACCCAAGCGAACCGAGCCCCAAAAGCTACAAACCCCAGTCATGTCGAGTCGAGTCGACTCTCATTGAGTTTGAGGAAAAACGTGCCTATGCAAAATGAGTTTCAATTGCAAAGCGCGCGTGAAAAATTCATTAAAAAGCCGTCGGGCGTCAAAACTGCCCCCTTTTAAATGTTTTTCTTCATATTTCGCTTTGCTTTTTAGTAAAACAGCTACAAAAAATATATATACTGTATATGAATACTCATAATTGCATCGCATTTTACTTTGTTTCTTGGAATGCACACACACTTACACCCACCCACCCACACACACCCTCGGAAATAACAATTTAGGCGCTGAATGTTGCTTATTAAAATTGAAGCGAAATTTAATAAGCAACGTTTTATGCACACAAACGGGACTTTGTTGGCCATTTTAAAAGAGAGTTTTGTTTTTTTTTTGCCACAAAATGGCCGCTTGTTGTTTTTATTATTTTTCCGTTTTGTGCGGATTATGAAACTCAAAAATGGAAATCCCTTATACAAGAGTCTGCTGTCGTTCCCGCCTTCAGATCTCAAGACACTTGCGAACGTCGCAAAAATGCAGCCAAAGTCACGTTTATTTAGACCCTGCTTGGCATTGCCTTAGCCAAATGTTGACTATAAAAATTGTATGTAGATGCCGCTGTAAAATATAAGCAAACAAAAGTACAAACTATAATGTTTAAATGCCATTTGTAAATATTCAAAACTTGAATTGTTATTATTTTGCATGCAGCGCACATAATGTTCACATTAAATTTTTAAATTTAGTTGTCGTTTTGTTCAGCTTAACGATCATCTTTTAAAAAGACCTTAACGTTATCGGCATTCAATAGATTTTAAATATGTTATGCAAGACATAAGCTACAACTTATTTATGTATTTGTTTTGGCTATCAAACTACAGTAAAAAGTTATCAAATTTATTTTAAACTTACCCAAAACTATTAGATTTAAAATTCTTCAAGTTTTCTATACCACAACTGCAAACCATCTCTGACCATAAATTTTCTTACAATTGTTATTTTATGTATATTAAAATTCACACACAAAAACCTCAGAGTTCTCTTCTAGCCCAGTTAGTGCTGAATTTGGAAAGCTTTTGCCACTTTAAGCTAAAGCAGGTGTCATAGCGTGCTTGGCTCATAACATACCTGAGAGCATATCATAATTTTGACTAGTCTCAAGCGAACCTTAAAGCATATTGCACATTTGAAGAGCTTTTCATGTAGGGTTGCTGCTTTCCCCATTTCCCTGTGAGGCAGCCACAAATTTGTTTGCATAAAGTGTAACAAAATTTACATTTCAATTATGCTTGCCAAAATACTTATGTATGTATATACAATTTAGAGCCAAAGACAAACAGATACAGTTGTGGGTGTAAGTGTGTGTGTGAAACATAGGTGACGTATCCACCTGGGAGTTGCCAAAAGAAAAACCTCTAGACAAAAAGGCTAAAGAGCAGCCATGTGCCTCTAACGATGAGTCTTAGTAGCTTGGGAAAATGGCTGAGGCAGCTGGCTGGGAACAGCAAAGGAAATGGGGATTAAAAATGGCTGAGAGGGGGAAGAGTAAGCGAGATAGATATAGTCTGGCTGTGTTAGCATTTTCATAACCTTGTCAGCTTGATATGCGCATAAATTTGAAGCACTGCACATTGTTTATTTAAATGCCACCCGCTGCCAGTTGGCAGACTCCAAATCGGATCTCAGCTGTCCTTGTTACACAGTCCTTACTGTATCTATCTTCAGTCCTTTAGTCCTTGTGCTGTCAGTGCCTTGAACAAATACATTGTAAAATTTATCAAGCAGTCGGCAATAAATTTCTTTAGGCTTATAAAAGGGTGTATCCTCCAAAAAGCAGTCTCAATACACTGCCAAGCCAAAAAACAAACAGAAACTAAACTATGGCTGACCGTTTGCAAAGTTATCAGTTATTTTGGCTTAAACAAAAACAGTTTTCTAACTTTGTGTACATTTTTCTATGATTTTACTGCTTTAAATTGAAACTTTTATATAAAAACCTTTGAAATGAATACCATTTATTGTAGCTACAAAAATCCACATCGTAAACATAAACGACTCGCGTATTATTTACAGAATGTGAGACAGGAATGTTATAGAAATGCACAACATTAGTGATACAATGTTAACGTAGGGGAATTTTCAGTTATTTAAAGGTAAAAGGTAATTAGCTTAGAATTTATGGTGGCCAGACAAGTTTCAACGCAATAATAACAAGACATAATTGGTTTTAATACTTATAGTATTGAAAAAGCAGCTGCCTGAAGACAACAAGTAGCAGAACAAGAAGTTGCCTCAATTATATGTATTTATCAAAAGATATTCGCACTTAGTTAGTTAGTTGGTTGGCAGTTGGCAATGTTGCCTACTTTTGTATTCTTTGAGGTTGAGTTTTGACCTCAGAAGAGCTCTCGCAGCATAAATTACAAAGAAACTGAACTGAGTTGAACTAAGCTGAACGGAAAGTGAATGCCAGCCAAAGAACTCGGGCAACAACAACAACAAGAGCCATGAGAAATAGCAAAAATGAATCTAAATTTATGCTAAGCAAATGCAGGCGGCACAAAAGTTGCCGCCAAGGCGTCGCAGCGGCAATAGATACAGATACTTTACACACAAACACACAGATACAGATACTTTCCAAGAACTCGCCGCAGATTAAAGTGACAACAAAGAAAATTGAAATTGAAAGCAAAAGTCAAAAGTTTAAAGGCATGCCTTTCATTCCTGTTTGTTACGTGTTTAAGTATCTTAAAGATACATCTGCCTCACAGTACCACTGTCCCACTGTCTGAATGTTTGACTGTCTGGGTCGCAGCACGCGCCCAATGATTTTATCAATGTCAACTGCAGCGATAGTCCACAATAATCAGCTTGTAATTGTATAAGAAACACCCCAAAAAAAACTGGGCGTCAACAGCACGTAAAGTTCGAAACGCACTCAATAGATACCCAGTATAACAAGCACTTTAAGCACTTGCGATTTCACCCAAAAGACTATTCAGTTGTCCTCAAAAACGTACACAGGATGCGATGAGCAAACTTGTCGTCGTCATCAATGATAATCATCTGATAATAAACACAATCGTTATGAAGTTCACAATGATGATGATGTAAAGAAGCGTGACACTTGGGCAAATATTTAACTGTATCTCAAGATTGGGAGACGACTCTACGGATCCGAATCCGTTATGTATTGCGGCCCTTGGGTCAAAAGAATTTGCGCAACTTTCTACAGCCAAAAGCAACGACGATTTTCACTTTTCATTTATGAGTTATTGTTGCTGCTACTGTGTGTGTGTGTGTGTGTGTGTGTGACATCATTTGAGGGGGTCCAGTAGCTGACTTCTGACTGGACTCTGCTGGCTGGCTGGCAAGTCAAGTGTCAGAAAAAGTGAAAACTGCGTGTGTTTATTGTGTCTACCGTCGACGTCGCTGCTTTTGTTTATTTTTCTTTTTTTTTGGCGATCCAATTTCAAGTGCCCTGTGCGCTGTTTATTTATTATTGTAGCCCGAGTCGAGTCGAGTCGACGCGGCGCTGCTGCAACTGCAGCTGTTGGCATAACAAAGCCCAAAAAAACAGTTAAAAAAAAAAACTTCAACCAATTGTTAACAACTGGGCGCGTCTCAGGCCACATCAACAGAAAGTTAGCCAAGTTGCAGACGGGGCCTAAAAAATATATATAAACAAAATGAAGTCATCAACTTGCAGTTGGCCAAACACTAACAAACTTCATTATCATTAGCACCAGCATCATTATTACCTTCACTAACACCATAATCCTCATCCCCATCATCGTGATTGAAAGCTTGACCTTGTCGGCTGCAAAATTTGCAATCAAGTTCTGCGACAAATATTTAATGATATCATTAAATATAATTAATTTTATTACGCCACAAAAAAACAAGAACACAAAAAATAAGCATATTATAATTCTGCGAATTTAAATGAATTGTATTCATGTAGTCGCGTTTTTAAGCCAAGTGATGCATTTGAATAATAAATTACAAAATGAGAAAAAACACGTAAAAAATTGCATTACAATTTCGTTATAAAATGGTTTTTTAAACATGTTTATTCACGTTGGTCAGTTGGCAAATGACAGCAACTAAAAAGTTTGTTACAAACCTTTTTTTTATAAAAAATCTAAACAAGTTGGCTTGTAAGCCTGGCAGCGAATTAAGGCAGTGAAACAGAGCCAAAAGAAAATTATTGAAAATTCCCAAACTTCTTATTTTATTAAATTATGTACCCTTCCCACTTGTGCTTATGTTTTATTCAACAGCCCACTCAAAATCGATTATTAATTCCTTGAAAATCAATACACCAAATGCCCATAATTTAATCGTTCAATTTGAGCGGCTTTTCTTAAGGGAGCAAAATGATTCCATCAATTAACTTTGGCTAGAAGCCATAATCCGTGTTGTGGGTCAAAGGAAAAGTCTTCGTTTAACAAACACAACAAAGGCAACCCCAATAAATAAATACAACACCCTTATACAGAACTCATATAAAGAAATTAAAAACGTAGGCCCTTTCCCCACTTTCCCCCCTTTCCCCACTGGACATGAGAAAATGTCGCAATTTTTCGCTCGGCAAAGCATCGAACTCAGCGTCAAATAATAAACACATAAAAGTAAATAAAAATACTAATAAAAAAGTAGAAAAAAGAGGGTAGAAAATAGAAAATGTAGAGCATAAAAAACAACACGATGGGAAACCCTCAAAAAAAAAGAATTGGCCATAGCAAATAAAAAGGAATTTTGTGCCAAAACAGCAATAAAGTCGAAAAGCAGTTTATCAAATTTCCACGCACACAAGGGGGAATTCCCCAGCACCCCCAAATGGAATAACAACCACAACAAGCGGAAGAGCAAGAACTAGAATATGCGGTAGATTTGTGGGGACGTGTGTCGCCAAGAGCCTGGACAAACAAAGTTGGCCTAGGGTCCAGGGAGCGGACACGCTGCTGCCTCAATCTGTGGCACTTCCTTAGCACCCAAGGGGCAGGGGGCAGGCACTGACAATGGGGTAATGAAAAAAGCGTTAAATGTCTTAATTTTTCTTTTTGGCTCGAAGGCTTTGGTCGTCGTCTTTTTGTGCTTAGTGAAAATAAAACGCATGACAGGCAATTTTCACAAAGTTTTTTTTTAAGAACTGTTAACGAGGTGGCGTGGGGCGTGAGGGGTGTGGCACTGGGTAGGGAATTGGTAAAGTGTTCATGTTTTTCTTTTTACTTTGCTTTTGTGGCTGGAGTTACTTCGCCCAGGGGCTGAACGGAGCAAACCCAGGGCAGTCAGGCCAATAAAGCCAAGTCCAATGAGGCGCACAAATGAACAAAGTGGTCAAAAAGCCAAGGCACACATACAAACACACAGCACTTTGTGGTCTGTTGAATGCTGACCAATCCGCTACGGTCGAATGATGTTGACATTTGTGTCAGCCAAAAGTATTTGGCACTCGAATTTCTGTGGCGGCGTCAACGGCAACGGCAACGGCGGCGTCTCTCTTTTTTTGTGGTTGCTACCAGAAAATGCCACATGCGAGTTGGGTTCTCAAACATTTCAGCCTGTAAATATGTGGAATGCATGTAATTCGAGGTGCAACAAACGCGACAAATCCAAAACAAAAATTTGTATAGAATTCAGTCAGTCGGTTGATTTTGAAACGACTTAACTGTCAAAGGTTCAGTTAGCTTAAGTTGGAGCTTATTGTGGGTATTTAGGCTTGCAACAGTGATAAGTTAATGGACAAATGGTTGAAAAACAGGCAGCTGCTGCTAAAGTTTTAGTTTATAACTTTTAAACTTGATAAAAAATTCAATTTTAAGCCTAGAGCTTAAACTATGTAAACTAACCATTTAATTCTCACTAAATTGTCAATAAATCTGTTCAATAAACTTTTATCACAGATTCTACTGTTAAATTAGCTAAAAAGTTCCCCAACTGTGTGCCGCTACTAACAAGCAGTAGCTGCTATCTAATTTCCCAAATGCAATCGGCTTGTAATTAACGCATTTAATTTGAAAACGCTGCATAAGCGTTGCCTCCCACTCACTCTCTCCCTTCTTCTCCCACTGCCACTCCCACTCCCACTCTCCCTATCTCTACTACTCTCCCTTGAAACACTTGCTAAATTATATAACAGAGGCAGCTGCTGTTGCATCTTCTGCTTCTGCTGCTGCTACTGCATCTAATTATGCGAATGCATTTAAGCGCACAGTTTTTATTTTCTTCATTTTTTTTTGCGCACCAAAATTAGGTCAGATTTAACATATTCATTAGAATTCGGTGGTATGCAGGGGGTGCTGCGCAGAGTGCTGCAAAAATATGGGGCCAAGGGGCAGCAGAAGCAGCAGCAAAAACTCAAAGGAAGCTGGCACAGTGAACACAACAGCAACTGAACTCATGCCGCAACTTGTGAAGCGCTTTTAATGGTGATTACAAGTGCCGCATATACACACGCACACACATGCCCACACACAAGTACACACAATGTCAGAAAATTATTAGAAAATTGCATTCGACGACGACGCCGACGACGATGACGACGACGCCGACGGAGACGGCCTCGTTTTGGTTGCTTCGCAGTTGCCCTCGCCACGATAAGCACTGCAAATGGAGGCAAGGCAAATGGGATGATGGCACCACCGCAGCAAAAAACAAGTCAGAACACAGCTCGCGAGTAGCCGACTAAGAGACACCCCTTAAAAATTTACCATATGGCAGCTATAAACTATTTTAGCTATGAATTTGGGTTACATTTTGATGATTGCTTATGGGAAATTGCTTTAAAAACTATAAACTTTCGTTAAAAATTCTACAATTCAAATATAAAACTACTTTAGAACGGTTATTTGCTATAACTGGTTCTTTACTTGGCCAGTAATCGCTAGTTAAAAGTTATAGTTATTTAAAGGCATTTGTCAGCTTAAATCTTAAAACAGCCATAACATTTGTTGTACCTACCTAATCATAATGTGATAAACTAACAAAAATACAGCAGAATGATTCTTTATCTATAAAGTAATTTAACAGAATGAAAAATTAAAATTACTGCATGAAAAACTAACGCTACAGCAGCTCCAGGAGACCTAGAAGATATTCTTACTACCAAACTTTTCTCAATTCAATCGGCTTTTAAACACTTCATCATTTGGAGCCTATTTCTTTCCAATTTACCCCACAACCCATGCATCCCTTTAGCTCTACTTTTAACGGGTATTACACAGTCAGAGCATTAGCTGTGCTGGTGGTTGTGGGTCGGTTATGGGTACAATGTGGTGCCAGGGCAGTGGCAATCGCTGGGCAGGCAGAAAAGCGCAGCAGGCGTAACAATTTGAAAGAATTTTTCAAATACTGATAACAGAGCGCAAAGCGAAGGCGTCAAATGTCTCAATAGACAACGCTGACACTCGAGCACGCAAGCGACTCTAAGAGAGTGCATATGTGTGTGTTAGGTATGTATGTAGGTGTGTGTGTGTGTGTGTGTGTGCTTAGCATGTACTTATGTAGTACATTCAATGAAGCATGGCAAAGAGCGAGCAATCCATCGAGTTGTTGTCGCTTCTGTTGCTGCTGTTGTTGTTGTTTCTACTGCTGCTGTTGTTGTTGTTGTTGCTGCTACTGTTCCGATGATGAGTACTTCAATTACACAAGCACGCAAGCAGCGTCGTTGCTGCCATCGTTTAATGGAATTAGTACAATGACAATTGGCTAAAGCCACAAAGACGACGTCCAAGCAATAGAAATAAATTGAATAAATGCGCTGCACAGCAGCAAAACCAAACAGAAAATGGAAGTGGAAGATGCTTATGAAGAAGCAGCAGCGAAACGAGGTCACCGAAAAGCTGATAATTTTGGGCAGATAGCAAGAAACAAGAGAAGCGAACAACATTAAACTGGAGATCATCAGACATCGGGCATAACACAGAATATTTTCAATTCATACATAACAACAGGAGCTAAACATGTCGTATACGCAATGCCATGCCCAAAAAACATTCTCGTACAACAAAAGGCCCGTGTCGATGACAATTAGCGATTGGGGCGTCCACACATGCGTTGACCCAACCATTGGGGGCACACCTTTCCACTACTTATCGAACAGCAATGGGTTGGTTGGTTGCTCAGTTGCTGAAAAAATATGTAGAGCATGCAGCGTTGCCATAAATTAAATTTAACACCAGATCGGTTGCCAACGATAGCAAAACCTACAAGCGCTGAGCACCGCTTCCTTCTGCTTCTATCCATGGCATTTCTAATGGCAAGTGAAGCTCACAAAAAACACACAAAACATTAAAATCACAACAATCAACAATGCACAACTAAACGCTTCACTGCATCCACATACCTTGCCTATACCCTCACCGCTTCCTTTCATCCAGCTGACTACTTATCTAGCCAATACTCAATGCTCACTACTCAATACCCATCCCAATTGCAATCGAACCAATCGAGAGCTGACAGTTTCAATTAATTGCTGGTATGCTCAGAGCAACGAGAACGTGTTTAAAGCTTTTCCCCACAACTGTGACACTAAGGAAAATACTGGGAAATTGTGAATGGCTAAAGTTTCCGCTGCTTAGATTATTATTTACATAAATTCTTGGTTTTTTTTAAAGACATTTCTTGTTAAAATGCTTAAAAATACTGGCTTAAGAATTATTTAAAATACTAGTAAAGAAATAACTGGCCTAAAAACTTAGTTTTATGATTCAAGCATAGAAATTTTAAAAATCAATTAGTTTTAAAATTTATATCACTTTAAAAACGGTTTTGAATTGATTCCCTTTCAATAGAAGCTAATAAAGGATCAGTCTCTATTTATGTAGGTACATTTAAGATACCATCAGGAAGTCAGCGAATAATCTCAATAAAATAAATATACAGCAAACAGTAGTAAGGCAACTTGTTAGACCATCTGTCACTCCAGCAGACAATTATTCAGTCAATCAGTCAGTCAGTCAGTCAGTGAGTTAGACAGTCATTCCACGAGTGGCGCCGTCCGTCCAAGGAAAGTCCATTAAAAGTGCCCCACAAGTACCGTATTGTTTTGTGTGAAACGCGTTAAAAATAACAAGCAACAAGACTGAAAACTGAAAGGAAATAACTAAAATTAAATACACTAACAATTTATTACATTAAACTAATAAAAAAATATTAAGAAAATATTGAAAGCTAAGCGAAAATGTTTTGAAAATAATTTTAAACTCTAACAAATCAAACGCAGCGCATTTGACAGCTAAGAGACTGCGAGTTAGGGTATCTGAGCATTTGACTATGTCGTAAAAATATATATATATATATATATATATATATATATATATATATATATATATATATATATTTGTATATACATATATAAAATCAGTGGGGCTGACTCCGTCATAGATAGCATCGTAATGTATCGCTTTACGCTTTGAATGACGCGTATCATTGGCAATTAAATTAAACATACAGACACAGATACACTCACACTCACACAGCCATAAATATAAACAAATAAATAAACACAGAAGCACACACACACAGAGTGAGATACATTTTACAATGTCAAACACTCAGTACGAGTATCTACAACTACAACTTGTTTTTGTATCTGTGTAAATGTATCTGCAACTGTTTGTGCTGGTGTTCGTGTAAGTTGTCGAGTGATTTTTCGCCAGTGACATTTTAATTGCTGTTATGTTTTATTGATATTCAAAAACTACAATTGCTAATTGTTTTATTGTTCATTTTAAAATGCCATTTATTTGCCTTCTGAGTGGCAGCTTAATAACCAATTTTAAATACTAACATCACACAATTAGCTCGATTATGGCCAGTTTATTAGTTGCCAATCTATCGGAAATGTAATGCCACACACAAAGAGTGGAATATATTAAAGTATTTAGATGATTAAGGGGGTCTTAAGATACCATAGACTAGGGGAGTTGATAATGCTCCTATTTTGATCAAGAATCTGCTGTTAAGCCTGTTTCACTGTAATGAAAACCAAAGTAAAATAGAGATTAATTTAGCAACCTTCTTTATAGTTATCTATAACTGCAATCAGTTGACTTAAGTTAATTAAATTACGCATAGCCTAAAGTTAGCTAAGTGTCTTGATTTTAATCAATGAGCTAGTTAACAATATCAAACAGCGAAAGCAAAAAAAAAAGAGAATTCTCAATTACGTAATTTTCATTGAATTAAAATTGACTGGTAAACACTTGAGCGACTTGACGGACTGCCATCAGCTGTGACAGCGACGGTGACTGCGACTCTGTCTTCTAAAGCTCCAGTTCCCCTATCGTCATTGTTCTCCTTGTTGTTGTTGTTGTTGGCCCCTGAGAGCTGTGACTTCGTTGCCGGAACGTGCACAACAGCCACATAAAAAGACAAGAGCCGAGCACAGGAAAGCAGCGGCAGAAGAGCGGCAAAGAGAACGACTGAGAATTAAAAAAAAAAAAAGATGGACGATGCGCGTCATCAGCTCAATGGTTATGGCATTTCCGCACCTGACGTCCCCCCCAAATGGCCGCCAGCGAAGGCAACAACAAAATGGCCGGTCCATCTGTCTGACAGTCTGAACTGTCTGTCCGACTCTTCTATGTCTGAAGTGCGTGCTTGAGTTTGCTTCTGCCTTACACCCTCTTCCTCTGCTTCTTTTGCCTTTTCATACTTCAGTCGCGTCTTTTGCCAACGCCATTCTTGTCTTTGGCTTCTTTTGCTGCCGATTTGATTTGGTTTCTTGCATTTGCCTTGCGTTCTTTCATTTTCTGCTTGTATTGCAATACACACACAGGCACACACAGCTACACACACATGACCACACACAATCGTAATTTCTATGACACTTGTCCATGCCGCCACTTGTCTTCCACTTTATGTGGTCGTCATCGTCATCGTCGCTGCTGCTGCTGCCTCCGTTGTCTGGTAACTAACCAAACACCTCAAACACCGCCCCCTTTCGCACAAACACCCAGCAAACGCAAAAATATATATTATATATACAGCTTGTGTGGCTTTAACGAAGTCTTAACACACTTGCTGTATTCTACGAGCTGCTTAACCAAAAGTAGGCGCTGAATTGCTTGGTTTACCCCACTGTAAAATGTGTCAACGGTTTAGTTAGTGGCTCTAATTTGTGTCTATACTATGCCTAAATCGTTGCTATTTTTACATTATCAGCTGCTGTTTGTATTTATAGTATTTAATAGTATTTTAATGCGCACTTGTTAGCTGCGTTTTTAAAATATTGGAAATTTCTAATTCTATAATCTTTAATTACAGAAATTATACTTAGATTTTAATCAATATGGCTGTGCAATACCCATGAAAACTACATGGAATTTAAAGGAGGAATAATTGTTGAGAAGTTGAAAAGTTAAATTTAAGAAACTTGATAGATAAATAAGAAGATTTAGGAGTGTGAGTAAGCTTAAAGCATTGAAGAGAGCACATAAGATAACATGACAGAGGATGATTAAAAGAATCTTTAGATAGAATATCAGTCAATAGATAAGTCTAGTAATTTTTAATAAAATTTGTTAAATCTAGAAAATAAACATCTTATGACTGTGGATTTGAACCAAATAAATCTTTTATATGTTAAAGTTGTTAAACTGTTTCAACTGCCAGCTTAATTTAGACAAACTCTAAGATATTTCCATAAAACATAACCCAACCAAGCGATCTAAGTTTATAGGGTATCTTTATGTTAGTGTATGCAGTAAGCCCAGAGACAGACACTTCAATTGATTATTGCTGGCTCTCGTTGTTGTTGTTGTTTCTATTGTTGTTGCTGCTGTTTTTTTGCACAAATGATTTACATTTTGTTGTTGCTTGTTATTTCTTTGGCTCTGCTTCTGCTGCTGCTTCTTGTGCTGCTTCCACTGCTTCCACTACTTCTACTACTTCTTGCTGTACTTTTCTGCCTCTGCCTTTGCCTCCGACTCTTTCGCACTTTGGTGCTATTGGTGCGCAAAACTTGTCTTTTGTTGTCATTTGCACTTTTGATTTCATTTGAAGTTTTTGCTTCCACTGTCTTCACTTTTGTTTGACTTGTTGCTAAATAAATAAGATATACCGAAGACATGTATACATATATATATGTATATATTCTTCTGATTCTCTTTTTGTCTGATTTTTTCGTACTCCTCTGTTTGGGAATATAAATTAAGTTGCATTCTTTAAGCTGTTCGTTTTGTGCTGTCCAAAAAAGCAGAAGTAAAGTGAAGAGAGATTTTGCAGCAGTTATTTTGCTAATCATCTTTTTGCCTTTTGTGTGTGTGAGAAACACAATTCTCAGCCCACACAAAGCAGATGCTGATGATGAGATCGTTCTTTTCCCCTAATCTTCGCACTCTCCCCTCCGTTTTTGTCTCTATTCAAAGCACGTCAAAACCGCATCGCACACAGATTAATTACGGCAACATCAGCTTTGGGTCGAACTTGTAGGGAGGTCGTCATCTAAGTCGCCATGAAGTGCATTTCATTTATTTTATAAATTATCGCCACGAATTGTTCATGTGTAACGAAACAGAGACACAATCTAGCAGAGTGGCCGCTCTCGCTCTCCCATTGAACCCCCCTCTTGTGCCTACCCTACCCAGGCACACCTCTAGCCCTAGTCCAAGTCCAAGTCCACGTCCACGTCCATGTCGAAAGCAGCAGCACCAAGCCGCCCACATTTAAGTACGCCATCTTTTTGCTTCCGCCGTTTGCCTCGTGCATCTTAATTACTTTTGTTTTTCCCCACCCCACCTGCAGCTCAACTCCCCACCGCTCTGTGAAAAATTTCCACAGCAGCGCAACGAAATTCAATGAAAAATACTTATTCAAATAGCAGCAGCAACTACTGCGGCAAAGAAGCCTGTAAACGCGCTAACACACAAATACTATGACAATCTTACAGATACATTTGTATTGGGGTTTTTTTTATTATTTATTTATTTTTTTTTGTCGAACGCTTCGCTGCTTTGCACTTGAGATTCTTATCGCTGGCACCGCCGCTGCTGCTGCTGTTGCTGCTGGCCCAAGTTGATTTTGATCTTTACAATGCATTATGCAAGCATTGAGAGTGTGATAGCAGTCAGAGAGAGGTAGAGAGGGAAAGCAGAGAGCGAGTGAGACAAAACATGCCGCTCTCGCTGGCTGTGTAAATATAGTTTCGATTCCATAGTATGGCAATTTGTTGTGGTCTTTGTTTGATGATTTCTTTTCAAGAACATTATTTCCTAGAGCGTTTGACTACACTCAGCAAAAAAACACGTCACAGAAATTTTAATATTTTATTTATTTCAAGTCTTACATTTTATTTAATTTGATACTTTAAGAATGTCTGTAAATTTAAAAGGTTTTGCCTAAAAGGCACAAATAACTTCTTAATAATAAAATATGCCTTTTAAAATGCATTTGAATAAATATTAAAAATTGTTTAATATTGGTTTTTGTTTATACATTAATTTAAATAAAATATTTGCTACAATACGTGAGCAAATACTCCACAATTAAATTGCATTTGACAGGTAATAATTTAATTGCAAATGTGCAAATTATAAAAACACATTTCGGCACAATAAACTAGAGTAAACAATAAATTGTTTAATAAATTGCCCAAATAAGCCATAAGAAAATAAATGACAAAAATTGGGTTTTTCTTGAACTCTGCAGTGAACTCTGTCCCTCTGTCTCTTTCTCTCAGTGTAAGCTTGAGGGAGAAGAGCAACACGCCCACAAATGTGTTGAGATTTCGTCACATAAATCGTAAATGAAGCGACGATAGAACACACAACTACAACTACAACAACTACACACAATCCGGCGGAGTCTGAAGTGCATAGTGCTTATGTCTCATTAGAGATACTTTAGCATCCGACTCGAAGGCAAAGTCGAAGTCGAAATCGTAGTCGAAGTCTCAGAGTTTGAGTCCGAGACCAAGTTGTGGCCTGACCTCGCTTTGACTTGGCTTTATAAAAGACACAGATTAGTAATGCCTTCAAGAGTCCACAAAACTGAAATCTCTCTTGTGTAAGTGTGTGATGATGTGTGCGTGTGTATAATGTGTGTGTAAGTAGCATCACAAAGTGTCAGCTTTGAGGCAGATTTAAGAAAGCATCTCAGCGCTGAGAGCAGAAAAGCAAGAAAATAAAAATGGAAAAAAAAGAAAAGAAAAAAAAACAGCAGCGTTAAATTAGTGGCAATTGTGCGCGACATGAAGTAGCCGCCAGCAGCCACTAAGGAGAGTACTTCCACACACACAGGCACACTCATATGTCTGTGTATATAGTATATGTACTTGTTACTATTTATTTAGCTGCTGTACATGTGTATCTGCAGCTGTGAGTGTGTGTGTTGTGCCAAAGTAGCCCCAATGCGACACAGCGAACGCGTTACGTTGCGTTAAGTTGGCAGAAATTGTGTAAATGTAACGTGAAAGTGGCCAAAAGCAAAGGCATTGTAAATGGCCAACGATTTGCGAGTGCTTGCTGGCCAAAAAGGAGCATTTACAGCATTGAGATGTGACATTTGTGCTCAGCTATCACATAAGTAGTTCAAGCGACATTAGAGACCCATTCCGTTATCCCGCTGCCTGCCCCTTTATATAGTAAAAATGTTTCTAGGAATCGTGGGCTGAGTCGTAGGCAAAATCATTACTACATATGTATTATTTAACTGCTGACTAAGCCATCTCATAAGCAAAGTAGCACAGAGTCTCATACTATCGACTGGCTTTTAATCGTTTAAGGTTTTCTTCGGGGAAATTTGTAAGTAGTTTGATAATTACTAGAAAGTATTGTAGACTTAAAACAAAGACTCAAAGAAACTTTGTTAAATTTAACTTTACACAAACCCAAGCAGAAGCTTTTTGGAAAGTTATTGACTTTTTAAATCATTTATTTCCTAAAAGTATTTCCAAATATTTAAAACTAAACAGTTTACTTTGCTTTTCTTACAACTCTAGACATTTTTCCCACCAAATTAGATCACAGTGACACACTCACTTAAATTTCCTACTGCTGTCAACTATTTAAACATTTAATAATTATTTTATTTGATGACTTATTATATCTTTAGCACAGCTGCTAATCATGGCCATTAAAAGAATATCTCAGCGTCCTCTGCTTATCATCATTTGAGCTACACGTGGCTGACTTTTGTTACTTTAGGCCAATTTCAAACAAAACACAAGAGACAGTGTGTACAAACAAATTAATGGCTTTAAGCAGCCCTTCAGTTTTCAGTTAAAGAATCTGCTATCTGCTGGAAATTTTTTTGCTTTTTGGATTAGATTTGCAGACGACACCAATGGGCGATGATAAGTTTAGCTAGTCTGGGTTGGGTTAGTTTGCACTTGGAAGAGCTTCTTATCGCGTACCAAGCAGCAGCGGAGAAAAACCAAAAGATACAAGATACACAATGCAAATATTGTATCAAAAAGTGTAGACTATGAAACCAAAACAAGAAAAAGAGCAGAGTAATGGACAGAGCATCTAAAAATGTGTATAAATATTTTCTTAAATTCTTTTTTTTGATATTTTTGCATGCCTCCCTCATGGTTGGTGTTGGCTTTGTGGCCGTTGCTCATCTGCTGACCCAAAAAGCCAAAGCAGACAAATTAAACAAACGTTGGACGGACATTAAACGAGTCAGCCACAGCGCCTTGAAGTGCTCCACCCCCTTCTCCCCTACACCCCATGCCCCTTGACTAGCCATCCCTATAGTCAACTTCTATTTCTGTGGCTAGCCACTGTCGTCATCATCATCATCATCATCATGATCATTGTCTGCATAAATTTGTGTAAAAATCTTGAGCAGCAAATGGCAGCCAAGTTGCGTCTGATTGCTCTGACTCTGCTGACTGTTTGTGCTGCCTGCCTGTTGCCTCGAAATGCATTCAATCTGCTCTTCACACACAGACCCACTCACCCACCGACGCTTTGATGCCAACCAAATAAAGTGCAAAAATAAAAACCTATAAAAAATTATGAGAGAAATATGCAGGCCAACTAATAAACTTGATGCACTCTCAAAATGAATACACAATTGAATATGATTATGGCAAAAACCTAAAAGCGGACAGAGACAGAGATCTGCGATCTGCGTGCCACGTAGCACAGTCAATGGTGTGGCAACATGTGCTGCTGCCTTGCATATAGATTTGTTATTGTGCCTTATTAATATGCACAGAATTCTTGTCTTAGTTCCAAAGAAAATTCTAAGTTTAGCAGCAGCTACCAAATTTGGAGTAGGTTAATTCGCTTTAAAAAAGTTAACCTACTCATGATTATTATTTAAAAATATACCCTTTAAACTTTGCTTTTAGCTAGTAGAACTGTTAAACTTTTTAGTATTTAGTATAAATATATTAAATGCCAATAGCAAGTTCTTTTAGTCCCATCGAGTGCTGTAGCTTTTATGACGCCATCCCAACCCGTGTGAGTTTTATAACTTATTAAATTAGCCACAATTCGGAACTTAAATACAGCAACTAAGCCGCTCTTAAGTGCAGCAATTAAACATGACAAAGTACCGCCAGTGCCTGAACCCCTGCCTACAGTACGCCCTCTAGATAGCAGACCGTTTAAAGCGTCTGTCTAAGTTTCCCATAGTATTGTTATTTGTTGCTTGCTGTTGAAGGTAAAAAGCTCGAACGTGTCGTCGACAGCGACGTTAGCGTCGACTGCAGCGTCGCGTCGCGTTGAGCGTCGTCCGGCAATTAGTCTGCGCGCATGCGTCGCTGGCTTCATTGTCAACGTCGTCGTCGTCGTTGTCGCTGCTTTCCCATATTCAAAGTATCGGGTGTAGTAAAAAGTTAATTAAATTCAATTAAAATGCGTTGCGGGTCTTCGACAAAATGTTATTCGAATTTCAAGGTTAATTTGACAGACGCTTTGACGCTTTGAAGAAGTGACAACTGGCTACAAAAAAAAGGTAAGTAAATTTCCAAAGGGAACAGGGGTCAACAGCGGGGTAGCTGTAGAAGAAGGGTCGGCAGGCAAACTGTGCCTCAAATTGAGTAAAGTTCATTTGTTCCGCAACATTGATGATTTATCTATGCGATATGCTGGTCTTTAAGTCACAAGGTGAAGTACAAATCAGACAACGAGACCTTTTTATAGACAGCGCACACTGAATGCTAATGCCACACCAAACTGTGTTAGAATGCTCTGTGTGGGGGTGAGGCAAATAAATTCTCTTGAAATTAATTTGTAGCCTAAAAATAATAAAAGTAGCGAAATGTAATAAAAATTATGTTTGCCTGCCACAAAATGTCCAGACAGCTGCCAGCTCAGGCCCCTAAAATGGCCAACATCCTTAACGTGGACCTCACGCGGCGTCAGCTGCCACTAAATGAGGGAATGACTGACTGAGTAAAGGAATGAATGAATGAGTGAGTGAGTGAGTGAAAGCAAAGAGTGTGGCATGAAGCCACTAACAAAGCATTTAATGCTTTTATTTGCGGGTGGCAGGCCTGAAAATGCCACAACCCCAACCCCTAACACGCCCCCTTAGCCCAACACACCACATTCTATGTGCAACATGTTGTTTCTATTGCTTTTGTTATGCCTGCTTGTTGCTGTGTTTGTTTGTTTTTCGGTTAAGCCTGGAAGTGCTTTCGATTGTAATTAATTTAATAAAAATTTATTTGATTTAATGCCTTTAAATAAACCGTTTTTGCTGGCGCTTGCAATTAAACATTAAAGTAGAAATATTTAATTACTGTTTGGAGTAGTGTGGGGTTAAATGGAGTAGTGTCTTTAAGTAGTATAATTAAAGGGGAACTAGTGACTGAAGAAGACTTTAAAGTAGGTATACAATGAATATTAGAAAAGTCTTTACTGCCAATATTGCTATAAATTTTTGGACTGCTGACTAAAGTAGGATCGTTTTACCCTATAGTTTAGCTGCTAAATTAAACAGCAGCTTTATCCTAGCTGTTTTAAATAGCTACTTTTCAACATGATTAAAAAATACTTTTAAACGATGTAAAACAAATTATTTTTCTCCACAAGAAGTCCATCCTTCCTCTCCAACTCTTTCCCCCTTTAACCATAATTTAATCTAAAGAGCTAAGACAAATGACAACAGTTTGCCGGTACAGTAATCAACAGTTATATCCGACAATTTGATAGCAACTATTTTGGCTAATTGCTTCCTAAATCGCTTTATAAACCAACGGACAATTAGCCTAATCTTGTCATCAATAACTCGACTGAGTTCTTAGAGTTCTCATTTCACATTTTCAGACGCTTTCCCCCTCTTTCCACCATTTCCATTCCACTTTTCAACCCCTTCGAACTGACAATCCATTTGATTTATGGTGCACCCAAAAACTCAGCTAGCAGTCAATATTTTTGTGTCCATTGCAGTGATTATTCAATTTCAATGTGTTTGCAGGGCCACACAGCAGATACCTCGAGTGCACCACTATCAAATAGGGGGCATGGTTGGGGGCAGTGCAGAGGTCGGGTGACCTTTTGTGGGCAGTGCAAACAGTTTGAATTGGATAACGGCAACCATGTGAAAGACAAACCAAATCCAAATGAATTAAGTTATGGTTATTGACATTTAATGCACACATGCCACTGCCCCTCCCTCCCCCTCTCTATGCACTTCAAATTGTTCGCCTCGTTGACAGATGAGTGTGGTGCCCCAATGTGGCAGGAGTGCAGAAACTCAGCTAAGCATTAAATATGAGCATTGACATCCAACACTTCAGTCACTCCAACAAACTGTGTATGACTCCCAGACCGAGTTCGAGTCCAATTTTTACTCAGAGTTTTATCTGCAACTCTTTGCTTGTTGTTACTGAAATTTAAGTCTGTCCTAAAGCATTTTTTCATGAGTTTATATTTGATATCACTCCAAAACAAAGAAGCTTCTGATTTCGCAGTTTTAGTCCAAACAAAACTGCAAATCAAAACCAAAGTCTGTTTGGTTTCTAAGCTGGACAATTTCTTCATTAGTTAGGAATACTTTGATGACACACTGTGAGGTGTTTTCATCAAGTTGGCTAAATTTTAATGGGCTATAAAGATTTATTGAACGAGTTTAAAGGTAAAGAAGTTCTTAGTCAAAAACTGGTTAGTAAAAAGCAATAAAAAATTATTTTTAAAAAATTATGGCAGTTGATTTAATGTATATTTTATGATGAAAAATTTATTAAAAGGTTTTCTATAAATTTTTAAATAAATAAAAATGACCCATCATCCATTTTATTTAAGCCTAACTCAAAAATGGCACAGACTTTTCAGACATATTCTAACAACAATTAAACTTCAGTTAGTCTAAAATGCTTTTGCAAGCAACAGCAACTAACTAGAGCATATTTTGCTCTTAGCACTAACTAATCTATTGGGATGCAAGGAAAATACCGACGTTCTACACTCATAATGTATCTTATTGAACTCCCAGAGCAATAAAAGCGAAACCATCAAGGAAAATGAAATACCACAGGTGACTGACGCATGCCACACACACACACACACACACACACACACACACACACTCAAATACCCAGAACACACACACACACACCGCATAGTTTTTTCGCTCTTTTTATTATTTTTTGCAGTCATAATTTACATATTTTTTGCTTTGCGACCCGAAAAGTGGCCAAAAGATAAAAAAATGAACAACAAAAAGCAAACAGAACTTTTTACTCCGCTTTTTCATATTTTTTTTTCTACTCCGCTTTTTTTCTGCTTTGCTTTGGGATGCACCTTTTTTGGGGAATCGTTGAAATTGAAAACGGTGTTGATTATAATGTCAATACTCGTACAACAACAAAAAACAAGAACTCGCGACACACACACATTTAAATGTTGAATATACATATATATATCTGCTTTATAGAGCGGACTACAGTCCCGCTTCGGCTACCACCCCCACCACTGACTCACTTCCTCCCCCTATGGCTCGCTTTCTTGGGGCTCTTGGGTGCGGTCAAAACTTGGCTTATTTTGTTTTGCCTTCTTGCTGCCAAATTGTTTTCTTTTTATTATTGTTTTCGGGTTTGTTGCCGTTGAGATACAGATACAAATGTATGTTTCATGTTATTCATTGGCACTTTCATGGACATTACTAATGTTTTAGCTGCTTTGCTTGATATTATTTAAATACGCTAACCATGGGCATTGTGCTAGGAGTCAACTGGTATGCAACAAGTGTAGGAAAAAGGTGTTTAAATTGGAATTAGGTAAAAATGAAACAGGTATCCATAAACTGCCTAGACTTTATCAATTAAAGCTATTCTTAATTAGAGTTCAGACTTCGAGGAACAAGCGCCTCGAAGAAAATATACTTTATAACCTAATTAGTTTTCCTAGAAAACAACTTTAATGGTCTTGGTAGCAGCCTAAGTATCTAGAAAGCCTAGCCTAGTATTGGTTAAATATTTGTATCTAGAACTTTTCTTCGAATTACATTTCCGGCGCCTTGTCAGAGTATTTAAGCTTCGTCTACTGTGACATAAAGCTGCTTGTTGTTGGCACTACCTGTTGTTATTATGATTGTGACCATGTTGTCCTGCGGCTGTCTGTCGCCGTTTCTATCTCCGTGTCTCCATGTCTCGATGTCTCCGTGTCGCTGTTTGTCTGTTTACCTGCTTTGTGTGTTGTGGCAAGAACCAAAGTCAAAAACTTAATGCGCTTTGGCATGCTTTTAGGCAATAATTCATGGATTAACGCCATTTGGCTTAAGCTGATTTCTTGGGCCGCTTTTAGCGCATTTGAAGGTGGGCATTTCATCTTCCTCATCCTCTTCATCTTCTTTCTCTTCTTTTTATGTGGACCTCACCTTTTGGGGTGCTCTCTGTGTGTGCTTGTAGCATCCTCTTTTTTGACATTCCTTGGACGTGACTAATCAAGTTGGAAGTATGCGGATCTCTTGCCATCTTGTTCTCTAATGATCTGCTGTGCTCGTCTGCGATTTGTATGCCGATTTGTTGACCACAACAAATTGCATTCTGAGGCGCCCATAAATAACATTTTTTGGCCAATTTCAAAAGGTGTCTGGTGTCCTTGGTACCTGTCTGAAGTTGGTACACACCTCTACACCTTCCTTAGCCCCTTGCTCAATCCCCCAATGAGCACGTGCTAAGTGGCAAGCTATGTGCAGTTGCTTGAAGCTCATTAATCAATATGACAACTAAGAGGGATGCCCAGAAGGGCAGTAACATAGAAGGATATCTGATTTATGCATTAGAACTTAATTTCTCATTTTACAATTTCAACATTTGCCCCCGAAAAATGTGTTTTAGACGACTTTTATCCCCTTTGCGCTTGAACAACTCATAAGTTTCGCGTTGAAACGAGTCTGGGAAAACTTACAGACAGTTTTCTAAGGGAAACCCAATCAGCTCAGTACAAATTCTACCCAGTCCAGCCATTTTAAGCTTTTGTTTCTGCCATGCAAAATTGCTAAGGAGAAAAAGAGAGGGAGGAAGAGAGCATGGAGCGTACTACTACAACTACTACTATTTGTGGGTGACTGACGGCTCCCAAGTGGCATTGGCAAAGTACGCGGCGTCGACGGCTTTCGCAAGCGCAAAATGTTCCCGTCCATTGTTTCTTGTCCTTGCTGTCGCCATTTTCTATTTGGCTAAAAGTTTATTCGCATTTTGAGAACATTTAATAAGCGCTTATTGTACTTAAGTTTGCATTGTTGCTTGTCACAGGCTTCAATGTTAATAATGATGTGATTCTTGTTGTTGTTAGCGCTCTGTTGTCAGGACTCTGACTTTAATGAGCAAAATCGCTTGCGGCCATTTTGTTGGCTGTCAAATTTGTGTTTAAGTTATTAACAAAGCGCAGCTAATTCAAACTGCCAGTAACTATGGCATGTTTTAATCAATATTCATTTCAGTTAATTGAATACGACATTAAAATCGAAAATAAACTTAGTCAAATACTTTGTTGAAAGCATCATGGACCAGTGCAGCAACAGAACAGTGCGCTGTTAATGCATAACAGAAAACCAAAATAAGCTGAACATTTACCCACACACACATGTGCACACACACTCACTGGCAATCGCAATCGCACTCATTTGTAGTATGTGGGGCTTGGCTTGGCTTTGGGCTTAACCGACGCCGCCGCTGCCACCGCCTCTGCCTCTGCTGCTGTTTGGCTCGTGCGCTCCGCATACTGTTAGCAGTTAGTTAGTCACTGCTTAAGTAATCGTGGCGCTCTTCGCCCTCGCACGAAGCTGTCGGTCGCTCACGAATCGTATTACAGTGGATGGCGTCGTCTGACTTCGGCTTCGGCTGCTGCTGCTGCTGCCGCCTCTGTTGCTGGTCGGTTCGGCTCACTGGCCAGTGCTTCAGTTCTTCAGTAGCCAACAACGCAGCACGCGGATGCTACGCTTCGGGTTGTTGTTATTTTTTTGTTTTTGTATTTTTCGCTGTTTCTTTCTTGTGGTGGTCGCCTGCGTTTACAAAAGCACAAGCAGCGCGCTCTCTTTACTTTTGGCTCTTAAACTTTGAATAGTACTCTCTGGCGCTCTCGACTCTGACGACGACTGAGACTGCTGTCGCTGCTTCTGCTTCTGCTGCTGCTGGCGTTGCTGTTGTTGTGTGTTCTTGAGTTGGCGTTGTCGTTGGCTGCTGTTATTGTTGTTGTGGTTGGTCTCTGTTTTCTGTTTCGGTTTCGGTTTCGTTTGTCTGCTGCTGCTGCTGCTGGTTTGATTTTTGTGCGCTCCGCAGCGCCGTCGTCGCTCTGCAGCTGCGTTCGTGCGCTTTTTGAAAATAGTTACAAGATGTTCATCGAAGTGAGTAGAACGCCGGAGCGGTAAATTGGACAAAAAAGACCAACCGAAATACAAAACAACAAAAATACACAAAACATCAAGTAAAATAAAACAGACGTCGTTTAGTTCAACTGTAACTTTAACATTAACATTAACTGTAACTGCAAATGAAACTTAATTCAATATTGCAATTATAATTTCAAAACTGCAACTGCAAAATGTGTGAACGCTGATAAAGCTGATAAAAGCCACATGTGTATGTGCGTGTGTTTTTAATAATTTGTATATATAAAATTTAAAATGCCAAATGCAAGTTCCAACAACACATAAAATACAAAGATACAAAAATTGCGATTCAGTGGCGCGAAGTTTTTCAAAAATCACCAAACAACAGAGCTTTGAAATCCATGCTGAAGTAAAGTGCAATCCATGCGGAGCTGCTGTTGTTATTTTTAAATCGCTGACCGCAGAAAATTTAACGCTAAAAATAAAACGGACCAAAACAAAATACAGCAGCAACAGTAACAACAACAACAACAACATACAAAATAGAAATAAAAATAATAACGAAACACGCGTCGAGTTTTTCTTGCCTTTTGGGCGATCTATAAAAATACCCACAAATGCAAAGGGTAAAAACTCGAAAGTGACAAACAACTGCAGCAACAACATCTACAACTACAACAACAATTTCGAAAACTAAAAAAAAATTCAACTCTAAAAAAAATACAAAATAAAAGAAAAGTGCGTGCAACGGCATTTTCCACATGTGAGTGAAATTTTCGTTTTATTGGCCGACGCTAAAAATAAAGTAGCAAACATTTATTTATTTGCTACAATTTTTAACAGACTTTAACAAAAAGGAATAACAATAATAAAGGGAATACGCAAACATAATCTCAATAATGTTTCAAAGTGAAGTGCGAATGGGAAATGTTGAAAAATTCCAACACTCACAAATACACACACACTTACACTTGTGTATGTTTCTGAACATAAACAAATAAATTATTAATAAACTTTTGGGCAAATTCTGTTGCACTTCTCAACGCTATTTTTGGGCTTCTCCTAGTGAATTTTCCCTCGCGCAGCATTTTCGCCTTAAATGCAGCTCTTGGATACACACACTCAAGCAACCACTGATACACACACACACACAAAAACATAGATATATGTATGCTACTACACTCGAGTGTTAAGTTTTTCCAACTGAGAGACAAAAGTTTTTTGCATGTTTCCCATTTTGGAATAATTTTTGGATACGTCAGTCTGTGTAGTTGCCCTTGGGAATAACTTGTGAAAAGGTTCGTAATTTACAACTAGAGTGTTAACTACAAGTGTTTGCAGAACTACTTAATAACACTATTTACCTGTTTTAAGTATTTGTTATTGCGTATACGCTAAGGTGGCAAACTGAACAGTTGATAAAGACAGTAATTTATGGTGGAAAACTAAAAGTTTATCGCAAAGTTTTCCACTACATTTTTACTAGTAAGCTCTCAGCATATATTTCAGCTGAAAAGCTGTTAAAAAATTACATTTTGCTGCTTTAAAATTAAATAAATTATTAGTGTACCAATTAAAGTATTTGGTAGCAAAGTAAATTCGCTTTAACGCAAAATTCAAGTGTATTTAGGACTTGTTTGTAAAACGAGTCACGAGACTTTGGTTTAAAATTGCCTTTACAGCTAAATGTACAACAATAGGAGTGAGGGAGTAGAAAAGGAAAAGGAAGAGACACCTGTGTCTGCAACAAAGAAAGCTACAAAATATATATATTTATATACTACATAAAATGCTGCTTAGCCGAAGTGCTTTGGCATATCTCATTACAAGCCCAAGGATCATTGTAATCATCATCATCATCGTCATCGGAACTAAGACTTTTGTCTTCGTTTCACTGACACAAAGAAAACAAAACAGAAATAATGAAAAGAATTGTGCAAAAATAAATAAAAAAGAAACGAACTGCACAAAAAAGAACTTTTCTCATTATCAACGCAAGTGTTTTAAACTTTACTGACTTGAGAGCGGGAGAAGAGGCAGAACAATGTATTGTAGAACTCAAGTGGACACTGGACGGCCAGTCTGCTAGTCAGTCAGGGCTATGGATATGGTCAGTCAGTCCGTCAGTCAGTTTGTTCTTGAGACAAGACTTCAGTCAAGCGTCAAGAAAATTGTTGCTGTTGGCCATAAAAAGCGCTGACAATTTTTACATCTGTCATAAATTTGCGACACTCGTAAATCTATTTTCTGCATTTTATTTGTTTATTTAAAATTCCTGAGATACAACACAAAAAAAGAGAGACAATAACAAGTAGAAGATACGTCACCGCCAAGTGGGCGCTGAACGGGTCTGATTGATGTGACAATTCCTTAATTAATTTCGGAAGAGATCTCATTTAATTATCCGATCTGCAGCTGCAGCGAATCACTTTTTCAAAGACAGCTCTCCCACCGCTGCGGGTAATACATCAAAAGTAATTGGCGAGTTTATTCACATTCGACTCTAAAGTTCATATACCTTCAATTTAGGGGGTTACATACACTTGCTCACACGCTTTTCCCACGCTCTCTTATCAAATTAACTAACAAAATTTGGTCCGATTTACTTGGTCTTTTTGGCAAATTATTTAGAATTCACTGCAAACAGGTTACTGATAAGTTAAGTACACTGTGTGTGAGTTCAATGACACGCTTTATCATTGATGTCGAAACATTTTTGGCCCAACATTCCGCATTCTGTGACTGCTACCGACTGCACACTGATAAGCACTGATCTCACATGCTTTGTTCCTTTTCTAAATCAGGTTAAATCCACAAGATACTTTTATCAAGTGCATACACTTTAAATGTATGTCTTTCGATTATTTCTTTGACTGCAATTCGGCAGCAGCGCATTAACAGTGGCTTTACAGTCAGCATAGACTGCGCGCTGTTAAGCTTAACACCGCTGCTGCTACTGTTGTAGCTGTGCATTAACAGTGCTGCATGCTGTTAGATAACATTTGAATGTAAACTAGACATCTCTGTGCAGTTTTAACAAGTTATTTATATGAAATAATGTGTCTTAAATCAACTATTAAAAATATTTGTTATACAAACAAATTCCAGTCCGAATGTTGTGCATTTTATCTGTGCCTTTCGATCTCTGCCTTTGCATCTTTTTCTTGCTTATTAGCATAACGAAATATAATTATCTGAAATATGCAGAAGTACAGAAATATTGCAGTTTTGTTTGCTGATCCCCCACACAGGCAATGCCTCACTTCATGTTTTCCCAGCCACCCAATTAAGTTGCCGTTTTTCTTGTTCTATTTTGTATATATTCTTTTGCTTTTTAATTTTCTTTTTGGGCAGACTGCAGTAAATAAGCAAAAACACAAAAATTGTGCGCCATATTTTGCAGGCAACGCACATAAATAAGCTTTAGTCCAAAGCCAAGTTGGCCGAGGTTGAGGAGATGGATACAATGCTGTGATGTTGGGAAAGCAGCCACCAAAAAGTAGCTGGCAAATGGCCAAAAAGGCATGGCCAAATGTGCCGCCTGCTGTTGTTGTTGTTGTTGCCATCTTTGAATTTGTTTTCATTCTTGGCTAGTGTTGAGGCCAATTTTGCAGCCTCTGTACTTGAAGCTGGCATCCTCGAGGCTCCTCGAGCGCACTAATAAATAATTTTAATTGTATTCATTTTCAGTTCAGCCACTGCTCCACTTTATTTGCAACAAAAGGCGGCCAAGAATATGTAATAATATATACACTTGTGTGTGTTTGTGTGCACATCAAAGATACCACAACAATTTCAACAAATTTTTCATTGTTTTCTGCTCGAAATTGAAGAACGTGTTCAACGATCAATTTTAGGTTTCATACCTCGGACTTGGCCTGGCCCACTGTTGTTGGCCTGGCTGCTTATCGTGGCTCTGATGCCTTCAGACTTTGCCAGTTTCAGTTACCGACATACTTATACCTTCTTTTTTTAGTTATGGTCATGTTTGCAGTGCCTTGGCTTGGGCAAACTTTGGCTCTGATAAGCAGCGACACACCGTCATTCAGTCAGTCAGTCATTCGGTCTGTGCTTCGTCTCTTTGTCCGTCAGTTTTGAGTCATCGAACACGTCTTGTCATTTTATGCTTTTCGCAGTCACAGATACGAACGGTGTTGGTGACCAAATTGTGACCATATTGCGCATACGCTCCGTTAAATGTTTGCAATATTTTTTCTTTCATTTCTGCTTTCCTGCTTTTCTGCCGTCTTGGTCACGTCTTCGTTTGTGCACTTTGTGCCAGCGTTTGCCTCATTTGCCACTGCAGTCAACCGTTGGCCTGACATTCTGCACACTGCACTGGGACGTGCAAATCGGGGACTAAATTCCCTAATACAAATACGTCATGTACTTCAACAAAAGCCAATCAGCACAAAGAAATGCATTCAAGTTTCCCATTTCAGCTTGTATTACAAGCGCTTCTATCAAACGAACGTAAGTTTTTGTATGTGCTCTGCTTACCTAGTGGCATAAAATTTCAATCAGGCAAAGTGGATTATTTGACTCGAGTTAATATAGGTAAAGTAAGGCAAAACCTGTAAGAAAACCTATTAGATTACTTTACAAAAATTCTTACTATGATTTCATCTATGCCTGCAAAATTAACCATATAATTGCTTACTTGTTCTAGTGAAATGTCTTTGTGTGATTAATCTTTCCCGTGAATTCTGCAACAAAGAAAAAATAAGTGTTTGGTTGTGGGAAATTTATAGTCTGGATGCCAAAATGATTAATTCCATTTCGATGACTTATGGCAAATTAAACAAATTTATGAAATAACCATCACTACTTATATGACATAGTGTGCATGTCTCGACTTTCATAGTCATCTCTTTAATTGTCATTGTATATATTTTTGCTCAAGAGAATATAATTAAGTTATAACATTTCAATTTAATTAATTATATTATTATTCATTTAATTTTTAAACATTTTTGTTTGACAATTCAAATATGTATTGCACCACTGTGCGCTGCGCCGACAAAACGACTTAAGTACTGAAAGCGCTTTGCGCTCTCTCCTTTCGCCTGCTCTCCCAGTTGACAGTGGGCAGCGGCGCCAGCAGCAGCGTCGGCAGCGGCATCGACGTTGTCGTCATTTATTGTTGCTTGTTATTGCTGCATTTGTTCTCGTTGTTGTTGCGCTCAATGCGCTCGATATCTGCTGCCAATACAAGCACACAGACACACACACACTTGCAGATGGACACACCCACACATACACACAGACAATGTTTATAGGTGCGTTGTATTTATGCGCCTCAATTCTGGGCCAAGGTAGTTTTTATCTTTCTACTCTTTTTACTGTAGTTGTTGTTGTTGTGGTTGCTGTTGTCTGGCAGCTTTTTGCTTGCTTATTTGTTGCTTTTTGCTCTTGTTGCTGTAATTGCAATCCTTGAAAATTTGTTGCACACACACAGACGCATAGACACACTCACGCAATTATAAACACAAATAAAGCAATCGGAACAATTTTGACCGCTATTTACATTGTCGCGTCTTTGGCGCTTGTAACACTGCACCAAAAATTCTTCTTACACCCCTTGCAGCTCACACTCCCTCCCACTCATAAATCACACTCTTTACTCGGCTCGTTTTAAATTTTTATTTATTTCCTTTTGTTTTGCATCGTTTTTCTCATTTATTTTTGCACTTTATGTACAATATTTATTTAATATTCGTTTTATTTATTATTGTTGCTTTTATCTGAACAAACGTTGCGCCGCTGCACGTTTTTCTCTTCCTCTTCTCTATTAGTCACTTTTTCTCTGCTTTTCTCATTATATTTATTGTTGTTTTTTAAGCATTTCGTTTACTCAAACACACACACACACACGCACACACACACGGAGATGGGAAAAGCAATAAGAAAACAAATAGAAAATGTACACAAGTTGAAAGTATAGTGTAGCACAAGCTACAGTAAATATTGCCTAAGGCGTACGGTGGCAGTCTAAACGTTTCTTTACTAAAGTTTCTGTTGAAACCGTTTACTTAACTAAACAGTAGCAAAAGTAAGAATAAAACATATGTAGACAGTCTAAAGTACAGTAGTAACTGCTCAAACTAAGACCGAGCTGCTTTGTATTTAGTTATTAAAAATATACTTTTACTTAAATGGAAAAAAATGATGACACAGTTTTATTGTGTACAGTTAATACTGCACAGACCAACAACTATGCTTCACTGTATCGGTGTTTTCAACAAGAATACATTTTTATGTTAAGTTTTATGCATTTTAGGGCTCAAAATATGAACTTTCAGTAGCTAAAATCTGACTTAGACTTAAAGAAGTTTAAAAACTCTTTTCCTCTGCTGAAAGTTGCTTTCTTTTGAGCTCAAGTCAATGAGAACTCCCTTTTCTACCTGCCCTTTGTTGCTCAACTAAAATACTTTACTAATATAATAAATATTTAATATTTCTGTTCTAACAAAATTGCGTATCTTTTCAAGTTTGATTTCTAATTGAATATTTGCAAATTGAAATTTGTTCATTTAAATTTTTCATGTCATGTTCTTTAGCTGCCTTTCTTTCTCTCCCTTCCTCTCCCTCTCTCCTCTCTCCTCTCTCCTCTATCCTCTCTCTCTCCTTATTTGATGACGCCCTGCTGCGAATTTCCATTACAACAATTGGCACTTGCAACAATTGGTTGCCAAGTCAAATGAATACAATTGCCATGTTGGCTCCACCTCCCTCTCCCTTCGCCCTTTTCCCACCCAAACCCCCTTAGGGCTTTCTTCTCTTCTTCTTGTTCTTTATCTTCCTGCTTTCTTCTCCGACCTCAGCTCATTCAAGGAGACACAATGCCAGCCGACTGTCAATGCCATTGATTTGAGTGTGCGACTTATGTTTGCCAGCTGAACGCCTTTCAGTTTGAATCCCTTAACCCCCCTGGACCTACCCCTCCCACTTCCCCACCCTGCCACAATTTGTTGCCTTTGCTGCATGGATTCTTAGTCCTTAGAGTCTGCTTCTCGGCATCTCATGCTCTGTGTTTCCATTTAGCTTGTGCAATCAATGACTTTGCCTCGACTGGCAGCTTTTCGCCTCTGCCACAATGTTGCCTTTGTCTCTGCCACACACACTCACACACACACACCCACAAACATTCTCTTTTTCTCTGTCTGACTGCATCCTGCGTCTTTGTCAAACTAAAAGTGCAAAAGTAGCGCAAGAAAAATTCACACATCTCTAACTTTGTTGCAAGTTTGTTTTGCTTAAATTTGTATTTGTTGCATGCACATATGTGGCACGCCCCTTACGCCTACACCCACTTCCACTCCCTTTACAAGCTTTTTAAGTTTATCTCGCCTTTAGGGCGTGGCAGCAAGTCACTTAGACATGTTCTCTTTTCCATCTTCTGGGAGTTTTCTTACTTACTCACTTAAAGCCGAGTTGCTTGAATTTCTAGCGGTATTTGTGGCATGCAACTAGCCATATATTCATCAGCTAACAGTGCTTTGTTGCAGAGCGCACATTCAATGTCCATTTAGTTGGTTATGCAACAGCAATGTGAATGTGTTTGCCAATGCGAATGAATCTTTTATGCCCATCTTCACACACATATACCATAATCTAATGGCATCTCTAGCTCCTCTCCTTTATATAAAGCTATACCTATATCTATCTCTTTCCCTCTCTCTGCTGTCTCTGGCTCGTATCTTAGTGCTGTTTGGCAGTCAGTTTGCAGATCTCCCTTGAGGCCTTGTTTAGATTTATTGCTTTTTGCGTTCTATTCTCGGTGCTCTTTTCACTTGATAATTGATGAATGTTGTGAGTCCTGTTGCAAGCCAGCACACACACAACACACACTGCCACTTACATCGAACTGTTTTTCATCTCTGTCTAATCTTTCTCCTCTGCTCTGCCTTTAAGCTTGCTATTTATTTGACTGAAATTAGCCAAAATCAAACAGTTGGCTCTTAAATCTACAACAAACTTTAATGCTCCACATTTTTCTATTAACACATTTTAGCTTTTAACTAAAAAATCCCCTGATAAACACTGGCATTTCCATCAATGTTTCAATTAAGTCAAGTGCAGCTCAGACGCACACCCACTACACACACTCACACACAGCTACGCCTCTACAAAGTCTAGTCAGGCCACAGGCTATTACCTCAGATCAATTGCGAGCGGGCTTAAACTGTCATCAAAGACATTTTGCAGGTGTGAAAGCGTGAATAAGAATTGCGAAAAGCAGGTAAATGGGGCTTTTCACTCTGCAAGTAATGGGTGGCTTGTGGTAAAAGGGGGCGTGGTTGGGCGCACTGTGCTAAGAGCATCATATAAAGCTCGACAAGGATACGTGCCAAAATGCTAGCAAAGTAGGCAACTTAAACTCAAATCCTATCGCAAATGAACGGCTTCAAAACAACAGGCAAAAAAGAGCCAGAAACCAAATGAACAGAGAAAAAGTTTCAGAGCACGACTAGAGATACCCTGTAGTAGGATAAAACTTTATGAAATAAAGTCAAAACATTTAGAAAACAAATTAAAAATGTTTTTGCATAAAAAACTTTTTCCAGCCCTTAACAAACACAGCATACCCTACAGCAAACTTAGCTCACAGGGTATACAGACTCAACAATTGAGAGACGATGCCTGGCGACAGTTTAATGATGGCGGCAAACAAAAACCCAAAAGGCAAAAGCAACCAAACAAGACTCAAATTCACAGGCAGCTGTTTATTGTTTATGCGTGTCTGTGCATGTCTCTGCTTGCTCCAATGCATGTACTATGTACGTGTGAGTACGTGTGTGTTTCTGTGCGTCTGTGTGTGTGTGTTTTGGTGTGTGAATGATTGCTGGCGCCTGTTGATGACAAGTGTTGCGTGTTTTGAATATAGGACTATAGATGGTACTTATACTTACTTACACAGACACTTACATACTACAGGGCACACACTCCCACACACACACACACACACCATATGCTCTTACAATGGTTTGTTTCGAGCACGCCCTTCTAATGACAACACAAGGGAATTTCTCAAGCTGTGGCTTGATTATAATACGATGCTCGTAATTCTTTGGCTGTTATTTGTCACTCTGAAGTGTCTTTCTCAACAGGCAAATACTTGTACTTGTGCCACAGACATGCACAAACATGTTGCGTGGCACTTTAAAGAGCAACAGCTAAAAACATGTAATCATTTGCCAGCTGGCAGCAAAAGTTAAGTGCAAACGATAGTTTGGCAAACTATCGGCAGCGTAAATTGGTTTTAAATTAGCTAACTTAAATTTTATATATTTTAAAATGCAGTTAGATTTATCTAGTTAGTTTAAACTATGAAAAGAGTTTAAATACAGTTAAGTTTATAACATTTAAGGTGTTTTGTAAACGATAGTTACTTCTTACTATCGTTTACAGTAGGCCGTTCTTCCTTCTATCCTCTCAAAATTAACTTTAACCTGTCTCATTGTCATTGTTTAAGTTTCAGCTACATTTTATCCCCATTTCTGTAAATATGCACCGTTATTTTCACAGAATTAACTTAAGTTCAAAGTTAGCTGCACTGTTAAGTTGATGTTGCACCTGCACCCTATTTTTCCTGGTCCTCTTTGCACCTTTTATTAACTTATTTACTGTTGTTAGACGCGTCTTGTGATTTTCCGCAGTTTAGCAGCTTTTCACAATTTTATTTTACAGATTTACAAGGGGAAATTGGCAGACGTTTCACATATGCCGTCGATCTCATCAATCATCTAACAAACTGCCACGCCCAATGGCGCCCCCTTAAGCGTAACAAAGTGTCGAACAGCAAATATGCGTAAAGGGCGTTGGGGTGTGAGTTGATGGGGGTTGGAGGGCAAAAAAGAGCAGGTTAAGGTTATGGCTGGCATATGTTCACTGTGCGCCTAAAAGGCTGCAACAATTTCGTTGATTAGTCCGGTGTCTGCGGGAATTTGCCAGAGTTGCCACACACACAACGACCTTTGGCCTCAGTCCTGCTCTGTCTCTCTTTCTCTCTCCCTTTGCTTTCCACCTCTTTGCATAAAAACTAAACGGCAACACACACACACACAGGCACACACATACAAACATCGTTTACACAGTTTTTCCTTGTTGGAAAAACACTCAACTTTTTTCTACTCTGCTTCTTCATCTCCTCTTTTTGCTGCAAAAGAAGTCGAAAAGAATAACTTTTTTTATTCGCATTTCTTTTTTTGTTTTTGTATAAAACTGTCGACGTTTTTAGCTAGAAATACTCGGAATTCAATAGAGCTTACTGGAATGAAACTATTTTTATATACGAAGCGCAACTTTTGCATTTTATAACTTTGTTAAAAGTATGCTTTAGTTAATGCCAAGAAATTTTTAAAAGCAGACAAAAACTAAAAGGAAACTGTTGTCAAAACAACTTAAATAGAAAATTCTATGCAAGACATAAATGTTGTACATAAATTAAACGAAGTTTCCAAACTAAATTATAATTTGTTTAGCTATTTAAATACATAATCATTAACTATATGCACATAATAGTTAATTAGCGTATTTATTATGCTAAATAGTTGATCTACATTAAAGTCTATTAAATAGCAAAATAATTGGTTTTATTGCTTGCATAAACTCATTTAATTCGATGGGAAATCCTGTTGTGAATTTTTCCATTAATTACATGCATAGCATATTTAATTTTAATTAATTTTTTATAAATTACTTTTGCCTATTTTCTCGTGCAATCGCGTAATCATCTTTGGGGCGCTTCCGTTTCGCTTATTTCTCGTTTTCTACTTTGGCCATAAGCAGCTTTAAGGCCATTCGAATGACTCATGAATATACACACACACACGCACAGTCATGTGAGGGATGCTGTCTACATCCTGGCAATGCTCAGTCCCCCTCCCTGACTTCCCTGTATCCTTGTTGGCCACCTTTTGGCACAGGTGCACGCTGATATATGGCACGGGCCAAAGTCGTTTTAGGCTTAGGTCGTCTGATATATGTGGCCACGTGGCATGTTTCTGCCCCGTCCCTCTATGCCCTCTCTTCTGTCTACCTTTTTTCGGGCCAGGTTTCCTGGTATTCTTTTTTTGGCCGTTGAGTTTCTAATCAAGGTGATTTTATGTTCGCCAAAGCGCGCATTTAATGCCAAAATTACATTTTTAGTTATCGTTTGCGGTCGTTGAATGCGGCTTTCTCTGCTGGCAAACGCGTCGTATGCGTGATAAATGTGCACTTGACTAATGTACACGTATATGTACAACACATGTATACATATATGTACCCATATGTGTGTGTTTTCAGTACGATTTTCAGACACATTTAACTGCTTGTGCCCTTCTGCTAATTAGGACACTGTGCGGGGAGTTTCTGCATCCTGCGGCGACAGCACAACAACAGCAACAAAAGCCAATTGTTTGCCAAGACAGTACCATTATCATTAACAGAAAGAGACAGCAGTAGACAAGGGGAGAGAGAGAGAGATAGCTTAGACAATAGACGGCACTTGAGGCCGCATTTGTTGCCTTGACTTCTTGTTGTGGCTGCTATCTGCTATTAGCTCTGCTAGCTGCTTTTAGCCAAGTTCCGTTTGTGGCTATTGCCAATTGTTGTTTTGGTCATAAGGGTAGCGCATATGCAGCTGTTGGGCTGTTTACAAGCTGCTGATTATTGTTATTGGGTTGAAGAAACAAATGCTACGCTCAAAAGTATGCTATGGAAATATAAGTGTCGCTTACAAGTGTAAAGTGTACAAGTGTGTGCGTGTGTGTTTGTGATAGACAACTCAATGCTACGCTCAATACATACGTCCGTCTATTCAGCCAGCCATTCATCAATCAATCAATGCGTTGAATGCGCTGCTGGATTTTGGGTCAAAAGAGTTCGACATTCCGACGAGGCTGCAATAACCATCGCTCAGAGCTGTGTGTATGTGTGTGTAAAGTGCTTAATGCAGCAATAAGCGAGAGTACTGCACAGACAGATGAGCAGAGAAAGAGAGAGAGAGAGAAAGAGAGAGACCGAGAGGTAGATTATAGAACACAGTGAACACGGTGTACATCTGTGGCATTGGCATTAAGTGCTTGTCAATTTGCTTTGATTTGACACTCGTTCGATTATCGAAATGATGTGCAATTGTGCAAGTAATGATGTAACCTAAGATACCCTGTAGTTAGGCGAAAGCTGAATACGAAGCTTAGAAGTTTAGTTAACAGAGTTTTACATAAATTACTTAAGTAAACCCTGTACTTACTAATGTTATTAGTTACTGAAGGGTTAGCTGAGTTAGTAGCAAGCTATGAACTGCTCTGTAAAGTCCAGTAAAAGTAGTTAAACAAAGACTTTTACTGCATACAAAATAATCCTTCTTTAAGTCCATAAATTCTTCCACATAAATCCCATAAATTAATCTACTTCTATTGTATATTATAAAACATAAATGTATCCAACTTATGCAATAACACTAAAATTGCTTTGACTTGATATTTTGACAAGAAACTAATCAAATTTGGAATTTATACGCAAATTTATGTTAATCCATCTTGTTTTTGTCTGCTTTTGTATCTTTATAGCTGACATGTTCAAGGCCAATGAATGCCGCAGTTTATCTATTGGTAAGTAAGTTGTGCTTAATAAACATTATGAATAAACAAGCGAGAAAACTCATTAAAAGTAAATGTGCGCAGACAATTTAAACTTTGTCAGCCAAAGAGATGCGACAACTTCTTAAACAGCCCTCCCACAGTCCCACAACTCCCCCCAAAAAAGCTTATAAAATTGTCAGACGGCGTAGACTTCTAAATAGCTAATCAAAAATACATATTGACACCACAATAAGCTCGAGTGTTGCTCGGGTTTCTTCTCATTTTTATTCTGTTTATTTTTTTGGTGTCTGGAAAACTCAAATAACAATTTTCCAAGTGACAAAAATAATGGAAAATTCATATGTGAAAGGGTCTGTCTGTCAGTGTGAGTTGCTGTGTGTTTGCAGACTTGATAAAGTTAAATAGATACGGAAATGCTTAAATTAATCATACGCCATGTTGTGCACGGAATTATTTGTTTGGCAAACTTCTCGCCTACATGGAAATTTCATTAATTTTCAAGTTGAATTTGCGGCCTAAAGGGCTTCAAGTGTTATATGAACTCGTCCTCCTTCTCCTCCTCCTCCTGCTGTTGCTGATATCGCTCCTAAACTGTCATTAGTTGAAATCACATGTCGTTGACAGTGAAAAGTGACCCAAAACTCAAACAAGAGCTTTACATGCTATATATAAATATAAATACCTATGCAGTGTGCGTGTGTGTGTGTGTGTGTATGCTTTGTTCCAAGTGTGAACTATGTCCATTGTTTTCGTTGTTGTTGTTGTCATACTGGGGGCTTAAATGTTTGCCTACGTGTCAGGCACTGTCACTGCCAGCATCGTATCTTGTCTATGCGCACAGTTCCCAGCTGCCTGCCACGCCTACTGTCCGCCTCACGCCCACAGCAGCTATCGCATATGTTGAGTTCTGTTTTATGACAGTTCATTGATATTCATTTGCCTTCGTGTGCGTGTGTGTTTGTGTGTGTTTCTGTTGATTTACCCATTCTATACAAAGTTTGCCCTCAGTTGACTGGCGCTTAAATTGCCTCCTTTTGAATGGTTTACCCGACAGCCAGCAGCAGAGACAACAACAACAACAACAACAATGGAAATGATTCAACCCGGAAATTCAATTAAAAACGCAAATGGCGAACGACTGTGCCACAAATCGGCTTACGTATCCTGTGTGTCCAGGCTGCAAAGTCAATCAAACTGAAGTTTGATTTCCTGTGCTCCACGCTATTTCCAACTCTTATGCCATACTTTTCTTTACTATATATACGACTGTCTGTCTGTATGCTAGTCAGCGTACTCCAAGCTGCTTTTCAGCTTCGTTATAGATTCATGTCTGGTCACCTTTTTTCCATCTGTTTTTCTGCTCTTCTTTTCACTACAAGTTCTTCTGTCTTTCTTCTTTCGCCTTTTATTGGCAACAAAACGGCTAACAAACTCTTTGGTCTAAACTACTGCGGCAACACAAATAACATTTTATAGCCGCCTGTGGTCTCTTGATGGCAAAACTCTTTCTTGGCCAACTGAAACTGGTAGTTGAACTCAACTCGTTTCCGCATTTTCACATTTCCAAGTTGGCTTTAAAGCTCAAGTGTCAGGCAAAAGTTTTGTAAACTTTAAGCCAAAGCGCACAGAAAATCTCATCAATATTTCAATGCTCACCTGAGAGATGGCAGAGGGCAACGCAACAACAACAAATAGCTACAAAATTAGCCAAGTTTTGTTGGCCAAATATCAAGCGAAGCGTAAATTTCATCCTCGTACATTGATATACATCTCTATCTCGCCTCCCTCTCTCTACCACTCCCCCTCCTTGTCAGACAGGCATAGACACTTAATCCGCACGTTTACACCTCAAAGCACACACACAAAAGTGAGTTCAGAGTTGGCAATAAATTCGTGTATCTACTTAATAATTAACTCGCAAAACTTTTCGCCGCCACAATAAAAGATCCATTGAATAATATGACCCGCCATTGGCTGTGCTTTGTTGGCACATTAAGTGGCAGGGAAGTGTGGCAGCTGTAGTTGACGGTTAGTAAACAAACTATCGATAACGATAGTACAATAATCGATTTGAGTTTGTAAAGAGTTTGGTTGTGTTTAAAGTTCACAAAAAGCTTTAAACGATTGTTATCGTTATCGATAAATATGCGGTGATATTTAATTAGCTAAAAAATGTGCTATCGATAACATATCAATTAATTTTACACACATTTAATCCATTAAATATTGTTAGTGTCATAGCCGATTGATAACAATCAAAATTCTTTGAAACAGCTGCAATATTTATAAGTTATTTATAAGTTAAAAAGCTGCACTTCTTAGTGTTTAAGCCCAGTGGGCAAAGATATAATAAGAAGCAATGAAAAGGCGAGTGGACAGAGAGAAAAGGAGACTGAGCTAAAGAGATTTAGGGAGAGACAGGGCACTGCGATTACAAGCAAAGTTCGGCGTTACTTTAATTGCAGCTGAACCCGCAGCAAAGTTGAAGACCTTCTAGGCGACCCACCTCCTTTCATTTCTATCCCTCACCCTAAGCCACCCTACGCTTCCCCTAAATGCTCATTGCAACCCTCGGTGAACAGTTCAAGTTAATTTGCTTGGCGTCGGCTTGACGATGTTCCAGTTGCTCATTAATTACAGCTTAGTCGACGGCCCCTAATGATTTACCTGCAAATGCTGATGTTCTTAGCTGTTCATGTTCTACCTTCTTCTTGTAGTTGTTGTTGTTCCCATTCTGCTTGTTGTTGTTGCTGAATAATGATGCAAGTTTTGCGTTTTATTATTTCTTGATTTCTTTACCTTTCAGCGGATTCCAGTTGATTCTGTCAGCCTTTTGTTGGGTCTTGTTATCCTTGCGTTGCTCGTAAATGCCTTGAAATCAAATACAAGGAACAACTTTTACCATTTTCACCGTTCTCCTTCAATCCTTCTCCCACTTCTTCTTTTCCTTGTTTTATTAACATTTCTTCTTATTTTTCGCTTGATTATTTTAAGCGCACGCTATCTGACCGTTGAATTTTCCTTTCTTTTCTTTTCTTCTATCTCTTCTGTATTTTCTTCTGTATTTTTTTGACATTTTGCCTTGCCACGCCCCCCACTTGGCGCATTTAATTAAGCAAATAGCAGCAACTGAGCTCTGTATTTTCATCGTTTCTCTGTCTGTTTTTTTCCTTTGTGTTTTTTGTTATTTTTTATTATTATGTAAAGCACTCGTTGCCCTTTTGCTGCTCATTCCTTGCGGTCTCGCACTTGTTGCCCATTTCGTGGCATACTTTTGTGGCGTTTGCTGCGTTCTCTTTGGCCACATTAAGGGCCAAAAATAACAAGCTTGCCAGCAAAATTGTTAACAAAAAAAGGTTTGCATATAAGGAATTTCAGATATTTACCTTTGCTAGGAACATCTATCGAATACTGAAATTAATATAAAATAATCGATATCTTAATGCAAAATAGAAAACAATCCCCTTTTTTATCGTTATCGATAACCATCTATAAATCTCAATCTGTTTCTTCGCCCAGTTCTCAACTGTTTTGTTAGATTATTAATTTTGATGACTTCTCAAGTTCTTTATAGCTGTCACACGTAGCACAAACTGTGCACGTCCTTGTAGCCTGGTTTAATCCAGCTCAAAGGACACTCTTTCACTCTATCTTCCATCTGCTTCGAAGCTATTCAGCGACAACGTTGCACATTGATTTCTTTCGTTTGGCTGTTACTACCTTGGGTAACTTGTCTGTCGCTTTCAACTGCACTCACTGCCAATTTGCAACTAAATTGCAAAGCTGTCATTCGTGCAACCAGCAAGCAAGTGGGCAGAGGAGAAGGGGGGCAGCTGACAGTAACCAGCAACATCAGCAGTGCCAACAAATAAACCGAGTCACATTGCCAGCAACAATTTAATACGAAATATGCTACGGCGCGACGTGACAACTGGGAATTGAGAGTCCTTGTTGAGGACTTGCCACAAAAACGTATTCAACGATTCCAACGTTTTCAACGGTCTCAATGTGGCAGGCATTTCAGCTTAACCAAATATTATGCCCCGTTGCACAGTCAACCAACCGCAGGCCGTGCCCCAGTTGAAAGTAAACGAGGCAGGCAGTAGGCAGTAGGCAGCGGGCAGCAAGCAGCAAACCTAATTGAATTTTAATAAAATTTTAAAGCAATTAACTTGCGAGCAACGCGCTCTCTTGTCTTGGCCGCTCCACTGAAGAGAGTTTTGCATTAATTTGCAACAATTAATAATGCATTACGCCAGCGACAGAGGCAGAGGCAGAGGCAGAGCTGGAGATGTAGACAAAGGCAGGAATAGTGGCGCGAGTGAAGTGTGCGAAAATGTCAAGACTGCAAGTTGCAAGCGAGACGGCAAAAGCAACAAGGTCAACAATGCACATGGCCAAAGACAACTTAATTAACCTCGACCTTCTCCAGGCGGCCAATAGTAACAATAACAACAACAACAATATCAAGTTAAGCTGACGTCAGCCAGGTCTACGTTTTGCCAAACAAGCCACGTTCAATGCCGCGTGTCTCCAGGCCAGTTGACCATCGCTGTTGCCACATTAAGACATCAATAATAAAATAGTTAATAATGCGTGTGCGTGCAATGTAAATATGAGCATAAAAAATGACGATGACGACTGCGCTGCGCTAATTGCCAATTCACCAAAGCGACCAAGTCCAAGTCCAACTGCAAGTGCAAGTGCGAGCGAGATCGTTGTCAATTTTGCGCATGCGCAACCAAACATACAAAGCACTTGCGCTCTCGTTCATACTCTCTCTCTCTCACCGATCTGTCACACAGACTTACACACACGCGCAGGCACTCTCGCGCTCTCTGCTCGTGTCCAGCTGAGCGACGCCGGCAGCCGAAAAACCCGTTTGGCAGCCTCTCTTAAAATGTTGCACAAGTGACAACGACAACGACGACGACGACGGCAGCTGCTGCAATTTCAAGAACCAGGTCAAGGTTATTTGCTGCAGCAGCGCCGATCAGCAGTCAGCGACAGCGTCGACGTCGCTGTCAACGTCAACGTCAGCGTTAGCATCGTTTTTCGCCTTGTTCGCGTTTACATTGAAAGTCAAGTTCGTGCACATGTTTGATTGGCATTGGACACGCGGACGCAGGCAGCTGGAGGGTGGGGGGTTGGCTGCTGGAATGCCAACATGTTCGATATCAAACATGTTCGAGCTGCACTTGACATTTCATTTAACTACAAACTGCAACTATTTCCGTTAATTTAATAGATAGCGCTTAATTTCATTTAAGCATTAAATACTTTAATCATTAATATATATATATTTATAAGACACTTTCAATTAAGAGCTGCACAGCATACACAATTTATATCCAGGTGTGCCAACACTTGAGCCAAAGTCCTGAGCCAACACAGCAGACAGCAGACTGAATTATAAAGCTGCTTTAGAGCTTTTCCCCCAAAGAGCAATTCAATCAGCTCTGAAGTTGCACAAACTTTACTTACTCTAGAATAAATATATACATATATATAAAGTATAAAGTATTTGTTGCTTGCTGCGCCTGCAACGCACATCAATTTTCATTTACTTATGAAAATTAATAGCATTTTCGCAGCAAAGCCAAAGCAAACGAAATGAAATAAAAAGAGCTAGAGCGATAAATGAGTTTTGAGGCAAAAGTCTCAGGCCATTAATCAAGTGTTGAGCATTTTGCCACAAAATTAAATTAAAAGTCTGTCTGGAGTGCTTGAGCTGCAACTGTTAGCCAACAGGCGGCGATAGTGTGCAACCTGCACTTGACTTAAACCAAGATGTGAAATAAGAAAATGTTTGTCATTAAATTTCTTTGCTGGTGAAATAAAAACATTTTAAACTGTAACTAAGATTAAATGCAGCTGTCATTTAAAGCGCTTTTCAAAGTCAACAGCAGCGCACAACATGTGGTCGTGTGTGCAGTGCACACTGTACAGTCTACATACATACATACAGACTCATGTGTTGATTTAGATGCACAGACTTAGATTTGTGGCGACGACGACCCTGAAAATGCACTGATTGAAAGAGGCAGCGATAAATGACTAAAAGAGTGCAAAGCAGAGAAAGAGATAGGGGTAGAGAGAGCAGAGAGACGGGAATGGAAGCCAAGCTAGTTAGTGATAGTGTGAAAGAGAGACAGCATTGAGCTGATAGCCTAGAAATGGTTTGTAGGTTCTACTGTCTGTTGTCCCTCTCTTTTCCTCTCTCCACCTAAAATCTCTGTCTTTGGTTTGTTCTGCTTCTGATATTGTGGCCAGCAGCAAATATAAAGAACCAAGTGCAACCACATTTTCATAGCAATGTCAAACAACGACTCAAATGACTCAGTGCTTCTCCCTCTCTCCTCTTCTCCCTTTTGCTCTCCTTCTGCCTCTTTCAATTCTGATAAGGCTAAATTGTGCAAGAATAAACTCTGACTCAAATCCACCTCTCACTCACACACCCTCCCCCCATCATCCCTCTCTCACTCTGCCCTCTCTCTCTCTCTGTCTGGCTTGCAGCTATAATCAATTGTAGCCTCAGCACGCAATAGAAAACCAAAACGTTTGCATCGCTGCTGATCTTGAACCAATTGCAATTCGCTAAACGTGCCCAGGGCCACAGCAGCCAGTCGATTGAGGCAAAAGATACATTAAATATCAGCGTAAATACTAGAAACAGCGCAGGTGCGCGAACTAGAACCACTTCAGGCGAAATCTTTTAAAATTCACACTGTAAATTTCTACACTAAATTATAAATTGTTCTGTAACTAATTGTGTGGCCTGCGCTGTGTGGCATGCATTATGTATAGTTGTTTGCTGGTCGTGTGACTTTTTAACGGCCATGCCATGGCAGCTTTGCAGTGACTGTTGCATGCATAATGCCAATGCGAGTGCGTATGCGTAATGTGTATACGTAATGCGTATACGTAATGCACGTTATGCACTTGAACTTGCTATTTGCCTTTGCTGTTGCTTTTGCCTTTTGCCATTGCAGCTGCAGCTGTGGCAACGCTGCGTATGCGCAATTAACGCATTGACTTTGCCTTATTTGCACATTGCGCATACGCAACGTTGTTGTTGACCTTAAATAAAAAAAAAAACAACACACACAACTAACCGCTGCATCGCCTAATTAGAGACTCTGTTCACTGCGAGTGCAACTGGCGATTTGTCAAGTGCAGTTGACTGTTTGATTATCAATTAGTTAACAGCGACTGAGACGGCGACTGGCACTTTGTTGCCAACGTTTTGGCTCACGATGAGCGACCTTAGCAGACACGCTTTCCAGCCCATGCCCCCTTCTACGCTCTAACCTCCTCTGCCGCTGCAAATGAAGCCAATGTCACAGCAAACTTAGTCGACATTTGCATCTGTCGCGCTTAAAAGCAGAAATGTTCTCATTCTCACTTCATAGTTCTATTATTTATGCTGGTACCTTCCCCCTCCCAAACACACACTGGCTCTCTCTCCCTCTGCTCACCCTCCCTCTGCATTCAATGTTTATCATTCCAAAACGACATTTTGCGTGATGTGCATTTATATTATAGGTTTTCTGTGTAGTTGTTCTTTGATTTACTGTGAATGTGTTGCATAGTTTGCCAGTTTATGCTGCTCTATAATTATTTAAAATTCAGCTAAAGTACACTTTTATTTACAAAGAAAATCTTTTTGAATATTTAAAAATAAATATGCGTAGGTTTTACTCAAAACTTTTGCATGTGAAAAAATAAAATATTCAAATAAATTTATTGTTGTAACAAAAGAAATATTTCATAAACAAAATTCAAGTGTTCACTTTAATATTTAGATTAATAATTCCTTAAAGTTTTTATCTACTTTTTGAAGACTTTAAATGCTTTAAAATAAAAGATAAACTTATAAAATGTTTTCTCTATTTTCTTTTAATTTTTTTCTATAAATTAAAACTTTTGATGCTTGTTTCTTATTTAATACAAATAGAAAACTATATTATTTATCTGCTCTTTGTGGCTGGCAACCCATTTGCCATGCTGTGCTTGCTTTCTTCAACTTTCAATTCAATCAATTTTCAATTCGTTGCTGTCCCATCGACTTGTATTTTATCGCAATGCTCATACATCAATCATTATGTTATTTGGTCATGCCAAGACATATCTTAAACTGAACACAATGATGTGTGTGTGTGTGTGTTTGAGACAAGGATTCTCTTCACACTGCTTCAATGTCTGTTTTGTGGTGACGACAACTGTCGGCGATTGTCGAGGCACGTTCGACTGGGTGTTGCACGTTTTTGGCATTGCCAAGGGGGCAAGTGGGCATGGCAGGGGCTAAGAGGTGTAGGGAGGAGTGAGTGAGGCCATCGGCTGGCTGCCAAAGTTGTCGGCACATTAATCATAATTTAATGATTAGCGCAAGTTTTGTTTATTAAATATTTTGCCAGTCGACTCAAGTCGATTCGAGTCGAGTGTGTACAGTTTTTGTATATTTTTTTGGTTATTTAATTTATTGTTATTTACGAGCTCTGCGATGCCACACTTCGATTGTCGCTTCAACATCGTAAATTGCAATTATTCTTCTACTTGATTTGGTTATTTTTTCGAGTTTCATTTTGCCAATTTGCAACCATTTTTGGCAGTGCTTTGAGGCATATCTCAATTTATGGCTTGCAAGCAAAAAATCAGCGAGATCAAACTGCATAAATAAGAAAGAACTGCTTGGCATGTTTTATATATATATATATATATATGTATTTATATATATATATAGATAGATAGATGTGTGTGTGCTGTGACACATATTTTGGGTTGTTGGCACGTGTGTCCTTTGAGCTGCCTTTGATGGTTTGCTCTGTCACGTAGTCAAAGTAAAAGTCTCAGGCTGCTTCCTGTCACATTTTCTTGCTTTTCCTTCTATTTCCATTTCCATTTGCCTTTTGATATAGTCGACATTGGGGTTATGCGCGTTGCTGCTGCTCAGCTGTGAAATTGGGCCAAAAGCAATGCTTTGTGGGCGTGGCAACGACTCAAACAACAGCTGCTTTAAGTCATTGTGCTCAAAAGCAGACACAGTTGGCACTCGCAGTGCTTTAAAATGGGTTTTGTGATGGAATTTGATTTGAGCATTGCAAGTTCTTAATCAAAATTTGACAGAGAAGACAATTTTCTTAAATATATTAATTTTCTATACAATTTCAGTCTGAAAATTCTTCAGTAATTTAACTATATGTTTAAGCAGCTAAATTTACGTTTTAGCAATTAATTTTGTGTCTATTGCGGGATTAATAAAAGCTAGCAAAGCACTTGATTTTGCCTTCGCCTCACATGTAAGAACGATACTCGACTTTTGCATAATTAAATTGGCCGCAACCTCATTTAAGTTGTTGCTCTCGTTCTTGTGCTTGTTTTTTATTTATCAGTTTTTTATGGGCGCAAGAACGAAGTCAATGTCGAGGCAATGCTATTCAAAGTCAGCTTATTAAATATTAAAGCAGCCAAGAGACTGGGGACCGCTAAATCCTGTGGCTGTCAAGGCGCACAACGGCAAACTCTTAACTCAAAAAGCGCTTGCCACATATCCTGTCATAGCTACCTACATGTGTGTGTGTGTGTGTGTGAGGGTGTGTGGTGGCTACACCGATGCTGCCACCTGCAGTTGAATTCAATTTCATTGCTGATGCTTTGCTTTATTCCATTTGCGACGCGCACAAAAGCCAAAGCAAAGTTGGTAAATAAGTAAGCAGAGAAAAAGAGAGGGAGAGAGAGAGAAAGGGGGAGAGAAAGCTAGAAAAAAAAGGTGAGAAAAACAACTACTAAAAGTATTATTATTGTTGCTTGCACCTGCAGGTGGTTTACTTTACTTTGTCACGGATATGTTTTCTTTAGACTTTCCATGTCAGCAGCGCAGCACGACATAAGTTCCTACATTGTATGTGTGTGTGTGTGTGGGCCTTACCGTGTGTGTGTGTCACATGCCGGAAGTTAAATAGGAAATTTTATATGCTTTTATAACTGTGAACGTGCGCACAAGGACACCTGCACCACCAAAATTTCAAAACTTCTAGTTCTACTGCAACTATGTGGGAGTCCCTCTCTCTCTCTCCCACTCACTCCCGCTCTCTCTCCCTCCGTTACCTGGCAACAACTTGTGCACTGGTTTTATGAAGTGCCGTTCATGGCTTTTCTGTGGCTTTGAATGCGTCTATCAGCTGCATTTATTGTTGCCAATGAACAGAGTCAGAGGCAAATGAATCAATGCTGTCAACACCATTGACAATATTTGCCTAGAAGTATGCAACACAACACTGTTAATAATGGCATAGAAATTCTTTAGTGGAAAATTCAATATACATAAACTGCGCCTACAAATTAATAGACGTCAAATAGAGACGTTTGCTAGGCCAAAACAAATTGTGTTTAAATACAGGCAATTGTGTTTTTGAAATGCCATAATATTATAAATAGAAATTTCATTAGTTTATAAATCAAAAACATGTTTTTAAATGCATACAAAGTGGCGTTAAAGTTATAAAAATGTTGTCGTTTAAATGACAGACGAATTTATTTAACTTGTAGCAAAGTAACATATGTAAAAATTATTTAAATCATTATTTACTTTGTGTTTTGTTTGTAATCAGTGGGATTATGGCATGTTATTTACAAATTAAATTCTTTTTCACTTTTTTTGCTGCTACTTATTCTTTTTTTGTGCAGAATGAAGAGCTGGAATGTTGTTTTTAAAGAGCTTCATTGTTTTGTCTATAAATAATTGCAACATTTAATTAAATAAAACTTTTATAGTTGTTCGTATGCTACATCCACTTACCTATCAAGCAATAACTGTGATTACACTACTCTTACTACCCTACAATTTTTGCTTAAGCTGTTTAATCTACAGAGCAATTAGAAGCTCCTATCAGAATACTACGTGTATATCCTGATTCCTGAATAAGAATCTGTAATCTGAGTTAAAGCAATAACATAACCTGTGGCAAATGCCACAACCAATTTAAGTGTGAATTTGTGCAGCTTCATTACGTTGCATCCTGTGGCCAAGGAACACTTATACACCCACATACACCCACACACTCATGGACACTTGGACATGCTTAGGGAATTGGCTCAGTTGCTGTTTGCTGTGAATAGATCTGAGCTTAGCTTCATGTACTTGCCTCACATGCTGCACTCGAGCAACTTTGCTGTGGCCAAATCGAGCGGCTTCATTTGCCAGACAGGCAGCAGCAAAGGGGCGTGGAAAGGGTTGCATAAGAGATGGGGGCATGGTAAGAGTACAGCAGCAGCTTCAGCAGTTGCCCAAGCGAAGCAACAAGCAAACAAACAAGTTGAGCTTTGGCTGTGGTTGACTGTGCACACACACACACACACAACCCTGTGCTTAGGCAAAAGCATAGCATAGTTTCCAGCGCCGTCAACTGTGTGGGCAAGTGTTTGATTAGAAAACTTTCATGTCGGGTTACACGTCACAAGTTGCCACAAAGATTTGGCTAGAAACTTAGCTCGTGTCCATGATCCAATATTTGTGCAGAGCACAGAGATCTCTGTCTTAACGTGGCTTTAAAGCTGACTAATTTAAATTCAAAGCAACTAACAACAAGAATCAATTTCAAAACTTCATAATTTCAAGTCTATTTCTATTAGACTCGTATAAATATATCATCGAGCTAAGCGGGCACACTCAAGCTATAAACATAAAAATTGTATTTTTATAGAAAAAAGGGATAATAAAGGAAGTAAGGGAAGCAAACACACATAGGCAACAGCTTTGCTTCTTTTGACAGTCGCAAAATGTCAAGTGTTTATGTGTGTGCGTGCGTGTGTCTGTGTGTGTTGGCCAGCTTCCTGGCCATGTGCTGGACCATGTCCTTGCCCGCACGTTTAGCCAGGCCAGAGACTAAAAACGTATAAAAATGCATGACCACAACACATTTTTCAACCGACCATTCAACGAACCCTTCCATCAATCCATGCCCCGCCCCTTCCGTCGACACAGACAGACTCTTATTTCACGGCTTTGCTTTCAAAGTGTTAAAATGTTGATTGTCCTTTTTTGCCTCAGTGTGTGTGCGTGTATAAGTGTGCTAAGTGTTTGTGCTTTGCGACGCCTCAGTCTCGGATATACGGGTATCTCTAACAACCTGCCATTGGCCCAACCCCTTTCATGCCCTTAGCTTCTACTCTTACTCCTTTTTGACCCTGTAAGTTAGTCTCGTGCGTGTTGCAAATAAATTTTTAAGTAGCATTTGTGTTGATTGCGTTGAAAGAGGACACGAATCCAACTTTATGCCCGCTGCTTTGCCACACTTTTCAGTCATTCGGCATTGCGGTTACCACAGTTTTTTTTTCCTTTTTTTTTGGGTAAAGAGCAGAGCCTTTAGCTTCGCCTAGAAGCTTGTTAAGGGTGCTTGAATTCAACATTTATCAAGTGGATCTCTTTTTGCTGCTTGGTTAGCAAATTAAGTACGGTAAAGGCCCGAGAAATGTCAAATTAAAATGTGCTTTCAATTGCAAAAATATTGACAGATTTATGCCAAAGCGTATGTAATGTGTAATCGCTGCTAAAAATCACTCAACTAAATAATTACATACATAAATAATGCAAGATGAACATTAAAACATAAACACTCGTAACGGATTGTCATAATTAACATTGAGTCATAACATGACTCAATTATTAAGTTGTTGAGCTAACAGCGCTAGTTAACAGTCATACAAGCAGCACTGCTAACAGACACTTAACAGCCACTGCAGAAATTTAAGAGAGCAATGCAGCTTAACAGGCGTCCTCTGCAATTTACCAGCAGCCACTGCTACTGCTGCTGCTGAGGACAACTAACAGCGGCAGCGAAATCACCATGGCGGCCACTTCTTTTCGGCTGCTGCTCTCAGTTGTTGTTGGACCACAAGAGTGTTGCGTTGTGTGACGGCAGAAAGTAAATTTGACAAAAGCTAGCAAACAAACGAAAGAGAAAAAGAGAGTGTGCGTCGAAGAGAACACTAGAACAGGCAAGCGCTAGACATTACTATCAATGGTGTTGTTCGTGTGTTGTTGTTGTTGTTGTTGCTTTAAACAAAGCAGGCAAATCTTGTGCATGTTAAAATCGGCGACAGTCACCATGGGTGAGCTTGTAAATGTCTCCGTGTGGGTGTGTTTGTGTGGGTGAGAGTGAGTGAACTGCCGAAGGCATTGTTCGTTGCGTATGTTAGTGTGAGTGCAGACAATATAAAGCAGCGCATTAGCAGCACAGTCAGCGTAGCAGTCGCCGTCGTCGTTGCTGCATTTACTGTTGTTGCGCCTACTGTTAATTTGCATGCGGGCAGAGTTTTTTGTTATGGACGTTGACTGCGCTGCATCTTGTGGCGAGCAGCAAGAACAATTGCTGATGATGCCACCGGACATTTGTAGTTGTCGCTATTGTTGTAGTAGTTGTTGTTGCTGTTGTGAGTGGTGTTGTTAGCGGTGGCTTGTTGGTTTTTTATTATGAATTGCCCCTTAGCCAAAATGCTTTTTTAACAGCTCTCGCAGATAGGCGAAACTATCCTAAAGCAAACTTTTAACATATGCTGACGAGTCCTTATAACTCTGCGCCCATATATAAACGTCTGCTCGTGTGTGTGTTAATTAAGTGCGCGATGGTGTGCGTGTATGTAAATGCACTTTGGCCGTGTAAGCTGTAAGCCAACATGGCGTATGAATAATGACGCTGCTTTATGTACATAACAACATGAGCATTAACAGCAGACGAAGCGAAGTTGAAGTTCAAGCTAAAGATGCTGAAGGAAACAGAGCAAGAGAGTGGGTAGAGCAGGCCAGCATATGCTAGCATATGTTAATATGGCCAACAGCACGACGGGCGTAAAAGCATAAAGCAAACAAAAACTTTTAGCACTCAACTCGCTTTTTGGTTCTTGTAATTGCACTTTTGACAGAAACAAAAAAAAAATGAAATTTGTTGGCCAAAACTTCAACTGAAAGCGAACTTTGAAATGGCCAGAACGCTACTCGCCATTAAAGTTTAATCAGAAACGGAAATTAAACGCACAACTTCCGTTCAAACTTTTGTTCGACCAAAACTGCGACCAGGCAAATAACAGAAGCAACATCAACATCAACAACAACAACAGCAATAAGAACAAGTGAAGCTCTTAAGCAAAGAACGTGATGACGATGTCATTACGAGGGTGAAAGTTCAAGTCAAATGCCAAAGTGTCCAAGCGCGGCGTAAAAATTTCAATTTCTAAACATGTCTCGCTAAATGAAAGCGTCACTGCGAGGCAAATGAGAAGGAAAAGACACATTCAAAAAAAGCCAAAATCAAAGCTGGCAAAACATTTACAAAAAATTGCCAAACAGAGAAAAATAGAAAACAAATGTTTCCCTCAGTGGAAATCTCAGTTTTCATTTCGAAAGTAACCTAATACAACAACTTAGTGTGTTGTGTGTGTAGGGAGAAGTGTGTATCAGACTATCTGAATGTCTACGTGACAAATCTTTATTTCATTTAAAAATTGCCAAATAAACTTTGACTTTTGTTGCGATTTATTTGAAAGCAATAGAAGTGTGCACATCCCCGCATTTCCTGTCGCTTTCCTACACAAAGTTTTCCACGAGTGTGACGAGAAAAATGGAAAGAATAAAGCAGGTTACTTTTTGTTCGAAAACTTTCGACTGTCGAACAAATTTCAACTCTCAAAAACTCACAATAATAATGTGACAAGTTTTGAGCACAACACGAGTTTATTAATCAAATAGTAATATCAATTTATTTGCCAAAAAACTAAAACATTTAAAAGTGACGACATTTAAAGACTCCTTAAAGTAGAATACAAAAGTTTAACTGCAATTGTTGAAATAAAAATTGATTTTTCTTGTCTATGAAAGAAAACAGTCATCATTCGCATCCGTAAGTCAAAAGAAAAAGCAAACAAATGATTTCCATTTTGCCAGCTGTAAATGCGAGTCATTGCAATTAGGTGCACATCCCTTTTGGGTTTACCAATCGCTATTAAAATGGAAGCAGCAAAAGAAAGAAATTAAAAAAAAAGAGAGAAAATTGATGATAAATAAACATTTTCTACGAGCAGTTTAGGGCAAACAAAAAGAGCAACAGGGAGAGCAGCAATGAAAGGGATAGAAAGAGGTAGAGAATTCACGTATTTACTTGGAAGTTTCCCTTCGTGTTGCAGCTGCAATTGCAGTTACGTTGCACAGTTGCCATTGCAGTTAATTTGTAGCTACACATTTTTAATTTCTTGCCAGCACACAGGATGTGAGTGCTTCCGTCCACTACCCTAGCAGCGACGCCTGCTTCCGTCCACAAAATGACCAACAGCAAAGTTTCCCCAAAAAGGAAATGAAACAGGACGCAATGCCGCAGTTTGTCTATGTGTGTGTATGTGTGTGTGTGTGTCTAACTGAAATAACTTTGCTTTGTTTCAAGACTTTTGCTAATTTGGTAAACAAAAATGTTTTGAAATAAAATTTAAAAATTTGCATTATTAGCGTGAAAATTTCAAGTCTTTTTTTGGGACAACAAAAGTCAAAAGAAATAAATCCTCACAGCCACGCCCATCAATCAACAAAAGAGACGTCTGCTGGCCAGGACTCATTATCAGGCAGCAGCCAACAGTCAACACCAACAAAATAAAGGGAATAGGAAAAAGGATGAACAAAAAATTAAGTAACACGAAGCGAAACAGGACACACAGCTCAGGAAGACGTGCTAAGCCCACGGCAAGATTAATTAAGTCCGTGCAGCGGCAGCGAATAAGACGCAGACAGCGCGACAGACACAAACAAAGGCAACTTGAGTCAGTGTGGCATGTGGCACGGCTGTTGTTACCACTGTACTTGTTGTTGTTGGCCGTCTCGTCTCCTCTTGTCTCGTGTTGTGTTAATGTTTCCAGTCTCACACTTTTATTCGTAGCATACTTTTAAGCGTCGCGTGAAAAATTAAAATTTCAAAGCGCCACAAAAACTCCGCGTGTGTGTGTGAGTGTGTGGCAAGTATTTACTCGTGCAACAGCAACAGCAACAAACTCTAAGAAAAACAAACGTAAACAAAAGCAAATAAGCAGGAAGCGTCGAGAACGTTGCCTACTTCGTAATAAGCATATTTTAAATGCTTCCAAAGCTGCGCGTCAACAATGCTAAAGGATTTGTTGCGCCTTTCTCCAACCACGCCCTCTTGCCCCCTTTCTATTGTATTTTTTTCACACTGCTGGAAGTGCTAAACAGCAACTGTAAGTGCGATAATGTGAGCTTGTTGTTTAAAAAGGAAAAACAGAAACTTCTTCATGTTTTCTCTTTCAAGCATCATTAAAATAATACACGCAATTCAAAGAGCAAAATGATGAGCAAAATAATGTGACACTTTACTACTAAATAAATTATTAATAATTTAAATTAAAGCAACAGCTAGTAAGAAAGAGTTCTTAAAGCTAAAGTAGATTAATTTAAGCAAGCGCAAAACAAATTAATGAGGCAATTATTAAAAGTTTTTAATTGTGTAAAGAGCAGAAAAGCACTCGGAAATTTAAGCATTTAAAGTAGACAACACTTTAAATAAAAGCAATGTGAATAAAAGCGTGTACACGAAAGGGTAAAGATTTAAATATTTTTAAATGCTTGATTAAAACGCTGGCAATTTATGTTTAATGAGATAACAATGAGACGAGTAATGAGCCAATAATCCTGCACAGCAATTGCAATTTTAACTTGAATAACTTCAGGTTCAAACAATATGCAAATAAGGCAAAATGAACGTGCTTTTCATTAGACAATTTCAGTGATTTCAGAGATAACTCAAAGCGTATGAGTTAATGAGTTCATCCTGGCTGCAAAATGGTTTTTCTTTTAAGGGCAGCTACCCCCGAGTGTGTGTGTATTTTATGAACTTTTCTTGCTGCGCGCTTTAAGCTGTTTCCGCTTTAAGCCAGTAACATAATTGCGGCTTTGTCGAGCGCTTAAGACGGCGTTCAGGGAGCTCGAATTAGACGCACATTTGATTTAATATTGGCGATGTGTAGGGTGTATGTGAAAACCGCTTAAAAGACAGGATTAAAGCCACTCCACATGCGAGACATTTTAACTGCTTTAACTTCTTACTTTCCTTTTGTGTAGTTCCTCCCCAAAAAAAAGTTGTGCACTCAAGCAAAATGGCCATGCGTTGACCTTCGCCAGAATATTCTACTCATTTTTTCATTCATTTTGGGTCACACCCACTTCCCACCTCCCACTTCCTTTATGCGTTCAGCTTTCCTTTTCCGGTTTTGCGAATATTTATTTATGTAAAGGCGGCTGCTTTGGCATTTTGGGTCTTTCCGCCGGCGCTCAAGCAGCTCCAATTAGCCCCCAAAATGGATTTGTATAACACATTTGGGACAGCAACAACAACAACAATAACCAGAGACAACTACAATAGTCTACATACACCCTGGAGATTTGTGGCATAAAACTTGCGACTTCAGTTTCTCAGCTCCACGAAAACTCTACAAATTTTCCAGTTTCTGTTTCGGTTGCGTTATACGTTTTTCTGCCCGAATCATTGTCAACTACGACATTAAAAAGGACACAAACATTTCATTTTAATATCCTTTTTCGCTCTTTGGCGCGAATCCGACACATAACAGAAGTAACAACAACCACGTCCCTTCGTTTATTCGTTGCGCCGGCACATTAAGCGTTGAAATATTTATGAGCTTGCCACACACACGCACACACACACACACACGCTCTCACACTTTCTCTCATATATATGCTCTCTTTGTATAGCACACGCGTTTCCCTAATGAGTCTGCATTGTGCCAAAATCTGCATTTAAGGCAGCTTTAAGTATTAATGCGACATTTTTATGCGTTCGCTGAGAGTTACACACACACACTCGCACACACACACGCACATACGTCATATTTGCCGTTTTAAAAGATTTTTCATGAAACGCATCAAAGTGCAATAAAAATCTGAGTGCTTTCGTTACGATTTCTGCACTGGTTTTAAAGATTAATATAAAATAAGCAAAGAAAATGCTTCCTAACTAATTTTCTGCCTTTCTTATCTTCTACTTACAGTTAAATATTAGTTAGTAACAACTTGTAGCCACAGCCAGCAGAAAGGAAGCTCACACCGCAGTGTGGCAACATGGATCTGCCCTCGATGGTGCAACGTTCTGGCGATACATTGATTGTGCGCAGCGTTGTCAGTGGCAATCAGCTCTACATGGAGCAAGGGCACAACAACAACAACAACAGTAGCAGTAGTAACAACAACAACAACAACACAACGCCACCGCTGAGCAATGTGGCAAACACATCACCAACAGCCGCAAGAAGCAGCGCACTGGAGCAGCAATTGGAGCGTTTCAGACTGCAGCAGCTGGTGCAACAGCAGCAGCAACAACAAGCGGTAGTAGCAGCAGCAGCTGTGGTAAACAGTGTGCAACAACAGCAACAACAACAGCAGCAGCAACACGTTGTGCTCTCCTTGGATGCCAAGGAGGAGGGCTTGCCACAGTGCAAGATTAAGCGCAATTACAGCTGCAACCACTGTGCGTACTTCACGCAGAATCCACGCTATCATCTCACGCATCTGCGGGATGTGCACGGCGAGAAGATTGTGATTAATAAGTGCAAGTTGTGCTTGTATGCCTCCCGCCACTTCCAGAAGCTTGTGCGACACATGAAAATGGTGCACGGCTGCACCGACGGCATACCCAGTGGGCATGGTCAGGCGCGTGGCAAGCGCGGCATGAGCCGTGAGGCACGCAAGCGTCGACTGGAGGAGAGTGTTGGCGTTATGGGTGGACAGTCGCTGGTGCATTCGGTGCCTGATATGCCCACACTGGAGCAAGTGAAGCGCGAACTGCAGCTGCAGGAACAGAAGCTGCAACGCGACATCGAAGCGTATAAGCTGCGGCAACGCGAGGAGCTGCAGCAACGCGAACAGCGGGAACAGCAACTGGAACTCGTGTCCAACTATGAAAGACAATTCCAAGCAACGTTACGGGATCTGGATGCACGCGAGAGCTACGAACGTCAGTCATCGCCAGCGGAGCCACCGACCCCTTCGCCCAGTGGCTCAGCTACGCCACCACCCCTAGCACTGTCCTCGGGCGGTGAGGAGCCACAGAACCGTCTGCTCAAGTGCAGTGCCTGTGAGTTCACCACACTCTATCGCACCCAGTTGCGATCGCATGAACTGGCCGAGCACGGCAAGACCAAGTTCTTCCGCTGCGACAAGTGCAGCTATGTGACCCACATTAAGGCCAGGTTTAGTAAACACGTCAAGTACCATTCAATGCCTATGATCAAGTGCGTCACTTGTGATTTCCGCACGCCCTACAAATGGAATCTCGACAGGCATATGAAGAATCATGGCGGTGCGGGTGCTTTCAAGTGTGCAGCCTGTGATTTCACCGCTGACATCAAACAATCCCTGACCGTTCACGAGATGAATCATCATGTACCACCGGTGGGCAATGCCGGATCCATTTGGCCCAGAAGGCAGAACAAAGTGGGTGCGAGTGAAATGTGCGATGATTTCTTGAGTGACTCAGCAGAACTCGAGGATCAATATAATAACAACAATTTGGATGATGATCTGGAGGATGGCGACGGTGGTGCGCTGAGCGGTGAGGAGCATTATGGCAAGCGTAGTAAATACGAGGAGGATGAAGAACCCACAGATCTGTCGCAGAAGGGTGGCTGCTCCTCAGACACGTCCAGCGTGGGCACAGCTACGCCAAGGGCCAAGCGACCTATGCCGAATCTTATACCGATCACGAAGAGTCCCAAGGAGTAAGTATCGGGGACTATTAGGAGATAGTTTAAGGGGTTGGAGGTAGAAACGATGTGTTTCGACTAGTATAATTGCTCTAAAAGCTCTAATCTAGGTCTAGGAAAGGTATGACAAGCTAACCCTTTAAACCTCTTCCCATTCACAGTGTGCTAAATCTCTCAAAGGATACAAATGCCTCTCGCAGCTCCCTAACCGACATAGCCTCCATTTTCTTAAATGCCAAGGACATCTCAGAGATGCTGGAAAAGTCGGATGTGCCACAATTGTCCCCCGCCACAACGGTCACATCACAAGCATCTTCACGCAGTCTGCTGGCCAAAAAGGGTGGCTCCTTCTTCGACAAGCTCAAGACGGGAGCACAGCATGACAATCTGGTCTGTCAGTGCGGACATGTGGCCAAATATCTATCCGAATCGATAATACATGCCAAGAGTTGTCAATCCTCGGCTGTGGTGATTGAAGATGATGATGCAGCGTTGCACGAGGATGATGCCGATGATCGTTTGGAGATCGATGAAGATGACGAGGATCATCAATCACATTCAGCGCTCAATTTAAGCGTCTCTGGCTCCACACGTTGTCAGCACTGTCGACATCGCTGCAAATCCTCCACGGATCTGTTGCATCACCTCGCCCAATGTGCGGAGGCCATACGTTGTGCCAACGAGATGTACGACTCGAACTCGGGGGAGAGCGGAGAGCGTCGCGCCGATGCACAGTCCCTGCAACATCAGGCGGCGGTGCAACAGCAACGCGTCTGCATTTGGAACAAGGCAGCTAAGGAAATCGCCGCTGCTGTGGTGCAACAGGACAAGTCGAATCTATTGAACAAATCTGCAGGCAATCAGGTGGTTAGCAATGAGGAGAATAGTTATTACGGTGTGGAGACAGCTCCTGGTTATGGTGAGGTAAGTAAATTAGTCAAAACATCATTCAAATCCATTAAATACACACAAACACACACACACACACACAGACCTCGACCTTTCAGAGTTTGAAACCTACGCACGACAAATGCGTCAAAATGAAATTTGACTCTCTCATGCACTACAGGTAACCAAAAAGATGACGCCCGAGGAGGAGGCAGCCAATTCATCACTGAAGAAGGTCTACAAGTGTCCACATTGCAGTTTCTGGGCCTCAACCGCATCCCGCTTCCATGTACACATCGTGGGACATTTGAATAAGAAACCTTTTGAGTGCTCCCTCTGCTCCTATCGCTCCAACTGGCGTTGGGACATCACCAAGCACATCAGGCTAAAGACCATCCGAGATCCATCGCACAAGACAGCCAAGGTACTGATGAATGATGAGACCGGTAGACGTAACTATACCAAGTACAACAAGTACATCACTTTGATGAAAGTCACCGAAGAGGATGGTGATCCCAAGCTAATGAAATCAGGTGAAATGACACCCAATCAGGTGGCATCTCTGGCCTTCCTCAAGGATTACCAAAAGGTTGGTGTCGGTGCTGGCCACGATATTACACTAGAGCCCGTTTCCCCCAACAAATCCAATGCCCTGGACGATTCACAACTGGCGGATAATCTCATCAGATTACCACTGCTGGCGACTATGATGAATGCTGCCATGGCCAAGCAACAACATCAGCAGCACCAGCAGCTGGAGCAGCAGCAACAGGATCAACATCACTCGACCATGATCACACCATCGGTGACCATTTCACCGGTAAAACGCACACACCAATCGGTGCCTGGCAAACCCAGCGATGATTTGATCACTGAGGTGCATCAGGAGGGCAGCGAGAAGAAGACAATCTACAGATGTCGCAAGTGCAATTTCAAGTAAGGTGACAGCTAAGGGCTGGCAGAAGAGCCGTACTCATACTTTACACCCTTTTCTCCCACAGACATCAAAACCGTGATGCCGTACTCGCTCACGTGAAGGTACACTACCAGGAGTCCAACTTCCCCAAGGGCACAAGTTCTGGCAGCAGCACTACGCCACTGCAGGTATCAGTTAGCTCGAATCAACAGCTCTATATGAACAAAGTATTTGCGGCCATGTGTCTGTCACAGCCCTCACCGATATCGGGCGGTACGGGCGCTGGCAGCGGTCAGCAGCAAGCACATTCCCTGATACCGGCTGGTCTGCTGCAACGGGCCATACAAGAGGCCCAACACTCGCCGACACCGAATGCAAGTGCTTTGAGCGGTCTGGCCTTGGCGCTCGCCGGTGGCAAGTGTCCAACGACAGCGATGGCAACGACCAAATCCAATGCCGCCTCCATATTAGAGCATGGTGAGCAGAAAGCGAGTCAAAATGAGGCAAGTGCCGACAGTCTGACGTCGCCCACAATCACCGCAAGTGCAGCAAGCACAGCAAGATCCTTACAAGATCTACTAACATCACCGCGTACACGGCAAACACAGCATTTTGGTGATGGAACAACAGCAGCGACAACTTTAGCTAATACTAATGTTAATACAAATGTGGTTATGGGCAGCGGTGCCGGATACAAGAAGAGTTCATCATCAGCAAGTGGCGGCTACGTTACGTCATCCAATAAAGCACCCAACACCACACCCAACACCACCAACACCACATCGCCTATGCCAGTAACTACCACTCCTACTCCTATTTCTACTTTTCCAACTGGTGCTAAGTCTTTGGTTCATACATTGGGTACCACTGCTGTTAGCAGTAACAGTAACAGTAATAGTAACAATAACAGTAACAGCACATGCAACAACCTCACCGACACTCATTCCTCTCATAATCAATTCATCGCCGGTGATGGTAACTATTTGGCAACTGGTTTAAACCATGCCCTACATCCTACTAATCTTAAAACAACGCCCGATTCCTCCTCGTCTTTATCATCATCTTCGTTATCGTCGGCGGCATCGACAATGGCATCGGCTTCCTCCTCATCAGCATCGCAGGCCTCAGCCGCATCCTCGCCGCACTCGTCGCCGCCATCGTCATCGTCGTATTTGCCAGCACATGCATTGCCAGGCGGCAATCAGCAAACGACACGTTTCCATACACATAGTCCAGGTAGTCCCAGTCTGTTAACGATGAACGATCAGGATCGACGTGAACCGTCGCCATATCGTTGTGGCCACTGCCATCAGGTGTCGAATTGGAAGCATGTGATCCAGGTATTTGTTATTAATTGCATTTAACAGTTTGTGTTTTGTCCCCCAAAACGAAAATAAAGTAAAAACCGAAACCCTGAAAACCAAGAAAAAAGAATACCGCAAAGTTCGCAACAGTTCCGTCCGTTTTATTTACTAAACCAAGGAAATAACAGTCCTTAGTTAGTTAAGAAATGATCCTAAGCATCGGAGAACTTGTCGCTTTTATCCTTTAACTCAAACAGTTTGTTTATTGATTTGTTCTTAAAAATCCTTTCAAAAGTTTCTCATGCAAAAGTCTTTCAAATTTATCGCTAAGCTTTCAGCGAACTTTCTGCTACCGATCGTGTGATTGGGTTTTAGGTACTAGCCTTGATTTCCCCCCGATATTTGCTTCGCTTCGTTATAATTGTGTTTCTTCTTAGAGATTCCCTTTAGTACAAAGTTTACGCTCCTGCAAGTCCTTTGTCTTTTCACACATCCATCATCCTTGTCTGTAGTCCCCTAAGTAACGCTGGTAAATATGCAAACAACAATTTTTATTTATACCAACAACAAAAAAACAAAACCTAACGCTAAATGTTACATGTGGTGGTGTCTGGTCTTGCTTATTTAAATCGATAACGATAACGATTACGATTATTATATAATTATAATGCTGTTTATTTATAAGAAACTCATTTCTGGTGAAAGTTTTGCTTGCCCTCGAAACTAATTGTAAGAAAATCAAACCACATTTACCGATTCGATGCTAACCCCCAAAAGCCCTCCAAGGGTTGGGTACTACATACATATATATGTATAGGTGTAGCCCATATACATGTATGCTCATATTGGTGCGGGTTTTTTTAACGGGTTTTCTTAAGTCGCTCCCACACACATTCACAAGCACACACACATACACACATTTAAACTATGAGTAACAGCAGAAGACAGCATGCTAATTTGTATACCCTTCTCTCTCCTTCTCTTTCTCTCTTGCGCTGTATAGCGGCACTGTCGCTTAAAGCATTCCGGGGATATTCGGATCGAGACCCTTGAGCGTAGCGGCAACAGCAGCGCTGCCACGCCCATTTACCGTCCACAGGGCGCTGCCGCCAGCAATGAGTCCCAAAATTCAACACTCAACAACAACAACAACAATAACTTTAACAACAACAACAACAGCAGCAAATCGAACAACAACAACAATTTGCTGAGCAGCAAACAACTAGAGCAACTGCTGCATTCGCCACTCTCCGCAGCAGTAAATGCAGCAAGTACACCACAGGATCTGCAGACAGCAGCTGCCTACTGGGCAGCAGCCTGCAAGGCAGTCAGTGCCGTGGCCAATGGCAGTGCAGAGGAGCTGCTGCAGCTGCAGCAAAACGATCAAATTGAAATCACACGTCTACCAGCAGCAGCAACTGTTGCTGCTGCCAGCACGGCACAGGACTTGCCCAACAGCAGCAGCAACACGAAGAGCAAGCAACAGAAGTGTCCTGTCTGTCCGTACATCTCGGAGAGCAAGTCCCAAATGAATTACCATGTGTCGCTGCACAAACCCACACAGTACGAGTGTCGTCTCTGCAGCTTTGTCTGCGCCAAGAAGCAGCATCTGAGCAGTCACCTGCGCAGCGTGCACCAGCAGCAGCAGCAATCGGTTGGCGCAGCAGCAGCAACAGCGGCAGGCAGCTCACAGCTGGGACTAGACTTCTCAGTGGCACTGCAGCTAGCGGCAGCTAAGCAAATCCAACAGACAGCACCGCTGGCTATCGATCTGAGTCAGCTGCAGCTGGAGGAGCAGGCACAGCAGCAGCAGCAACAGCAGCAATTGCCATCTGAATACCAATACAAGCTCATCAGCTACTGTCCACGTTGTCCTGCACGTTTTGCCCAGAAGCACAACGATGAACGCAATGCCAAGCAGGAACTGGAGCAGCATCTGGCGGAGCACACGCCAGCCGACAACCAACTGGACAACGATGAGTTGCACATTTGTGCCTACTGCGAGTACCGCGCAGGCGCAGAAACTTTGCTGCAACTGCACCGAGCGGTGCACATGTCGCACTACCAGGAGAAGTGCCAGCAGCTGTACAGAAACTGCAAGGAGGATGTCTTGTACCCAGCACCCAAACTACTACAAATAGCCGGACCCGAGACCATTTGGGTGGTGGACAATGAGTTGGGTGCGCAGCTGCTGCGCCAGCAGAGCACGCAGAGCAACTACGACGGACAGAACTCGTTGCTCAAGAAGCAACTGGAATCGGGTGGAGCCATAGTGCGTGAGCAGACGCCACCACAGGCCCAGGAGGCCGAAGAGGATGAGGAACGGCACAGCAGTTCAACGCCCTCGACCAGTGCTTCGGTGGCGACCAGTGATCTGGCCAGTGATGCCGGCTCCATGGACATGCCACAGTCAGCATCAGCACCGCATCGCTGCCAGCACTGTCCCTACGAGACGGAGCAGCACGCGGAGCTGCAGGAGCACTTGCAGAAACATGCCTGCATTAATCCACCAGCCGACGAGGCACTGCAGTGTGCCCACTGTGACTACAATGCGGCAGAGGAGACGGAGCTAGAGGAGCACACGGCGATGCATTTCAATGCGAGTGAGAAACTTAAATCTGTTGAGTTCTTTACGTGCTACGATAAGTTGGAAATCAGTGTGGAACAGGAAGCGGAAGAAGACGCAGTGCCGGAAGCGGAAACTGACGCAGATGCGGAGCACGGCAAACAAACGGAGCACAACAACAATCAGGACAATGTCATCAATGCCAATGTGCAGCCAGAACTACAAGCTGCTCTCGAGCAGAGCGACATGGAGCAGGAGTCGAAGCCACAGCCTCAATCCCACTCCGATTCTCTAAAGAAACCGAGCACGAAGCTCATTCTCTACAAAACGGACGGCGAGCTAAGCGTTAAACCGGCGATGAGTGAGGAGCGTGCGGAGAACATAAGCGATCGCCTGCGACGCCGCAGTTTGCGTGGCAATGCCGCAGCCACGCCCACACCGGTGAACACAACGCCCACGCTGGAGGAGGCGGACAAAATGATACTGGTCAATGCCAAGACGGGCAAAGTCATATACAGAAAGTAGACGAAGGACTTTCGATTGTAACTATTGTATTGATTGCATAGGAATTAACTATAGTTAATTAAATACTTTAAATAATTATTATTTTAATTTTAATTATTATTATTTTTATTTTTTGGTATTGTTAATTTGTTTTGTTTGTTGCTTTTCAATTGGGTTTTTTTGTTGTTTAAGCACCAGTTATTATTTAATTGTTACTAACTAATACACACACACAAACAGACACACACACACACACAGATAGTTGGAACATGTTCCTGCACTTACCCAGCGAGTCGAGAGCTAAAAGTTTCGGGGGAATCCCAGATTTAAACTTTCGCTTCGCTGGGCTCAAAACTAACTTTAAACTCTAAGTTAACTTTAAGTTTATTTTAAACCCAGTTGAGATCTTTTAAGCAGCAGCAGCCGCACTAACTAACCAGTGTATATCTGCTCAGATATCAGCTACTATAACTTGATAACAAAAATTATTTTTTTTTGGAGCGGTGCAAAATATGTTTTACTTTAATTTATAAACCTTTAATAGAAATCAAAAGTTTATATATAACTAAAGCTAAAGTTAATCTGACCACAAGAAAGTAAAAAAAAGTTTCATAGAAATACAAAAAAAAAATTCCAAATTATGTCTTGCAAAAAAACAAATTATTTTTGAATGGGAACTGTGATTATTATAAAAAAAACAAACTAAAAAAATGCAAGAAATATTTAAATATAGTAAACTATTATATGAAGGCAACAAATTGGTAAATCAAAACAAAACCTACAAATAATTTGCAATATTTGCAATAAAATATATAGATATATACATAAATATATATATATGATTTTTGTACAACAAAAACAATAGCAGCACATTGTTCAGTAAGTAATTAAGTAATCAAAATGTAGTTAATTAATGAATTAAACATTAAATGGCTTTTGATTTAAAACTTGTTTTGTTTATTTCGTTACTTAATACTTTTGTAGCACAGTGTAGAAACTACACTGCAAAACATTATCGTAAACTCTAAGAAAAGAGAACACATGTGGAATAGCGGGGCCATAATTAAATAGTTTAAACAAAAGAGGAAACAAACCTAAACTAAAACTATAAAATATATTAAATAAAAACCAATTGCAGCAACAAAATGTAAAATTGTATACAGAAATTTAATTGAATTATTACTTAACAAAAAAAATAAATTATATTCAACCGCAACCGCCTTTGATATACATATACATATACAAATACATATGCATATGCGTGTATGCTGCATACATACATATATCTATCTATATACATATATATATTTAAACAGAATATATTTAAATAGTCTTTAACAATAGTGTAAATAACATAGTTTTGTTTACTACGCACACACACACACTTACGGCATAAAATTAAACAAAGAAAATGTACAAAACCAACAAAAACAATTGTTAATAAAAAAAAGTATCATATAATAAAAAATAATTATAAAAAAAATACAGAACAAACAATTTTGCATTTACACTTTTACAGCTGCTTTCCTTTGACCTCTGACCTTTAACCTTTTCACACAAAAAAAAAACTATGTAATTCAATTGCATTTGACTACAAAAATAAATCAAAGCAAAACTGTTTGGCTCAGTGTAAAGTAATTAAAAGTCTATTATTATTTTTTAAATAATTATGTATGGTCTAAAAAAATATAAATCTCTAAAAACTGTAATAAATTGTGAGAAATGTTTTTGGATGTATTCAAATTGAACTTATTTTCAATTAAAAAATTTAAAATGACCTATAAACGTGTTTTTCTTAAAGGATTTTTTTAAAAATAAATAAAAAAGTAATTTTTTTAATATAAAATAATTATAAAATTATTTTAAAGCCCAATTAATAAAATTATTTCTGAAAGTTTTTTCCACCAAAATAAAATTTTCTAAATTTGGAAATTTCAAAAAAATTATATAGAGAAGGCTCTGAAATAAATGATTTCTATATAGTTAAGATCTCATAGAATAAAATCATTCCTGTTTTGGTCTTTGAAGTGTGCACAGCTAAAACTTTACTGCCTTTTGGAACTGATGGTATTCGAATATTCCCTTAGGAAAAATTACTTTAAGATAATAATAAAATTTCTACTCACCAGAAATAGTTCCTGAGCAGTAAAAGTGCATTCACTGGAGTTACAAAGTTGTGGATGTAGATAATAACTTTTGGTTGCATATCTTTGGGTCGATTACACCTGTTTCCGCAAGCTACCACAATGTGCTGGAATCCAGGTGGCTGCTGCGGCTTGCCCGCGTCAATTCAGTGCACGAATTTCTGTTACAATTATTGGACAGGATGTGCAACGGGTGTGTGTTGCCGTACAAGCTGCTGCCCAAGCTGCCCCCCCTATCGTGGTTGTTGTGGTGGCCCGCGCTGTGGTTCATGCTGAGAACCAGTTGCTCAGTTAGCTTAGAAGGAAGTTTAGGTTTATCGAACCGTGGATACAATTCCTATATTCAATACGTAACAAATGTGTAATATCCAATAAAATCCATAGTTTTTGTATGTTCACTTAAATTTTCACACGCGCTCAAAGTTTACGAAAAATAATCGACTACTGAGGAGTAGGTTGGCAGCTTTGGCTATTGGATTCAAAGCAACTCTGGAAAGGCAATTGGCATTACAGCCACTCAGATTTATTTTCTTACCATCATGGTCACCCTATTTTTTTAAAGCGGCCATTAAATGGGAAAAGGAGAACAATTAGCAGGCTAAATACTATTTGACGGAAACTTGATTTATTATATTTAATCATAATACAAGAGCGTAGGCATTCAATACATAATTTGTTTCTATATACACTAATGTTAACATTGAAATATTGACTAAATCGTTTGTAATCGTTCCGCAATGATTTATTGTATGTAGTTGTGGTGTATTTATAATATGAATAGGATCAAGAGCCTGCATAGTTTATAGGTTGACAAAGTTTAGTAAAAAAAATCATCTAAACTAATAAAATATTTCAATTTCTGTGAAATTTGCGGGCTAGCATCGTTCGATTATACTTGCGACTATATCGATATGTAAAAATATCGATGTGAGTAAACTGTCATATCGCAACGTTACTTTCGATACTCAATATCATCACAATACGATTCCCATCCACTTAACTGATTTGTTATTTTGCAGTAAAAAAATATTTATTGTTAGTTAGCGCCGCACCTGCCCCACATGGATACCAAGTCCAACGATGATTCTGGTGGCAGCGACTCACTCGATAAATCAATGCAGCGCAAGTGTGTAATGGTCGAGACAGCGTCCAGCGCTGCGTCGGAGCCCACAGCGGAGACTGACAACTGCAGCAGGGATTCCGCTGCGTTGCAAGAGACGCCGCCGCCGCCAGGTGAACCAAAGACTGATGCGGGCGATAGTTCAATGGCGTGTAAACCAACAATAAACAGTAACAGCAATAACAACAACAACAATAACACAACTGCTGCTGCGAGCGCGGCATTTGAAACAAAAGTGAAACTCATTTCCCAGAACCTTAAGGAAACAAAACTTGCTGAAACGGAGGTGAATACATCGAACGACGACGAAGATGTCGCTCCTGAGGATCCAAATTCCGCAGATGACTGCGATAATCATGTGAAAAAGGTGCATTTTCATCCAGACGTCAAGGCGAACGATGGCGGCAAGAATCGTGTGAAAAAGAAAGCAAAATCATCACAAAATCATGAGGGGAATGAAGAGAATGCTGCAAATCAAGGCTGTGATGGTATGGATTTGGATGAAGACGATAACGACGACAACGAAGATGACGAGATCGAAGAGGAGGACGAAGATGAGGTGTTTAATCTAGCCAAGACAATTGCCGAGGCGGAGGACTACTTAAAGCAGCATCCGCTGACATTTGTGCGGCGTGTCGAGGAAAATGGCGAGAGATTGCGAGATGGGTTGCTAAACATTGAGGATACGCCACAGATGTTGGACGAGGAGGTCGAGGAAAAAGTCGTTGACGACCGCTGCAAAGGAGACTTCTATAAAAAATGTAAACCAGAAAATGGCATCGAACGTGTCTTGGGCAAGGAAACCAAGGCGGGCAAAGTGAGTTTTTCAAACAATATTTGTATATCCTTATAAAAATTAAAATTATGTTAAATCTGTGCAGGTGGAATTCCTGTTACGCTACGAGAATCATGGAGGACTATTCTGGGAGTCTGAAGAGTATATACGACGCATGTGCCCTACGCTTTTAAAGGCCTACGAGAAGAACCGCGAAAGGCGTCAACAGCGTTTAGTGAGTAATTTCTCTATTCCAAAATTGTATTTATTGTTTGTATTATATTTAATACCCATTTCATTGCAGATGCATCATGTTGCTAAACGCCAGAGCCTGCGTCAGAGATATACGGATTTCTAGTAGTGTACACAGCTAGCTTTTAGGTCTTGTATTAGGTTCCCGCAAATAATTGTAACATTTTTGTAATATGAAGTAAATGATTTTCCTTTGTTGAACAAAACTAACAAACATCATTTATACCTCCGCACTTATCGATATAAGCAGCTATCGCTATCGATAGCAGCTGTCGCTTGATTAAGCATAAAATAGACAGAATATTATACTATATCGGTTAAGTCATTATTTTGCACAGCTTATTTGATTATATTGTTGGCAATATTTAAATTTCTTCAACTATACATTATTACATGTCACTTTGCCATTCAGCTGTTAACGTAACGCAAATCATCGCCATATCGATGCCTGAAGGTGCTGCCATCGATAGGCTAGCCAATCGATACAACATCAACAATCCTAGTTCTAGTTTGACGGGACGCACTGTCTAAAAATTGAAAGTAGAAATAATTAATAACTGTGTGCAAACGTATGCAAACAATACAACTCACACACAGCTCAATAGCGCGAGTGTAAAGTTCGATACATAGATAAATAAAATAAAATAATAATTGGCCAACTGTGAGCCAACGCAAAGTGTGCCGTCAGAACAAAAGAGAAATTTTTGTGCGTGTCACTGTCCGTCATCCTCAACCCTCTTTGTAGGGTCCATCGCAGAGCTGCGATCACCAACGAAATAAACGGTAAACGTTGTTAAATAACCCCCTCTCCCCACATACTTCCCCAAAAGCAAGCTTAGCGGAAAATGCAATAGACTTTGCCCATATAACACAGAAAAAAATTGTATGAATATCTCTCGTTGCGTCGGCAGGTGAAAGTCCCAATTTTAAGGTGAGCATCGTATAGCAAACAAAAACACCACTCGATGTGCGTATTTTCACCCTATATCTAGACTAATTATATACGTGCACACATTGTTTGTTGTTTTTGTACGATTTTCTTAAGGAAAATGCGCAGATAGCAAATCTATTGTATTTTCAATAGAATGTGCCAAGGGGTTAAAAACATACGTTGTTATCTATAAAATGTGGCAATTGTTTTGCGATTAATTTATTTTATTTTTCTTATATATTTTCGGCAAAAGCTCTTTTCAAAAAGCATGTATTTAACATATAAACAACTTGTTTTACCAAGCTGGTTTATTGTTAAACATTTTGCAATAATATTTGTTTAAGTCGGCTGGGCACTACAAGACTTGATATATGTAATCTTTTATCGATGTATTATCGATACCAGCTCTTGTCACTTGTTATGATATCGTTCACTGCACTCTACCTGCAGTCTCCCTGCCCCGCTCTAACCGCCTGCCATGTCAATCAGATAAATTCTGTCTGAGGCTCTAAAAATAGTCAACTTTGCTGCTGCTACTTCTGCACTTTGAGAATAGTTGTCGCCGTGAGTGTGTGTGTTGGTTTTATCTTTGTCATAGGTCAGAAATTGACAAGTGCGTAGATAATCACGAGATCAGCAAAACAAAGAAAACGCAGATGCTGCGTAGCAAACAAATCATTGTCTTTTCATGAACTTGACGTTGACCGCTGCTGGACTTTTGTTTATTTGTTAAATGCGCGTGGCAATTCAGCTGTCGCCTCGCTTACTCACTCTCTGCAAAAACTGATTTCCTTCTCTTTTGCTCTCTATTTTTCATACTTTTTTCATTGTTTGGTTCGTTAACCTGGGAGCAGCAGTAAAAGGAACTACGCAACAAACACACATTTAAGAGCACGCAAATTAGTAAGAGTAAGTAATTGTGAGAGAGAGTGAGACATGCCGGAAGAGGAGCCATCACAAAAGCCAATGGATGAACAAGAAGATCAGCAGCAGCAACAAGAAGAAGATGAAGACGAACAACAAGAACAACAGTCACAGGCCAATGTCAACACCAACGATGTGACCGTGGACCCATCCCCAGAAGATGCACAGCAGCAGCTGCTGCCACCGCAACAGCAGACAATGCCAACAGAGGAACAGATCGTAACGGAGCTGTCGGCAGAGGAGGCAAGCATAACCACAAATCTAAATTCTTTGTCTTTTCAACAGCTGTTTTTCTTAATCTCTCTTCTGCAGATTCGTGCCCGTCGTCTGCGCACGTTGGCTGCCAGAAGCAGTGTCCTCAACCCAGTTGCCACACCTCCGTTGGCCGCAGAGAAACCACCACGTGTGGTGCCAAATGAATCCCGTCTGGTGCGTGATGTTTTCGCCAGTTCCAGCAGCGTGGAAAACAATAATCTGGGCGATAAAACGGCCATGACATGGTCCGATCTAAGCAGCAAAGCTGACGCAGACGTCGACATGAAATCTGTGGCATCTACGCCCATTCAGGATGTGGAAATGATAACCGCTCATGCCGTTTGCTTGCCCGATTCCGTCTCAAACAGTGCTAATAAGAAATCTCTACCGTTGATCAACCCGGAGCCATTGACGACGCTCAAGAGCGAAGATGAGCGTTTGGAGCAGATGCTCTCACGTATCCTAAACGCCACATGGAATGAGTTTGGCAGTGGTTCTATCATTTGTGCACAGACTGCCAGCTTTCTAGAGCAGTATCCAGGTCTACGCTTTGAATTTGATTCAATCATATCGAATGTGCTGCTCGAGGCCGCTTTTAAGTTCTACAACGATGAACTGGAGGACAGCATGAAGGTGGCAAGCATGTCCAGTATACCCGGGTTGAGTGACACCAACGGTGCCGACGACAAGGAGTTCTCATCGGCCAAGAAGATCAAAAGCGATGACACCGAAGTTCAAGAAATCTTGGCAAATGCGGTGGCTGTTAGCGGCACCTCCGAGGAGGATCCGCGTGCCAGTGCCAGTGCTACGCCCAGTCAAAGCGAAACAACGTCTCAAGGAGATGCCTGTGTGTCCTGTGCAATTCCATCACTGCTGAATATTATGACCACATCCAAGCATAATGTCATACTTTATCTACTCCGCTGTCATCAGAACTATCAGGTCGAATGGGAGCGTGTCAAGTCGCATGCGGATCAGGCCCAGATGACCCGCACTCGCGAGACTCTAACCGCTGCCTTTGAGTGCATCATGCGTGTGTCCATCCTTGTGCTAACGGATAAAATACACGAGAATCTTAATATAGCCATGGATCAGTCCACACTGCTGGAACTCATGTACATGGATCGTGTGAGTGAGAGTTTCCTTTGCGATCTGGTGGCTGAAACCCAAAAACAGCCGGAATCATTTGACATTATATTTGGTCAAGTGCTGCGTGGTTTATTCAGTGGCATGCAACGGAACATTTGCAACTCCAAGATCAACACACAACAGATTGAGTGGCTGTCGAAACTGGTGGTCATCAAGGTGGGCAATGTGCGTCCCATTGCTGATTTGGTATCTCGTCAACCCAATTACATACCACACATGTGCACCAAGATTCCCGGTCGGGAGATTGTCAAGTGCAGCTATCTGGGACCGTTTTTGTCCGTCTCTCTGTTTGCCGAGGAAAATGTTAAGTTTGCCGAATACACCACAAAGAACAAGCTGGAGGATGCAGCCACCTCGCGTCTACGTTGGGTGAGTAATCTTATACTCTTATAAAGATTGTTATACATTAAAGGCGCAAAAGTCAGCAGTAACAGATCTTAGCTCAGTCGCTGCGCTGCTCTCACCTGTAAAGCAAAAACCTCTGCCTCTGCGCGGCTCTCAAATTTGTAGTGAGCGTCAGCCTATGCAGAGAGCGCAAGGCTTAGTTCTGCCTCTGCTGCCACTGCTCTCACATGCACAGAGAGCTTAGCTCTGCCTCTACGCTGCTCTCAAGTTTGTAGCGAGCGTCAGCCTATGCAGAGAGCGCACGGCTTAGTTCTGCCTCTGCTGCCACTGCTCTCACGTGCACAGAGAGCTTAGCTCTGCTACTGGGCAGCTCTCTCGCGTATAGTAAACGTCATAGTCTGTGCAGAAAGAGCGTAAAGCTCTCCTTTACGCTGCTCTCACATGCACAGCCTATGCGGTCCTCGCCTCACGCACACAGCGTTGACGATCGTTTGTGTGTGTGTGGCTTAGGCATAAGAACATATCTGTCGCTCAGAGTAAATCAGTAGTTGTTTAGCCATCGACTAAACCACATAACGCTGCAATGGTGTTGTAGTCTGGCTTGCAAAAGATTTTCTTCCTTTACTGTTCAATACTAATTTATTTTTCCCTTTGCAGGAGCTACACTCAATGCGCACTCACATGCACACAGTTTTCCATTCGCTTTGTGTTAACGCGAGCAGTCGTCCCAAGACTTTGGAATATGTGGCCAAAATCCTGCGTCACAACGATCGACGTGTTCAGTTTGCCAGCGATGAGAAGTTGCTCGCTCGCGATGGTTTTGTGATCAATTTGATGAGTGTATTGCAACAGTTGTCGGTTAAGATAAAACTCGATCGTATCGATCCAAATTTTCACTATTATAACAACTCGTTGGTCAACATTGAGCAGGACACCAAGATACGCTATAGCGAGGAGGAATACAAGAGTTTTGTGGCCCGTGAATTTCCAAAACCGGCGGAAAATGTAAATTTCCAGACACAATGCTGGTTCCTAACACTACAGGCTCATCATTTGGGCTACTTGCCAGCCATTCAACGTTATCGCCAAAAGGTGCGAGCGATCAAGGAGCTGCAGAAGCTCATTGACGAACTGGATCGCACTAAGCCACATTGGGTGAACTCCCGCTATGCCAATAGGAACAATCAGTTCAAGGAGCGTTGGGAGAAGCAGCTACGTAAACTAAATCGGTACGATTTTGAGTTAAATGGCCTAAATATATAGTAGTCTAAAGTTTAAATGTTCTATTTAAAAGCTCCAAGACCTGCAGTGAGATAACTTTGCTAGATCCGGCGCTATTGCAACGTTGCACTGAATTCTATTCAACTGTGTGTGAATTTATGCTCTATCAATTTGAGGGACGTCCCATCGAGGGACCTTTCATCTCAAAGCTGCCAGTGCAGCAGCTAAAACCGACTGATGCATTTTCTGCACTGCCCGAATGGTATATCGATGATATCGCCGAGTTCATATTGTTTGCGATGCAGCATGCCAATGTGGACATAAGACAGGGCATCGATCATTCAATCATCACATGGCTACTGACCTGCGTCTGTGCCTCGCATCTCATCAAGAACCCCTATGTGACTGCCAAACTGGTTGAGGTCATGTTTGTGTTCTCCCTGAAGCCAGCTAATTCGGTAAATACAGCGGTAGGTGATAAGATGCTTAAATGGCTTGTATATCTTACCACGTTCAGTTTGAGTGATAGGTTTAAATTTGGATTGTTTGGCTTGTAAATGTAAAGACTTGGCATGAAGCAGAGTGTTGTAGACTAGACCATGTAGTTGTATGCTTTTTGTTGTATTTTAGTTGTTAACTTTGTATAGTCGCCTAACTTATATATATTCTGTATTGCCTTTGTAGATGTGGAACCATGAGCTGGCACAGAATGCGCTTGTCAGCGCCTTGATGCGTTTCTATGTGGACGTGGAGACCACAGGCCAAAGCACTGAGTTTTATGATAAGTTTACCATAAGGTAAGACCCACAAATCTATCTAAAATCAGTTTAACTTATTAAATAATCTATTTTCGTTGCTTGCAGATACCATATTAGCCATCTGTTCAAATCCATGTGGGAGAATCCCATACATCGCCAGGCCGTCATCTGTGAGTCGCGGCAGGGAAATCAGTTTGTTAAATTTGTCAATATGCTGATGAATGATACAACATTTTTGCTCGACGAATGCCTCGAGAATCTCAAGCGGATTCACTTAACACAGCAGCTAATGTCCGACATACAAAACTGGAGCGCCATGAGTGCCGAACAGCAGCAGAGCCGTCTCACCCAACTGGCGACAGATGAGCGTCAGTGCCGTTCCTACTTAACACTGGCACGCGAAACTGTGGATCTATTTCACTATCTTACGGTGAGTAGAAAGAAGCTATGGGTTTCAAAAGGAAATAATTAAAACTCTATTATATTTTCAGAGCGACATCAAGGAGCCTTTCATGCGCGCCGAGCTTGTGGATCGTCTCAGTTCGATGCTGAACTTTAATCTTAAACAATTAGCTGGACCCAAGTGCAACGATTTGAAAGTGAAGAATCCAACCAAATATGGCTGGGAGCCACGCAGCCTATTGGCCCAGATCTTTGATATATATCTCCATTTGGACTGTGATAGATTCGCTCAGGCCTTGGCCGCCGATGAGCGTTCATTTGATCTGCAGATATGCAACGAAGCCGCTTCGCGCATCAAAAGATTAGCACTGCGCTCGGGTGTAGAGGTCGAACGCTTTAAGGCGCTCACCCAACGTGCCCACGAGATTTATGGTGAGCTTAAGAGGACTTCAAAACCATTTCCTATACGTTTTCTACAATTTTTGCTTATTTCCCCCTACAGTTTCCAATCAACAGACTGAGGATGAATGCGCCGATGCGCCCGATGAGTTCAAGGATCCGCTAATGGACACACTCATGTCCGATCCAGTAGTGCTGCCCTCTGGCACCGTAATGGATCGTGCCATAATCACAAGGCATCTGCTCAACAGCTGCACAGATCCATTCAATCGTCAGCATCTCACCGAGGACATGCTAGTAACTAATCTGGAGCTGAAGCAGCGCATCGATGCCTGGCGCAAGGAGCAACGTGGCAAGCGGCAGAATAACAATAGCTAAAGACTTTAGGGCTATCGCAGGATTGGGAGCCAAGGGATACAACGTAAATGATAAGAGCCTACAAAAAAAAGAAAGAAACCCATAAATAGTTTAATGTGCAGTTTTAGTGTCTACCGATATCTCTTACAACAAATTATTAACATTTATATATATATATATAGCTCTATATGTGTATGCAGCACTAGAATTTAGTTACTTTTTTCTTCGGTTTCCTGCTCCGCAATTTAAAACTTTGTATTGCAATAATTTATATAGAAATATTAAAGATTATGTTGCTTAAAAACGCGATTTGAGTGGAGATATTCTTGTGCTCCGTGCAGCAGAAACAGCAGCAGCTACGAGCCTGAAAATGTACACAAAACTTTTTGTTTATAGTCCTCAATTCAGTGTAAAATTGCAATTAAAATCGTTTTCTTTTTTGGGAATTTACAATAATGTTTAATAAAGCGTATTTCTAATATAATATTATATAATATATATATATATATAAATTATACATTTAATAGTTGTAATTGTAACTGCAATTCATTCATCTTGTGGCTCAGTCTGGTGTCTGTTGTCTGGTGTTGGTCCTGCTCCAGCGTTTCTACTTTACCAGAAGGGACACCAACCAATGTAGCACTGACAGAGGTTCTCGTTGTTGGTTGCCTGCTGGATGAGCAGCTCCACCTGCTGCTGTTCGGTGACACCGTCTTTGGTCTGGAAATCGGTGCCGGTTAGCTTACGATCCACACGTTGTATGACCATGCTCGCCTTGGTGCTGGTCACATCTGCGTAATTGAGTCCCGCCGTGTGCATCTGTTGGGTTTCATAGGTTTTGGACTTGGCCATGGGATTGGGATTGCCCTGAAGCAGTGACTCCTGCTCGGGGGAATTACTTAAGCTGCCACCATTGGCACCAGCAGCTGTTGTGGCCGCTGTGGAAGCTGTCGTGGAGTTGGCGTCGTTGCCCTTCTTGTCCACATCAAGCAGACGCCAATTGAGCAGCGGATCGTAGACAAAAGCTTCGAGCACTGCCATCAATGAATCCTTATTCCTGCGCAGCACCAGCATGACACTCTCACAGGTGCGACGATAGGTGCCCTCGATGCCCGTGACCTCCATGGCCTTGATGAGCATACGCGTCAGGCGGAATGGGATTTTCTCTGGGAACTTTTCACGTGTCATGGCCACCTCGAAGCAATCACCAAAATCAATGTGCAAAATCTTGCCACTCATGCGATCGAGCATAAGATTCGAGGGATGCCGATCACCCAGACCGAGTATATAGCCCACCATGGACATGACGGCCAGGGAGCGTGTGTAGTTATTCCTACGCTCGAACCACAGCTCCGACGATGGTGACTTCAGCCACAGCAGCTTGGCCAGATCATCGCCCTGGGTCTGACCCAGTGCATACTCAAACACCTCGACCTTTTGCATCAACGTCAAATGATCATAATCCGGTGCAAAGTTCAACATGGTGCGATGCTCCTGATTGAGTGGCACCTTCTTCTTGTCTCTATAGTCACGTATCAGCGTGTGGAGTGTATCACAGTGTGGCACCCAGCCAATGAGTCCAGAGTTTGTGCTCAGCGGTATCACCGCATAGCGTTGTATGGCCAAATTGCGGCGGAACGTGTCGGGATCATCGAGTAGCAGTGTATTGACCAGCGAGAAGAGCTGCATAACACGTTCGTCCTGACGGAGATCTTCGTGACCCTTCAGTAGATACATGTAGTCCTTGCCATTGGAGCCGCGTATGCAGAGCTTGCGAGGACGCTGCTTGGATGTGATCACCTGCAGGTTGTTCTTGATGTGACTGATGCGTATCAGTTCCTGCCCAGGATTATAGGAGCCGGGTACAGCCAACTCCAAGTCCTTACAGGTCATCAGCTTGGGCGACACATAGGGCAGCTCCAGCGAGGTCAGTTGAGGCAACTGACGCGAGATCTTCTGAAAGACATGATAGTAAATGTCCCAGGCACGATCCAAGTCCATGAGCACCGCCGAGTTCTTGTAGCGTTGCGTCCACTCATGCGCCTCCGTCAACTCGCGACCGTAAGCCTGCCAGAAGGAGGTCTCCTTCAGCGTCTGTGGCCCACGATCCAACATGGCATGCAGTGGTTCCAGTATGTCAAACATGCCACGCACATTGCGATCTCCAAAGTAGAGACGGGAGGCCTCCTCTAGACCCTCGTGCCACTGCTCGTGCCAAAGTATGGCCACCCGTATGAGCTCCTCGCTGCACATGACCGCCTGCTCCACCAGCGTCGGCGAGTGTTTCCTCATGGAGTCCAGGATCTTGAAGGCAGCATTCTTTCTGGCCAACGAGGCGGATTTGGAGGCCACTGTCAGTGGATAGACCAAGGCCTGTGGATGATTCTTGCCTATGTCCATGAGCAGCTGATGGATCAGTTGTCCCACCAGCTTGCGATGTGTATCAATGCGTGCAATGAGCTGTGGTATGACCTGTAGCCAGGTGTTAATCTCAATTCGTTTCGTGCCCGAGAGCACGGCCTCGTAGACCTCCCCGTGATGGCCATAGTCGAACCAGAGCGTCAGCAGACGCAGTGTATCCTGCAGAGAGTTGCCCCGTATCAGACTAATGGAACGGAAGAAGCCTTGAACCGCTGGCACCGCATAATTGATCACATGCTCGCTGTCCTGTCCACCGCCTGGCACAACTGAAGTGGGCGCCTGTTGCACTTGCTTGAAGTTCATGTACGCCCACAGATGCCACGCCTTGTACCAGCTGGGATCATAGCTGGTGGCCTTCTCGAACGACTCGAGTGCACCCTGTACCGCCTCCGGATCCAGCTTGTTCTGCCACGTGGCCAAACGCAGGTAACAACGGGCCATCAGACGCTGATCCTGTTTGGTCTGTGCCTCTGGCGGCAGACAATTGAGGTGTGTCGTGTAGGTGTTGACAAAGTGCCGCAGCTGATCGTAGGCCAGTTGGAGCTGATTGGAGGCAGCTAGATATTTGGTATAGGCATAGGTAACCTGCGGCTGATTGTAAGGCAGCGACTCGTGCGGCGCCAGCTTTGGATCCTTGCCCAGCAGCATGACCAGTGTCTTGTGGGACAAGTTGAGGGAGCCGCTCTTGCGGCACAAGCTGGCATACTTGAGCCAGGTGTGTATATCCTCATGGGGACGCACCACCAGCGAATGCACCTGAATAATCCTACGCCAATCCTCGACCAGACGCTGTCCACCCTGCAGACGCTTCCACCACATGGCCTTGAGGGGCTCCCGACGCTCCGGTATCAGCTTGTACTGAATCACCTCCTCCAGCTCTGCGAGCATCTGAACACAGACCATGGCACCGTATGCACGCTCATAGGATTCACCCGCCATGGAGGTCAGTTCGGTGTCCAGCAAATCTCGCGTCTTGTCAATCAGCGCCTGAGCAATCTCAAACCTATCATGATGCACGGCAAGCACAGCACGATAATAGCTGCCATCCTGGGTATCCACGGGTATGCAACGCACATACTCCTGCATGCCCTGCCAATCCTGTAGACCCCAGGCAGCCACCGCCGCCAAGGGACTGGCCCTGGACTTGGCCTCGCTACTGAAGTTGGGCCACTCCTGTTTGCACTCCGTGCTCAGCTCGGACCAGTCCCCAAGTGCCTCCAGGCAGCGCATGTGTCCCAGACGTGCCTCCAGATCGGCGCTATCCACGCTCAGATTGTATTGGTAGTGACGCAGTGCCTGATCCCAGTTGTGCAGCTTCTCATACCAACGACCCTGAACATTCAGCTCATTGGCGGTGTTCCGGTAGGTGGTGAGTAAACCCTCCGCTGCCTCCCGCTGCTGCAGCTTGTTATTGATGAGGATTAGGGACTCAAAGACATGTGCATCCTGGCGCAGCACAAACTCCTCCTCCTTGTAGCGCAGGGCCTTGGCATAGGCACGACAGGCCATGGCTCGTGTGCCCAGCAGTTGGGTTTCTATGGGTATGGGATCACGATCACAGTGCTCCATGAACTCGGCCAGATTGAGTATGGTCTGTGTGATCTCGGGCATGTCGGTGATCTGTAGTGCTTGGATTAAGGACTGTGTCAGCTCATGCTTGTGCTCCGGCGACAACTCTGTCCAGCAGCTAATGAAGGCGGCGTTGAACAGATCCCGCAGCAGCGTATCGTAATCCTGGGCGAGCACACAGCAGGCACGCAACGCATGCGATGGCGATTCCTTGAGCAGACCAATCGACAGCCGCTTGAGCCACTCCACCCAGTCGTCCTTGGACACCAGACGTGTCACCTGCCAGGCGGTTCTCAGCGCCGTTGTGGACACCTTCAGATTGTTGCTGTTGTTGCTGTCGATGACGAAGGGTTCATTGAACTGCCGCTGATTGAAATCCCCTCCAAAACCCAGTCCGAATCCTATGCCACAAACATCTGGCAAGGTGCTATTGGATTGTATGCGTGTGAGCAGCTTCTCGTAGTCAATGTCCAGTATGCGATGCTTCTGGATCACACGCGTCACCATGGGCACAAAGACCAGATAACGTTTGCCCAACTGCTTGACCAGTGAACGCAACGTGATCATGGCCTGATCCCTAAGCTCCGGCTCTGTGTCCAGCACCCGCACGAGGGGGTGTATGATGCGGGAGGAGAAGTCACTAAAGTCCAGCTGACAGGCCAGATTATTGATGGTCTCCAGTGCCACTAGGGACACCTGTTGGGGCACAAACGGTGAGTCGAAGAGTTTGACAATCGGAGGCACAATGAGCGGCAGGTAGTAACCCAAAGTGCTGCCAAATTTCTGGAGTGCCTGCAGCAGACGACGTGTGACCAGTCGATCCTTGGAGTTATCGTGTTGAAGCACACGTAGTATCTGTGGTATGAGTTGGGCCAAGTAATCCCTGAACTCACAGCCCAGTGCCACCGCAATCTGTTCAATCAGATTGATGAGCGTTGAGTGGAGCGGGGAGTTGATTGTCCAGAACTCCTTGATCAGCTTAAAGATGTCGTCCATGTAGCTGATGATGTGCAGCTTCACAAAGGCCACCAAAATGGCCAATTGTTGGAAGAGGAATTCCCTTAGGTTGTTGTCTGCTGTGCGCACATTGTCGAGCAGATTGGGCAGCACCTGGGCCAGGTAAGGCACGCACTTGATGCCCAGCGTGTGGAAGATGAAGGTCACCGCCTGCACGACACTCGTGTGGCGACGACTCAGCGTCGGATCACGTAGAATACGCATGAGAGCAGCTATGGCCACAGCCGGATAGTATTCATCGAGAGCGTTGCCCATGTTCACCAGCAACTCGGCGGTGGAAATGTCCTGGGATTCATCGGATTTGCCATCGGAGTAGGCAATGAGCACGTTGTCCTTCTGGCTATCAATCAGGCCCTTGTTCATCTTGTGCTTGTACGGATCCATGGCTCCCAGCAGACCCAACACACGTATCGTTTCACGGCGTATCGAGCGACGCTGCTCCGTCTTCAGGAAGTTGATGAGTATATCGATCAGCACCGGATACTTGTGATACGGACTAACCACACGACCCGTGGCGCTAATCAGTTGTCCCAGTGTCCACAGTGCCACGCCCCGTTTGTCAGGACTGCCAGCATCGCCCAGCATTTCGAGTAGAATGGAGAGCAGCTCATCTGCCCACAACTCCATCTCACTGGAGCCACCATTGACCTCCGCCAGATCACCAATGGTGCGCAGTATATTCAGCACTACGCCGGGATTGGACTCTGGCTCGTGGAGCATCGGCACGAGAGCTTTAAGTATGGGGTTCATGTAGGAGGAGATGAGACGTGGTGTGCTCATCACCAGATGATCCAACATGCGTGCACTCTGCTCCTTGTTCCGGCTCATACCGGAGTACTTCAAATCCGTCAGCAGCTCAATCATGGTAGTCCTGAGCTTGGGCATCACATAGGCTGGATTCATGGAGGACAGTCGTCCAATGGTCACCATGGCCAGTTCCCGTATCTCAAAGATCTCGTCATGCAGTGTGATGAACAAGGCATTCAATGATTCTGGCTGGGCCAACTTGCCATCAAAGGTCTCGTCCAGGGAGCGGAGTATGCGGATTCTCACATTGCAGTCCAGATCGGTAATGGCCACAGCCAAAAGGCGTTCGATTACATGGGACACGGTGTCGCTAAGTGTCCTGGAGTTCTCCATGCTGTCCGCTGAGAGCACGGCTAGCTTAAGCAGCCGCGTGCAGCTGCGCACCGCCTCCAGACGAATCTCCTGCTGCTCATGGAAAATGAACACATCCGCGCAGCTGGAAAGGCATTCAATAAGTTAACATTTCTCGGCAGGATTGGCATTAGCAGCCCAGGACTTACCGCTGCACAAAGTCCAGCATATTCTGATCTTCAAAGTTGAAGGTGCCCAGTGTCCGCAGTGCCAGGACAATGGTGGCACTATCCGCCGTCTGCAGCATGAGGGAAGCATCAATGTTGATCTGTGGCATTGTGGCGTACGGCATGGACGAGGGCTTGTTCATCAACACCTGGAAGAGCACACCGATCAGGCCATCCGTAATGGCCGACTTCAATTCCGGCACATTCTCGGCCAGCTCACGCAGGCAAACAGTCAGCGCTGGACTCAAGCCCGTGTGGAACATCTGTTCGAGTATATCCTTGACATCCGTCTCGATCTGTGACTGCACCGCATGGGCAAGCAGTGTGATGCAGGCAAAGACTGCTGCATCCACTGGTGGCTTTCGTTTACTGGACAAATCCTTAGCTGGCAGGGATTGCTTAATGCTAACCATAAGATTCTTCAGATGCGGCTCAATGTCGTTCTGCACGGCGACGGCTATGAAACCAAAGGTTACGTAGGCCACATTGCGATCCTTCTCCTTGCCACGCAGGATGCCCATCAGATGATCCACGCAAATCTTTAGATATTTGCTCACAAAAACCTCGCGATTGAAGGCTGCCAAACGGGGCAGTATGTGGAGCAGGGATTGCTGTACATACACTGATTTGGAGGCACGTTGCTCCAGCACATTGTCACAGATGGTTATAAAGTGCTCCTTGAGTATCTCGTGGGCATAAGCCGACTCCAAAACAATTTGCTAAAAGAGAAACAGAATAAGCTTGAATTCTGTAGAGGATTCAGTAACTCACATTGTTGAGCTTATTGCCCGTCAGACCGCCGTGGGGTTCACCCTCCAGGTGCATTTGTGTGCTGCCTGCCTTGTCCACAAATGGCACCTTGAGGCGTGGCACAATGGTGGCCAACTGACTGCCCACACTGGACGAGCTGCTGTTCGTCTCCAGGAACTTGTTGTTGTGCGGTATGGGAAAGAGCTGCTTCAGTGCCGTATAGCGACGCTCCCAGCTGGCATTGGCGCAGCGAAACAGCTCATTGAAGACAATGAGACCACCGTGGATGCGGTCATCTCGTGTCATGCCCTTTTGCTCTTTGCCTGCTGCTATGTCCATGTGGAAACTGCTGCTCGCCTCGTCATAACAGATCTTGTACCACTGTGGCTCACTCGATTGCTTTGTGTTCTCACGCTGTGCAGTGACAATTAGAGCTGCACGCAGTGCCTCACCAGCGGATTCACGTATAGCCGGCTTGGGATCGAAGATGGCATTGAAAATGTGCTCGAAGAATGTCAGGATTTGCTGGTAGAAGTACGTGGGCAGCGCTATGGCCAATTCTCTCAGTATGAAGACCGCAGCATGACGTCGATACTACAAGTAGAACTCAATTAATATATGTTTTATGTTAAGTAGGAGCGTGCATACTTCTTGTCTGTCGCCGCTGAGCATCTCGAAGGCTTTCTTGATGTCAAAGTCGAAGGATTCGGCACCCTTGGAGCCAGGCATATTGGCCAATTTGACCAGCGAGCGAGCCGCGATTTCCATTACGCTCACATCGTTGATGAGCAACAGATCTCGCAGTCGATTTAGATACGGCGAGATGCCCTTGCGTGTAATGGGACCATCGCCGCTTATCAGGCACTCTGGAAAGTACATAATTATAGTATATATTTAAATAGATTAGTAGTTGGCTCACTCATAGCCAGTGCGCCGCCTTTTTTCTCATTAATGTCCGTGGCATTGACCATGTTGAAGATGTGGTGATCGAATTCCTCAAAGAATTGCACCAATTCTTCCTGTGACATTTCCCGCAGCTCCGTCTTAACGTATAGGAATAAATCCTGTGCTGCCTTGTTCTGTACATTGCGATTGCGGGATTTAAGTCCGTTAACGAACTGTTGCACAATTGAGGATGTCGACATGTTGTTGTTGTTGCTGTTGCAGTTCCAGTTATTACGTGCGCGGGGCGTTTGGGTGTTTTTTCTTGTGCCTGACCTGAAAATTCAAGCAGGTGCACCCCGCGTCCAGTTGTTAGACTTTGAGGTTATAATTCGCTTGCCCCGGGTTTCTGGTTACGATTTGGGCACTTAATGCAATAATCCGCTGCTAGCGTTGATTAATTTCACATGTTTGGATTGCGCTGTTGCGTTTCAGTTGCAAAACAATAGGATTTTATGCTATTCTGATCACAAATTGTATTTTCTGTCCCCTGTTTTGCTCTGAGTTTGTTTTGCAGCGGATAAGGTAGTAGAGATGTGAAAAAACATTTACTTAACACCGTAGATAGCGATAACTTGTAAGTCGATTTATCGCTGCCATCATCGATAGTTCGCAAGTTATGCTCGGTGTACACTCGCTAGCTTTCTGTATTGTGGATCAATGTACATAGAGCATCACATATTGGGTGTTTTTTATATTTAATTGTGCTGACTTTGAGCTTAGTATAATTTACTTAAAATAATTAAGCCTGATTGACTGTCCACAAACTATGTAAATTTACCTAAGCAGTTATCAAACTTTTGTCATTATTTTGTGCTACGCAATTAAGTTGACGGTAATTAATAAAATACTTTAAAAGCTATTCAAAATACATTGACTAGCGTTTTAGTATATTGTTAATTATAAAAATCATTTATGATTGCTACTATATGGAAATAATAATAGTAACAAATAAATAAACAGATTCTGTTAACTCCAGAACTGTTAACAGCATTTCGAGTGTTCTGCCAAAAAAAATAATCGATAAGCATGTCATTCAATGTATTGGAAAATTGTATGGAGCTGCCAATCTACGAAAATGAAAACTCAGTCTGCTGAGAATTTTCATAAGAGCTAAAACAAATGTGAGTAAAAGCAATTTTCCAACCAGAAAAACTATAATACATTTATTGAAAAAACAAGAAAACCAATGATTCAAATGCTGCAAATAGTTGGAAACTAATGCAGTGGTGCGTTGTGAGACGTTAACATTTAAAATTAACGCAATTTAACTGTCGTTCGTCGGCAGCAAGTGTGGAAAAGTCTCATGTGTGTGAAAAATCGATCGTTGTGTTGAAAGGGGGTATGAAGCTTTCACTGGGGGCTGCTTGCTTTCCTGCTGCCAGGCAGCTGCTCATTGCAGCGCCATCTACATAGTTTTTCTTCGTTTTTTAATTGCTTTTTGTTGTTTTTTTTTTTTATTTTTGTTTGCTGCAACAAAAAGAAGCGTGCGAATTGAAAGTGTTTATTTGATGAAAAGGAAATGATTTTCTATTATAAAAATACATGCAATCATCTGATCAGTGCTAACATTTTTTTAAGTTTTCTGTAAATTTCGTTATTTATTCAATAAATCAATTTCAAAACGTCGGCTCAGGAGCAAAAGCTGAAAAACTGTTACTTACATATATACGTGTTCGTGTGTGCATGTGTGTGTTATCGATTCATGTTTGTTATCATTTATCGTTGCAGTAATCGATTTTGAAAAGTTTGCAGTTGTATCGAACGCACCTCAAACATGTCGAACCTGAGGAAAATCAAAGACGAGGAACGCGAGTCCGAATACGGACGCGTCTATGCCGTCTCTGGGCCAGGTAAGACGTCACCTTTGACCTTCTCGCTGACCTCGCGTGAATAACTTTTCCCCTCCATCTCTCTATCTCCTAGTCGTCACTGCCGAGTGCATGTCCGGCTCTGCTATGTACGAGCTGGTGCGTGTGGGCTACTATGAGCTCGTGGGAGAGATCATTCGCCTGGAAGGTGACATGGCCACCATTCAGGTGTACGAGGAAACCTCCGGCGTCACAGTCGGTGATCCCGTGTTGCGTACAGGCAAACCTCTGTCCGTCGAACTGGGACCTGGTATAATGGGCAGCATCTTTGACGGTATCCAGCGACCATTGCGCGACATTGGCATCATGACAAGCTCCATATACATACCAAAGGGTGTGAACACACCAGCTCTGGCTCGCGATACCATGTGGGACTTCAATCCCTTGAATGTGCGCGTTGGTTCTCACATCACCGGTGGTGATCTCTACGGCGTTGTCCACGAAAACACACTCGTCAAACAGCGTATGATTGTGCATCCCAGGGCCAAGGGTACCGTGCGGTATATTGCACCCGCCGGCAACTATAATCTGGAGGATGTGGTACTGGAAACGGAATTCGATGGGGAGATTACGAAACATACAATGCTCCAGGTGTGGCCAGTGCGCCAGCCACGCCCTTGCACAGAGAAGCTGCCGGCGAATCATCCACTGTTCACAGGACAACGTGTCCTGGACTCGCTCTTCCCATGTGTGCAGGGCGGCACCACAGCCATTCCCGGTGCCTTCGGTTGTGGCAAGACTGTCATTTCCCAGGTGAGTCAACAATTGAGTCAGTTCAGTGGTTGTTTACTCAAGCCCTATTAAATCCCCAGGCTCTGTCCAAGTACTCCAACTCGGACGTCATCATCTACGTCGGTTGTGGCGAGCGTGGCAATGAAATGTCTGAGGTGTTGCGAGATTTCCCGGAACTTACCTGTGAAATCGATGGCGTTGTTGAGTCTATCATGAAGCGTACAGCACTGGTGGCCAATACCTCCAACATGCCTGTCGCTGCTCGTGAGGCTTCCATCTACACGGGCATTACGTTGTCCGAGTACTTCCGTGACATGGGCTACAATGTGGCCATGATGGCTGATTCTACCTCCCGTTGGGCCGAGGCCTTGCGTGAAATCTCCGGACGTTTGGCTGAGATGCCTGCCGATTCTGGCTACCCAGCCTATCTGGGTGCTCGTCTGGCTACCTTCTATGAGCGCGCTGGACGCGTCAAGTGCTTGGGTAACCCCGAGCGTGAGGGATCTGTTTCCATTGTCGGTGCTGTGTCGCCTCCTGGTGGTGATTTCTCCGATCCCGTTACCTCTGCCACTCTGGGTATTGTTCAGGTGTTCTGGGGTTTGGACAAGAAGCTCGCCCAGCGAAAACATTTCCCCTCAATCAACTGGCTCATCTCCTATTCCAAATACATGCGTGCTCTGGATGAATACTACGACAAGAACTTCCCGGAATTTGTGCCGCTGCGTACCAAAGTCAAGGAGATTCTGCAGGAGGAAGAGGATCTGTCGGAGATTGTGCAACTGGTGGGCAAGGCATCGCTGGCCGAGACCGACAAAGTGACACTGGAGGTAGCCAAGCTGCTCAAGGATGATTTCTTGCAACAGAATTCGTATTCTCCCTATGATCGTGTGTGTCCTTTCTACAAAACCGTCGGCATGCTGAGGAATATTCTGGCCTTCTATGAGACGGCTCGACATGCGGTGGAGTCCACGGCTCAATCGGACAACAAAATCACATGGAACACCATCAGGGAGTCCATGGGTGGCATTATGTACCAGCTCTCCTCCATGAAGTTCAAGGTGAGTTCAGATTAACCTGGTAAATTAAAATTTGTAAGACTCCTTTCTCTCCTTTAACAGGATCCCGTTAAGGATGGCGAGCAAAAGATCAAGGCGGACTACGATCAGCTGTACGAGGATCTGCAGCAAGCCTTCCGAAATCTGGAGGATTAAGCAGCTGAATACCAAACAAAAAAAAAAAAAAATAGAAAAAATACCAAAAAAAGCAAAACCAAAGCGAAATAAGTAACCAGAGTTAGGTTATTATTCGAATTCCCCCATCAAGCTAGTCATATATACATAATGCATAATAAGATATTTGAAGGATAAACACAAAAAAAAACAATTTTATTTTTAAGCTAAACAGTTTAGAACAGATTTGCGTCAGGCTGGACTTTTTGGGCATAAAGTTGAACCCAAAATCAAAAACGAAATGAGATTTTTAGAACAAGTTGAACAATAATTAGCCAATAACGCAAGTGGATGTTGTCCAGCCATATATATAACACACAATTACAAGAGCACACAAACACTTACACACATATATACACTATCTATATGTTTGTTATATATGTATACGTATATAATTATTGTAATTCATCAGCTACTATTTTTATTATTGTTAGTAAAATGAAAATGAAAATTCGTGAATCGAAATCGTAAAGTTATCTAATAATTGTGTTCTCTACGTACATTATAACTGTAACTACACACAACTACTAACAATTTATTTAATGTTTTTTGCCAACGTGTTAAATAAAATATGAAATTATAATATTATTATATATTATAGTCCTTTACCTAAAAAAAAAACAAAACAAAAAACAACGCAATAACTATGTAGTCCAAAAATGCATATATATAAACCTTATAAATAATTACTTTTGTGCGTGTTACAAATGAAACTATACAAATAAAAAAATGTATTATGAATGTTAACATTAGCAAAACATGAAGTTTTCATTTATCTTAAAATTTTAAATTGTAACTTTTGAATTGCGCGCTCTTTTGTTTGGGTTGGCACTTTACAGAACTGTTACTTAACAGTTGCTTAACAGCGTGTGCCAGCTGAACGTGTCGACGCTACCAGTGAATGCCAAGCAGCCGCTGTCAGTGACGTGTTGCACTAATATTTCTAAATAAATTGTGTTAAATATATTGTGTTTATTTTAAAAACATGTCGCAATTTGGTGGACCCAACGATTTCTATGCCTCCGGGCCAACAGATACCAGTTATAATTTCGACATGCCAGAGTTTGGCCAAGAACTGTAAGTTCCGCAATTACCGCTGTGTCCAATTTGTTTACGGTTTCTTCTTTTTATTGCAGCAATTTCCAGAATTTCGACAACACACAACCATCAGTGCCACCGAATTTCGATGCGCCATACAGTAATCCGCCTAATCAAGGACTTGCCAACTTCTACGATCCAACGGCTTACAATGATAATAGCTATGCACAGGACAAATCATTTAATCAAGCTGGCGGTGCCGGTGGCGCTGCTACTGGCAATGAATTTGAAGATGAGCCGCCGCTGCTGGAGGGTAAGCTTACACACATATGCATATATATATGTAGGTGGAGTTTACTAATTTGTTTTCTATTGTTTTTAGAACTGGGCATCAATCCAAACCATATCTTTCAAAAGGTAAGCAGCCTTCTAAAATAGCGCTCGAGTTCTGTTTAGACCAACTCTGCTTCTGCTTAGACCCTTGATTCACACACAATTTATGAAGTGGAATTCTCTTAGTGGTCGCCCCAAGATTGCCTCCATTTTGTTTGCATGCGCAATTACTCCAGCTGCTGCTCTCACTCTCTTGTGCATTCTCTTTATTTTTTTGCCTCTGCCTTGACGCACCTCGCTTTTGTTTCGAGTTTTCTAATTTGTGCAGTGTGGCAGCAGCAGCAGCCGGTTGGGTAGTAGGGGGAGAGAGTGAGAGAGCGGAGTGGCGAGAGGACAGTGGGCACTGTAGGCTGAGCTTTACCAACCGACTTTGCGCTGGTTTTTAATTGAAATTTAAATGTTTTTGCATTTCGCTTTTGTATTTATTTATTGCACGCTGCTTTTGCTCGTCGCCATTTGCCACTTTTGTTGTTGTTGTTTTCAGCTCGTTTGCATTGTTGCACTTGTTGTTTTGTCGTTAATGAAGACATATTTTTTCATTGCTCTGTTTCCATTTTATTGTTTTTGTTTTTGCATTTTATTTTTAAATAAATAAAACAACTTTTGTGTTTTTAATTAAACTTTTTCTTTCGTATTGCTGCAACTTTTCTCGCATTTTTGTACATTTTGTAAAATTTGCGTATATTTTTTTTCCTTTTATGTTCCCTCATTTTTCCGCTCTTACTTTCCCTCTATTTTTTTGTGCCGTTGTAATAGTTGTTCTTGTTGTGGAATTTATTACGTTTGTGTTAATTGAAAAATGAAAATGTTAATGAGATTCAGTGCCATCATAAAAATTAAATGAAATACTAATTAAATTGTACTGCAGAATGGTCAACACACAACACAAAAAAAAATAAAAAATTATAATAAAACATGGCTTTGCAATAAATTACAAATAAAGCAGTGTGACCAAATCGTATTAAAGTCCCCTAGACCCCTCCACCACTCTCCTTTGCCTTACAGGCAGGATTAAAGTCAATTAAAAACACTTTGTTCTAAAATTATAATTATTAAATTTTGAGCATTAATCCAGCAGTGTAGCAATGTGCGAAAATGGCTAAAAATGCATTAAAAAAGAAGCTAATTATTAAAATAAATACATTTTTTTTTTTTAAATAAGTTATGCTTTAAACGATTGAGTGCCCACATATAAATAATATATTTTTTAAAATATTAGTTTACTTTCCCACGTCTCCTGTCAGAGTTTAAAATGCCCAAAATTCATTAACAATTCTCATTTTAAAAAACTTGTCTTGACAGGAGCTTGAACCTTTTGTTAAAAAGGATTTTATTTTTGGCTTGAGATCAATTGAAAGAGCCCATGGGGTCACATGTGTTGCGAGTAATCGAGGTTTGTTTCTGGTTATTTCATTTATTTCTGGCTTTTCTTGGTTTCGCTCTAAATTCTCGTGTGTCAAACATGTTGACAGCTACGTTGGTTGCTCCTGTTCCTGTTCCTGCTCCCGTTACTTTACTAAACCCCCAACCCATCCTCAATCTATCCGATTTCCCGCTGTTTTCTGCTGCCCATTGGTCAGCAATATCATTTATCATCAATTTCCATTTTTCAAATTTTACTGCGAGTGAAAACACACAAACCGACAAACAAACAAACAAACACATACAACTGTGCATAACTACAGTGGGAGTGGGAAAAATAGCAACAACTGTGCAGAGAAACAAAAAAAAATAGGAAATTCTGGCTCAGTTTTATGACCGAACCGAGCGAACAAATGAATTGTGTTTGTGTCCTGCCGCAGGTTGTGAATGATGATGGGTTGTCCATCCAAATCCAGGCTATAGTAGCATTCCCTCATACCCAATAGTGTTGCCACTTTAGCTAATTTATAGCTATAATGTGATTTAAAAAGCTACTTAAAGTGTTCAATTGTTTTTAGCCGTAAATCTAGCTGTTTTCCGATACCAAAACTGCCACTAAACTTACATCAATCGAATTGAATATAAATTATTTACATTTTCTAATCATTGTGTAGCTTTCTTTTTAGCTTGGATAATATATTTAATTTAATAATGGTCTTTGCAACTCTTGCTGCTTTCCCTAGACCATCCTACTCCCCACTCTCAGTTGTAATAATTTTAATCCCACAACTGTTTTTCTTGCTCTTTTCAGACTTTAGCCGTGCTTAATCCCTTGCGCGGCACAGAGCAACAAATACTCCAGGATACGGACATGGCTGGACCACTGGTCTTTTGTCTCACACTCGGTGGCATCCTGCTGTTGGTATGTTCAAACACACATACTCACATCCTTCTCCTAATTGCATAATCTTTCTGTTTTTGATTTAACTCGGATTATATGGAAACATCTTTGATTTTCCTCTTGTTTTTTCCTCATTTTCAGAGTGGAAAAGTTACGTTCTCGTACATCTATGGCATCGGTGTGATGGGCTGCATATTCTTCTACTGTCTGCTCTCCTTGATGGTCACTCGCTCCCAAGTGACCTTTGGCGCTGTGGCCTCCGTTCTGGGCTATTGTCTGCTGCCCATGGTCGTGCTTTCTGGCATCAACATTTTAATCACCATTCAGTAAGTAATTGTTGACTCAATCCGATGGCTTTTATAGGAAACTCTTGAAGCACAGTGGGCACTAGAGCTGGGCAAAATAATTCACAAAACAAACTATGATTTTTTCGGCACATTGTCACAAAACTTCTTCAAATTTAGTTAATTATTGGTTATTTATTTACTATATTGGTTGTAGTTTATATATTTACAGTTTTGTGCGATATTTGTAGATTGTTTTGTATATAACTCGATGTTTTGCCCAGCTCTCGTAAACAACCATTAACTCTTGCCATCACTTGCATCATCTCTAGTCCTTCCCTTTCCTTCGTTTGTCCTTCCGATTTGTATTTATGTTTTTAATTGAAAAGTTGCCAATGCATTGTATAAAGCCGTAATTACAAACTTTGCCTAAGTCTGTCCAGCTGCGACTGCAGCACGTTCAACTACTTAACTCTCTACTCTTTCATCATATTTCTCTCTGTCTCACTCCTTACGCCCCATCTCTCTGTCACTGTCTTTCAGTTCTTATCTCTGCTGTTTGTTGTCTGAACTTGGTTATTTCCAGTTTGATTGCGTACCCAACTATAACAATTGTTTGCAAATTGAATCCAAGTGTCTCGCATTGATTTGAATCTTGTAAGGATTTCATTTGCTGCGACTTGTGTAGGAAACGATGACAGCTAGAAAATTTGCTAAAGCTTTTCGCTAGATTAGCAGGTCAAGTAGTTTTCCTTTGCTTTCGAAGACGCTTACAGAAATTGTGAGAGCTTTGATTTTATAGAATAAGCTTAGTAAATAATAATAGCTAATAATATGAGTAGTGCGTTATTGATTTTATTATTTTACAAGTATACAATTAATAGTGGGAACAGTGGATGTAAAAAGTTAGTTTTCTCAGGGTTTTAATTTAATCTGGCGCTAAAAAGTATGCAATGTTTTTGTTATAAACCGTTTTAATACCGAATTTGTGAATGAATTTTAGTTTAAACTTTTGCCAACATGTTTAACAATTAAAACACATATCGAGGTGGCCAAACTGTTGTTAATCCTTTAACGGATGTGGCTAACTTTGGTTGGTCACTTGTATAAGTTTTGTTTTTCGGTTCCATTAATTGATTATGTTTTTATTAACATTTCTGTGGGGAGTTAACTTGCTAAACTTTACGTTTAGTTTAGTCACTATTCGCTGGCTTATCTGCCATGTCTGAAGTACACACACTCATATGGCACATACATATATGTGTGTAGAGTTTTAATTTTGTTGCAGCGATGCATAAAAAATAGGCAACTTAATTTGCGCTTTTAGTGTACTCTGGGGCAACAATTTCGAGCGGTGCTCCAAGGGTCCGGCTCCGGTTCGAGTCTACCAGCACCAGCTCAACTAACAACAACAACAGCAACAAAAATACTGTCCAAACGTTGCGCCGTTTAATTTTCGCGCCACTTTGTGAAACAGCGAGAGGAATAAAAAGGAGAAAGAGATAAAAAGAGAGAGAGGGAGAGAAAGAGGGGGTAGAAAGAGAAAGAGGGGGTAGAAAGAGACAGCGTAGTGGTACCCACATACATATATGGGATACCCACAGTTGGCCACGTATTTTCCTTTTCAAATATGTGCTCAGCACTTGCTGTGTGTGTGTGTCGGTTTGTGAAGGTGTATGTATGTATGTGTGTGTGTGCAGTTTGCGTAGTTTGCTAGCTACGTTTTATTTTCTTTCTCATTGCTGCTTCTTCTTTTTGGTGAGCATCACGCAAATGTTGCGTGCACTTATGCAAAAAAAAAACTAAAGATGCGAAGATAGTAAAAGAGACGACTATGGGATACCTGTTACTTAGTTTAGAAAAGGCTGCATACTTTTAGGTGCCAGATGAATCCGTTAAACTGCTATAACTTTGGTTTTATGTAGCCGATCTTAATGTAATAAAAAATGCTGTCTTACCAGTCTTTTTTTGGCTAATTAATGTCATATATTGATAAACAAATTTTCAATTCATTAGCAGTTATAGGCTAAAAACTGATTGCTTTTACTGAAACATATCTGATCTTAGTTAACCAAGTGTGGAATTTATTCAATGTTCCAGTTGTTTTTAGAAGCACTCTTACACTACCCTTTCTCCCTGCCTAACGGGTAGTTAAAAGAAACGAGAAAACGTTACAAAAAGCCACCCACAAAATGCGCTCCTCACGTGCAGAACTCTATCGAGGCTTTTGGCCAGAACTCTGGCACGTCATAATTTCAACTGGTGCTGGCACGAAAAACAACTATTGCCGTAGCTTACTCGACACCAGCATCGTTTTGTCTGACCACCCGCTGCCCACACTACTCCACCGGCAGTCGTGCATACCCTATCTGATTCTGTGTGTGTGCGTGTGTGTTTGTGTGTGTATTTTTTTGCAGCTGTTGAAGCTGCCCAATTGCCATTTGGTTGCCTTGTTTGCTTGCATTTTTTATTTGTTGGTTTTAAACGCCTGCACTTTGTGCCTCTTTCTCTGTGTGTGCGTGTGTCTATGTCTGTGTGTGTGTCTGTCTATATATATCTACGTTTCACGATGTTCATATAGTCGTAGTTCAGAGCAGTAGTCGGGCAAGTTTACAGTAAATATTTTTGCGATTTTTTTTTAGACAGACTTTTTAATTGAGTTTGTTTGGTGATGCAAAAGTGCACAAAAATTATACAGACAGCAGTTGTAAATGTGTGTGTTTGCGTGGGTGTGTGTGTGTGAGTGTGGGTGTAGAAAGGCGTGGCAGTTTGCCCACTGTATTGAATTGATTGGTTTTAGGCAGCATTGGGTTAGTCTGTTTAAGCCAAGCCAGAAATCACTTGACACAATCAACAGCAATAGAAATTGAAGAGGGAGAACTGTAGGAGGTTTCACTGTAGGGTCAAGCGTAGGGGAGAGCGTGAGAGGTCTAATAGGTTCTACATAGGTCGGCTGTTTCGAAATGAAAGCGAATTGGGTAACAGTTTTGGGACCAGGTGACAGCTGATCCGTTTTGACCACAAAAAAGTTGTACCAAAAAAAGTCAATCCATTAAACTTGCCAACCGCATTGTGTATGTGTGTGCGTGGGTGTTCTCCTGTGTGTGTGTGGGAGTGTGATTCTGATTTTATTGCCGTGATTGTTGTTCGACGACTTGGAATGTATTAAAAAATTATTTATAGCCTGTTGTGCGTTCAATGTACGCATTGTACTAGAGACATTTCCCTCCAAATGAAACCTTTCATGTCCCAACATGTCTCTGCATGTCTTACATCAATCTTAATTACAATTGATTAAAATTGTGTTTAATTTATTTTGCTTGATCCATTTCGTACCTGAGTCGAGCAACGTTTTAAAATGCGCTTACGTATTAGTTTAATTAAATCTAGTCTAAAATTTATTTATTTATGCTTAGATGTGTGCTCAAATTTGATTTAGTGCTTCGCGATCTACTGAAAGTTCTGCTTGCCTGGTATTACAGCTGGTATACAAAACTACCCAGTTGAATGCACAGACGAAAAGAAAAACACAGTAAGATGCAACATATTCGACATTTTCGTTATGTTTGATAGTGAGAAATGTGAATTTTGCAGTAAAACACAGCAGCAAGCTGTTAAAATATTAAATAAAAATGACACAGAACTCTGCAGATTTAGTGAACACACAAGCAGCAAAGGCAACAGCAAAACTACCCAAAATTGATTATTTAGACGCTGAAATACCAGGCAAACAGAATTAGACAGCAAGCTGCGGTTTTTTCCTGGCGCGTAATTTAAATAAAGCCAGTAAGGAGCGAATAATGCGCTCACACAAAGCAACGGACGAAAAAAGAGTGCAGAAAGGAGAGCAGCAAAATTTGCTCTGAGCACAATTAAAAAGAGTATGTGTGAGCAAGCTCTGCAGATCGCAGCGCTCACACATACCAGCAACTAGCAGAAGGCAGCAGAGCAAAGACAGAAGAGAGAGTGGACAGCTGTGAGCGGCAGAATTCACTCTGAGCGCGATGGGCTGCACACGTGTCGCTCACACATACATGCATGTTTTTGAACATTTTCATTTTGTGCAATGCGACCTTCTCGTGTTTCTGTTCGCCTGTTATTTGAGCTCAAATTTCTTCTGTTTGCAAACTCCGCGCTTGCAGAATTTTTTTTCTTCAGCCCTTTCAAATAAAAAATGCGTTAGATTTGAATTTAAAATTTATTTTATTCTTAAAATCATACTGTTAATTCATAACATAGGCTGTAAGTTTCGTTTGAAGTTCTTTACAAAAGTAAATAAGCACAATTTATGCGTAAACTTAACTTAAATGTTATTATTAATTTTCGTGCATTTAAATGATCGTTTTTTACCATATTTTTCTTCTACTGAAATTAATTAAATTACCAATTTAATTATGTGAAATTAAAATTAATTAAAATTTATATTTATTCTAAATATTTAATAGCTCTGTACAGTCGTAGTTAAACATGTACTATATGCCCTCAAAGTACTTCTATTTGTCTATCTTTCGGTTAGTTTTCTGTAGCATAAACTGTACATGAAAACCATGGAAATTAAACCAGTTTTTCGTAACCGATTAAGTGATTAGATTACATCTAATATTGAACCCCCTCCTCTTTCCCCTTCCATTACACTGGGCACTTGGTATATTCTTAAGCTCTGAGCAAAGCTCAGTTGTGTAAGCTTTGCAGTTAACGTTGCTTCTGCTATGAATTATATTTCAATTTCCATTCTCTCTCTCAGCAGATTGTGGGGGCACTTGATGTTTTGTAGTTTTATATGTGTGTGTGTGTGTGTGTGTGCACATTGCCTGCTGTCTTTGTTTGCACTGTTCATTCATTCACAAAATACACACACAATCGTACACGCACATGTACTATATTTTTTATGGCAAACACTCAGTCAGCTGTATACTCTTTCCGCATCTCATGCATATGCATTGTTTATTGATTTTGCGTGTGTGTGCGTGTGTGTGAGTGAGCTTCGTTGCTTTACTTTGCACTTCTCTTAGCTCAACTGAACTCTGCTGCTTCCCATGCTGCTCTTATCTAGCTCTCATCTCATCTCTTGCTCTTTGTTTGACTCTTTCTAATTTTGCTATCGTTTTGTTTTTTTCTTTCTTTTACACTTTCTAGGGGAACACTCGGCCTAATTGTGAGCGGCATCGCAATACTCTGGTGCGCCATATCGGCATCGAAACTATTCGCCACGGCGTTCTCTATGGACCATCAACAGCTGCTGATTGCCTATCCATGTGCGGTGCTCTATGGAGGATTTGCCTTGATTACCATTTACTAGGCAATCCGCTTCGAGGCAAACCACGTTGGCAACTGTCTCTGTCTCTGCCTCTGTCTGTATCTCTCTCTCACTCACTCTGTGCAATATTGCGGCATGATTTTAATTGTTCTGCACACATACACACAGGGAAAGACAGCACACACAGACAGCAGACACACATACACATCGCCACAGACATGATAATATTTTAAGAAAATAATCGCCGATTGCAAATTTGTTTTTCATATAGTTTTCAGCTTTCGGCGTCATGTAATAAATTTGATTGAAAATAAAAAAAAAATGTTAACAAATTGAAATTGCGTTTTCCACTTGGCAGCTATACAAATATCGACAGCAGTTACATATACATACACAGGACTATGTGTATACATATCTACATATATTTATTTATCTGCATATGAAGTTCATTGCATTACGTATGTATAAACACGTATTGCAATTTCAAGCGACGCTTTCCGATTTAAGTGTTTACATTTCATACGCTTTTCAAGGATATGTCAACTCTGTCACGAAGTGTGTAACGCAGGTGTTAACTTGTAGGGCAACATAAAAACTATAAGACTTTAAGACAACTAACATATCAAAAGTCAATTCTATTATTATTTCTTATTCACATCTTCATCAAAGTATTTCCAGTATTTTACATAATCAGATTGAAAGCAGGTACTGTCTGAAGTTTATAGGGTATACCCAGAAGCAAAAGCGAATAACACAATCATATAAACTTAAATGCTGAATAAATACATAGATTAAATCATATTCAAATAGATAATTTAAATGCCAATCACTTAATTTTCAATCTATCCACACTTTAAATTTTAAACGGGTAAGTATGACAACTAAAGTTTAAAAAGACTATAGTTAAAGATAGCAAACATAGGAAAAGTTGTATAAATAAATGTATATGTATGAAATTTTCAATTCAAAATCTAGTTAAATCGATATTTTTGTCAAAAATCGGTAGACCTAGCGATTAAATTGTTAAACTGGCATATTTCGATAATTTTCTTCTAAGTACTTTGACGGCAAAGGCAGGCAAACTCTTTGGTATTTACATTACAGGGTGTCAGACGCGTGTTTAGTTTAAACAAATTCGGATCACTTTATCCTACCCATATACAATTTTTGTTTGGGTTCAAGAATGCAAAGTGTTAATTGAATTTTTAAATGCTGCAAATAAAAAAGATAACAATTTGCAAAATAAAGTTATAAGAGCACGACTAGGGGCTACCCTAGACAATTTTAGACTGTTAAAAATAAATTTATAATACCAGAAAGAATTTGGTTTTAAATTAAAATCAGAAAGAGTCCAAAAGAAAATTTGCGATAATGCCATACTCGGCCCCTACCCCATTCCAGGGTATTTTACACTAAAAAGGGTTCTGTCTGCGTGCCTGCTTACCATATGCAAATAATTCCGGGTTTTGTCTTCACATTCCGCAGTCGTGTCCTTGTCCTTGACGATGTCGTCGTCACATTTTCATATTACATAATTAGCGGCATTTTTTTTTGGGTTTGCTTCGACCTCCCGCTGCTGCTGCTGCTCTTCCTTCCTTTCCGCCACACCCCTTGGCCCACTGCTGGTCGCTTGAATAAATTGCAAAATGCGTAGCATACTTTTGTGCTTTGCGCTTTTTGATTTCCGTTCTCGGGCGCTTCCCGCTTCTTACCCCACACGCTTCTTGATCCTTTCTTCCTGCATCTCTTCTTCTCTTTCTCTTTTCGCCTACTCCTACTCCTTTTCCTTGCCCTGCTGTCCACTGTTCGCTTATGCAAATTGTTGTAATTACTACAATTCGGTTGAAGCATTTTTATGGTCGCTTGAGAGCAAAAAATATATATTTGTTTTAAAAGCAACAAAGCTGTGCGTCCAAAAGATACCCTGTAGAATGGAGAAATGCGTTAATTAATTTATGAAATTTTTAAGTTTAATAAGTTTAAATCTAAAAAACATTTTGGTAATTTATGAATTGCTTTTTCTAATACGGAAAACTAGAAAAATATACGGAATTCTATAGTTAATAGACTATATTTATTTATATAAACTGTTTTAAAGTATCAATCATAGAACCATAAATTACTTTGTTTTCCCGCTTGTACCCTAAAATTTCGTTAAATACTATTATACCCCTTCTTAGCTTATTTAAAATGGGTAACAAAAAATACTATAAAAGAAGGAAATACATGCGGAAATATTTGTGTGCTAATTGCGCGAATTCTGTATATTTTTTTGCTACTCGGCGGAGAAACATAAAGGGCTGAGAGCGCAAGGCAGGGAGAGCGGGGAGTGGGGAGTGGGGAGTGGGGAGAATGCGGAAGGAGCGTCATCAAAGGCGGCAGCTCGCCATTAGCAGCATTAATAAACACTCGTTAGCAGCGAGCAGGAGCAAAGAAAGAGAGAGGGAGGAAGAGGGAGAGGAAGAGTGAGAAGGAAGAACTGTGAACAGCGAGTGAGAGAGGGAAGCGGAGAAAGAGAGGTGGGAGAGAGTGCTCGAATGTGTTGCTGATAATTAGAATTAGCGCACAATTAAGGCGGTGAGCATGTATAGGGCTTGGGATTTCTTTGAATAATGGAACGCCGGAATAAGCTTATTACCCGCGCTCAATTTTGAATTAATAAGCAGCTTGGACTTGGCGCTAAATCCTACAAAAAAAAAAATATTAAAAAACATAAAAAATAAAATAAAAAATATATAAAAAATGGTATACATTTAGTTGCTATTTTTAACAGCAGCAACACCTGCGGACCTGAGGAAAGCAGCTTAACAAAAGCGATGGCAATACTATAGCCCATTCCACTTCGAGCTGTATTTTCAGGGGCGTGGCCACAACAAGAGTTATTACATTTTTAGCATTCAGTCTGTGTCGCTCCCTTTTGCTCTTCCTCCTCCTGTCTCTCTGTCGACAGTTTCGTTGCATTTTAATATAAATATGCAATTTAAGTGAAGCAGCGACAAAGCGCGCAGAGGAGGAGGCAGAGGGGACTGTATAGAAAGGGCGTAGGAGGGCAGAGTAGGGGAGGGGTAGTGGCTTAGTTGAGCAGCTGCATCTGAGCCAAAAGTGAAGGCGTTAATTACGCAACTGCCTTCTTTTTGTAATAGAAAACCTGACGCCATTATGGTTAACTGATATGGGCGGGTAGCCCAAGGGGGGTGGCTGGTAAAGGGAGGGTAGGTTCGCAGTTTAATAGAAAAAAATGCAAACGTGCAATTGCCACATTTTTAATTAGCGCGCTTAAAAGCGCATTAAGTAGTCGAAGAGAGAAAAACCCATTGAAAAACTGTCTGACAAGCGGGCGTAAGAGTCATGTGTGTGTGTGTAGTTGTGTGTGGGTGTGTGTGTTTGTGAAGAGGTGTTTTATAACAAGCTCCATCCAAGATTCATTGAAAACAAAATTCAGCGTCTACTTGAAGTTTACCTTGAAACTGAGGCACACAAAGTTTTGAGTAGAAAAGCTTTAGTTTATTCATATAACAGTTCAATGTCAAGTTGATCAGTTGGCTTATAGAACTATATATAACATTCACGTATAGCTGTATAAATGTTTAGCAAACATTTGAAGAGCTGTTTTTAGGTCAAACTATAAACAACTTTTGGAGTATATGACTTTTTTAAATTCGTATTAATAAATTTATATTTATAACTACATTTATTTCTAAATTAAATTCTAGATACCTCATGTTCCTTAGCTATACAATTTAAGCTTAAAAGGGGTTAAATTGCATTCTAATGTTATCGATAGTACATAAGATAGTAAGGATAGGATAATAGTCCCATATCTGGTGTCTTAAATGTATTCTTTTTACTAAGCACATCTTTCAAAGGAAGCATAATCTACAGCCCCTACCTTTGCTTACCGCTTTGATCAAAAGGTTCCAACCTTCGATATATTTATCGATAAAAAGGACTATATAAAACCCGCTGAAACCCACTGTTTACCTACTTTAGTTTACCTTTCTGTACTGCTCATAGCTACGCCCCGACTTAAAGCTTACTCAAGTCTTTAGAGCACATCCCAACAAAAGAACCGACACCGATGATGAATTCCACTCGCTTGATCCCAAAAACACAGGGTATAACAGTTATGACGAGCGGAAAAGTCGACAGACCGCGTCTGCGGTTGCCACATGAAAAGCTTGCAACGTATTAAGTGGGTGGCAGCAGTAAACGGCAGGTAGGAAAGGGTCAGGGCCAAAGGGGATAAAGGGTAGGGAGATTGAAGACCACGTAGGTGCTTAACGTATAGATTGAAATAAGCTGTCTGCCAGCGTTGACTTTTCAAAAGCCCCAGACCAAATTGCTGGCTAGCCTCATCTGCATTCATCAAGCTCCCGCACCCCTCTAGACCCTAGACCCCTTCAGCCACGCCCACTACGCCAAAGCGCCTCAATTGCGCCACACATAACCGCGCTTGCTAAAAGCCGAATGTAACATTTATGGCCATGGCTTTAAAGTGACCAGCAGAGGGAGAAGGGCCAGCCAGGGAGACACAGCAAAGAGATAGTACAGATGCACTGAGAGAAAAGAGGAGAACAGTTAAAAGATATAATTAAATAATCCAAAGGAGTTTAATTTATTGGGGTAATTTAACTTAAAGAAAAGATTTTTGTTGTTTTCAAGACACAAATCTTAAGTTGAGCAAGATTTTTAACAGTGTATAGAGAGTAAGAGCTAGCTAGGGATAGACTGAGAGGAACACAGGGAGAAGGGTAGCAAAGCGCGTTGATTGCTTCCGGGAAAAAGGGAGTAAAAGCCGCAGAAATGAGCTGATTGAAGAGCTGTAAGGTCAGCCAGGGGTGTAGGGGTCAAGCGGGGAGCGAGGCGGGAGAGTAGGTGGAGGAGATGTCTCCCACTTGAGACCATTTAGCGTTGGCGCCAGCTGGGTCAGTTGCGAAGGGCTCTCGATGTATGCAAAACCAATTAGCCAGCAATACGTAAGCAGCAGCAATAACAAAACAAAGCACTTGAATTAAGGCGGAACAGAGGGAGGGGAGGAGGGGAGGAACTAAGGTAAGTCAGGTGGGCAAGACAAAGCTAAGCATGTTTATTGTTTTTCGCTTTTCATGCACTTCAATGAGCTCGACCAGGATAACTAGACTAGTGTGTGTACATCAGGATGAGGCAGATCTTAGCCAGAGATGTGAACGGGGGTAAGTCAAAGTCGATTTCAACTGAACTGTAGATAATCCCCTGACAACAGCAGTTAACAGGCAACGATTACTTGGCAACAAGTCAATTACGAGCTAAGCAGTAGCCAGAGGTGGGGCTAAAGGGAGCAGGGTGGGGGGGGCACAGCATGCTAGTCGACTTCCAGCGTCTGGTTGCAGCGATAAGCTAAATCTAACACTAACACTTTGAACTCGGCCTGGCCAAAATACACAATAAATTCCATCAGCTTGGCCAACTGCACTGCGAGAAATCTCCCTTAATGCGGCAACTAATTGAGCGGACCCTACAGGCGGATGCGAGTGCGAATGCGGATGTCGATGCGAATGCGAATGCGGGTTACGGATACCAAGGCGACCTGGTCTTAGCCCTTATCGCCAGCTGGCAATCGTCTTGTAATCTGCTGCTCACTCACAAGCAACTCGCTGGTCTTTCGCAAACCCTAAACTGAAAGGGGTATATAAGCTAAGCAGGCAGCTGAGCACAAAGTCTATAATGTGTAAGAATTTGCTTTAAGCAGAGTTAAAACTTGGCGTTTTTTGAAAACATTTTAGATATAATCAGCATTATTTTTTAAAGGGTATTGGCACGCCGTTCAACTCTTCTTACAGCCCTTCACTTGTTGAAATTACTTTTAGCGATTTTTACAACATTTTTATTGCCTGTCGAATGGGCCAAATGTGAGAGTTGGTCAAGAGTCGAGTGTGCGATTTCGGTGTGGATTTCAGATTTCCTTCTTCTACTATTTTTTGGTCAAGATTTTGGCTGGCTTTGCGATTTCAGTTATGCGGTCTTTCGAATTCAATTAAAAAGACAACATAACATTTCTCTTGTTAGTTTGGCCAAAAAACTTTCGGGCCAATCCAAATGCTGAAGCCACTGAGATAAGAATAAGGGTAAAAATTAGTTTTCCTTCTCGTATTTTTTAGTTCTCTTTTTTAGTTTCTAGCACGTGCTATAAATTTGGCTGCGAATCATTCAGGCGGCAAGTGACAAAACAGACAGTGGGAAAAACAATGCGGCAGTACGGTAAGAGTATAAGAGAATCAGTTAAGAGAGGGAGAGGTGGGGAGAAAGAGGGCGTGTGCTCTATAGCTCATACGCTTGGCTGCATTTGCATATTTTGTAGCGAATTGTTGCTCGACTGCTTGCTAATAGGAAAATGCGACACAGACAACGAGCAGACGTAGCAAGCAGCAGGAGGCAGAGACACAGAGAGAGTGATAGAGAGAGGGGAGAGAGGTGGAGCTAGCTGTAGTGTGCGTGTTGGCACGTGTTGTTTTTGCATGTCTAATACGCTTTGAACTCGCTGCCTTTGCTGCAAGCAAATATGTATGTCAAATGCTTAATCAGCCGCACACACACAAACACAGAACGACACACAACTACAAGTCTGGCAGGCAAACAAAGCAAACGAGTAAACGAACGATGCATAAATATTTCAATAGCATACTTTTCGGCTACGTGCACAGTGAGCCAAAACTCCCTTTGCACTTCCCTTCACACTCGCACTCACATTTGCATACCCAGCTACGTGTGTGTGTGTGTGTGCAATGGACACTCTGCTGCATTTTATTTAACATTAATAATTGAAATAGTTTTTGCTGCTGCTGAAAAGCGTCACGATTTCCAAAGTCTGTATTACTGCTCTTTTGGCATGTTGAAAAGTCGGATTTGTTAAATCAGTTGAATCAGTCGTCTGACGACTGGAATGCATTCCTCTCTAATGGCTGCATATGCTAACTAGAGTTTGTAGCTAAATTGTGTAGTTGAAGCTGTTAACGTTTAGTTGTGCATAACAAGGGGAAGTTCAGGGTATGAGTTTAGTTTACATTATATAAATATAAATACCTGTACTCTGTACCTGTGCCGAGATCTATTTAAAGTGTGAAAGGATATGATGAGAATAAAAGCGACCAAAGTTTAAATATATTTTCTTGATTAGCATCACCTGAAGGCAGTCTATCTATCAAATTAAGAATATAATTTATTCACACTAAGCAAAGTCAGTAGACATCTTAAAAATATATATAAAAATTCTATATTTTGATGACTGTCGATGATTCTGGACCTCGCCAGCCTAAGACCAAGACTTGTCAAACTTTTAATACATTTCAAATTAAAATTATATCAACTCAAGTACTATTTTAAAATAAACTTTGTTTAAATTTAAAAAGTATTAAAGATTTTAAGCTGACATAAAGCTACACCCTTTTGTAGTCTAGACACAAATTTAGATGTCAAGCAAATTTTATTTTAAGCAAGTTTGGTAAGAGACAGACATGTCCTAGGTATGTCACCCAAGAAATTGCTCGTAATTCAATACTTTTGAATGCTTTTAAAATAACTCTGCACATTAATTGATTTGCTAAGTAAACTTCTAGATAATTTTATGCCTTTTTAAAAAGTTTTAAATTGCTAGACCTTAAAAAAGTGCACAGCAGTGTAATTTAAGAAGATTTTCTATAAACAGTGATGGGCAAACAAATACGTACAGTCGATACAGTGCTACGATTTGGGTCTTATACCTTTTTAATTTATTTTACAAGCTAAAACGCAATAAATTCTATTAGATGTATTGTTAAAAATAACATTAAGTCACTAATTGTTTAGTACTAAAAGACTTTTACCCACAACTTTGCTTCTGAGAGTGTCCAGCATTCATTGTCCGGCACTGTATAGGTTTATAAATAAATACATCTGCTTTAATCTTTTAATACATTAATGTAACTCAACTCAACGTGTGTAATTTTAGGTTGAGTCAAATAACTTTTAGCTGCTTTCAAAGTATTTCAAACTCATTTAGCTGTTGTTGCTCTCTGCTTCTTCTACTGCTTCTGCTTCTTCTTCTTGGTCTACTTGCCATTGTAGTTGTTGTTGTTGTTGGTTTGGCTTTTGCTGTAATTTCGTTGTCATTAAGTTGGCATTATAACAAAATGCCTTTTCAATCACTTTTGACTAAATGCAGTCGCTGCGAAGCTAGATGAGATGAAGTCCCAGAATCGCTGGGTTCCTTGGCCTCCAACCCCCTACACCACTCCACTCCCCTCCCCACCCACTGTCGCATCAAGGACGCGCTTCAATGAGTTTCACCAACAATTTTTCGACAGGGATAAGTAAACACAACAATGAACGAAACCGAGACGAAAAGAAACTGAAGAGGCAACCGCAAAGTAACAAAGCATAAAAAGAACTCCAAAAACACAACGAACAGGGGGGCTGCCAAGTGGGCGGGGCATAACAGTAAATTTGGAGCGTTTCGTCAATGTCACTGCGGCGAGCTCACAGGAGCCAGGATCGACCAAGTGCTGAGAACTGAGCACTGAGCACTGCGAGCTAAGAGCTGAGAACTGCCTTCTGCCGTGAGTTGTCGGTCGTCGGTCGTCTGCCTTCTGCCCACGCATATCCTTTTGTATTTAAAATGTTTGCCTCGCCTGATGAACAGAATACGCGAAACTTTTCTCTCTTTTCATTCAGCTTTCCTTTCCTACTCCTCCTCTTTTTTTGAATTTTGGTTTCTTTTTTCTGTTGGGTGTTGTGCTCTGCTCTCTGCTCAACAATTTCATTATCTGCGTAGCAGCAAAGTCTATGAGTAGCGAGTGTATAAAGCGACAGCTTCCCATCTACCGGCCTAGGCCCTACAAGCCGCAAAAGCAGTGGCAAAGGCAGCGACAACAGCAGCGACACAGCAGTGGCAACTGTGGCAGCCGCAACAGCCAGTGGTGTGCCAAAGGGGGCACCAAGGGGTGGGTAAGCCCTTAAGGTAACCACTTTTCATGAACGTTTATCATGGCTAATGGTATCATAACTGAAAAGTCATGTTTTCTCAGACTCTTCTTATTTTTTAAACTCCTTAAATCTTAAATATTTCAATGCCAAGCCTGGCCCTTTCGAGTTTAAAAGAATTTACCCGTTTAGAATGGTACCTTAGATTTATGGTAGAGTGGGAAAAAAACTGTACCCCTTTCCAACACTTTGTTGGCTACGCCACTGGCCCTTCAGGCAGCGGCAACAACAGCGAGCTAATTTTTATGGCGAAACTTTGTGAATGGAAAGTGTATTAGAAAAGAGTGGGCGTGTGTGTGTGTGTAAGTGTGTGAATGTGTTTGTAATGATAAATTTGTATATGTATACGTATAGGCTAAGCGTAAAAAGTATCAACAATATGCTCATAGTATAAACCACAACAGTTTTTAAAAGACTTTCATAAACAAATTTAGCAAAATTTAAAAAATATTTTAACTTTTTACATTTCTCAGAAATCTTTAGAGTAAACTTAAATTAGCAAACAAAGCGCATGAAATTAAAAATTAAAATGTTGTAATGTCTTGAACTAAATATTGCAGCAAATGTGGCGATAATTTGCAGAAAGGGGTAAGCAAGGGGCACTTGAAACAGGATACACGAGCTGCAACAAGCAGGGGGGACGAGTAGAGGATAAGGAAAGGACAACAACAGCTGGAGGCGCATTTGCATAGGCTTAATTTAAATTCCCTTAATCAGAAGCATATCAAACAACAACAGCAGCTAAAAGCGGCAGCTCTCAAACTGTGGCCAAAAAGGACAATGAGCGACAGGACCCTTTTACATACAAAACTAAGCAGATCCCAGTGTAAGGCCCCAAAAAATACAACAAAACAGAAATGAAATCGAGAAAAAATATTAAGAAAAGGTTCGCTTAACTTTGCCAAATAACTGCAGGCGTTATAAATCTGCGCAAAGGACATATCGTCATCAAGCAGAACAATAACAGCAGAGGAGATAAAAAGAGATGGCTACAATCCTGAAAGGAACTGTATAAGAAAGAGACAGCGAGCGAGTGCTGGGCGTCTTCTTGCAGCGCCAGCTCAAAAAATAACAGAATCAAAAGGTTTTTTCCTACTGCGTATAAGTTGCAAATTAAGTTGCCCCCCACAAAAAATGGCAGCTAAAGACGCTAACGCTCTTGTCCTTGACGTCTGCTTATGATAACCATTTTGGCCTTGCGGCCACACAAACAACAACAAACAGAATACATGGCATATCCACACCCGTTCCATCTGCCACTCCCCCTAAATCTCCCACAACGAAACATTTGTATTTGTGATTTAAAGAGTTTGATTCAAAGTTATGCAATGCTTTGTCGGCAGCTTTTGCATTGTTGTCTTGTACACTGCCACAAATAACTCTAGTTAATTAAACCGACTTGAAATGTACTCAAATATTTTTTAGGGCTATCAGTTAATTAAACTCTTTTATGCATACTTTTAAGTAAGTTTTGATGCATAACAATCGAAATGTTATTCACATTTAAGCTACAACTGGGGATAACCAACAGTTCAGTTCGATTTTCGTTCAGTTTTTGTTGAGTTTTTCCCACTTTTATTTCCACAGTCAGCAGCAGCAAACTCAGTCTCCTACCCCCTCCCTATCGCTCCCTACTCCAACTCCCATTTTTTTGCACATATCTATTCGGAGTTGGCTTTATCTAATAGTCAAAATAAAGCGGCCGTTATCCTTGCGCCCCAAAAATATCCTTTAATTGAGTGCACACTTATGCCAAACAGCGTCCACGGCAGACATTACACACACACACACTCCAACACACTGCCACACACACTCACATCCCCGTTCACACTCAGTGACTGCAAGACTGCTAGCTGTTAGCTGGCATCCTAGCGGTATCCAGGACTCCTTTTGGCTTGATGCTCTTACGCTGCCTTTTTATGCGCTTTTAGCGCCATTATCCTTTTACGATTATCGCCGCTAAAGCGAATTGACTGTTTGACGTTCAATTGAAAATTTTGCATTAAAGCTCAATGGCTTAACCCCTTCAAATTATGCAATAACGCTCCCTATTCCCACACTCCCATCCTCCTACCGCCACGCCCACCCACACACACACATACAGATTCCGCTGGCAAAACTTCGTCTTAAAGCCAAAAGCTGCCAACTGGCAGCTAAAATAAAAGCTAGACTGCTTTGCGGCAGTGTAGTGCTGCCACTTTGGCTCTTTAACGGCTAAATATAGCTATTTTGGTCTAGCTACATACTTGGCTTGATAAATTCATTTAACGCATATAATTTATATTTATAAATTGGTTCTTAGTATCAGATAAATAAAACTTTTATTTGGAACTCTGGCAGCACTGGCAAGGCGGTTGGGCGTGGTTCTCTGACGGGTTGGTAGGTCCCAGTGCCACTGACAACCGAAACGGCAAACGGCATCGAACGGCGGCCAATTAGTGCACATTGCTCATACGCCACGTTTGTCATGGCAGTCGGTAGCTTCCTCTTCCACCCACTCCCTTACCCTCTCACTCCCTCTCTCCCTCTCTAGCGGAAACGGAAGTTGTAAGGGGATTTTCAATTTGCAATTGAACTGATTTTTGGCTTGATTCCTCGTCTCCCTATATATTTCCCGCCTCTTTCCAATTTTTTTTTTGGCTTTTTTTTGCTGCGCTCATTTTATGGCTGAGTTGGTTGCTTGGCTGCGGTGCCGATGCCGAGCGCTGAGTGCGGAAATGTAATCATCGCAATGCCTTTGCTCTGGCCCAACTCCCAGTGCTGCCACGCCCACACACACAGAGCTTATCGACAAAGTCAAACGTACAAATACAAATGCAGTGCAACAAATATGTACACACACACACACACACACACACACAGTCACACAGTTCAACACACACATACGTATGTATACTTACATTTAATTTCCACTAATTGAATCGAAATCGATCTCTGCATTTTTGTTGCCTCCAGGATTGACGTTGGCTTTTGCAAATTTTTGGCGTGTGGGCGGTTGGGGGCGTTTGGGGCTGTGGTATTGGCCATGGTAAAGCTGCCTGCCACTGCTGCTTTTACTCTTTGAGCGCATTAATAAACTTTTCATATAAATCAACGAATTTTGTCGACATTTGCCTGGCGCTGCGAAAATTATCGAACGAATTTGCGTGAAACACAGAAAAAAAACACACAAGGGATTAACTACCTCTGACTTTTAGGCAAACGGAAGGATGCGGTTCAAGTTGCAACTGCAACAACAAATTAGTAAAATCGGTTGTTGCCACACCCCCTCACTCCAACCCCCTTTGGTTACTAATGAGCGGGCGCGTCAACTTGCCACTTGCAACTTTTGACTTGCTGTTAGCCCACAAAAGTATGCAATGCGCAAATCTTAATTAAATTAAAATCGCAACTGAAATGTCTGGGAAAAATCTTAAACTCAGACTAAGTAAGCTTTAATTAAAAACTTCCTGAAGAAGTTTCTGCGTTGTGATAACGGAAATGATGGAAGAGGAGATTTGAAATGAAATGATACTGTAAACTTGAGACCAAAACTAATAAAATAAATTAATCTTAAATCAATTGTGACACTCTTTTGTTTTTATAATAAAAGTTACATTGAATTTGGCCAAACAAGAATAGAGCTTAGTAAGCAAAGCTTCTTGGGACTCACCTAGACATAGGAAGCCACATTCTCCTCCAGATTGAGCAGCGTTTTAACGACCTCATCGTGTATCTTCATGAGCTGCGTCTCTATGGCCTCTTGGCCATCCTTGCAATCCAGAAATTTCATTGTGCCCAAGTCGTACAGAATTTGGCTGCATCGTTCCCTAATTAGACCCCAAGACACATGGGCCTCCTGTCCGGCCGTATTCTCCACGGCTTGAATGGCGCTCTTGTAGAAGGCCATCATGTTCTTGAGCATGCCCACCGTCTTGTAGAAGGGGCAGAAGGCATCGTAGGAGCTGTAGGAGTTCTGCTGCAGAAAATCATCCTTCAGCATGCGCGCCACTTCCAGTGTGATCTTGTCCGACTCGTTGAGTGAAGTCTTGCCTACCAGCTGCACGATTTCTGCCAAGTCTTCCTCCTCCTGCAGCACCTGCTTGGCAAGTGCGCGCAGCTCAATAAACTCTGGACTCTCCACTTCGTAGTAGCTGTCGAGGGCTCGCATGTACTTGGAGTATGACTGCAGCCAGTTCACAGATGGGAAATGTTTACGCTGCGCCAACTTCTTGTCCAAGCCCCAGAACACCTGCACAATACTCAACGTGGCCGATGTGACAGGATCGGAAAAGTCACCACCTGGCGGCGACACAGCGCCTACAATGGAAACAGATCCCTCGCGCTCTGGACTGCCCAAACACTTGGTATGCCCCGCACGCTCGTAGAAGGAAGCGAGACGAGCACCCAAGTAGGCGGGATAACCCGCATCGGCAGGCATCTCAGCCAGACGTCCGGAGATTTCACGCAAGGCCTCGGCCCAACGGGAGGTGGAATCAGCCATCATGGAGACGTTGTAACCCATATCACGGAAGTATTCGGACAAGGTGATACCAGTGTAGATGGAAGCCTCACGAGCAGCGACAGGCATGTTGGAGGTGTTGGCCACCAGAGCGGTACGCTTCATGATGGACTCTTGCACGCCGTTGATTTCCACTGTGAGTTCGGGAAAGTCCCGCAATACCTCGGACATTTCATTGCCACGTTCACCGCAGCCCACGTAGATAATGACATCGGAATTGGAGTATTTGGACAGCGACTGTGTGGGGAAAAGAAAAAATAAATAAATCAAAGTTTTCAAAGCATTTTAAGCCACGATTTGTTACCTGTGAAATGACGGTCTTGCCACAACCAAAGGCACCAGGAATGGCCGTCGTGCCGCCTTGAACACAGGGGAAGAAGGCGTCCAGCACACGCTGTCCAGTGAGCAGAGGATTAATACCCGGTAGTTTCTCGACAACTGGTCGACATTGCCGCACTGGCCACACTTGGAGCATAGAGTGTCTGCTGATTTTGTCCTCGAACTCCGTTTCAATGACTACATCTTCCACCGAATAGTTGCCCGCTGGAGCAATCCAGGTGATTCGACCCTGAGCACGGGGATGCAGCATTAAGCGATGCTCCACCATGCTGTTCTCCTGCACTACGCCATAGATGTCACCGCCCGTGACGAGATCATCGATGCGAAATTTTGTAGGTGTAAAGGCGTACTCTATATCCCTAGGTAGACTTTTTACATTGACGCCCTTGGGCACATAGATGGAGTGGGTTTGCTCGTTGATGGAACGCAATGGACGCTGAATGCCATCAAAGATGCTGCCCATTATACCTGGTCCCAGTTCGACGGACAGAGGCTTTCCCGTTTGATAGACGGGATCTCCTACGCTGACGCCGGAGGTTTCTTCGTACACCTGAATGGTGGCCATGTCGCCCTCAAGACGTATAATTTCGCCCACCAAATGAAAGTGTCCCACGCGTACCAGCTCGTACATAGCCGCTCCGGCCATTTTCTCGGCATTGACCACAGGACCGGAGACACCAAAGACACGTCCTCTTTGATAGAGATCCAACTCGGGTCGCTTCAAGGTTTCCTCTACAATAATCGACTGTTCACTCAACTCTTTCTGCACGGCACTGTCGTGTATGGTTTCCGGGAATTTTACGTATGATTCGTGTGTAGTTGCGCTTCGCTTTTTAATTGAGTCCCGATATTCATCTGGTAGTGGCGGTATTGCTGCATTTGAAATCGAGACATCGCTGATGAACGAAGTATTCGTAGCGCCATCGAATTTAATTGGCTTTGAGCACTTTTTGCATACGTTTGGCTTCTCGGGCTTCTCTTTGGCATCTTTCATTTCCTCCATGCATGAGGGTGCTCCCATTGATGCGCTTCTTTTGCATCTTCTCTCCATTTTGTTTTTCTTCTCTAGTTTCTCCAACTTTTCTGCCAGCGCCTGCATATTTTGTTCTCTCTGCTGCTCGTGATCCTTGCCGCATTGACATTTTTTGGGTTCCATTTTGGAGTTCAAGTTTTAGTCTTAAATTTAGTTTAACCACTACAAACAATTTGGTGCTTTTCAAGAACTTTCTGTTGTTTTCTTGTATGTAAATCGAATAAATACTGTTTAAGTTGTCAGTTATTGAAAATATCATCTGATCGTGTGGGAAACTTAAAGAGGAAAGGGATCAAGGAATTGGATAAAGAAGGAATAAGGTGGGTAAGTGCCACTTTTAAACATTTTATATCCAAGTGGAGTAATTCGAGGGTATTTAATTTAACTCAACAAATTTTAAGAAATTTAATTTCTTTTAGGGTAGAAAGCCAGCAAATTTCAATCGAAATACTCTATTTTTAAGATTTTGCTGATTTGTTACTCGAGACTTTTTGTTAATATTTCCAAAACCAATTGCTTCTTTTTCAAAAGACTTTATCATGTACTTAAACGAACTCAGATAGTAAGTATTCTATAATAAATACTCTTTAAAAAGTACATTAAGTTTCATAGTTGTTCAAATACCGACAGGATTCAAATACATTAACTACAGTGAAAAGTCTTTGGATCAAGTGCGGCGGAAGAGCAGTAAAAATGAAATTGGTAGTGGAAAAAACTTGAAATTATATAAATGATTGGAGAGTGAAAAGTCATTTGACTTTCAATTACATTAAATGTATTTGTTGTTTGCACTTTATTCGTACATTTAATATTTCATACTTTAAATATTTACATAAGTTTAACAAACAAACAAACAAAGAGAAAACATGACTTTTTCACAAATAAACAAAAGAATTTCCATTCATTAAACAATAATACTATGCATGCATTTGTGGCGTATGTACGTGTGTACGTGTGTGTGTGTGTAGCGTGTGTATTGGTGTATGTATGGGAAGTACATAGAAGGACGTTAGTAACGTTTTGTGGATGGCCGTGGGGCAAAATAAAAAACGAAAGACAGATAGAAAGAGAGAGAGAGAGAAAGTAAAATTTGTGTAACAACCGCAGGCCGGAATGTTTTCATCTCTCAGGCTATTAGAAGAGGAATGTTTACAATAGTATTTCATATCTTGTTGTTGTTGATTTTTTTTCATTTTTTATATCTTTTTTTTTTTGCTGGTTTTTTGTTATTTTGGAATCTTTTGTTGTGTTGCACGGAATTGTTTTGACGGAACTGTACGCAATATGAACGAACGCTTTTGTTGCCATTTTTAAAAGTTAACTACATAACAATATAAGATTAGGTTGTAAAAGTACGGCCAGTGTGCTCTAATCCTCCAGATTTCTAAAGGCCTGCTGCAAATCCTCATGCAGCTGCTCAAAGTCAGCCTTAATCTTGGCCTCACCATCCTTGACGGGATCCTAAAAATGGAACAAAACACAGTTAAAGTTTATTTTAATCCAAGTGTGGGTTGAGTGGTAATTTACCTTGAATTTCATGGAGGACAACTGGTACATAATGTTGCCCATAGCCTCACGGATGACATTCCAGGTGATCTTGTTCTCGGACTGAGCTGTCGACTCGACGGAGTGACGGGCCAGATCGTAGAAATCAATGATGTTCTTCAGCATACCGACGGTCTTGTAGAAGGGGCAGAAACGATCGTACGACGAGTAGGAGTTCTGTTGCAGGAAATCGTCCTTGAGCAGCTTGGCCACCTCAAGGGTGATCTTGTCGGTCTCAGCCAGAGAGGCCTTGCCGACCAGTTGCACAATTTCGGAAAGATCCTCCTCCTCCTGCAGAATCTCCTTGACCTTGGTACGCAGTGGCACAAACTCTTGGAAGTTCTTGTCATAGAAATCATCCAGGGCACGCATGTACTTCGAGTACGAGATGAGCCAGTTGATGGAGGGGAAATGTTTGCGCTGGGCCAGTTTCTTGTCCAAACCCCAGAACACCTGGACAATACCCAGAGTGGCGGAGGTAACGGGATCGGAGAAATCACCACCAGGAGGTGACACAGCACCGACAATGGACACGGAACCTTCACGCTCGGGATTACCCAAGCACTTGACACGACCGGCACGCTCGTAGAAGGAGGCGAGACGGGCACCCAAGTAGGCTGGGTAGCCAGAATCGGCAGGCATTTCAGCGAGACGACCAGAAATCTCACGCAAGGCTTCGGCCCAACGGGAGGTGGAATCAGCCATCATGGAGACGTTGTAACCCATATCACGGAAGTATTCGGACAAGGTGATACCAGTGTAGATGGAAGCCTCACGAGCAGCGACAGGCATGTTGGAGGTGTTGGCCACCAGAGCGGTACGCTTCATGATAGACTCGGTGACGCCATCGATTTCAACAGACAACTCGGGGAAATCACGCAATACCTCAGACATTTCGTTACCACGCTCACCGCAACCGACGTAGATGATGACATCAGAGTTGGAGTACTTGGACAGAGCCTGTGGATTAAGTAGGTAATAAGTAACTAAACAGTTGACTAACCAAACTGTTGACTTACCTGGGAGATGACAGTCTTGCCGCAACCGAAGGCACCGGGAATGGCTGTGGTACCGCCCTGGACACAGGGGAAGAGCGAGTCCAATACACGCTGTCCGGTCAACAGGGGATGATTGGCGGGCAGCTTCTCGGTGACAGGACGGGGCTGACGTACGGGCCACACTTGCAACATAGTGTGCTTGGTGATCTCGCCATCGAATTCGGTCTCGAGGACAACATCATCGACTTTGTAGTTACCCGAGGGGGCGATATAACGAACGGTACCCTTGGCACGGGGATTGACAATCATCTTGTGCTTGACCAGCGTGTTCTCATGGACCAGACCATAGAGATCACCTCCGGTGATGTGAGAGCCGACCTTAACGTTCAGTGGGTTGAATTCCCAGTTGGCAACACGGGACAAGCATGGCACATTGACACCCTTGGGGATATAGATGGACTCGGTCAGCTCGTTAATGTCCTTCAATGGACGCTGGATACCGTCAAAAATGCTGCCCATGATACCGGGACCCAGTTCGACGGAGAGAGGTTTGCCTGTACGCAACACGGGATCACCGACTGTGACGCCGGATGTTTCCTCGTACACCTGAATGGTGGCCATGTCACCTTCCAGACGAATGATCTCTCCCACGAGCTCATAGTAGCCCACACGCACCAGCTCGTACATAGCAGAGCCGGACATGCACTCGGCGGTCACCACTGATCAGGGAAAGCAGTGTTGGTTAAGTTGGAAATCTTTATGGTTAAATGGTTGGGGAGTTACTTACCAGGTCCAGAGACAGCGAAGACGCGGCCATATTTGGACTCACGCTCCTCGTCATCGAAACGCTTCAAGTTGGACATTTTGTTTTATATTTCGACTCTACAACTGTAGCGAAAGAAAAGCTATTTAAATTTCAATTGAATTTTTTACTAAACTACTTCACACTAGATATGTGCATGTATTGGAAAATTTCTTATCACAGTCAGCTGACAGAGCCAACTGGAGCGCACGCTGGCCAAAAAGAACCACAGAGGTTAAGAAAATAACTTTTTTTTTATATTTTTTTTCCACACACCTTTATTTACTTAGTTTAGCTAATTTTCTTTTCAAGCGACGTATTGAAATCTATTTATTATTTTTCTATTGTTAACTATTTACCTTAACAGCAAAATTGTGCTCGTTGAATGAATAAAAGTTAATAAGCAGAGCTTTTATTTCACGTGACAAAGCTTTGGCTAAGTTCGAAAAGCGATAACTTTCAATTAACGGAGAGCCGAATAACTGCAACTAAATTCAGTGTAAACTCACTCGAATTCGAATCGAACGCGCATTGAAATTTAATTACTAAAAGCAACTGTGTATTTTTAATTTATTTCTTACTTTTTGACTAAACTCGCTGAGATGCGACTGGTAAGAAAAGAAATGAAACGAAACGCAAAAAAATGCGGGCGATTCCAGTTTTGTTATCTAGCAGGGAGAGTACGAGTTACAGAGCGTGAGAGAGAGAGAGAGCGAGAGAGCGTAAGAGCACGTCAGAGCTGCGCTCAGCAAAACACAGTGGGCGCTCGCTCGCTCTCTGGCTCTCCCGCTCTCACATTCGAGTTCGAATATTTGACAATTGGATTTTGACGTTGATCACAAGACTACTGTCATGCTGTCAGCTGACAAATAAAAAAAATGCAAACCAAATTGAGCCACAAGCTACCAATTGCGCTACCACACTCGAGCCACCATATTGAATTTTGCATTCTGCTTTCAAGTAACTCCCTTCCAATAGGAAATCCAAAAGGTATTTGGGTGTTGAGTGCAAGATCACAAGACCCTTTCGGGCACGTAGCGTGCGAGTGCGAGCGAGTGGGAACGCGAGGGGAAGGTCAGCTGACTCTGCAACTATTTTTTACACAACAAATCGTTTTAATTTTTTTGTTTCGGCATTTTTTCTCTGTTTTTATGCGCACTTTGTTTTCGGTGTTTGTACAGTTGTTATGCGTTTTGCTGTTGCTTTTCTCTTTTAGTCTGCGGTGTTGCATTTATTATCTAATACGCATGCAAAATGCAAGCTTTTTTTCCACCTCCATATTTTTTTATCACTTTCTTTTGCCGCCTTCAAATGGCCAAGCTACGCCTAATCAAGTCGTAAGCCTCTGTGGTTTTTTTCTTCTGTTTTATCGTATTATTAAAAATTAAAACTGTTTCTAAATTACTTTTTTTTTCGGTGTGTAAAGAACTTATGTGTGTATGTGTGTGTGTGTGTGTCTTTTACTCTTTTTACTTGTTTGCTTTTGGGCTTACGTTTCTATCTTGACGTTCCACTTGCGAACGTTGCTGCTTTACTCCGACAGAACTAAAACCGACTGAGCAGCAGCGCCAGTAAAATTGTCGCTCGAACTTCGAAAAGTTCCAATGTTGCCGTTTAGTGGAATTCGTCGATCCAACGACGATCTCAAGTACACGCGCTAAAGCTTTTTTCGTAAAGCTCTCTGGCTCACTTGCAGCTTTCCATGCGAGTTGTGAGCTGACACAAAGCTTTCACAATCACGAGAGTTGCCAGACTGAAATGAGAGCGAGAGCGGCGCCATCTAGTGTGGAGTATCACACACTAACAGGGTATTTAGCAGCACAGACGCTACGTTTTGTTCTTTTCACTTAACCAATTTCTGGTTTGCATTTTCTTTTAGCGTTTTTTACGCTGGGTAAAAAAAACTTTGATTAAAAATCACATTGTAAAAAGATATGCACATTGATAAACATTGTTCTCATTGTTGTAACCTTTTTTGTTATTGTTTTTATTTTCTGTTCGTTTTGTTTTGTTTTGTGTGCAGCCAATCAGCAGTTACCAATTGGAAATCGGCAGCGGGCAAAGAAAAACCTGAACTCTAATTGGAAACAGAGCAAGCCGTGGCCAAAAGATTGATTCAGCTAAAAAACAAAAAAAAAGTAGATAAAAATAAAAAAATCTGATTGCAGTCAGCAAAAGGCAAAAGTGGCACGTGGCAAGTGGCAAGTACAACAGTAAACCATTGCTTACAAAGTAGTCAAACAGTCGATTCCCAGCTGGCCAAGAAACAGAGCGAGATAGAGCAAAGATTGTGCGTAAGTGTGTGAGAGGAAGACAGATGATGATGGAGATGCTTTTGCATAACTTATAAATCGATGACGTTGGCATGCAGCGGCATTTGCATAATAAGGCAAGCTGAAAAGTTTGCTGCACTCGGCTGAATACCCCTTGATATCACCCTCGAATCCCTCCTTGATTCCCCACGATTACCCCCTTAAACCAAGTGTGCTGCGCCAATGAACGCCAAACACTTGGCCACATCTTTGCTCAGCATTCTTCTCCAGCAGAGTCTCATCCACAGCACAGTCACAGCCATGTCCTCATCCACATCCGCACTCATCCGCAACCGCGCATCCTTCCATTGGCTGAGTGTTTGATTCTGTGTCAAAATGGCGCAGCAGCAGCAGCAGCTCGGTGATAAAAAATAAAAGAAGCAGCAGAAATCCTCAAGTGGCAACTGTGGAATGAAAAGTCGAGTGAGCTCTGCGACTGACAGTTTTAGCCAAACTGACAGCTCGAATCTGGCTAAAATATCAGGTAACTCTGCCAGCACATTACCAGCAACAGACATAAACTTATTTTAAATTTTAAAGACTTTTTAAATGTTTAAATAGCTTTTTTTCAAGTCTACTGTTTGAAAAAGGAAGCTGAGATTTTTTTGGGCTTGTTGTAGTATTTTTTATGCCTCTTAGCCATTCTTTAATGTGCTCCCCTTCCCCTTCCGTTGGCCATGACAGCCACAAATAGTCAGCAGCGATTCGAATACATTTAGTCATAACTTCATTTGTCTATTCGTTCATTCATTCATTTGGTTTACACTGTTTCTTCTCGCGTGCTGGCTCCACTTCAATAAATTCATTTGTGCCCCAGAGAATGGGGCATGCATGGCATACAAGGGATGGGCAGAGGGGCAGTGTAACGGGATGCACACTGACGTGGGCTAATCTTGTTGCGCATTGCCATAATTTTCAATTTACATGCGGCCAACGAAAACCCAAAGCGATGGAAATGGCGTTGGAAATGGAGAACGGAGACTGTAGAATGGAGATGGGAGCAGCGAGTCCCGAGGCTGGAGCCTTTAGCCAGACAACGCTCTCTGCTTGCCTCGTTCCGTTGGCCTTGCAACGTTATATTGGTCACAATAAATTAAGTGCAATGGGCGAGTAAATATGTGTGTGTGTGTGTCCATTGGCATCCATTCGCTTGATTATAGCCATGGATCTGCCCCTGTCCCCTCCCCCTGCTACATTAGCTTGTTATTGTTGGCCCTTTGGGGCTGCTCTCTGCTGTTGCAGCTTCCTAAGTGCAACATTTACATTTGCGCCATCATTTGGCTTTGTGCTCTGTGCCACATTGGCTGCCTAATCATTGACACATTCATTGATGCATTGCATATTTACGAGTTGAGGCTAATTGGTTAAAGCCAACCAAGTTGGCCAAGCTGCTTGTTTTCAACGCTTTCCCATCGCTTGACGCATTGCTACATTTTCAAGCTTAATGCTTTTAATCATTGATTGTCGCTCTTAATTAAATAATTCAGAGTTTTTGTTGCTTGCCGAGAACTACTCTGCTGCAGCAGGAATGGAGAATAAAAGTATGAAAATGGAAAATGGGAAAACACAGCATATGACAAGGCTTAAGCTTTTGGCCAAAACACCGCAAACAACAAGGAAAAACAACACCAACAACAACATCATTATCATCATCATTGTCCTCATCAGTAGCTGCAGCAACTTCTATCCCCAAAAACAATAAACTTTTCAAGCATACACACACACGCACACACTCACTGAGGATTAAACTAATTTGCAAGAACATTGAAAATCCTTTAAAACTGCTGCAGTGGTGTCAAGTCGCAGCGAGGAGGCGGAGCAGGAGGAGTAAGTGCAGCAGCTGCAGGGGGCAAAAGACTTGCCAGAGACGAAGGTCATGTTGCAGCCAGCCAGCAAGTGTTCCAAACTGACTCATAGTCAGACATGTGCAACACATGTCAAGTGAACCAGTTCACAAAATTCCAAAAAATAACAAAAAACAATGACAACATTTTTAAATGTAAGCAGACAATACAAAATATGTTTTGCTTGTATTTTAAGGGGTAAACATGGAGTTAAAAAGCTTACTAATGCTGTTTTTAGGTAATCCTAAATGTATGAAGTGCCTTTTTTAGCTTATGCTAAATATAAGACCAAGTCTGAGTGTTTGCTGGTTTCAAGTGTGTGTTAGACAGATGGTTCAAGTTATGCTTTTGCGGAGTATTACTTTATATGCCGATTTAATTTTTATCAATGTAAGGTTTGCTTATATAGGTTGAAAAAGCTTTCTTTTCAACACCTCTCTAAAAGTATGCAATATTTATTTGTATTCATATTTTCTTATTACAGAAAGCAGTTAGCAAGCAGTGCTATTTAGTTCATTAAGCAACTGCACAAAAGTATGCAGTATATTTTATTTTCACATAGTTTTTGGGAACCGTTCAAAAGTATGCTGCGATTTTTTGCTATTGTTATTAAAAAACCAAGCATTGCCAAGTTTGAACTAGTTCTTCGCTTTGGTGCGAGCCATAAACAAGCGCATCTCATGGCATAATAACTTGTGTGTGAGGGAATGTGTGTGAGTGGGTATGTGTGAGTGGATATGTGTGTGGGTATTTGTGTTGCTTGTGTGTGTGGTTGCTCTGGCTGCTACTTCTGCTGTACTGCGCATTTCAACTTAACTGAATTATTAGCCGAGTTATGTGAATTATGATCTCTTAGTGCTGATACCAGGGCCATTGCCTGCTGCCTGCTGCTACCTGCTACCTGGTGCTACGTGCACTTAGCCATCACCTTCGCTTCCCTTCCAGTCCTCAACTTCACTGCAAGAGCGCCGAGCACTTTCGTTAATGCATTTGCCCACTGGCCATGTGGGATTATTTGTTGTTGTTGTTGCTCTTGTTATTATTGTTGGCAAGGCAATTTCCACAACAATAACAACAACAACAACAAGCACAAGCACTGCATAAGAATTTTGAATTGTGAAAGGGCATGAACTGTTGACTGCTCACCTGGTTTTCTACAGTCTTAGATAGAAAACCTGCAGCACATACACACACACACACACACACACACACACGCACACACTGCGTTGCATGTTCAACAAATACACTGCAAGTTAAGGCAAGTTTCTGTTGAATCTTGTGGATCTGTGAATTTATCTTTTGTTATATTCATGATGTTGTTATTGCTTTTGTTTTTGTGTCATTGCGGCTACCACAAATCCCAGCAGATTGCAACGTAATAGAAAACTAAGGCACTGGAGATAGACTGGTAGGGAAAATCACAGGAGAAATGGAGGAAAAACCTTGTCGTCGATTGAGGCGCTGTCTTGGTCGGACTGTGTCGCATGGACATGGATACCAGGATGATTTATGATGCAGCTCGAAAGGATTAGCATATGAAGCCAAACAAAGATGTTTGTTCTCTCCATACACAGCGAGTCTGGGATAAAATCGAACCGGAAATGGCTTAAGCAAACACAGACACACACACACACATAGAAACGCACACACAAATGCTCATAGAATACGAGCAAAGTGTGCGTTAAGCGATTTACGGACTGGCCAAGGACACAGCAAAGGATAACAGAACAAGGACAAGGAGAGTGGGAGAAAGAGAGGAGTAGACGGGGCAAAACTAGCTGCAGCATGCGTAATTAACCTTTGACACGGCCCACTCTGGGTGTGTGTGTTTGTGTGTGTTTCTGCCTGGTGTGTGTGTGCGTGTATAGCGCATATCCAAACACACATATTCATATTTCATTTGTCTGTCCAGCCCCTTTGGCAATTAGAACAATGCAGGTGGCAACGTCGACAACGACTGCGACGGCGACGGCGACCGTTGACGTCAGCCTTAGTGTCTGGCAATTGAGCTTTGAACTTTTGCATTTAAGCTTTAATTCTGTAATTGCGGAAAACGCTTAATATCCAAACAAAGTCATGACTCTTCAAGGGACGCAGCGGGTTGTACTAAAGTTAGTCAGAGCTTAAGGCTATTTGCAGTAGAGCTTCTTAAAAACAGCTGTGGTAAGAACTACACGCATTATTCTTTTCTCTTCATCCTCTCCTTTCCACTATCTTATTCACCTTCCCTCTTCTTCCATCTCCTTTGTTCTTCTTTCCTCTCCTCTACATTCCTTGCCCTTTCTCTTCCACACTGTCCCTTTACCACTTACAGTTAATTCCATTCACTTAATTTCTGGGTGTGTTTTGTATGTTTTATTATAAAAGAAGAAAACTAAAAGTAATAAGAAAAGAAAGTTTGTTCATCACACTGTTTCTATGATCTCCTTTGATCACTTTCTGTATCACTCTCCTTTCTCCTTCCTAGTGATGCCCGTGATCGTGTTCGCTGCTCTTCTTGTGGGACTTGTGCCACTTCTTCTTGTGCTCACCGCCGCCCTTCTTGCCTTTCTCCTTCTTGTGTCCCCACTTCTTGGCCTCCTCCTGCTTCTTCTTGTGTCCCTTTCCGCCCTTCTTCTTGTGTCCCTTTTTGCTGTGACCCTTCTTGCCGTAGTGCTCCTCGTGACCGCCCTTGTCGTGCTTGCCCTTCTTGAAGCTGCTGCCCTTTTTATGTTTCTTGCCCTCCTCGAACTCGCCGTGTTTCTCCTCGCCTCCCTCCGCATGATCCTCATCGTAGTATTTCTTCTCCTTCTTGTCCTCGTTCAGTTTGTGCACATTATGTTTGCCCTTGATGGAGTGGCCCTTCTTGTAGTTGCCATGATCCTCGAATTCGCTGCCCTTTTCACCCTTCTCGCCCTTCTTCTTCTTCTTGTGATGACCCTCTGAGTGTTTGTGCTTCTTTTCGTGCCCTTCCGCCTCGCCGTGTTCGCCCTTTTTGCCCTCCTTGTCGTGATGTCCTTTCTCGCCCTTTTCGTGCTTTTCCTCATGCTCGTGTCCCTTTTTGCTCTTCTCGCCGTACTTCTTGTAGTGGCTGCTTTCCTTCTCCTCCCCCGACTCCTCTTCTCCCTCCTCTCCGTGCTCCTCGTGCTTCTTCGAGGCCGCCGTCTCCAGGTCCTCCAAATGGGCGTGAAAGTCGCCCACATCGGAGCTGTCCAGCGCTGCCCCAATAACCATGGCATTGTCTTGGGCATAGGGCAGGGTTGCCATGGCTATGACGGCTGCCAGTGTTGCCGCCAGCGTTGCCAGCCACAACAGCTGCCAGGGTATCCTCATTGCGATTGTCCCTCGCTCGTTATCCTTTAAAAGCGTTATCCTTAGAGCAGTTTCAGCTGCTGCTGCTGTTAGTGTTGCTGCCACGCCCAGTTGTCACTGTCGTCTGGTAGACTGCTCTCCAGCTACCTACGCCTTTTATACGGCCACCCCTGAGGCCACGCCTCACTGGCGCCCAGTTATTGCCGCTCTGCGGTTCTGCGGCTGATTTGGCAACACATTTCTTTGCCTAAGTGCATAATGCTGTATCCAAAAATAAGAAAAAACTTACGACAAGCACAAAAAAAAAGATGGCCAACTTCTTGCGGTTTTTCCATGCTTTTCCATGGGTTTTCCACTCGTGTTGCCACTTTTTGTTGCACACACTAACAAGCGACTTTTGTTATGTACATGGCGCATGGCAAAAACCAAATCAAATAATCATCATGATTGTCATCATCATCAGCATTGATTAAGCAGAGCGTGAACTCTGCAAACCAGCTAATAAATTCAACTTAGTTACACTAATTAGTTGGTTGTGTAATTTATTAATTAACGTTACAGAAATGCATTTAAATTTGAGCCAATTCATTCAAATTGTACAGCAAATTGTGATTTAAATAATATTTAGTTGGATTTCAGTTGAGATTCGTCACTAAGGTGAGCTACTCATAACTTTTGCTTAAATTTAAGTATAAAACTCTGCTTTCTTTGCCCTATTTCCTTTAACAAATTCTTAAAAAGTGCCTAAGATGAGTATTAGTTAAATTGCTAAAAAAACTTGTTGCCGCTTATCTAGTACACACTTGAAGCTGTCTATAAATACACTCTTTTTATTGATTGATATGCCAGAAATAGCAAATATAGCAGAGAACAAAGTGCTAAAGCCTTAAAACTAGTTGAAGCGATCCATCAAAGCGTATTAAAGATTTGCGACACAACTTTTCATCGTCCAGAAAGCAACAAATTTTAGCTGCCTCAAAAAAAAAAAAAAAAATGGAAAAGGAAAAAAGTTTTTCCTGCCTTTGCCCGCTGTTAATCTTTCACATTTCGTTGGCTGTCGTCTCGATGGTTTTTGGTATTTATTTGTTGGCACATCTGTAGAGCTCTCGTTCTCTCCCCCTACCCCCTTTGCCCCTCTGGGGAGTTATAAATACTCGCTTAAAGTTTGCGGAGAAAAGCAGCTTTTTGGTAGCGGTAGAAAATGCATTTTAAATGTCCTGGCAAGAGGTGTAAATAACACGTTAATGTGTAAAATGCATACGCTGTGTGGTACACAGCTCGGCAATGCGTTCGGTTGCTCCACCTTAATTTATGTGTCGCGGCCAGAAAGCGGGTCAAAACGATTCAGACCAAAGCATTTCTTACCAAATCATTTCATTCGAGGGCGATTCAATGCGATTCGATGCGATTAGGCAAAAGTTTGACAGCCACTTGGCACCTTGGAACTTTTGGCCCCCACTCCCCTACACGCCCCTTTACCGCATGGCACCTTGGCACACACCCAGCCACACACCAACTTATACACACACAGAAAAGTTCAGTAGTTGGCCAAAAGTCACTTGGCATGCATATAAATTGTCAGCCATTAAATTTGCATTGACATTTGGGCCATGCAGCTTCGTTTGCCCAACTTCTTGCCCCTACCACTCATACCCCACACCCCACACCCACACCTACCACTCAGCACTTTTGGAGGCCCCTGTTGAACTTTGGGTTTAGTTTTTAGCTTGGTGATTTATTTGTGCGCTCTTTGATTGCATTGAGAGCATCGACTTGTTTGCCATGTTTTGCTGCTTGTTTTTATTGAATTTGTTGAATTAATTTGCCAGCAGCGGCAGCAGTTACATAATAATCATCATCATCATTATCGTCATTATCGTCATCAACAACAACTACATCATCATCATCGCCATCATCTTCTTGTGCCGATGAAGCAAAAATAACAAAAAGCAACATGACAAAAAACAAGCAGCAAAAAAAAAGGAATACAAAAATGAATAAATAAAAAAAAGAATTGGCTAACGTTGATTAAACCAGCGTCGCCATTGACAGACAGACTGGCTATATCCACGACCCCAAGCGTCGAACATGGCCCAGAATTACCCACACCAAACAACCCCCAGAGTCCGCCCTTTCCACACCCCCTACACCCTACAGCAGCTGGACATCTTTTGAGCTGTTCTGCTGCTGTCTGACTATCTGGCGCTGTTGGCCAGCAATTAGCCTAATACCAAGGCCGTGCTCTGTTGGCTTTTAGCCTTATTGAGTCGCTGCCACAACCATTGCCATGGCCATTGGCTTTGACTTCGCGGCTGCTCTTCTGCCACAGACTCACCGACTGACTGACTCGCGCTCTCATAATCAAAAAGGCGCCTGTTTCCAGTTTTAGGGGCTCATCAATGCAAACGACGTGAGAAATGGTGAAATGGGAAACGTGGAAATGGAAAACTTTGCTGACTCCTTCGATATTTTTTTTGTTGCGTACTTGTGTAATAACTACAAAAGACAAGACATAAATTCGGGGTACATGATGGAGTCGTACGCTACTAAACCTAATTAAGTTTCAGTTTGTATTCAACACGATCGAAGCAGAGGAAGAGGCAGAGGCTACTCTTGGGTTGGCCAGCTGTAAAAGACTCTGTAGTTGTTATGCTGGAATTAAAGTAATTATTTCCATACTAAATATTGATTTGTAGAAGTGCTTTCTATGACAGAAAAAGGGATTTGTTTGATTTAGGAGTGTATACTCTACTCTTTTTGCCTCTTACCTACAACTGTATCCTTCTGCTACTTAAAACTCTAACTAATACCTTTGATTTCTTACAAATTTACAGAGCAAGTTTAAACTATGAATGTGTTTTTCAATGACACATATTTGCAGCTCATGGAAACGGCAAAACTTTAAGACTTTTGCAGCTCAAAGTAAGTACGACAACAATTTTAAGCGGCTTCTCGAAGACCTTTTGAATTATTTGCCTTGACTGTTTAAAGCTGCTCAAAGAGGAGGACTCGATGCACATTGTGGCAGTTAAAAGACATTTTGCGTTGAATGGAACTGAAGTTGCAAGCCACCATTACCGTTAAGTATTACTTACGTGCAGCACTAACACCTGCAACGGTAACTGCAACTGCGACAACTTTGAACTGTAACGGTAAATGTAACTGTAACTGTAACTGAAGCTTGTGTTGAGCTTAAGTTGTTTCATAAAGCTGGTCAACAGGAGCAGCAGCAGCAGCCATGGCACACCCTTTGCTCCAGTTTTGTTTGGCTTATTTATGGCGCTGTTTTGACGTGCTTAAACATGTATGTACGCAGCTGCTCTAAACAAAAAAAAAAACATCAGCCAAAATCTGTTTGAACCTTGATCGCACTTGTGATGCAGCAGCATCGTCTGCAGACCAAATCCCTCAAAAACTAAGCTGCGAGTTGCAGCAGGGCACGTGCAGCTGACGAAATCAAATGGTTGTGCACCTAGTCGATGCTGCTAGGGGTGCGAATTAGGGATGGCAGAAGTATCATGGGTAATATTATGTTATAAATAAAGTTGATTAAAACCAACAAGTTGAAAGAAAAGACAGTAAAGTATTTTATTAATTGAAAGACGAATAAATTTAGTGTATACACAACTCTGAGTCACTTGCCACACTATCGATATCTGCATAAAGAATTCCATCTCCAATCTAGTTGCAGCTGCAGCTAAAGCAAATGCAGCGTGACATTCGCTGGTTTGGCTTTTCAATAAACCCCCAGAGAAATCGAAAGAAATAGATAGAAAGATAGAGAGAGTGAGAGAAACGAAAGCACAGATCGGTTAGCGAACTGAGACGGTGGGAATAGTGTGGCAGTACATGCCGCTTAAGTGTGGTATATGTGGCATGTGGCCGTGTGGCAACTGGAATGCTGGCATCTTATGTCGCTCAACGCTGCGTTACAGAATTCAATAAAAAAACCTTTTGTTTTTGCACCGCGCACATTGAAAACTTTGAGCCACGGTTTTTTGAGGATGATGGGGGCTCATGACTTACTGTCGACCCACCTACACACCTCTCTCCAACTCTCTCCCTATCTCTTACCCACCGTCGACTGCTTGCGGTAAATTTACACGTACGCTGCATTTTTACGCTGTTCATTTTTAGCAACAATTTCTTTTGCCTTTGCCAATGACAACCGCAACACTGTGTCTGCCCGTGTGTGCATGTTTGTTGGATAAAGGGATGAGACGCGCACGTTGGCGTTGTCTATACCATTTTAAATGATTTGCTGTGTGTGTGTGTGTGTGTTTGTGTGTGCGAGCAGATTTTTATTAAAACCTGTTTTCGAAATCCCGCTGAGATTTTCAACTGCTTTAAAATTACAATCGCCATGGCAGCCATGTTGTTTTCTCTTTTGGACGCGCTGAAAAGTATGCAACAATAAAATCAACGAACAAACGAAGTCGGCAGAGCAGCAGCAGCAGCAGCCGTAGGAACAGAAGCAGCGGCAGCAAAGAGTTTATTTTCAGAATAAAGCTAATTAATTCAGCATGCGCCATGTGAGCCACAACCTGCCATACTTATAAGAGATTTGTGCGGAAACCAACAGCAAACAGAAAAAAATAAAAAATGAACTCCAGTATTAAATTTCAGCATTGTGTTCGGCAATATTTACAAAAATAAATGAGAATATCAGAGCCAAAGCGAGTAAAGTGCTTAACTAGCAAATACCCTGCAATACAATGAACGCGGCTTTTTCAATTAAACACACACACAGTTGCGTGTAATTAGCATAATTATGCCAGAGGGCATCATTTGCTAAAGCTGAGCATAAACTCAGGTGAAATGTGAATGCCTCACATACGTGGCTCCATGAAAAGCAGCTAAAAGTGTAATAAATGTGTAGGCAGCTTAATTAGGCAAATTCTGCACTCGAAGGATGTTCCAATTTCAACTTTCGCATTGATTTCACAGCCCATAAGCATATGAGCTTACTCGAGTGGGTAGCAAGGAATTACAATTTTTAGATTACCTAAAGTTTAAACGAATTTTTAATACGAAAAGCGTAACAAAATTGAATGAAATCCATGAATAAACTGAAGTTGCTGCTGGACAGTAAATAACAGGGTTGAAAAGCTGGAAACAAAGCAAACTTATGAGTTAAAAGTAAATGCAATTGACCCACATGCACTGACATGCGAAACTAAATTATGCTCATTCACACAGATACACGGGGAGATTCGTACAGTTACTTCATACACACACACACACACTCGTTGTGAGTTAGCGGATTCTATCACTTTGTATTTGTTCAATGGCTTTTGGCTACCTTTATACTTTATGTGTATTGATTTGAAATGAATCTTCGTGTAAGCTGAATACTAGCTGCCTCTGCCTCTGCCTCTGCCTTTCCCTTCTCCTAGCCCCTCCCACACCCGACCACTACAATTTCCATTTTCATTTTTGTTCTTTCTTTTAGCTCATAACACTACAAATTGCAATGTTTGTTTTGCATTCTTTGTTGGCATTCTATTTGGTTTTAGCATATAACTTACTGTCATATTTTCATCTAGTCGGTCGCTGTTTCAGCTGGGCGTGGCTAGGAGTCTCCCTACATCCTCCTCTCTTCTCCCTCCCCTACCCACCACTATGTTTCAGCTTTTGTTATTATTGTGCATGCTTCCATTCAATGCTTTTTTCGTATTACTTGTAAAAGTTCTCTCTGGATTTTTCTTTCTTTTTTTTTCTATTTTTTTTTTGTTCTTACTCGCTTGGATGTTGGTTTCTTTCGGGGTACTTTTGCTTCTGGATTTTGTTAACTTTGTTATTTTTGCTTTACAGTTGCTCTGTGTGTGTGTTTGAGTTGTGTGTGTGTTGTGTCGTTTCTGCTGCCGCTCTCGACGCTATTCAATTTTCAATAAAATATGTAAATTTATACCGCATTTCGTTATGCTGGCTGGTCTGACTGCCTTCTGTCTCTTATCTTGGCCCGTTTCTCATCGGCAACAATTTGATAGCTACAAGTTATGGCCAGACCCAGAACCATTCTCTCTCCCACTTTCTCAATTTCTCTATCTATCTGTAGCTCTGTCTATCTCTCTGTTTGTGGCACTAAGCAGCAAAGTATGTTATTAATTTGTAATTTGTTTACGGTTATTTGTGCACAAATCAAAGGGCAAAGATTGAAACTTTGACTATGCTGTCTTGACTGAAGTGCACACTGAACTGATGGCCAAAATCGAACACAAAAAAAAAAAATAAGAGAAGAACTTTATGCTGATGGCCCTCTCACAGTTTCGATTTAGTTTAGTGCGTTGCCAAACACTTCAATTCCCCAAATGACAACTTGAGCGAACATTGTGAAAAGTAAGAGATTTGTTTGAATACAACTTAACAGATTTTATCGGCTGGAGTTTGGCTATTATATCGAATAGCTGCACTCAGTGAGGTAAACAAGCTTTAGAGTGCGTTCAAAGGTATTAAATTAAACGCCAGCATTGATTAATTTAGTTTAAATAAATAATATTTTAAAGCAACCTGTTATTTGACTATTTGGTACCACTGTACTGCTAGCAGATAAACAAATAAATGCGTGTATTTGTATTTGCGTGTGTTTTTAAGCTAATTCGCGGTATGCGCTATAACATAATCAATCAATCATTAAACTTCAATAGTCCTGGCCTAAAGTCAAACAATCAAATCAAATATAATCAAATCAAATAACAATGACAATAGAAAAAGCCTGGGTGAATGGAAGGGCGGGGAGGTAGGGGAAGAGAAAGAAAATTGTGAATCCATTCAGTTGTTTGTTAGACCATTTTGTTGGTATTGTTATTGCTGTTGTTTTCATTTTTCGGCATATATTTGAGTTTTGCATTTTTCAAACAACGCATTCACAGCATTCAATTATTCACTCAGTCATTCATTCAGTCAGTCATTCATTGTCATTCGCTCAGTGTGTATTTATTCATGCATTTGTTTGCTTTTTGACGCATGTTCCCGAAAAATTATGTGCAAACAAACTGGAATTAAAACAAGAAGTAGAAAAAACAAGTGAAATTATGGTAAGTCAAGAGGGTACGACTAAAAGATACCTCTTAAAGTAGCTTCAACAAATGACAGACAGCTACAGATACTTTTCAAAATTTCTATATCTCTAGTTTGTAGTGAGTTTTCTTCTTTTCCATGTTACATACCCCATCACACACCCATTATACCCTTTTTGGGTCACTTTTAATAGGCTCACTGTATAAAAATGTTGATGTGCACACACTTATATATGAATAAAACAAAATAAAAATGTCAAATAAGCGCAAAGTCAAACAAAAGGCGGTGCGATGCGAAGGAACAACAAACAAAAACAACAACAACAATGTGCACATGCAAAAGCAATTTAATTGCGTTGCCAACAACAAAAGGAATTTTCTTTTTGTTTGCTATTCTCATTGTTGTTACGCTTCTTGTTTTTGTTGTTGTCAATGTTAATTTTGTTGGCAGAGAACAAGTTCATAAATAAGTATGCACATAATTTTTTTTTTTTTCGTCTTTTATTTTATGCTTTGTATCTGCTAGACACATTGAGCAAAACGCTCAGTGGCAGCCAAAAAGGCAGCAGCTACTGGGGCAGGGGCAGTGACAGGGGCATTGGCTGGGGGGCAGCCCGAACAACAAAACTCTCAAGTCGCTTTCGACTTACTAAAACAAAAGTTAATTAGAATGCCTCATCATAATGCGAGGCCAACGGAAAGCACAACTCGCAAAATAAAAAACAACAACAACAACAACAAAAAAGTTGCAGGCAGTAAATTAGATTAGCAACAACAAAAACAATAAAAAGCATTAACAACAAAGAGAATGACGCGAACAACGACGTTGACAAACAAATAAACAAACAAACGCAACAAGCAATTAAAAATGTAAAATTTTCTCTTCAGTTTTCCCAAAATTCGTAGCCGCATTTCATTAGCTTTTCAAGTTAAATTAAGCGTTGCATACTTTTAAGTGCTGCGCTTTTAAAGCAGCACACCAGCAAGCAGTTGCAAGCAGTTCAACACTGTACACACGTGTGTGAGCAGAGATTTCTTAAGCTGCCGATTGGAAATATGATTGGAATTGTCTTAAGGCCAGTTTAATAATTATGCACAATAAATAATTAATTAATAGTACGCTTGTGCTGTGTATTAAGCTAACGTAGGCGTAAGACCAGAGGGAATTAGGTTTAAGTCTAATTAATTAATTAGCAAACTGCACAAATATTCACCGCATACTCTAAAGATTAGCTTTGATTGAACTAAAAATAATTCATAATACGTACTGATTTTATTTTTAAATAAAGAATTGAGTGAAATGAAGTGATTTAATTTAGTTTATATTGCTTTCGATTTGGTTAATTATTTGCTGCAGCAGCAACTGTGCTACATCGATTTTCGTTATTGTTTGGCTGACGGTAAACTTTTAACTAACCATAATTTATGATACTCGGACAGTTTGTAGAACTTTTTGTGGTTTGCCCAAGTACTTACTCCTACCGTTTGCTGCTGTTACTTCTGGTGCTGCTTCTTTTCTAGTTGTTGGCATCGTCGTGTCCATGTCTTAAGCTATTTTTAAATGTGCTTTTGGGGTAAAAGTTTTGGCGGCTTGGCGTTTTGACAAATTTTTGGCCAACATCATTTGGCCAAAACTGAATGCTAAACTGAACTGAATGTTGTTGCAGTTTTACCCTGTCGAGCATCGTTTGACGAGGCCCCCTAATGATAGCCCAAAAAGTTGCAAGTGGCAATGAGTTTTTAATGAAGCTGCTTTTGAATACTGAACACTGAACACTGAACACAGAACACTGAATACCCGAGTGCAAATAAGATTTCTGGCCAGAGACTTTAAGTAAATAGAGTAGCCTTAAACTAGTCTTGGCTCAGGCTTTTTTGGTCATATTTTCAACACGGTTGCAAAATAAATAACAGGACAAACTTTTCAATAAATAAAATTAAAAACTTTTCTTCTTTCTCTTTTCGGGCGCAACGGTCAAAAGTTGGTCACCAAGAGCCAGAGATGCCTCCGTCAGAGTTGGGCAAACAAACCGTGGAGAAGGCACAACAAATAAGACACAACAGCGGAAAGTGGAGATGAGAGCACCGAAGAAGGCAAACAAACACCAATTGACCGTAAAAATGTATATATATATATACATATATATGTGTTGCTGTTAAGAGGAATGCCTATAAAGAAGCTACCAATGGAGTCCACAGCAGTCGAGACCATTGAGATAGTGCTGGAGAAGCTGCAACTGAAGCGCTTGAGGTTTGAAAACAATCACCTTGACAGGGTTCCTTATTTTTTTCGGTATTTTTATTTTTATTTCATTTTATTTTGGTCAAGGAATTTCATTTGCCATTCGGCCAAAAAAGTTTTCTGCCTTCCCAAGCCAATCAGTTGGACAACAACTGAGTCAACTGCGGATCGCAAAACGCGTCGCGGGGGCAGCTAAATCAACTGAAAGTTTGGTGCGAAGAAAAACAAAATCAGTTTCGGTAAATGGATGAAAGCTGATGGGGACGTGGTTGTTGCAGGGGCAGAGAAGAAGCGGGGAATATAAACGGGAGGATGCTGTGTGAAGTGCGCAAAATGAATTGGTCAAGTGGAAAAAATTGGCAGTGGCGAAAAACGCGTAGCAGCAGCAGCAGCAGCCATGGGAGCAGTAGGGCAATGCAGTGGCAAAAGTATTGAAATACATTTAATGAAAAAGTTCGACAAGGTCGCGGGGGAGACGAAACACGATGAAAATGCTCAATCTGAAACGTGGACGAAGCAATTGAGCAAACATAGCAAAGTTGATGTGATTTTTGTGTAAGCAACAGCAACAGCAACAACAACAGCAACAACAACGATAACAACAAGTGGAGCACTGCTAAACACTGATTGCGTTTTAATGCCAGTTATGGATGAATTGATGTGAACACACTCGAGCAGCATTTCATGTACTCTGAGCAAAGCATCTTGCTGTCTTCCGTTTTTCTAGTACATAAATAGATGTAGCGTATGTACTTACTAAATATATATACCTAAATATGTATACAGACGAATATGGCATAGAACAAACTGAAGTATCAATCAGTCGAGGGCGTATTTAAGTGGGAGTTGAGTTTGACTTACCTTAAGCTCTGTAGTCAGTAGATACTAGCAACTGAAAGTCCAGTTTCCACAGAAAATTTCAACGAAAGGAGTAAAGAAATGAATAAACACAAAAATAATTAATAAATGAATAAACAAACATATAAATAATTACTTATGTTTATAAATAATATTTTATTTAAGGCAATCAATTACTTGGGAGCTTGTTCTATTTGCGCTTTTGTGGGCGTCACTTCTGTGACTAGCGTAGACGGCTGTCCAGTGTGTTACATGAAACTAAGAGGGATCTGCATGAAAACATGTGTTTTCATTAATTTGATGATGGATGAACTCAGGGCTTAGCCTCAGCAGAGCAGTCAGTATCTCTGCACGACTATGAGATATCCTGTTACCGCAGATAAGACTACATACACAAGCCGTGGGGTAACTTCTAGTTTAATATCTGCAATTGAATCCCATTTTATCCCGTTATATCCCCTTTATTCCATTATTTCCCTTTTATCCAATTTATTGTTACTGTACCCCATTTTACAATAATTATATTAACGTCCCAGCTCCAGTCTTATGACACTAATCATTGTGAGTTGTCACTGTGGATTACAAATCGTTCAGCGTTCACTTTCGGCTGCTGCTGCTGCTGATGAAGAGCTTGATGTTTGCTATTGGTTTGGGCCAAGTTTCTGCAACTGCAGCTGCTAACTGCTAACTGCTTTGAGGTGCATCCCTTGGGCTGACCTTCAGCTGTTAAGTTCGCCGTTTAAGCTTTGCAATGTTGATAACAAATGGAGCAGCTTCGTTTGCCAGTGCAACGCAGAGATATTCTCATTTTTAACTGCTTGGCATTTGCAAACTGCAGCGTCATTTAAACTTTTCTCATTTGCTGGCAGCGCAGCAGCGAGCGATGGGTAAAAACTTTGCCCTACATTGACAGCGGTCGGCGGAAGTGAACAAAGGGCGAGAGTGTAGGGGGAAGAAAAGGGAAGCTAGGTGGGTAAGATCTATATAAGATGCTGGGCCAATGGGGCGGCTACTCGATGTAGCTCGTCATTGTTTGGCCAAACATTTTTAATATGCGACTAATTTGCAAGCAAAAGTCGACGCATTGCGGCAAGCTTCGACTCTGACTCAGCTGCAGCTGCAGTTTGCCACGCCAGGTGGCATCGAAGGAGCAGGTGAGTGCGGTGTGAGGGCTGCTGGTTGGGGATAGCATTGAATTTGAGTTGTGTCCCGTGACAGAGGCTATTGTTTAAATTCAATTCCCGTCTTTGTCGTCTCAACTACTTTGAAAAGTTTGCTACACAGCTTCTTTGCTGCCTTTGGTTGCCTGTTTGACTTTCAGTCTCGAATGATTTACCTTACAAGATAAACAGACGAAGTCGGCGACTCAGCAGCGCAAAGCGGAGTGGGGCAAAGGGAATAGTGTAGTAAGGAACTAGAGATGGGCAGGATTAGATATTGAGTAAATGGGGAAAGCATTTCAAATGTCTACAGCATTTGTATAAGATTTGCTAGCCGATGTATCGAATAGCCTAGTAACATTATTAATGCAGGCCAAAAAGAATGCATTAAAAATGAGTTAAAAAGTAAATCGCAAGTCAGTTTTTAAGTATTTGTTATTAGAAACCTTTCAACAATCTCTAGTTCTTTACGACTGATATAAAAAATGCTTTCTTTTGCTTTTTCCGATACATTATCGATATTAGCATTTTGTTACCCATCCCTAAGCAGCAAAGCAGCAATGAGACTTTGGGCATTGTCTGAACAGCACAAGTTTGACTTTTGTCTTTCGAGTGCCTGCGTCTGTGTGTACTTCCCTGTATGCGTGTGTCTGTGTGTGTTTGTGTGTTAGACAGAGCTTTTGGATAATGCGCTTGAAATTGTTGCTAAGAGTTCTCGCTGGCGCTATCTCATTCTCTCTGCTCTACCTCTCACTCCCTCACTCTCTCCTCACGCTGCTCTGCCGACGCATTGGCAATGCAATTTAAACTCTTTGATAACTCCAAAAAGTGCATTTGGCTGACGAAGCGTCGGCGCCTTCAGTGTTATCAGTGCTGGCAGAGCGGACAAGGGTAAGACAAAGCGGTTAGTGGATGGGGGAAATGGGCGTAGAGGGAGGGGCGTGGTTGGGCCTTGCACCGAAGACACATGAAAACACAATAGCAAAAGTTTGATATGAAACTGCAGCGCAGTCCGCGTCGCGTATTGCAAAACTTTTCAATTGTAATCTTTGCGTCTGCTTCTTTCTCTTTTTCTTCTTTCAATTCTTTTTTTTATCCTATTTGTTTTTTTATACATATATTTCGTGAGCTTTTTTGTTTTCGTTTTGGTTTTGGGTTTTCTACTTTTGTTTTTTTTATTTTGCCACTTTTGGTCTATCTGATTGCATTGAATTTTGAACGATGCCTGGTCGATAAATTGCCAAACATTTGCATTCGACTCTCAAAAACCAGCTAGAAAATGCAATGAGCTTTGTGCAAAAACTTGAATTCAATTCGCCGATAAGTTGAAATTTAATCTACCATTGGAGTGTTGGAGTAATGTATACCGCGACCCCGTTTCTGCAGTATATGTCAATGGGAATCCTTCCAGACTGCATTTAAGGTGAGTGGAATCTTAGTTCTCCTATAGTCTACAGTCTACAGTCTACAGTCCACAGATTTAAAATTGAGTTAAAATATGTCCAAGCTTATATTAAGATTTTATTCTGATCATTTTGGGGTTCATGTCGAGATCTCGTTTTAAATGTATGAGTCATCATATTAAAGAACTGCTGTTGATTTATGTTGTATATTTTGAAAATATGTGTGTGTTTTCTTAGTTTTGTTAGTCATCGCGCATTTGGCAACACTGTCAGACGTCAACCTGCTAGCTGTCAACACAACTAGCTGCGCTCTTCCTCACTTCTCCCCGCTCTCCTGTCTTTCTTTCACGCTCTTGAAACTTTGCTGTCTTATTCGTAAAGTGACCATAGAATTCCGTTAAGTTAAAGCCAAAAACCAAGCCAATTGGAGAAGCATTGACAATGTCGCAGTTTCAAAATATGTCACGTGCTCGAATGTCCGTCGTTCCGTTTGCCAATAACTGAAGGGACACATGTTCCAGTTGCCACTTTCTGACACTCCGCTGTCGCTTCCTCAGCTGTCTCTGCCCCCGTGTTGCCCCGGCTTGAGTGCCATTCTGTCAGCAGCTTCCGCTTGATGCCCTTTTTCTATACAGAATAAAAAAAAAAAAACTTGTCACTTTTTACGCGCAGCTGCAGTTTATTTTAAGATTGGCCGCGCACTTTGTCGCCTTGTTTTGGCTTACTTTCCGCTTCCCAACTTGTTCTCCTGCTTCTTGTTGTTGTGTTGTGTCCTTTGGCTGGCCGAAAAAGTTTTCGTTGCCGCCTGTTTACCTTCTGGCCCCCGTTTTGCTCTTAACACTTGTCGCTACTTTTTAGCTATTTTGATTTTTAAGAAACAAAAACTGAAAACTTTTTCGTTGCTGATTTCTTTTGCAATTTTCAACGGCGCAAGGCCTCGACTTGACCCGACGGAGATCAGCACGAGACGGAAGATAGGGGAGGTGAGAGCAGTGGCAACGGGAATGTCTCCATCATGTGCGAAATAAGTTTCACACTTAACGACATAACAAGTTTTGGAGAGCGTTTCCGACATCCTTGTCCAGGGTTGTCAACGTTATTAAGCAGGTCATTGCATCAAGTGTCCAGGGCTGCACTTGCAGTTGTCAACAGCTGAGCTTATAGTTTTAAATATCTGCAGTTTCGAAGACACTTAAAGTTGTTTGCTTCGTAAATTGTACAACTTAAACTATGCTTATAATTTTCTAAGACTCTTTTGACTTCTGTTTTAGACAAGAGCTTGAAGTTAGTCGTGTTAAATAGTTGAATATTTTATAGTACCTATCAACCAAATACTTCTGGCTGTGCAGCCCTGGTCATAGCTTAAAGTGTTATGGTTCACATTGTGGTCGCTGGCTGTCCTAATGAATATGACGATCATTTTGTGTGTTGACTGCATTCTATAGAACTGCACGGGGGCGTGGAAGGAAGGCGGGCAGAGTAGTGCCACTGTAGACAAGCGGGGCAAGCGGCACGGTCATCAGCGGGGCCACAATATGTAATTTAATTTCATGCATTGCCTGGCTAATGCGCTTTCGCGCTTAAAAGTATGCTATAAGTAAGGAAAGTGCGCAAATGTGCTTAACAAAAAATAAAAGTTTCTTCTTTTTTGTCAAAAAGGGGCGTTTGGCAGCGGTAAGGGGCGTGGTGTGGCGTGGAGGGGTGGTCGCTAGTGTCGTGAGGCAGCGGCCTGGAAACAATGCGCGACATTCAGGCGACATTGTTGCCAAAGCTTTTTACAACTCACATGAGTCCCCCCACTCTGCACCGCCCTACCATCGCTCTCCCTCTCCCTTCTCCCTAGTCTTCTCAGTCTTGTGCTTTTACTCTCTTCTCGCATTGTCATTTGTTTGCGCCGCAGCAGTTGTAGCATATTATCTAAATGTGTTGCATGCGTGTAAGTGTATGAGTGTCTGCGTGTGTGCGTGTGTGTGTGTGTTTGTTTTAGCATTCTATGATTTGTTGTTGTAATGTGCTTTAATGTGAAAAGTTTTTAATGCTTAAGCTGCGCATCGCCGACGTCGCTGCTTCACTCGCGCTTAAACCCAAAGAATGAGAACTAAAGCGGGGAAAAGAGCGAGGAGAGGGGACAGCTGAAGACGCTACTCATAGCGCCACTCACACACACACACACGCACTCATTTTCTTTGGCTTAGTTCTGTGTGCTTGCTGCGTTAGTTGGCAACTTTTATTTGTGGTTTTTTTATGTAAATGCGCCCAAGTGATAAGGCAACTTTTCGGCTACTGCACTGCGGGCTGTGGGCGGGGCAGAGGTTAAGAAGTGGGCGGAGGGTCGGCAACTGACAACTGGTAGCTGGGAGGGCCAAGGGGACCCCCCAAGTAGGAGGCAGCCAGCGACTGTTGCTGTCATGTATCTAAAAGCAGCAACATGAACATGTTGCCAAATGCCATTTAAGTTGTTGTTGTTGTTGTTGCTGCTTGGAAATTAAATTTCAGTGACTTTGTTGTTTATTTGCAGCTTGGGAACTCAACGAAAGGGTATTATGACTTTCAAATTGGCTCAGTATGGGCTTGGTCAACTACTTGCCACCAAATGGAGGCAAATTCCACATGACTTTTGGTCTGTGACTCTTAATTAGACTGAGTATTACTGAGATTATACAGTTTTGGAATTTCTTTAAGTAAACGTATTAAAAAACTTGGTTTGAAGATCAGTTTTCTTGTTATTTAAATTGTAGTGTAATTAGGTTTTAAGTAGTTGATTTAAAGTTTAGTTTAGCTAATAAATCAAGTGTTTAACTAACCACAATGTCATTTTCTTTGTATGTTTAACTCTTTGGCTTTTAAGTTCAACTTGAAGGCCAATTATTTCGTAATGCTTGAGCCAAATTCTTAATAAAACATTTAATTCGTCTAATTAATAAGCTATTTTTGGCTTTGGCAGCATTAATTTATTACAACCACAAAGAAAAGAAAATCAACTACTAATAAATATGAAAATCCTTAAAGCTAAAAATCTTCTAAGCTCCCTTAATGGACTAACATTGAATGTTTAATTACAAATGAATTTCTCGACAAATTATCTAAATGCTTACATAATTAATTGAAATGCCAAAGAGCTTTCAAGTCAAAAGAGTTCAAATGACGAATATTGCAGGTGAAATAAAATTAAATGAAATATTTTGTAGTGAGCAACAAAAGTGAGTAACACAAAGTGACAGGACAAAGGAAATTTGCAGGTGAATGAGGCAGAAGAAATTAATGCAAAATTAAAAGTTCGTTAGGGATTCTTTAAGTTTTAATAATCAAATATTTTAACTTTAATTAGACTGTGCATAAAATGATGAGGAATTAAAAAGAGTACGATACAGGGCTATAGAAGGATACAGGAGAAGAGATATCAGCTCCGTCGCTCCTTTCTCTTGTGACCCACCATTATCAGTCACTCAATAAGTCAACCTGCAACGATTGTTGAACTTATCTTTAAAAATTATTAATATAAACTTAGTCAACTATTATTTGGTTTATAAATAGAGTATTTCAACTTCCTTGCGGCACATTTCGCATTTTCTTTTAGTTTTTCCTTCAGTTTCTCGCTCTGTCAGACACTTACAGTACCAGTCACTGTGTGTGTGTGTGCGTGTGTGTGTGTAAATTAGAGAAATTTACGTTTATTATTATTTTTAGTGCTAGTCGCTCGTCATAGTCGTAGTTGTCTGTGCTTCCTCTCTCACCCCTCTCTCTACCACCATCGCATTTCCCAACTCTCGCACTCAACTTTTAGTCCATTGTGTCGTGGGCTCATCCAGAACTCATCTACCCGGACATCTGTGTGATATTTATGTATGTTTTGCAGCAAGAGTTTTTCTCTCTCCGTCTCTCTTCCTAACACTCTTTCTCTTGCGCTCTTGTCGCCTTTTGTGTATGCCATTCATGTGTGGACAGAGATAACATGGCAAACGATGCGTTGTGGGACTCCCACGCCCCTTGAGCTACAAAAAGGGGGCGGAAAGCAGCTTTGAATATGAAATGCGAGTGCAACTTTGGACTCTGCGTGATAATTATGGGCGCTGCAGGCGATAATTGCCCACTAAATGTGCTATAATCAAGCACATGTGTGAGTCTTTTCTCTGTGTGTTTGAGTCTCTGTTTGTATGTGTGTGTGAGGATACCACAAAAACCAAAACAGAGTTGAAAAAGTTTTAGCCAGGCCTAGGAAAATGCTGATGCGACTGTTCCCTGGTCAGGAATTATTCATGCTGTTTGGAGAACCTCGAGCACTTGAGTCGAAATTTTGTGCCATGTTTAATTGCCATCACCCACAAGAATACACAGAGCGGAAGCAGCAAGAAGAACAAAGTACAAAAGGACGAAGAACGAAGGAGGAAGAAGGTACTACGAAAGCTGAACAACAGCAAAAAGCGTCAATAACAATATAAAAGATATTAAAAAATTTGTGTGCCGTTTCGGGCAACAGTTGAGTAACGACTCCCATTCGTCCAACAAGAGTTTCATCCAGCTCCAACGACTGAGCTTGGGATGAATCTCTGGGCAAAAAGTTTACTCATTTTTATTTAAGCCTTAAGTTGGTGGTTTTTATGCTTCCTTATTGTTGTGCCGGCAGCTTTGTCATTTTTAAAGGCAACATTATTGGCTTTCGTCAGATAAGTCCCGGCCGTAAACTATTTTTCTTGCATTTACGTGACGAGTGGGCCAACTGCTGCCTCACTGCCTGCCTGGGCCACTTCTCGTCAAATGCGAAAAATATTATGCCTTATCCTTTTTAATAGTCAATCGTTTTGCCATTTTCCCTGGTGTTGCCGCAAAAAAAAGGGCAGAAACAAAAAGCATTTCATATATATTTACCACTGTGTGTATATTTATAAAAAAAATAAGAGGAATTAATTTAATTTTAATGCTCGTTGCGTTTGTTGGGGATTTGTGAAGGGTTGCGAGATTGCCAATCCGCTCGACACTTGGGATTGGGCCTTATCAGCGATGCAGCTAACCTAAGCCAGCAAATGGGTATATCAGCGAGGAAGGAGACAGAAGAGAGAGATGCGAAGAGACACGCTTAGAAACGTAGGTGTTGTCAGGTGTGTCGCCTGTTTTTACCTTTTTGCGTTATTTATTGCAGTTTAAGTGAGTTGTCAGAGTAAAGCAGAGAAAGAGAGAGTGTTGCCAATGTAACCAGTGTTGCCACTGTGACCAGTGGCAATGGGTAGGAAGAGGACAGACAGCGACAGCGACAGCAAACACAACGCACACTTGACATGCGGGCTGGTCTGGCTTACAGCTAGTTCAGACTTACACACATATCTGGTAGATAATGTGTTTTTAATTGAAACTTAAGGCTCTGGCTGAAACTGCAACGACTAAAGGGAACAGACCGGAAAACGGTTGGCGCTTTATCAGAATTAATTAAATATCTTTCAGGCACTTATATTATAGTGTAAGATTTAGCTAATGCTACCTAGGAATAATATGAACAGGAACTTGAATTAAGGTAGCAATGGGTATAAAAATATAAGTAGAAATAGCCAAATGAATATGAATATAAGGGGGGAAATGAATAGGAATTATATTCCTAGTGAATATAAAATAAGGTAACTTTAAGTAAACGATTAGAAAGTCGAATTAAAACAAATAAATTGGCAGCTACAAACTTTAAAATAAACTTTCGCTAAACCAAACTGTACTGTCACCATTAAATTAGTTAGTAAGCTAAGAGCCAAGTAATACATCACTTGGTTAAAGCGTCTCTAATAACACTTTGTGCATAACTCAACTGTCTGCCATAAAAGATTTCGGTTCTCGCGTTAATCATAAGCCCAGTGAAATGAAATTCTTGAAACTTTTTTGAAGATACTCACAGTTAGCAGTTGTATCTGGTATCTTGTATCTCATAGCGCGTGTTTTGTCTACCTACTGTCTGCCTATTCATCTATCTAGTTATTCATCTTACAACCTCTTTTGGTAACTGCTTAGCTGCTGAGCAGAGCAGCTCAGCTCAGCTCCTGTTGCTGTTGTTGTTCTTGTTTTCTTGGTTCTGGTTTCCTCGGCCTTTTGTGTCAGGTACTTGGCTGGTAGCCTTGGACCAACACTTTTCACGTTGCGCGAAATTTATCATGATTCCATTACATAATTAAATCCGTTTTAATAGAAACTTTCCACATCTTTGTTGTTGTTGCTGCTGCTACTGCTTTTGAGATGTATTTGGTAAAGTTTCCCAGGGCGAAATTGAAAAACAAAACAGCAAAGGCAGCACCAAAGTTGTCGACTGTCTGCGTTGGCGCCGCCGTTGCCGTTGACGTCGCAGTCGCAGTCGCAGTCGGAGTTAGCGTCGCAAATGAAATTAAGAAAGTAACCAAAGAAGAGAGCTCGCCAAAGTTGTTGCCTCCACCCCTACACCCCCTTCTATCCAACACACACACACAGACACCTATACGAAGGAGCTTGGTGAAATGCTTTGCTTTATCTGCTGCTGCCATCTCTTTTCTGTATCCATGTGCACTTCACTCTGTCTCCCTCTCTCCCACTCTCTCGTCTTGTCTTCCATCTCAATCGCCATCTTCATTCCCGTTAGCCGCTTGTCGCTCTGCTTTTTGTCTTGATAAATTACCCCGTCCTTGGCAGCGACGCTGGCGACTGGGGCGACACACAGTAAAGTGATATTTTTATTTGAAAGTCTTCTTCACTTTCCCACCAAAAAAGTGTCTTCTTCCCGCTTCCCTCTACCTACCCCCCTTCAGCAGTCGACATTTTTAAATCTTGCCAAATTGTTAACGATGTGAAAGTTGCCACTGAAGCGGTAGGCGGCACACAGAGACGACAGAGACACTGGCATTGGGGGGTATTCCTCGGCAGACGACAAAGTTTAGTAAATGAAAATAATTTTCAGTTGGAAAATTATTTAAAGTAGTTCATTAAGTGGCTGCATTTTTAGACAATTTTAACTATTTGTTAACTATTTCATTTCGCTATTCTGTGGTTAACATTCTGATTTCCACTCGGTGTGTGTAAATAAAAGTGAATTATTAAATAATTTACTCATAGCTCAGGCGTAAATTTCTGCTAAAATAGTCATATATTTTTAGCTTTATTATATCGATAAAATATGCTTCAAGTTTGCAGCATTAAAACTTGTTTATGACTCGTTTTACTGCTCTGTTTTTGCTGCTTTTCCTATAAACTTCAAGTTGGGATTTACCTGTGCAGCAGTTGATTGAATGAATTAACATTCATCATGCCAATTTTGCCAATGAAATTGAGAATTGCTTGTACAGCTGCTAAGCCCAGTAACTTAAATACATTTATGCCCCACCTTGTGTGCTATTAGTTTATAAACATTATAAGTTACATTGCATAAATTGTGTTACGACATTCTGGATTTATTGAGTCGCCTTTTGCCTCCTGCTAATTGTTGCAAACATTTCACAACTTAATGATACTCTTTTGTTTTCAAAACTGTAAACTGAAACATGTAAGCATTTTTCTATTGTTATTCATATTCTTTATTGCCCAAAGAGTCTCAAGTGTTATTTTGTTTGTTTGTTTGCTGGTAATCAACAAATCCCCAATGTGTTGCATATTTTTGGCCTTAGATAAATGTTAGCTGCCCTGTCTCTTTCACACACACACACACACCGTCGCTCTCTATTGTTGACCAGCTTCAGTTCGGTTTTAGCCATTGTCATTAAGGCTTGCAGGAGCTGCAGCTGGAGTAGCTCGAGTTTGGCCCAGCTGAGCTGAGCTCTGCTCTCGCACATTGCATAAATTTGGGCGCTTAATAACATTTTAATTGTTGTTGTGGGCTTTGACCGTTGCAGCGCATTCGAGCGCTTACCAAAAAAAGTTCATTCGCCTCTCACTCCACTCTCCTGTCCAATAACTGCGCATTATTATTATCATAATGAGCGTGCGGTCGACGAGTTATTGTAACTCTTTTCCTCCCACTGCCCTACTCTATCCCTACCACCCTCCCCTTCACTGTGTTTGTGTATTTGTTGAAAGGATTGTTGCATAATGTGGCTGCGTTGGCAGCCCGCAAAGCATTCAAAATTATGCATGCTGCGGTTTTTTTTTTCTGTTTTTTTTTTTTTGTGTTCAGCATTGTTTTCGGTTCGTTGTTGACTTTTTTCTCCTTTCGCCTGTTTTTCTTTTTTTATCGTTGAAAAAATTCAAGTTGGCTTGGCGGGTCTATTTAGATTTAAAATAGGGCCACGCCTCGGTGAGTTTATTACCGTAAGCGAGTTTAAAGCGGTTACGCCAAAGCCTCAGCGGAGTGCTGGTAAGTGTGGACGGTTGGCAGGGGGGTGTGGCAGCCCCTACTGCCACTTGGCTTATCAACTTGCTATTAAATCTTCTCCCAAAACCAAAAAAAGTAAAGTACAAACTTTGGCCTATGTCTCTGCTCAGCTCAGCTGCCTACTGGCCGCCCCCTGCCACGCCTCGCTGATAAGCAAAAATTTTCTGTGCAAATTTATTTGATGTGTTTTATTGTGCTGTTAAATTTCGCGTGGCGCACAAAATGCCACAAACTGGCAAGCAGAAGGACACACAGCGGCACTTACTTACACCTACAGTACCGCTCCCCCTTTCCACTTCCCCTTATTGCAATCCATTTCCCTCCCTTTACACCTCTGGCATTGTCTTCAGCTCAGTTGGCTCCATCAGCCTGGCCGTTTATCATTTGCAGAGCTCTTGGTTCCCATTTTTCTCAGTTCTCAGTTAACAGTTCTCTAGAAATCGTTTTGTTTATTTTCTATTTTTAGCTATTTTCATTGTTTTTCTACTCGTTGTTGTTGTTTTTGTTCCCGACAACTGTCAGCCAAGTTCATTAAATGGCCAAGATGAAAGCAGGTAAGTCTTAAGATTTGCATTCAGCAACTGAATACAAATAATGTCTCTGTGTCTCTGTGTTTATAAACAGATTGTTAACATTTAAAGTAATCTCATAATTTTATACCTCATTTCCGGTAAGACAACACAATTTAATGCTCTAAACAGCGAACTTCAGACCATAGACAATAGATTTTAGAGAGATGTTTACGACTGTTTATATTTATATGCACTAAAAAGTGGGGCAAAACATTGTTTATTATTAATTATGATGAGGAAAGATGTTAAATAAATCAGATTATATTGAAACCCTAATAAAAATATATTAAGAGAACTACGAAAATCACTTTATATAACAGCTCAGTATTGATATAAAATTCACTAAGATTTTTTTAGTTTGAAGTTTTTTCTGATTTCTTTAGCACTTATTAAACCCCTAAATTTAGCCATAAAGTGGCTATACTGCTGACTCAGTCTACAACTGTGAGTTTTAAAATCGATTGCAGTTTTATAGTCATTGGAAATAATTGCCACTAAATATATTAAAGCACATTGAACACAGCAACTCACCTATAAATACCCTTATACACACACCCCTTTTCGCACACTCACATTTAGACCATAAACAAGGCATTATCAACAGGCGGACAAAAGGCAGAAATGCAGCTGCCTTTGTGGATTATCGTTTATTGCATTATTTTTATGCGATGAACGCGCGTCGATTAGAAACTAAAAATGTATTTTCGTATTTCGTATATCTGGCATTTCTGGTGTGTTCTCTGCTTTTGCTGGTTGACTGTTGTTGCCGTTTTGCCATTGCCATTGCCCCACCAACAACAAGCCAAGCGAAATGCAATAAAATTGTTGAGCAGCAATGAAGGAGCAGCAGGGAAATGGAGAGAAGTAAGGAAAACGAGCAAATGGCAATCGCATTTTCTGCATTGCTTTGCCAAGGCACATTGCAACATGAGCAGCAGCAACAGCAACAGTAGCAGCAGCAGCAATCGGTAGCAACTATCAGCAGTTAACAACAATATTGGCACCTTAGCTGGTTACTCGACTGTCTGCCTTTACTTTCCTTTCCTTGTCTTGCCTTGCCTTGGCTCGCCTGGTTGGCTAACTGTGAAATTGTGGCCATAAAACGTGCGCATTGCAAGTGGCAAAAAAGCTGCCACAAAGTATGGGAAGCAGCAGCAGCAGCACACACTTTAGTTGCAGCAAACCCTGTTACTGCCAACTGCTCAAACAATACAGCAGACAAAAATCTTGTACACCACACGGCGTATACGTGTTAATTTAAGCCAACTACGATTAGACAGACAACAGACATCTGCACAGATGGACGTTCAGTCAGTCCGTTTAGCCAGTTCACTCACTCACTTACCCAGTTAGTCCACACTTTTGGCCAACAAACTCGACTTTTGGCCTTACCAAATTGCCCGTCTTCAGCGTCTATAAATTTTCGAGCTGTCAGTGCAATTGCGGGATTTGCGGACTGAGTTTTGTGTTTGAATTCTGTGTATTTCAGTTTTCGGGCTAAGTGCATTTTGCTTAGCCGTTTTCAATTTGACCATAGCTCTTGTGTGAGTGTTTTCCTATTTTTTTTCTGTTGTGGGGGGCCAAAACACAGTGTTTTCGCGGGGCAAAGCGTATAAGTAATGATGTGACGATTTGGCAGCCAACGAGCCAGCGACAAGCGAAACTGGCCACTAAACACAGTTCACAGTTCAGACTCGGAGATAGAATTCTCTATGCTACACACCCCCATTCAATCTCCCACACCCTCTTCCTCTCCCCCTTCTAGCTTCAGCTCACTCTGCTCTTTCATCAAAGTCGGCTGCAACGGACAAAACACATTTAGTTTATGTGGGCGTTTTGCTGGCAAAGGAAGACATCGAGTTCATTGCACCGCATCGAGTTGCCAGTTTCGAGTGCAGAGCGTCGAGTGTCGGTTTGTGTTGCATAGTTCAAGGCTCTCTTTGTTTGTTTTTAAAAATGTTTATTTGTCCAAAGCACCTTAGCTATGACATTTAGTTGGTCATGATCAGAGAGAAAATTAAGCTATCACTATATAACGAATTTTTGCAATTTATTGAATGATTAGCTTAAATTTCTTAGTTAAAAAATACAGCAGTTGTTTATATCTGTAGAATTTTGACTAAAGTCTATCACTAAGTAAGTCGGTCTTTACTGAAAGTTGATTATCTTAGTAGTTTTTAATAATTTTGTTAAGTTTTCTCCGAGCTTAATATAAATTGCCTTCACTTTAAGTATACTGGAACATTATTTAAATTTAAGACAGGACATTCAAATTAACTGATCAGAGAGTCTTTTTTATTAGGAATCAAAAGAAAAGTGATTATGCCCTTTAAAATTTTGAGATGTGAAAAAGGTGAAAACATTTTAAAAAGTTTTGATTGCAGCATCATATTTTTAACAGACTTTCAAGAGTTTCATTATTTTCAGAACTTTTTAAGGGAATTTCCTTTACCACTTTTTTTCAAAGACTTTTGGGTTGATTTATGCAACATTTAAGCATTAAATTGCATATTTTATTAATAAACAAAGCTTAAAGAGTATACAATATTTGCTCAACGCCTGTTTTGGCTATTTTGCTTATTTGTTGCTGCTGTGAAAGGAAATTTCCTTTGGCATGCACTTTGGGCATACATTTCGAATTGGGATGTTTAGCCGTGGGTGTGTAGGGAGGAGACTAAGAGAGGGAGGACCAGTTTATTCGGTATTTTGGCCAGCTACTTGTTTAGTCTTGTTGGCCCGGCTGATAAATTGTTTCCGCAGAGCGTTGCACGTAATTGCTGGCGGATCGATGAAAAGAAGCTTAAAGGTTTTATTTTCCTTTATTTTTTTTGTCAGCTAAAATAGGGATGCCATGGGGCAGAGAGAGGCGTGGCAAAGAGCGGTGGGGACGAACTTGTGCTGGTGCTGGCTGTTTGTGACAAGGCCAACTAATTTGTACACTTCATTTGGACAGACAAAAAGCAAACGACAGTTGCCAAAATAAGACAATTCGCAGAACGCAGAGTCAACTCATTGCCGCTGGCAGCAGCGCTAATGTTGCTGCTGTTGTTTCTGCTGTGGATGTTGCTGCTGTTGATGTTGCTGCTATTTGCCGTTGGCTGTGTGAAATGTAATGCAATTTCATGTCAAAAACTAACAGAGCGACAGGCAGAGCACGAAACTTTAAAGTGATATTTTTGTGTCGGTTTGTGTTGTGCACCTGTCGAGTAAATGTTGTTGTTGGTGTCTTGGTTTTTGTTGTCACTGCAGTAGCAGCAGCAGCAGCAAAAACAACAGCAACAGCAGCGAACACAAATGCCAGTCATGCGTTGCAAGAAAACAAACTTCTGCCATCCTTGCCACTTTGCCACACTCCATTGTGGCACTGCTACTTTCTCTTCTTCTTCTGCTTCTTCTTGCCTGCTGCTGCTTTTGATTCTTCATTCTTAACCGCAGCAACATGACGCTTACTTCCGCTTTTAAGTGTTAAGCAAAACACACACACACACAACAGCACACACCCAAACGAATCACACACCAGACACACTCTTAGTTATTGTCACTGTCCTTTGACATGCATGTCTCGGTCTTTAGTCGTTTAGGCCAATGCTTGCTAGTCCCCCCAATCCCCTTACCGGCACACACCTGAACTGTCTGCAGTTTTGTCAATGGCTGCCTGACATTCTGCCTCTCTGTCTGTCTACTCGCCTTCAAAGCAAGCACTGAAGTTATGACAAGACAAGAAGTTCGATACACTGAAAAATAAGTTATTTTCAAATAAAATACATTTGTGGTTTAAATGAACAAAAAAAAAACACAGAGCAGAGATTGTTAAACAAAGTGTCACTTATTTTTCTTTTCTTGAAACACTTTCTCAAAATTCAAAGAATAATATTTTCCTCCATAAATTCCTAATCTGCTTTTGACATCTATGGTTTTGCTTCTTATTTTTATAGGTTTATGCTACTGGTGTCTGTTTAAGATCAGAAATCTTGTATCTCAAAACAAATAATCGAGCTTGTAACATATTTTCTAAAAGTGTAGTCTTGCCACGCCTTCCGTCTTGGCGCCTTGTGCTGTTGGCGCTTGGCGAACGCTTCTTTTCTTGAAGCCAGCAACAGGAAGAGGAACAGGAGCTACGGCAAAACTAAAAGTGCAAAAGGAAGCGTTAAAGGTGATTCACTTGTTTGTTGCTTGTTTGTTTGCAATTTGTTGTCATAATTTGTTGTTGTTGCTGTTTCTGCTTCTCGTATTTGGTTGTCGGATTGGGCTTACGTTGCAAATTGTTATGGCAACACTGTATCGTCGTTTCTCTGCCAGGAGTTTAAGAGATATAAAGAGAGATAGCAAGGGGGGAAAAGAAGGCAGAGAGAGAGCGAGAGGAGTATGAAGTTGGCAACCTGCAAACGACAGGCAACTAAAATACTGGGTAACATTGCACTTGTTCTTTGTGGAATTACTCGCTTATACGCTTTGTTCTAGTATTTGTTTTTATTCAAAAATGATTGTAAGGAAATGCATTTAAATTTGGTTATTAAGTTATGCACAAAATACATTTGTGAATTAAAAAGAAAAGTATCAGAGAAGTTTTTGGACTACAAAAATCTAAATTCATTCTAATATTTCGTATACTTTATGTCATTTAAGAATTAATATAATTTTTGTCCAGCGCTAAAATCTCTGTGTTGTATCAAAAGGAGCACATTTTTCTCAGATTTTGTAAGCTAAAACCAAGCACATTCATCACATTAAACATTGACCAAGTTTGGCAACTACTAATGACCTTAACAATGTCACTCGTCTGTGTTGAGATCATTTGCCAAATTCCATAAACAACAACATTTACGTGATATTTTCATTTGCATTCACAAAGAGAGACAAATAGTCTGTAAGGAGATTGCATTCTATATATAGGTTTACATATATATTTATATACCCAAATCTGTAAGAACGTATGTAGGTGTGTGTGTGTTTGTGTTGTGCTCGTTTAATACCCCGTTCTGTTGGCCATATCAATTTTGTTTGGCTCGCTCTTGGCTCGCATTATCGTTAAAATTGTATTGGATTGGGCCAACATGCTTTGCTGACTGCGGACCATTGTGGCCCAGAGTCCAGCTTCAATTCCAAGTATCCACATTCACATTCAGCTTGTGTAACTATGTGTGTGTAATTGTGTGTTCGTCAGTGTGTGTGTGTGTGTGTGTGTAAGTGTGTATGTTTATAGATTTTCCGTTATAGCCACACGAACTTCTTCTTAAAATGCGATTTTCAAGATTTTTTTTCTCGTACTGTTGTTGTTTTGGCTCGTTTTGGCCACCGCCATTTCAGCCTTCTTCTTGTTGACGCTGATTTTAAGCTGCCACTCTCACTACCTCTCTTTCGTTACACTCCATCTCTCTCTCTCCCGCTGGCTCTCCTTCTGTCTGGCTTTCTCTTTTACTTTGCTTGGGCTTGCATGTGTCAAAAGGTATTTTAATGTTCAGTTTCGTGTTTTTCAACATTTTCTCAGCATTTTATTTTTCTTGCTTTGGGTTTTCTATGCGATTTGAAGGGCCAACTCGTTACTAAGGGTTAGGAGGGGGTTGGGGTCGGACTAGAGTCGAGTCGAGTTGAGTTCAGTTCAGTTGAGTCCCGTCTTGTGTGCAGGTAATGTGGCACTTGGCTAAAATGGTGTGTGAAATTTTATGCGAAATGGCTTAAGATGTTGTTGTTGTTGCTGCTATTGCCACAGTTGTTATAGTTCTCGTTGTTGTTCAGGTTGTTGTTATTGTCGTGCTTGTTGTGCTGATATTTCTGGAACGGAACACAATCATTCTGCTATGTTGCACATAAAAAGTTACGTTGAGTGGCACTATACTGTAGGTTTGCGTGTATTTGTGTGTGTGTGGCCAGATTCAAAGAGCTGCAATGGATCGGATTGTTAGTGGTTTGGGCCAAAAAGGGGTATCAGCAAAATGATGTTGTGTACAACGAGGGCAGTTACTGTTGTTGTTGCTGTTGCTGCTGCTTCTGTTGCTGATGATGACATTTTTCGTTTTGGTCTCTTCGATTGCCATTGGACAGCAGAAGGGGGGAGACAAAATAAAAGAGCCAAATGTGCAAAAAAGGATTAGTTAGTTTTCTTTGGCTTGGGCCCAAGTCACTCAATGTTGTTAGTTGCTATATGGGCAAAATTCGATTTCGCTTTTTCTTTGCGTTTTTTTCCATTATGCGTATTGTTGTCAGATTTAACTGAGCACCTAAAAGTACAGGTCTCAGATCCTTAAAGGGATTATGCATAAGAAATGGCTTAATTTTCAAGTTATTTGGACTTTTCTTGCAAATCAAAGCAAGACAATTTTTTTTTGTAGAGAAAACTTCCCTTTTTCATGCTATTTATTATAGAAAATTAAACACTCCTTGGTAATTTAATTAAAAATCCACACTGCTCAAAGGTAAAAACTTTTATTTTGAAGTATAGAGAAGTAAATTAGATTTCCACTTGCTTTTAGCCTAACTAACATGAGCACAGTGCTCACATAGGTGTCAAAACTCTTTTTTGTCAAAACACATGAAGTGTAACACGTCAGGTGTAAATATTCAATTAGCAGTACACAAATACACAGCAAAGGCAAATAACTAACAATGGCCACAAAAAATGGAGCAAGAGAACGAACTTACAACTGTGTTGGGCATTCATACACTAAATTTTACTTTCAAAGAGCGAGAGGGGTAGAGTTTAAAATGAAATACGTTGTGGAAAATGATTTTTATTTAATTTTCGCACCTGTTTTCAGGGCAAATAAGTTTCGTATTTTAATTCTCATTTGAATTTCACATGCATTTCAATTTGTTTTGCCGTCTTTTTTTTTCAAGTCGATAACGCGTTTCGAGTATCTTTTGGGTTTTTTGTAAATTCCCTTTTTTCGTTTTTTTCACATTTTCGAATTTTTTCATTCCCATGAGATGTTTTACATGTCAAAGAATTTTCGCACCAATGTGTAACTGTAGGCGTTGTGGTGACGCAGCGAGGGAAAGAGCAAAACTGTCCCTGCCCCACTCTACACCACTCCCTTTCCCCCCCTTTCAGCCAGTGTCTGTCTATTTTCAGCGGGTGTGTGTACATATTTTTTGGACATTTCAATTGTAAATTGCAATGGTAAGGTTAACAATTACAGTAACAATGCTTGAATGCCTGAATGGCATCATCATTTTTACAATGCTGATGATCATTATTATTAAAATTATTTTAATTATTATCGTGCTGGCTTCTGTCTGTCATCGTCGTCATCATATTTTGCAAATTGCTCGTAAAAATGGCTTTTAATTGCACGTGTAAAAAGGGTTCGCTTTAAATATGCCAGCACTCAGTCAGGTGTTCAGCTAACAGCATTTCTCCCTCCCCCTTACCCCTTTACCATGCTCCTGTTATCCCCTCTTCATTTATTTCGTCATCTTTTGACTCTCAACTGTTGAAATTTAAATGCTGACGAGATTAATTCAATTAACCTCCGCCAGACCAAAAGGTGAAAGTGAAACGAAATCTGAGTGAAAATTTCATGGGTGAAAATCATTTTAGAGTTTCAACCGCCACACAAGCCTCGGCTCTCAGTCTCCGTCTTCGACTCAGTCTTTTGAATCTTTAGGATTCTGCTGGGGTTGCTGCTGTTTTTGCTACTGCTTTTGCTGCTGCTTTTGCTGCTGCTTTTGCTGCTGCTTTTGACACTTTTAATTGGTAGGCGTAGCAAATCATTAATTATATTTCGAGACCAAAATGCATGTCACTCAGAGCACAGTGAATAGCGAATGTTTTTGGTTTGGGCCACAACATTAGCAGCTAGCAGCAATAGACCAAGGTCTTTGCTTGGATACAACAGCAGCAAAAAACAGCCAACTCAATAACTAACTTTAAAGCCAGCTAATTTACGTTGTCTAAAATTCTGTTTGAATTTCAACTGAAATTGAAATTTGCTCTATAATTAAAGTTAAGCTTTGCGCTGAAAACCTAGCAGGTTGAGTGAGAATTTAAGCAGGTTCCTTTGGCCAACAATGTGATTCAGATTCAACCAACTAAAAACTCTTTAACCTCATTTACGTAGCATAAGAAAATTCCCAACAGCGGTACATATTTTCCACTCTCCAAAAAGATTCTTTAATAAATAAATTATTTAAAATTTGCAGCTTTTTGCGGTGAATCAAGTTGGTCATTAACAATTCTCTAGTCCCAAAACTGCAGCTCAGTTCATTAACAATGCTGTTGCAAGTTGCAGCTAGTGTATTTTTAGCAGCAGGCAACCACCCAAAACACGTTGATAATATTGGCCAAAGAATCACTTGGCCCTGGTTCTGTTGAATGAAATTGCAGCCCAGTAGTCTGATTAGTAGTTGGAGTTGTCTGATTCTTGTTCTGTTTATGTCCTAATCTGCTACAATGAACCGTTGTTGCTGTTGCTGCTGCTGCCGTTCCAGTTGCTGTTGTTGCCGGTTCAATCGTCTGCCATTTGCTGTGTTGTGTTTTGCGGTTTTATTGGTTTGCATTTGCACATTCCATTTGCAAAATGATTGGAATTTATGCTCACAGATTAGATTCCCTTTTAGAGCCCGAGGGAGACCGTTCCTCCAAACGATTCTGATAACTTTCGCCCACTTTCACTGGCAGTTGGCGTTGGCCCTGCGGTTATTGCTCCAACTCGGCACACTTACACCACCTCCATGTCACCCCCAGCCCCAGCCCCTGCCCTGACCCTACTCAGCTTCTCCATCCCTGAACGTGCCACATACACGTACCAGTCACTGGATTCCTGTTTTGCTGCTGCCGCTGCTATTATTGTTTCATGTCCCTGGACATTTTGCTTTGTGCGGTGTGTGTTGGTATGTGTCTTTGCTATATTCCCCACCCCCATCTCACTCACTCTCCTCTGCCCTTTTGCCACTTGGCTTGTAGCCTTGGAAAGCGCTTCGGCGCTGTGGCTTGCCTTCCGAAAATGTTGCATTTTTGATTCGACATTCGGTCAGTTTTTGCGTGACGTGCAACCGCTTTGAGCCGTACACCAAATACCATATGCTGAACCGAATCCGAATCAGTATCCGAATCAGATGCGGCCACAGAGCCATACGCCAAAAGGATTGCACGCCAGCCCAGTTCCAGACAGGTCAGGCCACCATGGAGTAGGCCAGGCCAGGCCAGGCCAGCTAGCCTGGTTAGCTTGACGAAAAGCTCTGTCGTGCCACAAAATGCTGCCATGTCAAAGTCGCGTCACCAATGCGAGTAAACGCCCTGCGATGCACAAATTAAATAATGACAGTTGCAGTGCACAAAAAACACACACACTGCCATGGACTTTATTTCACTTAAAGCCAAAAGCAATTCCACTGCCAACGCCAACACCAACAACACCAGCAACAACACCGTCAGCAGCAATGTTAACGTCAACGAAACTGTAGCCATTGTAGTGGCAGGCACACACACATATATGCACTCATAAACACCCACATGCATGCATATGCAAGCAAACACACACACACTCACACTGTGGCCAGTTTTTTTAGTTTATGCCATGAAACTTTGCTAAAAAACTTTAATTTGTAAAGTCTGGTAACTTTTAAAACTTAGTAATAAAATAAAAATTAAAAAATAATTTTTATAAATACAAAATATAATCATTATTTAATATCCAACTCTTTTTAAAGTTTCCCCAAAAGGACTTTTGTTTAAGAGCTCAAGTTAAAATTTTCTGTTACCTTAAAAAAACCCATCACTTTGGTTAGTAGAACTTAACATCAGTAAAGTCCTTTCCAATTCTATTTGACTCCTCAAATTTATTTAATTCTCCACTTGATTTATATTTGCACCTCTTTTTAAATAAGGATTAACACAGCATTTTAAATATGAATTCAATCTGTATAAATCATGTGGAATATCTTTCGCATAAACCAAGCTTTACACAAAGCAGAAAATAAACTGAAATACACACACACATATACACGCACACATACAAACACATGACTCTCTCGCATAAGGTTACATATTTTTTAAGCCAATTTTACAGGCCACTGCCTAACAAGGACATTAATTGGTAGCTGCTGCAGCTAGCTCCGACTGTTCTGTTCACTAAAGCCTCTGCCTCTGCTGCTGCTGCTGTCGCTGCCAGTGACGCTCTGCCACGCCCAGTTATAGTGAAGGTCCAGTGTCGCCCACTTCGCGCGACACGGCCGAAAAGTGTAGTTAACTGTGTGTTGCCATTTTCCCATTCTTTTCACTTCCATTTCCCTCTCATTCTCTTTTCATTTCTCTCTTTCTTGTGTGTGTGTGTTTTTTTCTGCCAACTCGCTCCTTTTTCATGGTTTTTATTCACTTCAATATTTACTTAACCCTTTTTTGTGCGCTGTCGCTGCGAGTTTTAGCAGCAAAGTTGCCGTTGCCAAAGGCAGCAGCAGCAGCAGCAACAACAGCAATAACAACAGCCATGGCTGCAACAATTTCTGTGTTGTTTTTGCTCTTATGATTAAACATGCCTTTCGCTTTTGTTTAAGCTCGGCCAACTTGCCTTAAATATTGTATGAGCGTATGCGAAAGGCAGCTGAGTACGATCTGTATGGAGATTATAGTAGGGGAGGGTAGTGTGCGATAACAGGCAGTAGGGGTACAGAGGGAGGGGGTCACTTTTGTACCTGCGGCCTGTTAATTAGTTGGGGCTGCTGACTCTTGACGCTGCTCGACATATTTCGTTTTAGGGTTCAAGTTGTTCAAGTTCCAGGATCGGACTCGAGTCAAGTTCTCTCAGCGACTGAGCGACTGTTGCTGGCATGTAAAAGTGTGATTATAGTCGCATAATTATCACGCTGACATGCCCATACACACACACTAACACACACCCATACACACGCAGTCGTACGTTCGCTAATACAAAGGCTAAAAGGTAGAGAAAGTGAGAAAAAAACGAGTGGAAAGAGTGCTCAGAGAAAATGCCAAAATGTAATTACCCAGCAAACAAACCGCAATTTCTCGGTACACACACACACACACACACACACATGACTATATGTATATATAGTCTACATATACATATACAGGTAGCAACTAAATGGAAGTGAAAGTGGACACGCAACAAGCAAAACTGGGAAACGAGCCAAATGCCAGCACCTGGCTTAGCCCGTTCTAGCCAACAGTGCTACACCTGTCTCCACCTGTGCCAGCTGTGGCCGCTACCCCATTGTGAGGGTTGAAGGTGTGGGGTGTATGTCTCTGTGTGTATGTGTGTGTGTGTGTTCTGGGGTTTGCCATTGAAGGGTTTGCGTGTTTGACATGCGGCTTGGTTAAAGTTGGGTCCTTGTCGTTAGGTCGGCAGTTTGAAGGCGATATCGTTAATGTTGCCGTTGATTGTGCCCAGCACTCACACACAACCACACTCACACTCACACACACACAAGCACACACTGTGGCTAAGAGCCCGGTAACTGTTCTCGGTGTAGTTTTTGTTTTTTTTTTTTTTTTGGGCCGTAAGCTTTGTAATTTATTTGGCAATTGGCAAACGTTTGGCGCCTCTCACACAGCAATACAAATGAAATTTTTAGTCACCTGCTAAGCGTATTTTGGCTGGTCTTTCATAACAACAACATGGCTAACAACATAATTCCAGCATAAACCAAAAAATAACAACAACTAAAACAAGCACAGCTGCATATAATAACAAAAACAAAACCAGCAGCTCTTGACCAACACTGACAACACCAGATAGTTGAGGCTAAACTGCAACGAGTCAGCGAATATGCAAATTCGAGTCTTATAATTATGTGCTGCCATTTGACATGCTTAACGCATAGTAATTAATGATTAACTGCGGTTAAATCTACTAATTTGTAGAGGTAGCAGATGAAATTACTGCACTTTAAATATTAAATAGAACTTTGTTAATGAAATTTAAAGGGAAGCCCGAAAATATTAAACAAATGAACGTGAACAAATAGTTTAATATTAATATATGAGGCAAATCAAGTAATTATTAAGTGATTACAGTAGTTAACTTTATGTTAAAACTCCTAAACTAAAGTTTGGAATATCCCAACAAAATCCAACTACCAAACAGTCCACTCCCCATCACAGTTCCCTTTCAGTGTCTAAATCCATTTCCGTGTCATTAACTCGGCTTTATTGGTATTCCTTTGTCGTTGAGGCCACTTTAACTAGAGTATTTTTGGCTCAGTTTTGACCAACATGCGCTGCAATATTATGCGAAAATGTTCGCGCGCTGTCAACTCGCATTGCATGCAGTTATTTTGGTTGCCTCGGTTGGTTTTATTGGCTGCATCAGTTGGACCCCCAACAGCAGTTGGCAACAGCTGCTATTTATGTAGTTAACGAGAACGAGTACGAGTTTGAGCCATGAAGCGTCCACACTAGGGCCTATAGTCCAGAGTCCCACAGTCTATAGTCCCGAGTCCATGACAGGCTCATAACCGGAGCCTGCAACTGCCCCGAAGCGATGTCATTACCAGTGAAATTGGCGGTCCATTGCACGGCCTGCGCCTCATGGAGGCTTCGCTTTTCTGCTCACAACTGCTGTCAGCAGTAACAGCAAAAATAACAACAACAACAACTGGAGCGAATTCTCGACTATTAAATTCCCGTTACTCACAATCAACTGAAATTTATTGTGTCTTTGTATATGCATTGGAGTGCAAGGCTTTTAAATTGTTGCTCATTTTGAGTAACCGACTTTGCCTAAGAGCTATAAAGAGCAGTAGAATTTCAGCCATATATTGTATAATCTACTACTTTACTACTACTTCTTTAAAGTAGATGAGAGATCTGAGTGGCTTATCCTTCAGCTACAACTTCCACAATTGTTGTTGCTTAAACTTATACAGAAATTCCAAAAGCTGCCAGTACCTCCCTTCACCACAACCAGTAACAGGTATTACAACTGCAGCTTCGGCCATATTCCGATTGTTAACAATTTTGCGGTGCATGGCCGTTGACGTTTATGATGTGTTGCTGGCAACTGAGTATGTTGTTCATGTATTTGTTGTAGTTGTTTTTGTTGCTGTTGCTGGTGTTGGTGTTGTTGACTCGTTGACTGGATTGTTGCGTGTGCTATCAATAAGTGTCGAAAATTTCATCAAACACTTCAAAGCGTATCACGTGCGGCTGCTGCTAGCAGTCACTGTTTCTCAGTCCGCTTGTTCACACTTCGTTCTTCTGCTTTATGCTGTCCCTTTTGCATCAGTTCTGGCCAACGCCAGCGCCAGCGCCACGCCCCGTTTCAGTTTATGATTCTATTATTTTCACAGCAAATAAAAGAGAAACTGCGTATCATGGCCAAGTGCTAAATGGGCGTCAGGGAAAATTGCAAAATGTTCTTTGCTTTTTTTGTTGGTGTTTTTTTTTCGCCAGAGCAGCCAAATTTAAACGTGCAAGGTGCTAGGGGCAATAGATGGTGGAGGGAGCAGTCAAGTGGGCTGAGGGGCAGGGATTGGTGTGGCAGCTGAGCACGTAAAAAGCGTTGAACCGGAACGTTGTGGGCAACATCTGCAAGGAAGTGTGGGCATTGTGATGTGTGTATGTGTGTGGGGTGTATGCTGTATGTGTGTGTGTGCGTAAGGCCAAGGAAAACGAATTTTCAAGCGCACGGAAAACTTTGCGCCATGAATCAAAGTTTAGTGTAGCATACTTTTTAGGTGCGATTTATATATTTCAAAATAAAATAAATGAAGGGCGTTCTTATTTCTCCTCCACCATCACTTACGCCCCTCAGTCCCCCCCGCTCGGCACCTGCTGCCAGCAAAGCCCAAAAGACAAAGCAGCCATGTGGTTAGAGGGGAGTAAGAGAGAGAGAGCAGAGGAGAGGAGCGGCGCGGAGCGAAGACGTTTGGCTGTTTGATTTAACTTTGGGTGATTTTTTTGTCGGTTGTTTCGGGTGCAAATTCAAATTCTCAATCTCTTCCTTGCTCTGTTTTATTTCAGCGCACAGGAAATGCAAAAATTTACACTTGGTTAGCTGATTGATGAATGCATAAATGAAGCGTACACATGCGTTTTAACAGCGAGTGAAATAAGTTGGGGGAGTGTAGCAGGTAGAGCAGAATATGCTACCCAAATGTTGCTGCAAGTTACGCAATTTGGCAAACTGTCGAAGCCACAACAACAACAACAACAAGCAGCAGGTAGAAAAGTCGAATGTGAGTTGATTTTGTTGCCGTTGCTTCCCTTTCTTTGTCCCTTCCTTCTTCTCCTGCTTTCTAATTTTATTTCTTGCTTTTCTTATTACCCTACCCTTTTCTGTACATTTACAGTGTCTCTTACCCACTCTGTTTCTCCTTGCTTCATTCCTTTTCTACTCATTCACATTAGCTCATAAACTGCTTCGATCGAAACTCGCTTACGTCACAATCCATTGGTTTTCTTATTGTTATGCTCGCAATATGCAAATGTGATTTTTAACTTGAAAACGTCGCTCACATTTGATTTGATTGTGCTAATATGATGGCTACAAGGGCTAGGGCTAGGGTTGGGGTAGGGTATGGGGGGCAGAGACTGGTGTGGTAGGGGATTATTCGCTTTAGCCGATTTAACAAATTAACGTTATTTATTTGACAGTGATTTGGGACCAACCAATGTGGCGTATGAGTAATGTGTTAGCTTGTGCTCTGCCAAATTCATGAGCGGATGAAGCGGGCAACGGGCAGCGTGTAGCATTGAAGTGGGCGGGGAAGCGGGGCTTAATTAGGTACTGTGTATGTCTCTATCTGCCATGATTTGTAAACATAATTTGGTTAGCGAGCCATGAACATAAAGTCAAATTTATTGCGACTGAGATTTGTTCCCACTTTTCCCCGCCAGAATAACGACATTGAAATGCTGAGTAATCTGCGCGGGTTATGTTTCCCTCTCTTTCTTACACTTTCTCTGTCTCTGTCACTCTTTCGGACTCGTGTCCTGTGGCGAGTGTCCTGCCGGGCAAAGCAAATATGCCAAAAATGAACCAAAATTACTTTTAATATGCGAGGCAGCCTTTCTATGTATCTGTATGTGTTAGGGTGTGCGTGTGTGTGTGTGCTTGGCTGCTACTGACATTCAAAGATAAGTGAGATGTATGGAAAGTTGGCTTCATGGCCGATGGCTTTGTCAAGGGAACGCGATATAGAATAACAGGACAGTACAGGACAGAACAAGACACGATACGACATGATAGAGCAGGATAGGATAGCAAATACAGACAGAAATACTCATGTACATGTGTATCTATGCATGTAGTTCGTTAGGCGCCAGACGACAAGACATAATTTCGTAATTAATTTGCCAAAACACGAATGTAATTTAATAAAATTGCGCATACGCCACGTTGGCCATGGCAAGCAAAGTTACCCGTTCATTGTGCCACACAACAGCAGCAATAGCAGCGGCAGCATCTTCATTTCCTGGGAAAACATTTAAGTAATTTATGCAGGGCCTTAGACAATTTGCGGCGTTAGCGACGACGACAACGACTACAACAACGGCGATAAAGAGGAGGACATTGTAGGGAGTGTACACCGTATACTCGATTCCAACACTTATATTTGTCCTTGCCATTCCGTGGAGTGTTGTCTCTGTGTATACATGCTATAGTATGTTAGTGCGCAAGCAACGATTATTTATGGTCTATTTTTGAGCATGCCACTAATTATGCTAGCATAGCATTTGAGCCAACATTCAACATTTCGCTGGCAACTTGGCAACGCTTCCAATTACTTGACGGAAATAAATCAGAAGGCGCCAAATGGCGTGGGCCACAAATCCATTGCAAATCAACCAAACGACGCAATTTCCCTTCAAATCACACAGTCACACCACAAGTATCGATTACAAATGCTGCCTTCGAACTGCCTTCAAACTATTAACTCAAATGTCCTTTTGATGGGGTTTAAAATTTAAATACTAACAGAACGCACAGCGTCGGTTGCCTAATACTCAAATTCTCATAAGCTTTATTCATTTCATGTTGTTTTCCTGGGAAATGTGTCTATTTTGAGGTGACTGAAGGTGTCATAATTTTACTTTGCGCACATTTTCCTGTACTTATTTATAGCTAAGACTTTCATTTATTACCGTTTTGCCTGTCACAGTCTAAGGAAGTACATTTAAAAATAGAAATTACATTTATTTCTAATGTTCGTTATGTTGTTTTTGTGGCTTAACTTTCAGAAGTTATGAGTCAACGCATATATGGTGTGTAATTATAACAAACATTTAACTGAAATTTTAATCACTTCCTTTTTTTAAAAGGGTGGTGATAAAATAAATTGTTTATTTTAAATTTGTTAGGCAAAAGTTACTACAAAAGCCTTGTATTAGTTTAACAGACTATATTTAACTCCTAAAATATATAGATTAGGAAAACGTAGAAATGTCTCAGTTTAAGGTCAAATAAAGTTATTCCTAGATATAAATACATATATACAATAATAGTTCCCACAAACTGCAAGGATTTCACTGGGTTTCTTTATAGTTGCAGCGCAAACTATAAAAAATTCCCTTCATAAGTTAAACCAACTTGAGTTATATTTCATGCACATCATTTCCAAACCTTTGTTAACTTTTCTTTTTGCTTTATGACTTGTCATGGCTTGTTAGCGTAACGTCGTAATGTTTGCCCGCTGGCGATTAAATCAATTGCCTCAATTTGATAATATTTCAACAGGGAATGATTATGACTGGGTTTTTGGGTAGCCCGAATCCCAATTGGGATATACTCTCCGCCTCCCTTCTCCCTCTATCGCTGGGCGGTTTGCCGTTTTGTTGACATTTCCGTTACCGCTTCCGCGTAAAAAGTTTGTTTGTTTTTCTTGGCCATCCTCCATGTTTCTGGCTCCACTCTGATTCATGCCTCAATCTCCGCTCGTTGTTAGAATGCTATTCTTTTTTTGTTTGGTTCGTTTTAGCGTTTTTTCTTGTAGCATCTACTGCCATCTATTGCCACTTTACCATGGCCCATATGGCGTTGTCTTGTTATGTCCTTGGCAGCCACGTAAAAAGGATTTGGGGCAACGCATTTCGCATTTCCCATCTACCATTTTCCCATTTCGCATGCCTAAATGCCAAAAGACGTCGCATAAACATGGCCGCGTGCCACGCCCCCTTACAGCCCGTACACCTTACAGCACCCCATAACGTCTTTGAATTACATTCCAACTACAACGACAACAACAGCAAAAACCGCGTAGGACACAAAAAAAAACAAAAACAATATATATAAATATATATAAAACTTTTTTTTTATTTTGTTTGCCGCTTTGCCGGTTTTCTTGTGGTTTTTCTTTTTCGCCTTTGGGTTGTGTGCGCATTTGGCGGTTTTTATGAAAAATTACCATGTTTTCTTCGCACTCATTCGTTAGCAACCCCGCCCCGCCCCTTCGCCTGCTCCATCACTTGCTTTGGCATTTCTCCTTTTTCTTCATTTTCATTTTCAGTATTTTTCTTCTCCTTTTGCAGCCTGGCAATTTCGGTATTTGACTTTTTTACGTCAGGCACTTGAGACGAATGAGGTGGGATTTTTACAGGGCGTGGTTAGGGGGATGCAGGGTGCAGGGCATGTGTATGGCAGTCAACCAGTGCGCTACACACTTCCTCTAATGATGCCACTTATGTCGTGACGAAATTATTTATATATATGTGTACATTTTTACAAATAACCTGTAAGTAGGCAAAGCAATAGGGTGTGCTCACTCGGAGTATGTGGCATAAATGCAGTTTTTATGCTTTTAAGTCTTTCTAGCACTTGACACTTGACACACGTAAACATACAGTCGAGCATACCCTGCCTTACTTACTTTAAACACTGTTAGGGTAACAGCAGACACACTTGGTATAATTAGAAAATAATTAGTATGACAACCACAACTACTGAAAATAAAGCCATTAAAAAGTATTTTCTAGTCGAGCACACCCCGTGTGCTTATTTCGTACATGTTTTTCTATATGTTCGCTTTTGTTGCGTTTCAGTTCTGTTCTTTTTTTTTGTGAATTTCAGTCGCTTTAGCTACCCAAATTTTTGGCTTATTTTTTTGGGAATATTTTCACTTCTCTTATTTTTCTGCGCTTTTCTTAGCTTTCCTCATTTTCAGTGTGTGTGTGTTGTTTTTTTCTTGCGTGCAGAAATTTTTGGAACTGTTAATTGGCAGCACATAATTTACGTGCTTATGCCAATTTTCATTTCCTTTTGCAATTTCAAGCTATTTTCGTTGATTCTTGTGGCTAAAAAAGAATTTGTGCCAGACTTGTGCTGATTTCCATAAGCGTAAAGCTTCAAGTGAAGCGAGAAGTGAAGAAGTAGAGCATGCAAAGTTGTAAATGCAATTACCTAGAAATATCGTATATATGTACACATCTATGTAGTCGTATGTTAGTGGTAGGTGGAGTAGAGTGAAGTGAAGTGAAGTGGCTGCAACACTTCAATGAGCCGAGGGGCACTTACGGATTTGATTAACTGCTTCCGTGCGTCATCAAATTCAGCACTTTTTTTTGCTGTTGTTGTTGTCAGAGCCCGTAGCAAAAATGGGTTGCAAGTGAATCTGCAAGTGAGTCAGGTGCAGGTCCGAGACTGGCTGCAGGACTACTCAATAAAACTCATTAGTGGTGTTTTGTCCAGGGCGTTGTCGTGCTGCTTGTGCCATGGAGTAGAGTCCTTGCTGCTGGTGCTGCCTGGCAATTATCACCAGCATGCTCCCTATTGACTTTGGCAATTGATTGCAGCCGTTGTTGTCGCCGCGAGCTGCGTCTCCAACGAGTCCAAGTGCCGTTCCTGCTACTGCCAGCGACAGCATCAAAAGTGCCGATAAAAATTTATAGCAAACTGATTTGAAAGTCAATTATCCTCCCGTGCCAGCGACAACACAGGAGAGCAGCCAACAGTCAACTATTTGGTCCAGACAACGACGCTGACGACGCTGACAACGGCGTGCAAATGGGTTTTCTATGCAAAACTACGACAACTCATTCCCCCGAGATTTTTGTGTGGGAAGGAGAAGGGAGCAAACTAGGTGGCAACTACGTAGGTGGAGCACCTCTTGGCAGACATTGCCTACCTTTTTTATGTTTTGGGTACTTACGTTTAGTTTTTGCCATCGGCTTGCCAGTTGAGTCAACACAAAAACTGTGCTCAGTATACGCTAGCCTTGCCCCTCGCACTCCCACTCCCCGTTAGGACCCCAGAGGTACTGCTGCTAATGAAGACGGTTCTTCATTTGTCCCTCGTTTGTTGCAGCCATTAAAGTTGCCCTTTTATTGTACTCATATAGCTTCTTCATTGTATTAACTCAATTGGCTTACTGCTTATATAGTTTTTCGATTCGTGTGCTCTCTTCATCGAAAATTGAGTTCCCATCTCTATATACACTATATTTACTATATATCTGTACTATCTGTGCATCTGTGTGCAGTTAATGAGTTTAATGGCGAGCACAGAATTTGAATTGCTAATGCAATGGGAAACGGAAATGGAAATACGAATGGAAAAGCAATATAAATACGTTGTACCAACTACAGTACTGTACTGTACTAGCAGTGGGAAGGCTTAGAACTGTTGTCATGTTTGTGATTTTTCCCATTTAAAGAGGAAATTAGGTGTTCATCGTAATAGTGTTCACTAATTGCGTCTGTGTCTGATGCTAAACATTTGCCAGCAGTTTATGATTGAATCCAACAACAGTTGTGTCTCTAGTTCACATTTCGATCAGACTAATCAGTTTTTTGAAGAGTGAGCGAAGGTAAAAGATAAGAATTGGAGTTGGTTATGAGTGGGATATGGGAATGTGGTGCTGTTGGTTACAAAGTGCCAATTAAGCTTACTCTTTAAATAAACAGAAAAAACTAATGTAGTTTTAAAGCTAATATGGGTATTCCCCACAATAATTATATACACATATAGCTCCTACCTTCTCTTACCAATTTAACTACTACCATTTGGTTGACGCAAAACTAAAATCCCGCAACTCGTTGACCCCGGGTGAGACCCCGATGTTATCTAAAGCGTGAACAGCCCATTTGGACAGTGTCCTGCATGAACTCAACGATGGCTTTGTGCTAACTATTGTTGGTTCCAATCTCTTGCCCTTATGTGACCGCACACACACACAAGTGTTGTTGTTGCTGTTAGCCATGGCTAATGGTTAGCAGAGTGGCCAAGCATTACAGGTAATTTTGCGATACGCATCTCACAATTCTTGTCAAATAGCGAATGGGGAATGTTAGAGACGTGTATTGGGAGCAGTGTCTGGGGAGACTGGTAGCAAATAATTTAAATTAAATTTGAAGTAATGTTATTGTTGGCATTACAGTAACTGTTATTGTTATTGTTATCATTTTTTGGTCGTTGTGTGTAAATAACAAACAACCAAAGCCACAAGGATAACAACTTTGGTTTATTGTTTTTCCATTTGCTGTTATTGGCCGGGCTAAATCTGTAGGCCTTGTGCTCGCGTGGGCTTACACTCCTCTTGCTCTAAGCTATCTTATGCCCACACTCCCTCCCCTCCCCTCTCTTCGTCTTACTCTGTCGCTGTTGATGGTAATTTATGCGCTTGATTTATGATCTGTTGCATAGTTTTAGGCGCATTCATCAAACGAATGAAGCGTATTTTAAACGTTTACATTGTTGCTGCTGATACCACTGCCACCACTGCTGTTCTTACGGTCTTTGGGGCATCATAAAATTAAATTAAACACACAAATTATTTTCATTTTAATTTTCATTAAATTTTTATGGGCTTCCACATTGTTATATTATTATTGTTGCTGCTGTTGTTGTTGTTATCTCTGTGGGCTTGTTCAGTAATTTTTTTTTTTTGTTCTGGTGTCGCCGCAATTACGACAAACAAATAAAAGCAACAACAACAAGCAGCAGCAATAATAATGTCACAGGTAAAATGGCTGCGCGACAACAAAATTTATGGGTCCATTGCTTGGAACACGGGCAGAAAAAAATAACAAAGAATGAATGAATAAATGAAAAAAAAAAAAAAGCAGAGCGAAAAACTGCGCAAATATTTAACGATTTGTGTAATTTTCTTGTTGCTACAAATAGCCAACATATGTTTTAACTACAGCAACAACAACAACAACAACAATACACGCACTGCCAATTGTGTATGCACTATAACAATAACAATTTAATGGGCTTAAACGAGTTAAGCCTTCAGCCACATGCAAAGCCAAATGATGTGGTCCCAAATCTCGAGTTGCAGTTGCTGTTGTTACTGCTGGTGCTACTGCTGCTGCTGTAATTCAATGTTTTATATATGCAATTATTTCTGCTTAATTAAACCAATATCAGACAGAGCAACCTGCATGTGTTCATTTGCAACAAACATATGTTGGCCATAATCGGCTCGATACGATCGGCTGCATGCGAACTGAGCCATATTCAGTTTTGTCCTTTATTGTTTATTGGATTGCTTGTATCTTGTATCTGCTGTTGCTATTCAACATTATTCCTGTCTAATTAAAAGTCTAGTAACAAAGGAGTTCAAGCTGTTTCTCAAATTTATAGCTGCTAAATTGGCTCCCACTCAGACTTGTTTTAAGAATGTGTGTTTATTTTATTTGAAATAAATGTTTAACTTACCATAAGCTTGACTAGCTGCGGAGTGAGCTGAAATTAGAGAAAAATATATGATTTATTAGCAAGTAAATTTATTTAACCTCTGTGCATTAGCAGAGGCTTAAAACTTCACGCTATTTGTCTATCTCTGTCCCTCTCGGGTCATTTCTCTAACGACTAACGTTTTCTACTTCCCATAGCTCGTGCTCTTTTAAACTAATTCTTGTTTTATCTCTTTTTTTACTGCTCGCATACAAACAGAACAAAAGACAAGTTTAAAGCTGCGACCTTATTTGCCAAAGACAATTAAGAGTTAATTTTATCGCTTTTTTTTCTACTGATCCACAGAGCAGTTGGAGTGCAGACAGAAGAGGTATATTTCATTCTCACTCTCTCCCTCTCTCATACACACATACTCTCGGCTGCTCTTTCTTTGTCGGACTGCACTCGAAAATAGCGGCAAATTGCGGAATGGCTTTCATAAAGGATGCTGCCATACAAAAACACTAAAAATATGCGAGTGGCAACAAAAACTAACACACATATAAACTTTTATGTGCATATATATAGACAACGTATAGGACTGCATTCACTGCATGTGTGTGTGTTTGTGTTAGCCATGAAGTGGCAGAAAATTTGCACTGGCACTTAAGTTATACAACATTCAAAGATGTTCTTTGTCCGCGACAGACAACGGCCATAAATTTTGCGACCTACTGCCAACTATAGAAATGCCATAGGCTTTTCCAGAACATATGAGAGGGATACGAAGGGAAGGAGGAAAATGGGGAAGGGTGGAGCACGGAAGGGGGAATACTTGCTCGACGGCGGATGGCAACGTCTTCAGCAATATTTTTGGCACATGCTCAACTAATAATTTGCCGTGTGCCAGCCCAAGAAAGACCATGGAGTGGAAATACGGACAGGGAAATGGGGAAAGCGGAAGGAAAAGCGGAAGTGGAAATAGGAGTAGCACTGGCAGTGGCAGTGGCAGAATCAGAGCAAAGCAATTCAACTATCACTAGCGACTTTTTATGCCCACTTCTTGGCAATGTGAAATGGGTGAAATGAGCATATTAACTTGCTATAAATCTGTGACTCCTTAAGAGTCAAATGACAGTTCAGAAATCACCAAATAATAATAAAAAATTAATGCTTGGCAAGTGGGACTAGCATGGAATGTGTAGATAGACTAAAGGGTCATCGAAAAGAAATATTTCGTTGAATAAATGTGAGGGAATGTGAACCGAGTATTCTTCTATTTATAGAAAAATATTCTAAATATATAAAAGTGTCCTTGCTGAATTATGTAAGCCCTTCATTCAGTTCTAGTTGTTGCGGATCATGTAGCTAAGTTCTTAGAATTATTAGAACTTAAACCCATAGATTACAGTCTTCCATATTGCATGAAATTCCAGCTAAAAAGATTCTTTTAATCATATTAATGCCCAATGCCATATCAAGCCCAAAGCATCTCTAAATGGACACTGATTGAGTTAGTCCTTAACTCATTAGAGCATCTCCCAATTTCCCCCCACCAACGCAAAAAAAAGAAAACATAACTCAGAGCAATAACAGAAGTATTGCCTTGTGAAATGTATATTCTGTTATGCTGTGCCACATTGTTGCTTGTTTTTTGTGTGGCACGTACATTTTGTTGGTTGTTGCCAGCCATTTATGGAAAATATCTCATGCCAGCTGCTTGGCATCGCCCAAAAGTAAAACAATGACTGCATATTTGGGCCACAAGAGTCTCGAGAAATAGCGGCATTCAGTCAGAGTTAGAGGCAGTAATTTTGGTTGAGTGTAAATGTACAAAGGCTAAACGACACTGCTAAGATCCACCTCCAGTTGCAATTGTTGTTTGCGCATCAAATTCAATGAAAATCGCGAGATGGGAAAAAAATGGCAAAATGAAAGGCAATGGAAAAACCGAGCGAAGTGCGCCGAAAAATGAAAAACGTTAAAGAGCCAGAAAAAACGCAATGGCCGCCAAGATTTATGGGCAGTTTTGCACGTTCCTCATGTGTGAAAATCATTTGGCGGCACACTGATGGTAAAGCTGTAACAGGGAGCGGGAGAGAGAGAGCGAGAGGCAGCACTGCCTTAGGCAGCCACAGCGTCGAGTTTATTTGAAAATAATGCTGCATTATTTATGGCTGAGGCGGCGGCTCGACTCGACTCGACTCTACTTTCGACCAGGGCCAACAACAAAAGGAAATCTGTTGTGGATGCAACACTGAAGAAGTCAAAGATGCAGGCAGCTTTTAACGTGCAACGTAACAGTCCAGGCGTATATGTGTGTGTGTGTAAGTGTGTGCGGCTGCTGCGGCATTGGCAACGGCGGGCAACAGGATTTTCAATTTTTGTTTCGAGCATTTTCACATTTTCACAGTTTTGCGGTGCCGGCAGCCGCACGAAAACAATCAACTGCAAACTGAGGCCGACTACACAGAGAGAGAGTGAGGTCCTTCGTCCAGGCAGCATAGAGAGTGAAACACCATGAGACGAAGGATGCAATAAATGCATGCTCGCACCGTTGGCAATGTTTGCATTGCCAACGCCTCGATTGTTGCATGCAAATGCGGCATGTGGCGCACTTGACGCTGGCAACATTGTGTGGCAACAAGTCAGCGTATATGGCAAAGCCTTATTGGCAGACGAGTGGCCTGAATAATACACTGCCCAACATAACATACATACTTAACATACTTTGCTACTTTTTAATACCCCACAATTTCATTCTAATAGTTTTCCATATATTCCATAAAAATTCTTACAGTGTACTGTAGTTTACATTGCAATTGAATGCAATGTTCGATGGCATTTAATGGCCAAAGACTGAGACTGAGCTTCAGTTCGAGCAAATGGCAGTCGCCTTAAATCGACATAGAATACGAAGCACACACGGCGTATGAGTAACAACAAGAGAGGCCAAAGGTCACACAGCTGACGCTCTTCCCCCGGTAGGCGTTCGGTAGGCGTGCAGGCTTATTAATGCGTCCCGCCTCAAAAGGAGGGCGGAAACGTATGTGTTGCTATGTGGCATGCCCCACAATCCAAGCTCGACAGCTGGCTGTTAGAATTGTAGCCACTGTGATTTCATTTCCGCCAGTTGTTTTTATTGGTATGCGTATGCGTATCTGTGGGTTGTGTGTGTGTGTGTGTGTGTGTGTGTGTATGTGTGCTGTGCGTATGTGCTCTGAGCCAAGACTTAACTTGAAGCGAATAGAATAGCACAGAATAGAAGACAACAAAACAGAACAGAACAGCAGGTGTTTATGTTTGTGCTTTTAATTAAAAGCAATTTACAATTTTCTTTCATTTGCTTCAGCCATTGAAATGGGAGTACACACAAACACAAACACACACACATACAACCGACACTAACACACACACTTGAATATACACAATCCTTAAGGCCTGGGCGCGTATCTGATGAATGCGTTGCAATTAGTGGCCTCAGATTGCACATTTAGCATGCGAATTTGAGGCCGTAACTATTTCCAAATACGAATAGATATATATTGGCAATTGCTCTTCTGCTCTGTCTTCCCTCTTCGCTCTCTTCCCATTTGAGTCTTCAGCCAGATGAGCTGCCATTTAGAGTAATTGCCAGCGATAAAAAGATGATGCAAAGAATTTCGAGAACGATTCTCTGGGTTCTAGCGGCGTCTATCAATGGGGAAATCTGTGCGAAACCAACAGAATCAAATTCACTGACTGCTTCAGTATTGGAATAAATTAATTGCTTATTATAGCCACTCAATTGGCTTGAAAATCAAGAGTTGTTCTCAAAGAGATGTGGAAATTCTCACTGTGTTTTCGAATCGAATACCAGTGAGAAATATAACTAAGCTCCTCTTCACACTTCGACTCTTTTATCAGCTGCAGTGCAATCTTTTCATGTCTCTTGTTATGCAGTCAATATTTTTGGAAAATGAATGCAGCTATTTGAAATACACACCTGCTGGTTTCTACAATTTGCCAATCACTCAGCCAATCAGTTATTTTGTCAGTTAGCTCAAAAGTGCAGATTAGAGATTATGGCAGCATCAGGCATCTCTCTAATTATGGCCTATTTGAAAGCATCTATCACTTGCTCTCTCTAACACTTTGTCTTTTCCCTGCCTCTCTCTCTCTCTTTGGCTGTCTCCTTTTATTTGGTTTTGCAGTTTTCAGATCGAATAGCTTGACTAAGTCTCTAGCTGTGATTTTATGTGCTGTTTTTGGTTTTGGTATCCGCAAATTTATTTGCCTGCAGTGCAGAGAGTAGCAAAAGTTTTTTCTTCTTTTATTCGGGTTTTCCATTGGCATTCTCCGGCACTCTCTCTCTCTCTTTCTATCTATTCCAATCTGTGGCAGTTTCAAAGCTCACACCTGACACCTGACTGCCCTCTTTTCTCCGTTCTCCCTAGAGAGATGGAAGCTGTTTGGCCTTGCCACCCATTTAGCTCGTTTGGCGCGTTCGTTTGCCTTTTGCCACACTCAGAAAGCACACACACACATAAACACACGCACACACACCAGCATTTATGCGACGTGCAACAAATTTTAATGCGTTTCTCGCCAAAATGTTAAAAAATGTGTGGCACAAGTTGGAATGCCAGCAACTACAACACAAACTGAGTGTGTGCGAGTATTTGTGTGTGTGTGTGTTTGTGCCTGCTTGAATTCAGTCTGGGCTAGAACTGAGCTACAGCTTTTGCTTATGCTGATGCTTTGGCATTGGCAACTGTTGCCCCGAAAAACTCGTACACAACAAAAGCATCACGTATTTCTACAAATCGCACATTTTACATGTGTGAGGGACAGCTGTGTATGTGTTGGTGTGTATTTTTGTGTAAACGTCTGTGCGATCGTGTCAAAATATGTACGTATTTATTGCTCATACGCCCCGTAGTCGTTACATCAGTTGGCAGCTGCCGCTGGCGAAAGGGCACAAATTTTTCTGATTAGAATTGTCAACGGCGCTGCACATTAACAGCCACTTGACGGCGTTTCCCATTTTGTTCGTCTATAACTTGTTTTTATGGCCACAATTGGTGGTCAGCTTGGTAGTTGCAACATGTTGCTGCCACGTATTTGATTGCAGTTTCGATTTGTTACGCAAGACGCGCACAGTCGTCAGTTTATGTAATATGAATAAGCTGCCACGCTGCAAAAACAAAACAAACAATGCCAGGAGACAAATGCATGACACACACACACTGCACACACACGCACACACACAGTCAGCACACACACACACAGTCAGCACACAACACACTCACTAGCGAAAGGACTACAACTCCACGAGTCGACTGCAATTGCATAACAAACAGTTGGCTGTTGTAACGACAAATATGCGACGCATGCAAATGACTGACTTACGGTCAGAAAGAGACAACAACTAGCTGCTAGAGTGAGACCACACTAACATAGTGTCTGTGCTGCAACTGCTGTCTGCACACTGGTCTAAAATAACTCAACAGAATCTATTAAAAAAACGCTTTAATATTTCATGTAAATCAATTTACCAATTAACCAGAGAACAGAGCAGTTAACAAAGTTTTTAGTTTCAACTTTTCCTTTGTTTCTAACCATGTGAATTATTTATAGTTTATTGCAAGCTATAAAAAAAATGTTTGAAAGTGTATGACTATTTTTAGTGTCCAATTAAGGAAAAACTATTAGAGCATATTTTTGGAATTTTATATAAATTACTCAAGTTACAATTAACTTCACTGAGTGTGTAGTGTGAAAATCGATAAGGTAATTGGATAGTTTTTTAGTATTTAATGGTTTAATTTAATAATTTGATGGTGTCTGGTCTACTGACTATGGAAGGCAAATTGTTGAGGTCTCTCTTAGCTTCCTAAAAAGTAGGCAATCATTAATTTGTTAAAAATGTGCTCAGCACGTTTTAAATTATTTAATCACTAATGTGGTTTAATTGTTAAACTAAGTTGGAATTTATTAAAGAGTGCTGTTCATTTTGTCTGTGCTCCTTTTATTTTTAGGCAGCAGATTTAACTTTAAGCAACAGTTAAATTAAATTAAATATATATATAAATTGTTATTTAGCGTCCACTGTGCCACTGTAGATGCTGCAGGTTGCAAGCAGCATCACATGCTCATCTCCGTTGCCATCGTCATCGCCATTGCCGTCGGCGCCACATTCCGATAAAATGCAAATCCGGGATTACTTTGTCGTTTTGCAACGAAAGCTGCCCCCAGCCGGAGGGCTCTAGGAGCAGTGTAGAGCAGTTGCCACTCCCAAAGCGTCGTTGTTGCCACCCAAGTGGGGCATGCCACTCCTCATGCACGGCAGCGCATTCGTATGCAATTCGTTTTGCCACAATTGATCCTTTTCATGTCGCTAGGATATAAGTACATATGCGAAATTGCATATCTTTGTCGCTGCCTCGTTGCATGGTTGCATCGCTGGTGGCTGGTTTGCTGGTTGCCTTGTTGCCAGTGCTGCTCCTTTAGTCAGTGTTGCGCCCCTCCGTCTCCTCCTCCTCTATTTTTTTAGGTGGTTGCAACTCGCTGGGGAGATCGCGTGCTGGAGTCGGTTTGTAGGTTTGCTTGCTTCGTTTGCATTGTTTGGCCCAAATATTAAAATGCTTGACTTACAAATTTAATGGCGCAATAATGGTGCGCACGCCGCATATCCGGCGCGACAACCCACCAACCCGTGGGGCAATGCCACAAACTGAACCCCCGGTCCCCTCACTACCAGCCACCTCCTATCTAGGAGCCTTTGCAACCTCCCCAGGCACGTATGTGCATGAGGCGACATGCAAAGACACGAAAACACATGCACATGCATATGGGAGCTAGAGAGCTTCGGTTGATTTTAAATTTAATAAAGTGACATGCAACGACTTTCAGAGAACCTTAACCTCTAACCTCTAACCTCTGGCGAAACCCAAGAGCTGAGCACATTTAGGGCACAATAATTTAACATATTTTCATCATAAAAGCACAACTCATTTATTTGTCCCGCTCTGTAGCTGTGTGTTTGTGCTTAAACAGTCAAAACCCACGCCGCTTTCTCTTTATCACAGCATCATATTAATGCTGCCATTGCCCTTGGCCATAAATTTTCGAGCTACAAGTTGTGTGTGTGTGAGTTTTGGCCTGGCAAAAAGCGAGGCGATTATTGTCATTAGTCTGCCATTATGTGCTGGCCATCAACTTCAGATGCTGTCAATGGAATCCTAGTCCCCAAAACTGTCGGCTGAATGGCACACAGAGAACTCTGTTTCTATAGCCATTGATTGTGTGCAGTTCTGTTGAAGCCAAATTATTGTTAGATTTTCGGTACGTACAATGCGCTAAAAGCAGCAAGCGACAAGTAGCAGGCTGAAAGACTGACCACAGTTCCCTGTAAGTGAGCTGCATTTTGGCCCAAATCGGACAATAGTAATTGTAAGTGGTCTGAAATTGCGCTAAAACGAGACACCTACAACATGGCGTTTGGCTCAAAAGCGTATCACGTCTGTGCCTTTGGCTCTAATTGAAGTGTCCAGGCAACGCAACGGCATCGAAAGAATAGAAGGTCCTTTTGAGTTTATCGAGTCTGTGAGTGGGCGAGGGAATTCTTTTAGAGAGCAAAGTCTCTCTGAGAGCACTGAAACTATAGTTACGAAATCAAGAGCAGAAAATCTCTTTTATGTCAGTCGAATAAATTGTTTAAGCATTAAAATTAAAAAGTCTTTTAATTGTTAAACGGAAACTTCTATTTTATAAACTGTATTAGGGTTATAATTTATTGATAGTTGCATTTTTAATATAAATAGGTATTTATTGCTTAACTTAAGTGCTTCTTCTTAAACTATAACTTTTAGTCAAGGCAAATTCTGTATTAAGTGTTCAAATTTCCAACTGAGCTCGCAAAACTTTTTATAGCCACGTTAAACACTCACAACAGGTGTAATTCCCATAGTTAATTTAAGCACTTCCTTTAAAATTTATTTTAACACGTGTGACTAACTTTCTTATCAGGTTATCAATCAGGCGTAAAAGTTTAACAAGCTTAAGAGCCGTAAAGAAAACACATGTCTATGAAAAATAAACTAATAACTGTCATGCTAAGCACTACAAAAGATTTAGAGCCAAATTAAGTGCACATATTTTCGAAAATTCTCTTTGTAAATTTATCTCGAATTTTAGTTCATTCATTTGGGCAGTTAATTGAAAATCCATAGTTTGGCAAGTGCTCATAATGGGCTCGATTATTCTATATATTTCTGTTGGCGATTTATGATTAAACAAAACTCTATTGACGAGAGCGCATTCATTTTCATTCTGATTTTCATTACCAATTCCATTTCCACCTTTGTTGAGAAATCGAATTCCATTCACAATCAGCAAGCGTAATGAGAGAAATATGATTAATGTGCGGCATATAGAGAAGAAAGCTGATTATAATGCGTACAACGGTGGAGGGTGGAGGAACTTACCCGCCACTAAATCCTGCTTAAATGCTATGCTAACTGACATCGCTTAATGCCAGCTGCAAATAATTGCGCTTTAATTCGGCTCATTGCCATTTTTACAATCAATTATGCGATTCGAGACGAGACGAGTTGAGTTGAGTTCAGTTGAGTTCGCTCTGTAGACAAAGGCTGAGAAGAGAGAGCGCGTCAGACGAGGGGAAAACGAGGAGTTGACAAACATTTATATGAATTAGCATATGTCAATATTTGTTAAATTGAATTAACGCCAAGTATGACTGTCGACTGAGTACGAGTGTGTGTATCTACATGCGTGTACGTCTGTGTTTGTTTGTGTATCTGTGTGATACAGTAGCTACTAGTAGCTGCCTTCTGGAATGGGGGACTCCACCCCATTTGTTATCATTAATTAAACGACAAGGCATTGAAATTTATTACACGCGTAGTCGACTACGTAGCTCGCCCATTTGCCACACACTCACGCACACACATACTCATGAGTGTATGTGGTGGTGTGTGTGTAGACAATGCCTGCCAGAAGTTGTGCCTTGAAACTTTGAGACATAAATTGAGGCAATTGTTAAAACTAAAACCCGCAACGAATGAAAATTTGCGTACTTTTGCCTCTTGGCGAGTGCACGAGTTGAGTTGAGAATTGTTGTAGAAAAAGTCGAGAGTGCGTGTGTATCTCCACCCCTCTCTCACCCTCCTACCCACTCTTTTTCTCTTTCATTCCTCCTGCCACTCTCTGTCTCTCCCTTCCTTCTCTCTGTCTGTTAGTTTCATGTATGCTGGTGTGGGTACTCATGCGTGATTCCCACAATCAAAAACTTAACTGTCTTACCATAATTGCGTGCACTTGTCTGTGAGTATGTTGGTGTATTTAATGAAATTTTATTCGAGCATTCCAACTATGCCTGGTTCTCTGCTTCTTTCTACTCTTCACACACCCCACATACTCTTCTTCACACTTTTTGGTTTCTTGTTCTATGATCAAACGTTGGTACACGCATCAAAATTTGTGGCTTAAAGATTTATGTTTAAAGCTGCAATTTAAATGTATGACATACTAAAATTTTGCTTAAAAATTGCAAATAATTTTAATTGTTATTTTAGGTTTTCGAGAGATTTGTTTACATAATTGTACCCTCCTTTGCTGGCATTTTAATATTCTAGCAAACTAAATAAATAACGAGCAAATTAAATTAGTGATAAATTACTAACATTTATTAATATGTAATGTGCTTAATACTTTATCAATTGTGTTGAAATGCTTGTAATAAAATTATTATCCACGAGCCCCATAAATACTTAAACAACTTATTGCACAAAACTCTACTGTAATTCGATTAAAATTGAATAGTTTATTAAATAAAGATTTGGGCTTATAAGTCACTGACTCTATGAGTATTTCTAGCAGTGTATAATCCCTGTCAGCCGCTACTTTCATTTTCTGTGGTTACTTTCAGGCCCTCGCCCCCGCCAACCACCCGCACCGCTTTCAGGAGCAACTTTTGTGTACACGCCACACACATTTCCATACGTTGCCACTGAACTGGCGTTGCCCTCACTACAAACAGCCACACCCTCCCACTACATACTGCCACACCCACTGCTAGTTGTGGACTTTTGTCGTGTGTCGTCCTCTTGTTGGTCTAGGACACAGGTCGCTACTTAGGTGTGTGCGGTGCGATGCGGTGCACGGGTAGAGTTTGCTGTCTAGGGTTAGGGTTAGAGCGAGAGGGCAAGGAGTTAGGGGTAAGGGTTATGCTTACGTTTACGTTTACGGTTATGCGGCGCGTTCTGGCGCAACTTTTGCAGCTCAATTAATAAAGCAAGTCGAGAGGAAGCTGCTAATTGTGTGTGCCATCGCAACTTTGAGAAAAACTTGCCCAGCCCCCCAAAAATCTCAGCGGTGTCAACAGGCAACAACTTTACACGATTTGTTGTATGTATTCCCAAGAAGAAGAAGAACAAGAAACATAAGTAGTTGGAGGAGAAGGTGGAGCAGCATAGGCTGTGGGTGTTTGTAGTTCTTGGCCTGATTTCAAGCTGTTTACTCACTTTCGCTTGACAGAGATAGACACTGAGATAGAGAGAAAGCGAGTGAGAGAGGGGAATGCTACGATTTACTTTTGTCGATTTGCGGGTCACGTTGACTCGATTTTCGGTACAGTTTATCGCGTTTACTGTCAAATAATGAAATTGTCTGCTGATTTATTTGTTGACAGCGCAGATGTTGCTTTTATTTTCAATTTTGATGCCGACAGTGTCCAGAGCTGAGCTGAGCCCCTTCATCTTTTAGGCTACACTCATCCATCTGGCCGCAACAATGCGATAACAACAAATCAATTCAACGCAAGCTGCCTCAACTAATAAAAAGCCAACTTCCAGCCAGACAAGACCCAGACCAGACCATAGATTCACTACCACTAAAATAAAGAAAAGAAAAAGTAATATATAGATACAGATACAGATACAAATATATATATAGTAGTCATCTAGTTCGAGCTGTATCTGTCGTCGTATCTGTGTGTAAAAATTATTGCCATTGAAAACAAATAAAGTTGTTGACGATTTCATATAAAATCTTTAGCCCAGCCTGTGGGCGTGTTTAGCCCTTCCACACCCCCACAAGCGAAAGTTGTTCAAGCATTTTATAGTCAGCATTGCGATTTGATTAGATTTCGATTTATGTGTCTCTGTTGTAGCTCTTATTTTATTGTTATTGTTGTTGCTTTCATTGTTTTTGTAAAATTATGCGTATTGCTTTCAATTAATCTGCTGCTTCGCACTAATAAACTGACACCTCGAACGAACTTCTTCATTTCATTCACTTTGACTTTGTTCTGCGTCATTTCAATTATGCCGGAGGTTAATCAATTTGAATACACAGCTACCCGCCCCTTCTTACGCCTCTCTTAACAGCAATGGCATGCAAAAAATGTATTACTCTCTCACGTCGGGTATGCTAGACTAAACTAAAGTTTTGAGCTAGTTTATTTAGTTTAAATGAAGACTAAGGCATTTAAATTATTACCTGTTCTTATCTCAAGAGCATACAGCAATCGATCAAATAAATTCTTAATCATTAAACTCAACAGCGGCATCGAGAGAGTTGATAACTGAAAATTAATACGGTATTTATGCACATATTAAATATAACAGCAGCTATATGTATTATATAAGTACACACACACACACACAGACATAAAGTTTCGCATAAATGTTATTAAAACCTGAAGATTTCTTCACGTAGATAATTTCGCATACAAATTTACATTTAAATGCGTATTAAATCGCACAGAAAATGCAATAAGTGGAGCACGCAGAGGCAGAAAGTGAGAGAAGAGCGGGAGGAAGTGGGTAGTAAAAGAGAGAGAGGTTGAGAAAGCGAAAGAAGGAGGGCAGATAGTGCGGTAGACTGGCAGAGACTGAGATCTGGCATATGCAGACACGTATACTTATATAAATATATACATATATAATCTTGTACATACATATACATGTATTAATTTATGTGTGTGCCTGTGTGCGTGTGTCTGGCTGGGGCAAAAGATTAAACGCATGCTTTGCTCTGCATAATTGTTGCATAATGAAGTGAAGGATATGAAGGATATGCTGCCATGCACACACGCCTCACTGCTTATTTATATGGGTTTGCCGAGAACCGGAGACCAGGAAATCAGTAGACCAGGAGACCAGGGTCCGCAACAGTTCAGTGCAACCCTGGTTCGGTCCTCTGCTGTAAACAAAAATCTCCAGCGACGTTAATTAAATTGCCTTGCATATGCAATTTTGGTTGCATTTTAATTGAATCGGATTTAAGAATAATGCCCAAAGTCAGCAATAACTTCCGGACCAGCTTGTTCGAGCCACATATGTGGCAGGCACAATAGATGAGTCTATAGCTATCTGTGTGTGTGTGTGTGTCCTTAGGGGCAAGACAAGCTAACCTCACGCATAATGCAGTCAAAGCTGTGTTGAGCAGCGTCCGGACGAGCATTAAGTTCATGAGCAAAGTTCCACATCCTCAGTTTGAGTCCCAGTCTCTAGCTCAACTCGTTTTCGCTGTAGGGTAACGACAATGGCAACTGCTGCTGCTCTTTTTACTCCTTTTTTCCCACTGCCCAAAGTTAAGTCCAGCAAAGTTTTTGGCTTGCGAGAGAGTTTACCGCTGGGATCGCAGAGGCTGTAGCTTGAGTTCTAAAAACCAATAATAATTTCCGCATTCTTCCTGCCTTTTTCCCCCACAGCTGCAAATGCAACGGGGGAATTGAGCCAAGATTTAGTTAGCCATAGTTGAAATCGCAGTGAGAGACAAACAAATTGAATTGGCCTTGCTCCTTTGGACTTGGTTCGGGTATCTTGGTAACTTGTTTGACTATTGGCTTTGGCTCAACACACTTGGCTAATGCGGTTATGTAAGCAGCCGCAGGCCGATTTGATTGCAAATGTAAACAGTATTGACATAAATCTTGCAAGCAGGCAGACCGAGGAGGGTGGGGAGAGAGAGAGACAGATGAGAGTGAGAGTGAGGAGCAGTCAGAGCAATTGTTGAGAGTTAAATGTTTAATGTTTAATTTAAAAGTATTTCAACTATTGTATTTATTTAACATTCATGATGTTTTTAATTTTATTATCGGCAAGCACAAGCACACACATTCACACCCACACACTTCTGTAGTGAAAAGCGCGGTGAGCTTAAATCGCAGTCAATTGACTGCCTTGCGGGTTCAGCAAAATTTGCATTTTCAACTTGTAAACAAATCGAAAAGCAATTAAATTATTTAAATAAAAACAACAGGCCGCCCGGTCATTCACTGAAGGGTAGAGTGAGAGAGAGACAGTGAATGGGGTCTCAATATAATGAGAATTCTGAATTAATAATTCCGCATACGACGCGGGTGCCAAATTGCAACAGGAGATCAACTAGCGATGGACTTTCTTCTACCGCGTGATAATGGGCACTAAATGTGGCTGTTTTCGTGTCATAACGAGAACCGCCAATTACCACAAATTATAAATAATGGCACTACAATTAGCGCCACTTTAAGACTGCATTTTTTATGCCAACAATTTGTAATTACAAAACTATTAAAGATTTAACACACAAATTGGCATAAATAAAGACAATAAAATTCAATTGTTTCTATTTGAAGTGCAATGAATATTTAAAAGGTATATATTTCAGTTTAACTTCTCTCTTGTTTATGAGTATTTAAATTATATTTGATTTGTGCGATTTTCTAGCTGAGATACTAACACTTGACTTTTATTGGTTGACCACTTTGGCAGTTGATTAATTCATAATGAAATTAATGATAAAATCAATCAAATATTTAATGCATTAAATATTAAAACTAAAAGTTAAACGCAGCTATTACAAACTATGACTGTGTTTCCATGCCACATAAATGTATTATGCATAATTAGTCCATATCTAATTCAGCAGCAGCAGCAGCAGCGGAGAGTGGTAAGCAGGGAACGTGAGGCGGAGGGTAGAGACAACATAGTAATGCCAGCTTGTACTATATATTATATATGCAAATGCGTTTGGAACACAACTCTCCGCCCAGAGCACTGCTGTCAATATTACTCATACGCCCAGTTGGGCAATCAATGTCGTTGCCATCAAGTCAGTAAGCAGCGCTCGCACACACACACGCACGCAGCTACACACACGTGCGCATAAAGACATACATAATCCTTATCAATTGTATTACTTCCGGTCAATACTAAACACTGACATATCCTATTAATTTCATAAGCAATTGAGTGCAAAACTGTAAAGCACAGAAGAGGCGAGTATAGACGCACAGGATGCAGGATACGCTCAGCTCGATACAATTGCCATGGCTGCTCGCTTGCTCGGCTGGCGTGTGTACGTGACTCTTTTTTGATACGATTGAGCGCACTCACAGGACATTGGCAAAAGGACGCGACTGTTCAGCTCGTTTCTGTTGAAAATGAAAGCTAAATACTAAACGAAAATACTTCGCAGAGCGAAACCAATCCAGCAAAATCGAAAATGCCACATTGTTCACGTGCCGGTGAAACCTTCCCCTCAGCCCTCCCTCCAAGTCACCACCCCTTTACTTACGCCTCTCCTCAAACGCCTTACCGACTGCTTCTGATTGTACATTTGGCGAGATTACTGCAAACTCTCATTATTACAAACGGAAGCCCGGAAATGAAGTGGCTCACAGGATGCCAAGGATTTTGTTGTCTCTCTCTCTCTCTCTTTTTACATCTCTTTCTCTCGCTCCTTGCCCTTCTTTCATATCAATAACTAAGCAAATTGTTTGGCCAACGCGCGTTCAGACACATACTTTAAATTCCAGAGCTCGCTTTTTCGCACTGCTCCTAATGTTGTTTTAGGAGCAACTTTTTTAATCTGTCCCGGCGTCGCTGCCGCCATTCCCAACGCTGCTGCTGCTGCTGCTGACAGAACCAATTAAGCGCAACCAAATACACCCAGAAACAAGGTTGAAATTCCAACAATTTCGTTGCGCATCGCTTGGCCAAGCATTTCATTTTGCTACCAAACTGATATTGGCCAATGCCAAAGGGAGGAGGTCAAAAGGGGGTACACTTTCAACCAAAAAAAAAACTCCGCAATCAGCATTGGCCAATGTATATATACGTATGTGTGTGTGTGTGTTTGGGTATGTGTGTGGGCTAGCCAGTTCCAGCGCCAGTTTTGGCCATGTTGTAAAACGTCAAAAGCGTTAAACGTAATTGAGCTGCGCGCTCAAATACAAATAAATAAATACCGTCGTCGTCATCGTCTGTTCGCTTTTTTCCCACTTTTAGGAGGGTAGGGGAATGTTACAGGGCTACTCGCTGCTGTTGCTGCCACATTGTCTGCTGTGCTGAAAGTTAAAATGTTATTTGAAATGTTGCAACGGCAGCAACAACGCTGTAACAATAACGGCAACAGCAGCAGCTGGAACAAAAATTGGTATTTAATTTTCCAGCGAACTTGCAGTCCGCGGGGATGCGAATCAACCAACGCATCACAATACGCAACGCAACTTGCCACTTGCCACACACCACTCGCCACACGGCAGTCGGCACTTCATTGCTTCTGGCCACCAATTTGCCACATTCCACAAAAGCTGCTGGAATATTTTTTGAGCGTTGGCCAAGGCCAACAATAAATGAGAAGTGCGTGGCAAGGCAAGCGCCTTTTGCCACGCCCCTTTGGCACACACACACACACACACACACACAGACACTGCTGTTGTAGACTTAATGTATTTTTCGTTTATTTTCAGTTTTCGGCTTTTTTTTGGCCACACAAAAGGTAGTCAGTTAAAGCATGCATTTGGCACACTTCCACACGTCCCCCTCTTGCCCTTAGTACCCACTGTGCTCATCATTTATGCAAATAACTCATACATTTTCGATTAGACAGCACTTAATCAAGCTACTAACTGGGCTTACAACACAACTCCAACCAAAACGCAATGCAATTTTGTTGTCTCTTACTCGTTAACTGTGTCCTCTTGATAAATTTTGTGGCTTGCAATAAGATTAAAGCCAAGTAACGCATAGTTATTGTCTGTGTGTGTGTGTTTGTTTCCAACGGTGGCCTGATGGGCGTATTTAAGTGGAAAATAATGCATAAATTACCCCCCAAGATACTCAAGTGTCTGAAAGTCTTCTCGAGTTTAGCATAACTTATCGCATATCCTATTTAGTTGACAACACACACACACACACACACATGCATTTGCTTATTTAATTAAATATAAATCGCTGAGCTGGTACACATAAATTTAAACAAAAGCAGGCGAAACAAAATGTACGTTAATTGCAAGTAGAATAATGTATACCCTCTAAAAATTAAATTTGGGCAGCTTAGAAAATTATTTAAAGTAAATTTAATACAAAAAACTATTTAATATATTTCATTTAGGATATTTAATATTCTCTTTTCATGTCAACTTGTTACATAATGCCTATAAAATTCAGTTAACTCCACTCACAGCAATTTGCGAACAAAAGAAGCTGCGCTGTTCTCTAAGCAATTCGAATTCATTGCGCTGCAAATAAATAAAAGAGGCGTCTCCTACCACAAACACCCAGCCTACACACTACAACAAACACTGACACACACTCATACTACTCACACACATACAATTTCAACGCACAGACAATGCAGCAATTAATCATTGAGTTAAAGCAACTGCAAATCAGATTGTTTACTTGCATTGCGATTACGTGGCGTATGCGTAATGTCAAATAAATTATCCATTCAGTAAATGCTGTGCTGTGAGACGTTCATTGATTCTCAAGTTACCTGTGAGTCCAAATCATTCACGTTTAAGACCATTCATAGTTTGTATTTTAACGATTGTTTTAAATGTGCGCAGCTCTTTAACAGAGCGTAGCTGTGTGTGTGTGTGTGGGAGTGGGTGTGTGTTGGTGTGTGCTATTTGTTTATTCATTATTTATGCTGCATAATCAATCAATATGCTGCTTGATTTTATTATTTCTTTATTTTCATTTGTTCACCATGATTGCTGACGTCTCGTTCTCATTTTTGGTTCCCTTGAATGCTGCCATCCGTCGATTTTTCTCCTTGCTATCTCTTTCCATCTCTTGGCAGCTGCTGCTATCTCTGTCTGGCACATGCTTGGCCTTCGCTGCTCGCGCTGTAATTCGCGTTAGTCGCTCCAGCAATTTATATCAATACAGATCCAATCGCGTGTCCTTCATTCGGGCGCACTTTCTAAGTGTACGTGTGAATGTGGGAGAATGTATCTCTGTAACTGTTTGTTAGTGTGTGTGTGAGTGTATCTGTGTGTGCTGATTTGATGTTTTTCTCTGTTTTATTTTTCGATTTTTTTTTTGTCTTTGATTGAGCTTGTTATGTGCCAAACCTTCCTTCAATCCCCATTGTATTTGTCTATCTAACTGCAACCGTCGCTGTCGCTGTCGCCATTCGTCATGGTCGCACCACGCTCCTGTTCGCCCCCTGCTATGAGTCAGCCATCATCCTCATTGAAGTCACTCAAATGATTCTTTCTATATACTATATATAGATATATGAATTGACGTTCCGTTTCAACTTGAAGCATTTGACTAACGCGTTATTTAATGCTGTTGACAAGTCTTTAAAGGCAATTCCCTTTGAATGCTACCAAAGCAATCCCCTCAATTCTCTCCTCTCCCACATTCTGACCTCAACTCTCCGCTGCCTTAACCTTCGTCTGTCAATATTTGTTATTGATTTAGCCATAATAACATTCCCAGTGCGTCGATAAATTTAAATTATCGCATTTTACCTTCCGGCAACACACAATTTACGTGTAAACATGCTTTGAGGGCACTCTTTTTGTAAATCCCTTACATACAGGCCGACGCCTTAAGGGCGTGGCATGTCAGCAGTCAACAATAGTAAGTGCACATTAGTGATATAATTATAACAGTTACTTTAATGCCTCTTGGCAAGCACAAAAGTTTGATAAGTGTAGCAAAATGTCAAGCTAAGAGTTGATTTGACTAGAAGTGTGTCAACTGCAAGTGCAGGGCTGGCAAATCATTTTAAGGGCAGACGACACTTAGGAAAACGGAAAAGAAGTTTAGCAAAGGAATTTAAGGCATAAAATGTTTATTAAACTTTTCTCAAAGTTTACACTTTGGTTTAAAATGTAACTAATTTTCTTTGCAAATGAATTCATTCAGATTTCCTTTTAGCTGTCAAGTTTCAATTTAATTTGATTCAATTTGAATTGAAATTCAGCTGTCGAAATGTAAACTAATTACATTTGACATGTAGTGATGATTTGTCCAGAAGCGAGTGCTTATTTAGTGATCTTAATTGCTGTTTTAATTAATATACTAAGACGTGGTACTTTATTTATGTTTGTGCTAAGACGTCTGTGTCTTTCAAGTGCTTGCCGTGATGCAACCCTGTTATGAAAAGGCATTAAGGTCGAACACATGTGTGTGTGTGTGTGTGTGTAAGCAGTTGAGTGTATGTGTGTGATGTGATGCGATGTGATGGGACGTTGTCGTGGTAACTTTTAATCGGCTCTGCGTCGCGCATTTACTCATCAGAGTTGGGATTCGAAGTGGGTACTGAAGCTGAAACCGACATCGAGGCATTTTCGCAAAATCCTCACAAAATGTCGTTTTACGTTCTCGTTTCGCGTTGTGCGTTCAGCGTTCAGCGTTGTGCGTTGTCATCAGGCAACGTCAAACTGAAATTTACATTTGCATACGCTCATCAGTCAGGAGTCGAGCGCAGATCTTCTTCTACTTCCTCTTCATCTTCCTGCACTTTTGATACACCCCTGCACTCCTCTGCCCATCCCGTTGCACATTCGTCTTGTAAACATGAAGTTAAGCGCCATTAATTTACCTACCCATTGCCTGCCACATCCTTCGACACACTTTGAGCCACCTTCCTGACGTGCCTCTGCCCCTCTCGGCACTCAGTACGTTTGCATTGCGTTAAAATCACTTTGGTCGTTGTATTAGAGTGAGATAGACAGAGAGTAAAGGGGGAACAGCGAAAGGGAGAGAGTGCGACTGCCTCTTCCTGTGTTTACCCAACACGTTCGTTGCAAATTTTTTACCCCCCCTCGTCTGCCACTCGTAATTCCCCGTCCCCCATCGGATATTTTGAAAACTTTTCCTCCTTTTGATTTCTGGCTTTATACGCAGCTCGCGAAAAAGTGCTTAAGTGAATTTTTAGCACCACATTTTTGTATACGCAGTGACTCTAAGCAAGGACCTGGCCACGCCCACAACGCCCAAGGTGGTGTGCGTGATTTACGCAATGCTGAGCAACTTTTAATTTAATTCACTTTGATGCGATTATTTCTCGCTTTGCGCTATAATTGCAATACGCTGCGTATGCGTGATATTTCCTACAGAAATCGTAATATATCGATGCTTATTAGCAAAAGGATTTCCCCAAAAAGGAGCACGAAATGAACATCATGAGGATGGTGATGGTGATGATGATGACGATTATGGAGCACAACTAAAGGACGCACCTGTGTGTATCTATTTGCCTGTGTGTTTGTGTGTGTTGTGTCGTCTCAAGAGGCTGCCCAATGTTGATCCCTATTAGTAGCACAAACAAGTTGCTCGGCTAGCCGGCTCAATCCTTAGCGCAATCCAAAGGATATGTGCAGATGTTATCTGCCTAGCACACACACAGACAGATAGGAAGAGGCTTGTACGGGGGGACAGTGTGTGCGGAATGTATGCAACCAGTGCGAGACAGCGTGTCCTGCTCCATTGTCCATTCGGCTTAACCGCAAATCCTTTTTAACATATAAAAAGTAACGTTTTGCGGGCATTGTCCTGCATGTCCTTACCTCAACTACGATTGTAGCTGCCTTTCCTTCCTTTTCTCTCTCTCTGTCTTCTTCTCTGCCTGTCTGCTCGAGTGTGTGAGTGTGTGTGCGTTTATGTGTATTCCCATTGTTGTTGTCAACACCATTTTATACTCGCCATTGCGTAGGATGTGCTGCCTGGACTTGTCCTGTGCGTTGCGTTCAATTGAATTTGCGATATGTGAATATTTAAGCACTGTACAGGGACAATGTCTACTCTGCCTTCTTGTGAGACAGAGACAGACAGGAGGACAGGAGCCTAGACAGAGACAGAGGCAACGTGTGCGATTGAATTTTTATTGCATGATAAAAGCAAACACCTGAATGTCCAGCAGGTGAGTTAAGCAGCGACAGGAGACGCCACCAAATAGAAGAGAAACTTCTCTCTCTCCCCTACATGTGTCTCTCTATCTCTGTCTCCTGTCGGTCAACAAAACATTGTAAACATTGCAAAATATTTGCCTCGAAGATTTTGCAGCTAACAACTGGAAAACAGTTTTATTGATTCCCTTTGCCACGAAACTTTACATATTCCTGGCTGAATGCCGGACAACATTTTGGCCAAAAGACACACGTAACAAGACTTTGAAGCACAGACAGGGAGTCACAACATAGAACACAATGTTCGTGAGACGAGTAGAGATTTACATCAGACAGGAAGCAGCAGAAGGACTTCGAAAATGGGGGAGAGAGATAGATTTACAGTCTGATATAAGCATTTTTAATCTGCTTTTAAGTGTATTCATGTAGTTACATATCTCAAGCTCAAGCTCAAGTCTCTGACTGGGAGAATTTAAAATATTAGATGCAAAGCGACACATGACTGGATTTATGTGGGTTAGCAGATGCAATTTACTCTGAAATTGGTACATAAATACAACTACTTCAGTTACGAGTCGTCGCAGCATTAAATTTATTATAAACCATTAAAGTTTGAGATATATTTCAATCAATTGGATTAAAAAAGTTTAAAAGCCAAAGCCAAGTACTTTAATTTAATTGAAAAAACTTGGCTTTAATTAAAAAAGCAATAAAAGAAAGTAAAAGTTCTTTGATTTTAGTTTGTACTTAACTTTCAACGAATTTCGCTTTAAATGTGGCGATAAAATATAGCTATAAATCTATTGATTTGTAGTCATAGCATTTTAAAAAAATTGTATATCCTCCATAAACATATTAAAACCCATTCTACTGATAAAACTGTTATACTGAGTATCAACTAGTCGACTACTTAAGCACAATTTAGATCATTTGGTGCTTGTTATTTATTGTAGTGCTCCACTCGCTTTTTTGATGCCCGTTGACGACAACAACAGCAGCAAAGCCAAGTCAATTTTGCCCAAAACTTTTTAGAAAATTGAACAAAATTTACAGCGCAATGCTTAAAATTGAGAAATGGAATGGGCGAAAAGTGATGAGAGATGTGGGTGAAAGGGCTATGAGCTGTGGGAGAAAAGGGAGAGGAGACGGTAAATGGAGGAGAGAGAAGGGCCTGGCAGACAACCCGCATGGCTAAAAAGGACATTTGCCCAGATGCTTTACGCTGCGCCTGTTTATGTTTACGTTTATGTTTCTGCGTATATGGGTGTGCGTGTGTGCGTATGTGTGGGCTTGTGTGTGCGTGTCTTTGAGGTTTTACTGTCTGTGATTTGATGTTTACAATAGCAAAGGATGCGGCAGTCGAAGGACATCGGTTTTAGAGTGCAACCAAGGAATCGAAGGCAACGAGGCAAGCAAGCAAGTGATTTCAATAAATTTGATGGTTTTCCATTTGCAACCCAAACTCAATCGTCTATTCGCAGTAAAAAATTTCGAATTACGCTGAGAGGGAAAAATACGCACAGCGCGAACTGATTTGCGGGTGCTCAAGAAGAGAGACAGAGTAGGAGAGGAAGAGTGTAGAAGAGAGAGAGAGAGAGAGAGTGAGAGAGGCAGAGTGAGCTGAATCCGCTGCCTTGCTCAAATGACTAATACAAGCAAAGTTATTGACATGGCAGCGGGTTTTTAGCTTTACCCTCAAAGAGGGTAACATAGCGTAGTTCCTCCTTAACACAAACACACACTCACCCAGACACACGCATACGCACATACGTCTCAGATGAAGAAGAAGAAGTATGTCCCAATTCGGTCTGCGTATAACTTCAAAATGACTGCTTTATGTAAATCCCACGGATAACGTTTTGCAAATTGAATTTTTAGCATTCTATTTTATTTATTTTTCACTTTGCTTCTTCTTCGGCTTTTCTTTTTTTTTTATTTTGTCGGTGGCGCTGTCGCTGTCAGCTAACCCAACCCCGGCAGATAGAGAGAAAAAATACTCACTAATATATCCCAGACATAGTCCTTGGCCCAGTCCTATCTCGGACGGCGGCATCCGCATTCGAATTTACTTCTATCACTTTTGCCGCGCTCGCTTACCATTTAACAGTCAAGCTCATAGATACTTTGACTCCACTACCTCCCCTCTATATCTTCCTGCTCGTTTTTTTTTTAGTGTAGTTGCATGACAGTTAAGCCGGCAACCGGATAGGCAGCGATGCCGGCAGAGACGTCAACGGCAACGTTTACATCTGCGTTCGCGTCAGCGTCGACAGCGAAATGGAAGCCAAACTGTCAGACATTGATATTAACATTTAGGCATAGATACGAATACGAGTCAGAGACTACTGGTTTATATGGTCCTGACTGTCTCTCACTCCCTTCCCCACTCTCTACTCTTTCCCCCGATAAATGACTGAATCACGGCAAACGCCAAAAAGTAGGCAATGTTTTCGTATGAGTTGAAAAGCGAAAAAAAAGGTTTTTTGGATGAGTAAAGCAGCGTTGTCGGCTACTAATTCAATTCTCTCTCTACATCTGTCAGAATATAGTAGCTCTGATATTCACATTGATATGTTGATTATATTAGTTACACTTAAGCGAGCTTTAGATGGACTAGGACTACCCTTAACCCAATTTAAATATGTATTTATAGCTGGTAGCTACTTAACTTGTTATTTCCATGTTTATATTTGAATATTTGAGCAGAGTTAAATTAATGGAAAAAACTTTTAAAATTCTGTCCTTGTACAAATTGATTTTTATTAACGATTTGTACCCTAATTTCTTTCTAGTATTAATTATTTTTTTCCTTTTCGTTAAGTTTCCCATCACTTCCAGCTGAAAATGTAAATTGATAAATTAATTTGCAAGTGTCTTCATTTAATCACTACGATTGATGCTGACGGCTACAATCTTTATGCGATTTATTAAAATGAGCAGCAATTAAAAAATCATCTCTCATTTTTTCTGCATTTTATGCCGTTTTCCATGTAAATTTTCATTAAGAATTTTTTATCATCTACCCTTTTTGCATGCGATATATAAAAAACTGAATAGTTGTATTGAAATGAATGTCAAATTTATTTTTATTTTATTTCTTTTCACTATGAAATCATCTCAATCATTGTCACAATTAATGCTCGTAGCCTGCAACATAAATTGATTACAATTAAAGCGGCTTCAAACTAATTATCGTTTTTCGTTTTAATTGTTATTAAGTATGTCTGTATGATGTAGTTTACTTGATATTTATATTTGAGCTTTCTTTTTAGTGGGTTGTTTATTTTCATGGTTGAAATAAAATTATTATAAATATGAATTCATTTTTTGTGACACTTTTTTGCGATCTTCTGGATTCATCCCGGTCGATGGTTCTTATGTAACTTGTCTTTTGTCGCAGTTTCTGAGACTTATTGATCACTTTTATCTGTCTGTTTAGTTACACATTAAGCTTTCAATGTTTAGCATTAAAGTCCACGGGGTTTTGTTTATTTAAAATGTTTTAAAAAATCGAAGAAACTTCATTTGTTATCAGAGCTTTATCGCATTCACTTGCTGCCTATCAATTAACTATATTTCGTTGTTGTTTCGTTGTTGTTTTTGCCGCTATCATTATCATTGTTGTTATTGCGGGTCATTTGATTTCGTTATTCATTACCATTGTTATTGTTGTGTCGTTGTTGGTGTTGTTTTTATAGCTGCCTTGTCATTTGGTATTCGACTAATGAGTTTTGTGATTTCTCATTTATTCATTGAATTTTTTAATTAGTCTCGCATTGCTTTTTATTCGTAGCAAATTGTGGTTGTAGTTGTTTGTTGCTATTGTTGTTACTGTTGTTGTCATTGGTGCTGACGGGATAAATGTCGTAATTGAAAAATAAATGAGGCAATCAACTTTTTGACCTGTCATGTAGCGAATATTTTAGCTATTGACCTCGCACTGGGCCATAACAGCGAGTTCTGCCCACTGTCCATTACCAGATACAGTACCAACCCCATACCACCACCCTTGCTACCCCTTCACCACTCTCCCGTGGCCAACACGTCAAAATTACAATGTTGTGGCAGACGCTGACGCTGCTGTCGACGCTCACGTTGGCAGCGACGTCAACGCCGCCCTCTGAAAAGGTAATTATGGTCCTGGCCAAAGTGGATGACTGGCTGCGATTCAGATTGGCATTGGGATTCGGTTTGGGTTTGGGATCGAGTGTAGGGTGTCTCCTCTCGCTGGGCTCGATGGCTTCATTTTGCATGTGGACTGCGCTGCGCTGCTTTTGCGCTGCTCTGCGCTGAGCTTTTTTGATTGTAATTGTTGTCGATTGTCATTACAGTTGCCGCCTGTTCATTCGCTTTGCCGCTTCGTCCCCATGAAATTGTTGTGGTGGATTTTTTATACCCTTGCAGAGGGTATATTGTTTTTGTCACGAAGTTTGTAACGCATAGAAGGAGACGTTTCCGACCCCATAAAGTATATATATTCTTGATCAGCATCAACAGCCGAGTCGATATAGCCATGTCCGTCTGTCCGTCTGTCCGTCTGTTTCTATGCGAACTAGTCTCTCAGTTTTAAAGCTATCTTGATGAAACTTGGCACAAATGTGTATTCCCTTTGCACGCAGAACATTTGTTAAAATCGGCCAGATCGGATCACTATATCATATAGCTCCCATAGGAACAATCGGATGAAAAAAAAATTTTTTTTGAGCTATGTTAACCAAACTTGCTCCATATGCATTTGGCATAAAATCCCGTGTGCAAACCAAATTTCATCCAGATCGGACCACTATATCATATAGCTGCCATAGGAACAATCGGTTAAAACTGGTGAAAATGCTTGGTATGAAAATTTTCTGTGTCTCTTGTACGATTTGAACCAAATTCACGCAATACGCATTTGTTATCATTATCCATCTGCCGACCAAATTTTATCCGGATCGGACAACTATATCATATAGCTGCCATAGGAACAATCGGTTCAAAATGCTTAGTATGAAAATTTTCTGTGTCTCTTGTACGATTTGAACCAAATTCGCTCCATATGCATTTGACATAAAGTCCTATGTGTACACCAAATTTCATCTAGATCGGACTACTATATCATATAGCTGCCATAGGAACAATCGGTCATTGAAAGAAAATTAACGCAATGTGCATGACTGCAAGGGTATATAATCTTCGGCTAGCCGAAGATAACCTTTTTTTCTTGTTGCTGCCTGATTTACGTTCAGCTGCCCGTTTTCTACCACCCTACGCGTCCTCCTCTTGTCACCAACTTTCCTCATACAGTTTGCATCAACATTCGCCATTGTTGTGCCAGTTTTGTTGCGGCCTTGTTGCGCGGTTTGTTTGTTGGCTGCAACGCATTCCCGCGGCTGTCAACACAATTGTTGTACCTATTCCCCACACCCACTCTCACTGCCATCTCTGTTGGCTTCACAGTCAACCGCAAACTGTGTCCGGCATCAAAAATTTGCTGCCAGATTTGGTAAAATTAACGCGAATTGACTTGTAATGCTTTGGTTCACATTCTGGCTCGGGTTCAGCCTCTGATTCATTCATTAATTGTTCAATTGACTAATATGGGTTGGTTTCATTTCTAAAGCGAAATCTGCTCTTCAACTGCGTATACGTAATGTCCATTTAGCTGCATGGACTTTAAAGAAACCTTCATAAATTTTATATTTCAGCCAAAGTGTTGCCAGTTTCTGTTACCCTAGAAAAAACTGCGTTTTGCCTGATTATTTAAGAGCTGATTCACATAGAATTTTAGAGAGTTTCATTTAAGTGCAATTTTGCTAACTCTCTCTTTCTCTCCTCCTCTCGCTGTCTGCTGCCGTCTCATTCTATTGAAAATTCCGTCTATCAGCAGTAAAGTTCTCACTTGTCTTTCAGGCGGGTGAAAAGATTTTGAAAATTTTGAGCACGTTTGCGACGTTCAAAAGAGATTAAAAGCGTATAATTGTCGCCTTAGCAGTGGAAGACAAGGATGATGATGAGAAGGAGGATGAGAGTGAGGTTCAGTACGAGCAGGACAAAAGGACGCAACGACGGAAGCGAAGGCATTGTGAAGTTGTGCGAAGTTTTTTTCGTTTTGTGGGCATAGCAAGGGAAAGTGGGCGATGAGTGGTGGTAAGGGGGCGTTGTTTTTGGTCATGGTCTGCCATACTGGCTGTCGGGCATGATTTAGGCAAAGAGCTTCACAGCTTGGCAGCTGAGAGAGTGAGAGAGAAAGGAGAGAGAAACGAGCGAAAGAGGCCTTCACTTTGGCCCCGCAGCGAGCAAATTTAATTTCCGTGACAGAAATAAGTTTTGCGCTCAAATGCACAACAGCTCCTGAGTGTCCTCAGTCCGCTTTTCCTTTGGCTTTGGCTTTTCCTGGCGTGCGTGGCCACTTTTCTTCTTTTCTTTGCCGTTTTTTGTGCTACACTTCCGTCTTGTCCGCGTGTGTGTAGAGAGACATTGAACAAGTTGCAGCTTGACTTTTATTAAAACCTCATTAAGCCCAAAGACAGCGACAAAACTTTTGCTACGCTTATCATAAAGATTAGCAACAACTTGAATCTGTGCAGCTGCGATTCGATGGCAATGCCGATGTCACTACCGATGACGATGACGACGACGATGATGCGTCAATCTTTGGCATGTAGTAGATACTTAAATAAATCTAGGAAACCTGGTTTTAGCCCATGGTGACATCATCATTATGCCGTTGCCAAACTGAGCTCTCACCTCTGACGTGATGTAGCCCCAAAAAGTAGCTGGCAATTTTTCAAAACGCTTTCATTCTCAGCTGCCCAGGCCAAAGACGACGAAACGACGAAAACGAAGAAAAATTGTGCGGTCCAAGCAGAACTGAGAAATATATATATATATATATATATTTATATATATCTACATATATATCATGGCTTCGTTGGCCACTGGACTGAGGCAGCTTCTTTGGCTGCTGCCTGGTTGGGGCTTTGGCCTTGTTAGTTACCTTTTTGCTCGAGTCTTGGCTAAATCAAAATGGCAGCACGGCGTGCCTGACGCTGCTCTGCTCAAGTGATTTACTTGCGAACGACTCCTTTAGACGCCTTACTTGGCATTCAGGACCACGACGAGCTCCCATTCTCATTCTCATTCCCATTCCCACTCCCGAAAGCTTTCCTCCTTGGCACTTTAACTTCTGCTCCACCTTTGAGGGGCACATTTTACACCCTGTAGGCCAAAAGCTCAGGGGGTTTACTAAAATTCGCAAGAGGAAGTTTTGGTCTATTGAAACGTACTCAGTACAGGGTCTTCTACAGTCGATTCTATCAGCTGTAACTCTACTCCCTAGCGTTTTTTTGTGGGCTCAAATTGCTGCGTTGCCATTGCCTTCGGTCGTGCGAAAAAATTTGCAGCACATGTGGGAAGCTCCCTCTTGACCACAAATTAACTCGACAGAAAAAAAAGAGAACATATCATAATATAGACTTGGTCAGCAGAAACGATTGTAGTCGAGCCTCTGCTCGGCTGTTCACATCATCATTATGGCCAAATTATTCAGAGTTTTTTCTTGTGTGTTTTTTTTCTGCTGGTACTTTTTTGAATTCCATTTAAAGTTGCCAAAAAATAACATCAATCTTTGGCTCGTCAGGGACTTAGTCGGAGTGGGAGAGAGGCGGGCGGCAGTGGGGACTGGGTGCGGAGTACAGGAAGTGTCAGGCAGTTTGAAGAACAAGATTGTGACTCATTAAATTACATTGCAAATGTCATTGTAAAGTAAGTAAAATGAGACTGGAGGCAGCCAGAGACAGGACTCAGGACTCAGTACTTTTCAGGATGTGTCTCGAACAGCGACAGCCAGAAGCCTCTGCGTATAAGCAACATTCATTTATTTATATATTACTTTGACTGCCCCACCACACCCCTCACCACAGCACCACCTCTCCCCCTCTCATCATGCCACCTTTCAGACTCGTGCTCTCTCGCAGCAATTTAAAATGATAATTTACACAAATGCGTTTAAATAAATAAAACGCAGCTCAGAGCAAGACAAACGCAGGGTGTGTTACCGAGGGGGCGTGTCATGTTGTGTGGGTTGTGTTGCTGTGACGCAAAACCCACACACCCACACACACACATAAACGTGGCCAAAAAGTTGCTGCCTCTTGCCACAGTTAGGTGTCGGCTACAATTGTCCCTAAATCACGCGTAATGAAGTTGTCTCCGTGTTGTTGTTGTTGCTGATGTTACTTTTGTTGTTGTTTGTCTTGTCTGCCAACTGTTTCTTATTGTTTTTGCATTTTATCGCAGCGCATTTATTTTTGCATTTCAATGTTGCCACCAGCAATAAGCGAGCCCATTACAGGGCAACCCAGTCAGCCCAGCAGACCACTGGGGGGGCCGAGGGAAGGCAGTTGTAAGAGCACTTGCTGAGTAATAGCCACCATAAGATATACCAATCGGAAGTGTCTACCAACTTGGCCAGAAAGGTGCACAGCACTTGGCCAAAAGTGTTTAGCTCTCGATGCTGGACAAAGTCCACAATTTGATGGCCCATAAAAAATGATCTCAAGTTCTTGAAATTTTGATAACGACGTGAGCTTTAAATTTTTGTTTTATTTTTCACATTGGACACGGAAATGAGCTAAAAAATACATAAATGAAATGAATTTACCCAATGAGTTTATATACAAAGATTAAATCTGCAGCGTGTGACTTGAATATACCCTGTTGTTGTTTAAAACACAACTTAAATTTCTGACATTTTCGATGGATTTTCAAAATGTGCTTAACGTTTACCGAGTAATTCTGTAATTCTGTTTTTAAATCTCAATTATTTGCACATCAAGTGGATTTGTTTGTGTATTTTTAGTGCATTGTTGCTAGCAACCACAACAATTTGCAATTATATTGACATTTAAGGCCAATTACTGACACTTGAAAAATGTTCATTAACTAAACGAATAAACGAAATTCAATAAAATCGTGTTATTAACAATTATGATTTTATGTGTAATACTTTAAGCTGACAAGTTTATCGCAAACACTAATGTTGTTGGTTAAATGTGAAAAGCAAAGTCAAATAAATAAATAAAATAATAATTAGATAGAACAGTCAGTGACCAGTGACCAGACTAGTGGACACTGACAGTGGCCCGGAACCGCATTGAATGCTGAGTTGTTTATTTGTTCAGTTTTAATCGCAGTGGAAACTATTGTTTGACTTACTGACAGTTATAAATTCAACATTGATCTGTTATCAAACTGTTGTTGTGGTCAGCAGAAAGAGTGAAGGGGTGTGGGAGGGGAAGGTACGAGCAAAAAAGCGTCGACCAACTGCAGTAGTTGTTGGCAATTTTCCGTTAAATGCTTGACATTTGTCACGTGCACACCTGGTCGATCCTGGCGCGGAAATGGCAACACACGACACACGCCTCCAGCGCGCAATCCTCGCTCTCTCCCCGCTCTTCCTGCTGCCCCTGGCTCACACACATCTCCATCGCTTCTAACCGCCATTAAGCGTCATGCAAACAAATGTCCAACTGCGTCTGTTTAGCTTTGCCGTATCCGTCTCCGATTCTCACTTGTCTCCCACACCCACTCCACTCTACCTCCCCCTCTCACTCACTTTCTCCTTCTCTTTTTCCGCCGCAGTGGCTTTGTTGTTAACGCCCACAGACTGTTTTCAAATGCGGCGCAACAGCAGCAGTTCCATAAGTGACACAGTCCCTACCACATGTCCGCTACAGCACCTCATTTTCCCACCCCTCCCTTACCTTAACACCTCCCCACCTACCCAACACTGCTCTGCCTTTCACGCAGCTGTTGAAAATTACATGTTTACAGCGCGCAAAGCCAAAATGTAAACGTAAACACACATTAACTTTGCCTCGCATACAATATTTTTCACTCAAGGTTGTATTCGGCAATGTGGCCATGCCCCCAAAAAGGAAAAATACAAATGTGGGCTGCTACAGTCACCTAGGCGCAACGGCCATAATATTGGCTAAAACACTCACAATCCAATGGCAGCAAAGTGAGTGAGAAAGTAGCTGCTCAGTAAAACCAAAGGAAGCGAAAGCTAATGTCTTTCATGGCATACCCTGGCAGCAGGGGTTGCTTGGCTTAGTTAGGCTGTTTATATATTTGTAGAAAAGGGTATTTGTAGGTCATGCCAACTCCTCTCTTGGCTATGTTTGCTTGTCTTAATGTCCTTTCCCCAACTCTACCAAAATAATTATTCCAAGTGGTTCATTGTCACACTTTTCTGTAGTAAAGGGTATTCATAAGCCACGTCTACCCCGCGCTTAACAATGCCATCTTGTCTTATTTTTATACAAACTTACACGTGTTTTTTGGAAGGAAAAACTAAACAATAAAAGAAACGAACCACGTTGAGCTTTGGTTGCATTCGCAACAATTTTCCATTTATTTTCCGCTACTGCTTCTTCAATTTTTTCCACTTCCCCAACCGCTGCCACCCCCGGGCGACAACCACAGCAAGAGTAAAGGAAAGGAAAAGCAAGGGAAACGACAGCATCTTGGCAAAATATGAAACATGCTGTTTCCTGTACTTTCATTTTGGCCCTATTTGTTGTTATTTTCATGGCTGTCATTGTTGCTATTGCTGTTGCTGTTGTTACCGTTGTTGTTGCTGCTGATGCACAAGTTGCTGCGGGTTATTGCAACAAAATGTCGACTGGGGCCATAAATTGCGTCAGTCTGGGCAAATTTTTAGCAGCTCACCACGTTGACAATGCAGCGAATGCCAGTGTGCACAGTGTGTACAGAAATAACTCAAATAGTTTATAAACATAACTAAGGGATTTGTTTTAATTTAATAAACTAAGAAAGTTAACAGGCGAACAGTTTAAAGTTTATGCTCATAAATATTTCTTAAAAATTGTATAACAATTTTATACGCTTTCTAACCACTGTGCTGCTGCATCTTGGTTCATTGTTGACATATTTGAACAACTAGTAAACTGAAGGTGAGGCTGGCAAACTTTGATTTCGTTTTCATAGCAAAAAATAAATAACAACGACACGTGTAGATGGCTTAAGTGTCCTGGCTTATTTCCCCCTCCCACACACACACCCTCATCCCTGTACCATAACAAACACTTTCTTAGCTTACCTGTCTGCCCCACTCTCACTCCCATTCTCTCCCAATATCTCTGCTTTCTCTCACTCTCAGCTTATTGAGGCACTTTGCTTCGCTTTGTCTCGATTGCTTTTCGCTACGCCTGACGCATATTTTAAATCCCTAGTTGAGTGGCAATCAAGCCAACTACCCCAACCGCCCAACCGCCCAGCCGAGCTACTCCTTCGGGCCACGCCCCCTTAGCCAGTCAGCCAGCTGGCTTAATTAAACAACGCAGCGAATGGCACCTTAACGACCAGTTGGGAGTAAAAAAGAAGCCAACTTAAAAAATGATAATAATTTGCTAGCTTTTTTTCTACTTCTGCTTCTGCTTCTTCTACTTTTTTTCATAGCCAAGGCTAAGACCAGCTCGTGGGTGGCTATGTGGTGTGCAGTGTGTTCTGGCCAAGTCTGTTTGCCAGCGGGATGACACTTGCTTTGCGGCTGTTTAGCGTTTCTTTAGCGCCATTGTGCAAACCACGCAATGAACGTGGCTAACAACGTCTAACATTTTTGTTATGGCCATAATTATATTTGACTGCCGTTAACGTTAATGTTAACGCTAACGTGCACATTCCCATTCCCCATCCCCATCCCCGTCCCATTCACGTTCACGTCTTTGTTCTAGTGCCTAATCCAGGTGGCCATTGTCGACATCCAATGGCCGCGTGGCCTTTTGTCGCAATTTTATTTAATTTCTGTTTTCACTGCAATCCCTGGCGTGGGCGGACCCGGTCTTGTTATAGCCAAGGTAAAGAGCCTTCGAAGGCGTAAACTCTTTTGATGCCAACTGCTTTATAACTTGCCTAAAAGAATCATTGTCGGCTCTTGGCACAAATGTCAAATCATTGCGCTTTTATTGCTATTGCCATTGTTAATGTTGTTGTTGTTGTTCCTTTTGTTGTTGCCCGTTTTGTTGCATGGCCAATTGCATGTTCAAGTGGCGTTACAGCCTGTCTGCACCAAATGCTGAATATGCAAATTCCTTGTTCCTTTGACGGCATATTAGCACGTGTTCTACCCCTAACACTCCCACACATATATATGTGTGTATTTTTGTAGAGTATTCCTATACTAATCCCATTCAATTTATTATTATACAGAGGGTATCACTGGACGTTACCTGGGTTACTTTGAGATGCTTTTAAAGTCGCGTTCGCTTCACTTCATTGATTCCTGTTGCGAAATTGCAGTGACACTCGAATAGAAAAATAGCTAAACGTAAACATATAAGTGTTTATTTATATATATTTTTATAAAGATATGACTTTTTTATGTGTTTATTGTAAACAGCTCTACATAGGAGAAAAAGCTGTTGTTATACCCCGTGGAGAAGCTGGAACATTTATATTATGAGCAAGTCAAAGAAGATATAAATTGAAGTATTCATTGTACTATTCCACTTAATATATAGCTTCATAGCTCAATCGAGCACTATAAGTTCAATGGTTTAAGCGGTGCTATGAGCTAATAGCTCAATAGCTCATAGCTCATAGCTCATAACAAAACTTTCGCCTTTAAAGCTCCGCTTATAGAGTAACTAAACTTCTTGTTACATTGTTTAAAAGCTGACAATATTAATTTGAATGTAATTTCTGCTTGTCTTTCAATACGTTTTGAGTGTAAGTTATGCAAAAATGAATATTCTGGTGCAGGTAGCCGTGAATATTATGCTCAAAATGGAAAAATTAAATACAGATACCAACACTCTGAAGTTCGTATGCTCATGATTCAGTTAACTTAGCTCTGTTGGCCCCCCCTCACCACGTCTTCACTTACAATACATCCCACTCGCTTACTCCACAACAGAACAAATTTAATTTATTCGTGTAACTTTTTTATGTGCCGAATTTACGAGCTGGTAGCTGAAACTGAATCAGATTCTGGATGTGGATGTGGATGTACTCAGGCTGAATCTGAGCTCTGCTTGTGGCCAGCTGTAAGTTGCAGTCACTAGATGGCACTGCCACAGTCACCGCCCCATGCCTGCCCCTTTTCCCTGTCCCTGCCACTGACCTCGCTCTTGTTGCTGTTGCATGCGCCGTGTAAGCGTCATAGCCACGCCAATTTATTTATATCTGGATTTCTGTTTTTAGTTTGCCGTACGTTTTTCCAGCATTTTTCGCAAAGCAAAAACAACGAAAACTGTACAAAAATGCAGTACAATTGGAGTAGTAGACTGTCAAAATACTCTGTAGATTTCAGTTATAATTAAGCTAACACATTAGAAAATATCGAAGAACTTTTACTAAATTATTAAAATTAAAGTGTTTCTCTCTAGCTGTTTACATAGTCTAGCATACTCTATTTTTATTTTGTGTGTTGCGTGATATAAAAAATCACTTGATGCGTCGAAATGGCGTTGCCAGACCGCCGAGAGTTGAGCGGGTGGGCGAGGAGCAGAGTCGGTTGCAGTTCGCGTTAAAATTTCGTTATTATGTTGACAGCATTTTTGCTATTTTTACTTGAAAGCTTAACCAAGCGGGCACACACACACACACACACAAGCATACACACTCACACGCATATATGACGTTCCCTGGTGTTATTTTGGTGTTTCCCCGAGCTTGTTTTTTGGTTGGCTGGCCCTGGCCTCGGTCTGGTCTCAACCGTCGTCGCTTGTCAGTGATATATATATTATATATATGTACAGATATATTTATATATATGCTTGTGTGTGTGTGTGTGTGTGCGTGTTAAGGCTGCAGCCAGCAAGTTGCAGGCAACTAAGCTATTTTGTGGCAATAAGCATGAAATTTAAATGAGTGCCGCTTCCCTGCTCCACCCAAAGGGGCACGGCAAAAGCCCTTAGACGCAGCCTGCCACTTCTGGTCCGTGCCAACAGCCAACAGCCAGCAGCAAGCAACCCAAAGTCCCATATATCCATCTATCTGAGAGCAGCTCTTGCTGGATTTATTTTATGTTCGCATTTTTATTTTTTTAGCTCTTGTTTCTGTGTATCGTTTGGATTTTTAACGCACCGCTTGCAATTAGTGAGCTCATAGTGCCATAAGAGAGAGGGTGTTGGAGGACACTATGAATCCGATAGGTAGATATGTATAAAGATAGATATGTGTATGAATATTAAGCACACACTCGCACACACACTTTTTCAAGAGTAGATAGATTTATGCAACTCAATCAAATAATTGTCCGAGTGGCAAACACATAAACTAAAACCACAAAAATTTTTAAATAGAAAAAGAAATTGAAAACTATAAATTAAGAGTGACTAGCTGACTATAAATTACACTGATTAATAAGTTGTTAACATTAAAAAGCACAAGATTTTGGAACGTTTAAAACTGAGTAGTGTTAAAGAACATTTTGTTTTTCGTGTACTTAAATTTTATGGACGCAAAACAAACATTTGTAATTTTATAAAAATAAGATTTAATTCCCAGCCTTTTCAATCGAACCATACCGGATATTTGTTTATGTAGAGTATGCTAAAAAATTGATTTTACACACAGAACAATAAATTGTGAAACTGCAACAAAAGCGCATTTAAGCATATTCAAATGTTTCCGAATTCTAAACTATCAGAGACAAAAAATATATATTTTTTGACAGAAATATATTTTTAATTCTATCAAATAAATGCAAGCAACAGTCAGAAATGATTTTGCATATACACACACACATGTACATGTATATATGTGTATATATACTTTTGGTATATCTGATTCAATACCCAACGGCTAACAAAAAATGCAATTTTCATTAGTGATTGGGGATATTTTAGGCAAACATCCGCAAAGTGGAGTGGAGTGGGCAGACAGAAGAAGGCTAAACAAATGCAACATTCGTTTAGTTATCTTTATTTATTTATAACATTTAAAGCAAACGTTAGTTAACAGTTTCCACTTTGAGTTTGGAGTGATAGTAGACAAAGGACCTCGAGAATTCTATGAGTTTCCTGTTCTGCTGGTTGTGGCAAGTGGAAAACAAATGCGCTTAGGGTTGTTATTACCCTGTAGCCTTCAGTCAAGAGGGTTGCTAAATGCAAAAAACTCTCTTCGAAAACGAAGGGGAGGATGCGCTTACACAAATTTCTGGTATTATGTTGCATACTTTTGAGAGTAATTTATGAATTTCACGCACATTTATGCGGGTTACAGACTCGAATTCACAATAAATGCTAAGAGTGAAGTGGAGTTAAGTGTAAAGGGGGAGTGGGAAAAAAGGGGGATGAAATAGAGCGTAAGAAATTCCCACCCAAGGGGCAGCAGCTGTCGGTAAAACAAAACCCGAAAACGTAAACGAAAACAAAACAAATGATGTTAAGTGACGCGCAGCTTTTGTGGAAATGAAAGCCAAAAACGTTCGATTCTCCAGATGCATGATAAGATAAATAGAATACAAATTCTTGCAAGTATGTATTTGTGTGTGTGTGTGTGTGTGTGTGTACGTTAGGGGTTATCTTGTATGTTCAGTTAAATATATATTCAACGAGGGCTGAGATATAGAGTAGACACGTGCAGTCAATCAGAGCAACTGTCAGACATACGCAGACATAGATACACACACACACACACATGCACATAGCATAACTAATGTAACTCACGGCACTGTCCGTGTTTTGCTTCTTCTTCTTTTCTTTTTGTCAGTTTGACTTTGATAATGTTCCATCTTTGAGTTTCGTAAAGTCAACATTTAGTCTCCTAACCAATTCCTTTATCTAGGGTTTCTTTAAGGTAACCGTTTTTACCCTTAATAATTGCAAACTGTTAACAATCAATCAACTTGTGCTCTGCCAAATAGCCGATTGTCAAAAGTGAATTATTAAAAATCTGTAGCTCATCCCTCAAAGTCTACCCAGCCCACAAATTCCCTTTGGAGATGCCAATAAACATGCCCAATTAGGGTCATAAATATGAAGCCAAAACACTTGTAGGAAACTCACAATAAAATACAACTGTTTGCAATGCAATAAAATCAAATGTTATTACAAAAATTAAACTTACCTACCAATAGAATAAATAGACTTTTTATTACTAGATTACTAGACACGACTAGGCACGACTAGACGCGTAACATATTGGTTTACCATTGCAGATTTATTTGTCTGGCTGGTAATGCTCGGTAAATACCAAATGCTTCACTCGAGGTAAGTCGAGTTGACGCATTGAACTTCTAAGCCAAAGTCAAAGTACTTTGCACTCGTTTTATTTAACTCTATTTAACTGAGAATGCGAGACAACAAGGCAATCCTTTGCTGTGGCTGAGACCGTGAATCCTTTTTGGTTTCGATTTCAATCAGAGTGGAGCTAAAAAAAAGCACACAACACAACACAACCTTGGCTTCTTCATGGCTTACAACTTTGATGAACTCGGACGCGTTTCGTGCTGCGTAATCGGAGAAAGTGACTGAGAATTGGAGTGAGAAGTAGACCAATTAAAGCGATTTCCTTTGGCTTCACCCACCGTGTTGGGAAAGCTTCATTAAAACCAAAAATCCCATCAAATCCATTTGTTTCAGTCTCTCTCTGTGCATATTTATGACGACGCCGACGACAACGACTGGCGAATCAAAAATGCAAATAAATTTCAATTTTCTAACTGTGAGTTGACATGAGGCGGCAACATGACAGTTACAATTACGAGCAGAGTAGAGTAGAGCAAAGCAGAGTACGGTTGATAGAAGAAGACACTTGCCACAAATCATATGCACACTCCAATCTCATATGCATATTTATGGAAAACTGCAGTAGCATCTTGTCAAGCTCAACTCAACTCAACTCGACTCGACTCTCGTTTTTTCCCAAGAATTGTTATTAAATAATCATTTTTGAGCAATAAATTTCAATTTGTTACATCGAGTGTGTATGAATTTATGTGTTTGTATGTGTGGCAAGTGAGTGGCAGTTTAATTTGATACCAGCAGACGTATCCACTTAGATATTCATTCATTTATGCATTACATTTATAAATAATTCTAAAAAATATATATATATACATTAGCTCTTTGAAATATTTAAGCAGACCAACTAAATTTCTTGTAGTTTCTACTTTTTGGCAAACCGAATGAAAATGTAATTACGTTTGCATCGCAAATGACTCGAGTGGTTTGCGATGCAAAACCCGGGACGCAAAAAAGTATGCTACATTTTTTGTTTGTTTAAAAATTGACTCAAATTTACAAACACAACAGGCGGAAAGAGGCAAATTGGCATCGGAAACGTTGGAAGCTAACGAACGAATTTTGTTCAATTTGAAATCGAGCTAAAAGTTTAAATTTTAAACCAATTGTATTGTTACTGCACTGGGAATCTCCAATTCGAGCTCTGCCCAGACATTTGCATTACCACCATCTCACTCCGAGTGGTGTGTCCGCAGACAGACTGGACTCTGATTGAAATGTTCAGAATGTTGCAGCTTCTGTCATGTTGCAAAGTTACTTATATGAAAGGAGTGAGTGTAAGGCTGTGTGTGGGTCTGTGTGTGGAGTGATGCAGCAGGTAATCAATACCTTCTGCCTGATTTTTGTCTGTGTCTCTTGCCTGTCTGCAAAGTCGCTTGAATCTCCGATTGAGAATGAGAACGAGTACGAGATTTTGTCCGTGACAGCAGCACCCAGAAACATTCAGGAACACCTCTACTCTCCTTCTCTGCTCTACTCTTTTCACAATCCCATGAGCTGCTGAAATCCCATTAATAAATCGATAAACGGGAAAAACACAGAGAGTCGCACAGAGTCATGTTCAAATTGATATGTATAAAATTAATAACACGATTTTCACCAGCTGATAACACCGTTAAAACAAGTGGAGTCATTTTGCTATGACAACTGTATGAATTGTTAATACCCTTTTTTGATTTTTATTCAGCAGACTTCGAACCAATTGAAATATATTCAACTGGTTATTATAAATAGAGTTAAAAGTTTAACTATTTAAATAGAAGAACTGTCTGTCAATTGCGTCTTAATCATTATTTGAAGTGTTTTCTTATGCGTACATAATTTACTCACCGTCAATTTATTCACGTTCATTTCCTTTCTTTCCTCCTTCGTCTGTCTGTCTGGCAAAACTTTAGTAGGCGTTCTAAGTGACACGTGTGTTTAAATTTGATTTCGATGCGACCTAGAAACAAATTGATATGCGTTAATTTACACGCACACTCGTGTATTGGTGTGCTCAAGATACAAATGTATCTAACAGATACGCAAGTACAACTTCTCACGCTCACACACACACAACATTGATCGCATTAAGCAAAGTAAACACAATTATTTTTTGCGAACATTTACATACATGAGTGTGTGTGTGTGTTTGTGTGTGTGTAGCCACAAAGTATGCAATGGCAAAATCTGCTTAACGTTCTTATCACACACACACAAGCCGCATTTTGTTTGTTTTTCCGCTGAGTTTTTCATTTTATTATTTCTTTCTTTTCTTTTTGTTGTTAACGAGATACAACCAAAATTTTCACAAAATAAAGAAAAGAAGCCATTTTGGTGGGCGGGGACTAGGTGGGGGTGTAGCAAGCGGCTGTTTTTGTGAAAAATTATGCAAATGATTGGGCAAATTATGTCCAACAAAAAGAAACTTCGTTTCGCTTTCGCGCTGTCAGCTGACCTATGACCTCCCATCCTCTTGCCTCGCATAGAAATAACAACAAAATACAAAAACAACAGCATCATAATCATCTCTAAAGCGTCTCAAGTTGTTGTCCGTGACAGCAAATCCCGTCAATTGAAAATGTTTTCTAAATAAAATAAAATACAAAAATGTTGCAAGAGAAATAAATAAACGAAAATAAAATAAAATCAAATAATTTTTGCTAGACATTTTTACACAAACATTTTCTTTTTTATTTTGTTCATATAACTCCCACCCCCCTCCTCAATCTTGCCATCGAAGTGGACGACAATAATTTATTTGCCCACGAATCTAGAGGGGGGTGCGCTGCATGTGGGTGTGGCATGTCCAGTCGACTGCAAATTGTGTCTACAGGTAAATATTTTGATAAATATACAGAGAATAGAATTTTTGTCCTATTGACTAACGATTAGGCGATTTTCCTGTATTTTCCTGTGTTTTATGGTTGGGAAATGTTACAAACTCAGAGACTGATTGAATAACAAGTCAGTGCGGAAAAACGAACACAAATCTGTTGTTCAATTAAATTACATAAAAGTTTTTCAAGAAGAGGAAATCAAGAGATACATTAATGACTTTCTAGCTGACTTACACATCAAATTGTTAAGTATACTAATGAATTCATTGATAAGTTGTATAAAAAATAATGATTAAGAACTTAGTTAACAACTTTTAGTTCATTAAACTCCTTTTTTTAACACACAAAGGTTATTTATTCATTAAAATTGTAGAGCATTCAATTGATTACTTTAATTAAGTATTCATTAAAGCATTCATTGATGACATTTATCAAAAATTGATCAACTTCTTCATTATAAGCTTTATTTATTCATAAAGAAATCGATGTCTGCTTCGTATTGCAAATTTAAAGTTTACTATTAAAAAAGAAAAGCAATTTAAATAAATATTTTGAATTTTTAAAATTATGAACCTTTTGGAATTAACTTTTGAAAGAACTCGCACAACATTTACATACACTACTTTACAATATTTCCACTTTAATTATAATTTATGTAAAGCTTTAAAAATGAGATTGGCTTTTCGCTGAAATCCTTTATATAAATGTCAAACAGCAAATAAAATGCGAAATCAAACTGGGTAAAAACTGAAAAGCATTGCGAAAAGAGCAACGAAAAAAGAAGTTGTGATAAACAACTTTAAGATACCCTGCAATCAGTTTAATTATATAATTATTTATTAAATAATAAGTTAAGAAAATGTTTACTAATCTTATTAAAATTGTTAAAGGAAACCAAAATACTTTTCTATCCAATACGTCTCCTCTGTTCTACCCTTTTAGCACACATACAGGGTATAGCTGTTCATCTGTTTAGTTAACCCAATTATTGTCTGATCACCCGATAAAATCATTTGCATTTGCAACTTGTTTGCTAATATTTGCTAATTGCAACAAACTGACTGTCGAATCACATAAACCTAATTTCGCTACCTTTAAGTGAGGTATAAATTTATTTGTAGAATAATATGTGTTTACTTCATATATTAATTTGGAAAATGTAGCGCTAAAACAGCTAACAAAAGTACGCATATTGTTGGCAATGCTTTCATTTATTTAATATTTTTATTTAGTTGTGACTTTTGTTGTTGTTTGCGTTGTGTTAGTGTTAGTGTTGCGTATTTCAATTTGTTTAATGTGTAGCGCAACTTTTGTTGCAAATTAATTTGGCAGGCAAAGTTGATGCAGTTGCAACTCGCTGTGCCATGTTGCAGTTCAAGATGCACGTGTAAAATTCGTTTCCTCTCGCTCTTGCTCACGCCACTCCACTCTGCCTCTCCCTTTCTTGGTCTTTCCCACTTTGCCCCTCGTTTGCTGTCGTAATAACCGCAACTTAGTTAACTAAACAAGCTTGACAGGCTTGAAGGCAGCCATAGTTGTTGGTCTTGTTGTTGTTGTTGTAACAGTTGCATCTCTTGCCATCTCGTTCTCGCTCGCTTAGTCTCCCTCTGCTGCCTGCTCCCACACTCTTTTTGGGCAAATGTGCGCTGAAGGAAATTGCAAACAAAATTGCAACTTCCTGTCAGCGACAAAAACTTTTGCTGTGGCGCCAATGTTGCCACTTCCGTTTAGAGCGCACACATACACACACGCACACATATATGACTCTGTCGGTTATTCATATGCAAACGGCCATGGCAGCAGCCATAGTCGGGCCATGTTTGGCAATCAAAATATTTCACTAAATTGCTGAGCCAAACTGAACAAAAGCCAAGCAACAACAGCAGCAGCAACATCTATTGTGGCAGTAACAACAATTTGACTGCAACACGCCGCACCACAGGAAGAATAAAATATTAAATAAATTTTTGCAAAATTTTACAAACGTGACCAGAGCCACAGAATGCCAAAAGCACTAGAGCGAGAGGCACATAGAGATAGAGAGTGAGAGAGAGGTAGCCTAGAATCTGCTGAAAATCCAAGTCCTTTACCAGCGCACAGCATATGTAAAACATTTATCGAGGCTTTGCTGTAGGCCCTCGGGAACAAGGGGTGCTTGTAAGATTGTAAGCTTGGCAGGGAAAGTGTAAAATTAAATAAGAAATAGCAGCAAACTGACCGCAGGCAGAGTTACCTCCCAAAACTCTCAGACCAGCGCGTCGTTCGTGGCTGCTCGTGTTGTCAGTTTACGACTTTTTTATTTGCGCCACGCAATTTGTGCATTTTTTTTTTTGGCTTGGGTTGGGTTTGGTGTGTGGCATGCCACATTCCCACGCTTCCTGCGCCCCACTGCACCCACCTTATGCTATTGAGCAACAGCCAAGATGTCGACATGTTTTCTTTTTAGCTTCTTTTTGGCTGGCGGCTCTGCTGCCACTTCAAAGTTGCGGCCTTGTTTAAACATAAACTCGGCCGAAAATTAAAAATAATTACAAAAAAGTGAAGAAAACAAGATATAACAAATTAGGCAGCAAGAAACGAGGGCGTTAAAGAGGCGTGCTAAGGTGTCTTGTGTTTGTTGTTTGCTGTTGTTCATTTGAGTTTTGTTTATTCTGCAATTCGAGCAAAGATTTTCATTTAGATTTCTTTTTAAAAATTTTTAACAAATATTTTCATGCACTTCAATTAAATATGGGTTTCAGGTTTTTCACTTTTGGCTCCATTTGGCTTAAGTTTTAAAAGCATACTTTAAGGCGAAAACAAATGGATTAAAATGTAGAAAACTTAAGCTCGGTTGCAAATAGTTTTGTGGTTAAAAGTATAGAAATTTGGTTTTACTTTATGTTTTAGTTTAGAGAAACTATTTCAATAAAATCTATTGTACACCTTAAGCTATAAGTTGCGTTATTTAAAGCTGAACATACTGACAACTTAAATATTACCTATCAAATTCAGTTGGCTGTTTAATTATCCACATATGTTTGCACATAGCTTAACTGTACAACTTTATTAAATTCATTTAAAATTCGTTTTAAATTTCTAAAAATTTATCTGGTTTTGCAGCCATTTGCAGTTTTTTGGCCTGACCCGGAGACATTTCCCATTTTATTAGACAGACGAACAACATAAATGAACAGAAATATATTTTTAGGCTAAAACAAAGTGATTTATTTGTGATATGTGTTGTTTTTTCATTTGTTTATTAAATAAACAATGTGAAATAATAATGAAGTGCAAAAATCTGCATTTAAGCAGAAAATCCAGATTAAGAGAAATCGAAATCAAATTAAATTCAAGTGTTTGACTGTAAAATGCCCTGCAGCAAATGAGCTTAGTTGAGTGATACATCAGTTACAAATTATGTGGAATTTAAATAGAAAATTATAATTTATTAAGCAAGGAAATCACATTAGAGACAATTTGATTGCTCAGATTGAATACTTAGAATCTATGTTGGCATCTTAGATTCCACATAAAATCAATCTTCCATCACTTCCACTCATCAAAAATCTCCAAGCTCCCAAAGTTCTTAAAATATCGATTAATTAATTTACATATAAGCAAATCTTATCAATCATAAACGCGTCGATTTTTGCTCGCATTTGAAAAACCGCGCATTAAATTTGTGATTAAATATTTAAGAATTCGCGCAAAAGGAAACACCTTGAAAATGTTATGCTGATGCCTGTCAAGGATGTTAAGCGTGGCTAAGGTGAGAGGACTAAGCCCAAAAAAGGGCTTCACATGAGCACAGTGTCTGAGTGTGAGACTGTGTGTGTGTGCGTGTGACTGTATGTCTCTGTGTATCAGTGAGTGAGTATTAACAGCCAAATTATGATGAAGCTCTCTTGACAGACGCCCATCGTCTGTGGCCGTTTAATGATGAACGTATGGAACACCCTGTGCTTGGCATCGTTTTACTCTTCGTTTCAATTCGCTTCGTTTCTGTGTATACAACAGGCAACAGAGTCACGGCGAGAGCGCGAGAGAGCTTTGCTGAATATGAGAGCGAGCGAACGACCAACAGACCGAGAGAGAGAGAGCGCCTGTGAGCGCATTCCTTTCAGTTAAAGTTGCTAGTGTCAAACGGTTGGCAACATTTGTGGGTAGCAACATTTGTTGCGCTTCTTTAACGCGGCTTTCGGGCCCCCTTTGGGAACTTTTGCTGGCTGTTTTCGTTACAAATCTTTGATTAATTGTGCGCCAGCTGACATGACATACCATTTACAATGGCCCACGTGCTCTTTAAATATTTATACCAATACATGCCCAACACATATACATATATAAATACAATATATATGTATATCTGATTATAAGTGTATATATATAGCTGATTGTAAGGATTGAAGGATATAAATCATTCGGTTGCTTAACCAACTGGTCGCACAATTACAACAACAATTGCCAGCTATTTTATACAATTGACAAAGCAAATTCACGCAGATGCCCGCATGAGGGCGCCACTTTCCCTCTCTCTCTCTCTCCCTGACCATAATGGAACATGGCAACACACATTAAATTTGATTTGGTCACGTTTCCAAGCTTTGTTCCACTTATGGCTCATTTTCGTATGGCCGCCCAATAAAGCTGGCCAAGAAGCACACGAAGAGAGTGGGCAAAGAGGAAGAGGAAGCATAAGGACATCAAAATCGTAGGAATGCAATAAGCCTCGATATGATCCATCTCCAATGCAATCACAGCCACTCTCTCGTCCCCTCTTCTAATAGCCGCTATTGCTGTCATAAAAACGTCTACGAACCGGGCTTAGACCGGGTGGCTAGAGAAAGAGTTAAGAGTAAACAACAACTTTTTGGACCAACTGTTGTGGCAGCTGCTGCTGTTGCTGCTACTGCTGGGCCTGAAAACCAGTTAAAAGGGATCTGTCAGCATTCCTGCATTGATCTCAGTGGATGGTCTACTCAAGACTTTGACTTGGCTTTCAACTTGGCCCAAAACAAAAGATGCCGCTGACAGTTGGCTTTTCAGAGACACAAAAAAGACAAAAGAATTTATAAGCAGTTCCAGTTTATCTGCAGCAGATTGAGAGACAATGTTATCCAGCTGCCGTTTTAGCCACATTTTGACTTAATGGCCAAGGCTTTGGGCCCAACGGCAAGGCAAGAAAAATCAGTACGACAAAAAAATATCCAATATACTGTAGGCAACTTTGACAATCTTTTGGCCTTTAAATCAAACGGAAAACGAAATTCAACTGCATCAACTGTCAGCGGGCCTTTGATGGCTCTTTAATGATGTTTGCGGCCAGAAACGACGAAATCTCAAACGAGTCAAAAGGATTTCAGCCATCTTCAACATCAGTTACAGCTGCAATTGCAACTTTTGGCTTAAAAACATTTACCAACTTTTGCATAAGTTTGTCAACAGCAAAGACGTTGGCACAAAGTACTTTGAGTGTACTAAGAGCTAAGGGGAGTTTATGACTACAGAACACCCTTCGATTTACATGAGAAAGCTTAAACATATAAGATATGTAGGTTAGGCACATAGGGTATTATTCAGCATACTCTCTTTTAGCGTCTTTTAGTGTTTTTAATTTCCGTTCACCCAAAGAAAAATAAAATTTTAATTTTTCAGACAACTTACAGCAATTGACACGTAAAAGAAATTCTGATGGTGCACAAAAAACATAGACGCACACACACGCAATCAACACAAACACACACACAAAAGTAACACACAAGAAGACACTTCAGTACCAGGAAAATATTTGGCCTTCAAGTTCCAGTAAAGTTAAAGAGTTCTTTGAAAAATGTTGCTGGAATAAAGTGACTTCTTTGATTTTCCTGGAAGGGAAATAATAGAGAATTGGTAAGGAAATAAGTTTATAGTCTGAAGAGTTTTGAAGCTAATAAGCGAATTATGCAACCATCTTATAAGTATCTATGAAAACTCTGAAAGGGATCTCTACTAGAAGCTCTATAAGAACATAAACTTGTACAAATACATAATTATTTTGGAAATAACTCCTAAAGTTAATAACTAAAGCATACATTAAATATTTAAGCGACGCTTTCAGTTTTTAAGCAGTTTGAAGTTAAATTGAAATGCAGAGAAGAAAACAAATTGATCAACTACAAAATGCGACAACATCGTCAGGAAACAAAAGGACACAGACACAGAGGGACAAAGGACGAGAGCAACTCGGGACGATTGAGAGGCAAGTGTCACAAAGCCCCAAAAGCACTCAACCAACACATAACCAGGTCCAAAGTCCAAGCTCCCAGTAGAGTTGCCAGACTCCCAAATCGCCCCCTTTACACACTACAAAAAAAAAAGGCAGAAGAACGAAGCAGAGCTAGTTTCAGATTCCGATTCAGAGCCAATGCAGCTCAGATTGGAAAATGAAAGCCACGCGACAGAATTGACAATAGTGAGCTCATCATGGGGAATGCAAATTGAGAGACAAAGAGAGAGAGAGAGGGAGTGCGAATAGAGAAATTTTATTTGATGTGTCGATACGTGTCTAGTGCCTAGTGAAATCTGCAAATCAAATTACAAATATCATAGCGCTGAAAATTTGTCACACGGCAAATACTTTGGGGAGTACCCTTTGGAGCGTACCCTGCAGAACTCTACTGCTTGGTCCAATGGCAAAACTCAATGCAATCGGTTGGCAAATTGTCAGACGTCAAATGATGAAATCAAATCAAACAGAAATAACACTAGGAGAAGGAGTAAAAGTTGGAGTAAAAGTGGGCAATGGGAGCAGTTCCAGTCACATGTGCTGCTCTCTAGTCCCTGTAAATGCTTCAAACTTCCCTCTAGTTTGCTGGACACAGAAACAGCGACAGGACATTCGCCCTGGGAACCATGCGACTATCACAATTTGTGAAAATTTGAATTTTGCAATTTTCCTTTTTATTTATTTACACACGTCTGTTACACAAAGAGTGAGTGTGAGCGAGATAGTGGAGAAAAGCGTCACAAAGTGGGAAAGTGTGAAAACTGTTCGTGTGTGTGTGTGAGTGTTTGTGTGTGTTTGTGTGTGTGTGTGATAAACTTACTGTTTAAACAAATGAACTGCGCGTTTTCCAGAGACTGTCATCAATTTTTACACCCCCTTTGCTAAACTGACTGTTCACTTGTTTTTATACTCTCTGCAAGAGTATATTGGGTTTGTGAAAATGTATGTAACAGGCAGAAGGAGGCGTGGCAGACCCCATAAAGTATATATATTCTTGATCAGCATCACAAGCCGAGTCGATATAGCCATGTCCGTCTGTCCGTCTGTCCGTCTGTCTGTCCGTCTGTCTGTCCGTATGAACAAACAGATTTCAGAGATGGTAAGAGCTACAAGGTCGAGCTTGGTCTCAATCGATCACATATTTAGTCAGTCAATACAAGAATCTTTTTTTTTTTTGATGCCACGCCCCATTCGCCCACCATGAGCAAAAAACCAGGCACACCTCGGAAAAAATTGGTGTTTTCGGCGAATATCTCAGTAACTATGGCACCTAGGATCACCAATTTTGGTATGGAGGTTCCTAGAGACTGAGTAAATGTCATGCCATCAAAAATTTTGGGCTGCCACGCCCCCTTTTCCGGTAGGAACTAAAAAACTTTAATACGTTTTTAAGGCATTTCTTCTTATCGTAGAGTATTCTAATTTATAATTCGTATGGAGACTAACTATATCAAACTATCCTGAAAGGTGCATTAAAATCGGACTATAAACAAGAAAACTAGAAGCGTTACAATATTGATAACTGAATGCAATATCGTGTATGAGTGCAAGCGAGATAGTAACATACAAGCACTTGAGCGGCAGCGCTCAATGTATGAGTGCAAGCGAGACAGAAACATACAAGCACATGTTCGAATGTTTTCGCTGCCTGGCGGTGTCCACAGTCGCTGGCCCCGCCGAATACACACATACATACATATATGCATCATATATCGTCTTTCGTATGTGTATTCGCATACAGACAAACAGATGTATGTTTGATTATGCTTAGATTGTTTTTGTTTCAACGTGTTTTAATGCAAGTACTACACATTGTAATATCTCGATACCGATTTTAATAATATAATTCGTGGAAAATGCAGAGAGTATTATACGGTAGGGCGTGCTCGACCGTACTTATCTTACTTGTTTACACTGCAAAATCATAGAGCAAACTATCTATAATTGATATTGAAACTATATTTTATTTTCTTTTCAGTTTTTTGTTGCAATGCAGCAAATGCCCAAGCGATTTATAATTGATATTGGCATTTGGCAAAGCTTTTCAATAACTAGTTTACTTTATTCGCTTCGACACTTGAATATTTCATTCGATTCCCTCGACAAGCTGACAGCAATATTTATATATCGTACATAACTGAGTTAGGTCTTTATTGTGAAGGGGATCAGTGGAAACCACGACAATTTAATTGATTTAATTTAGTATTAAAAACTAGTTAAAGTTTACTCTTCCTATCTTTATTGTTAACAAGTTCCTGTAAATCAATGCAATGCATAAAGTTAATTAAAATTATTGAGCGGTCATGGGATTCGCATTCTATTCTATTCACTTTTTCTCTCTGCTATCTTCTCTTTTCCTTTTTTTCATGTTCTTTTAAGATTATTATTATTTTGCCTTTTTAATATGCTCCCATTTGACATTCCGTCCGTTTGACGCATGCTGTGACGTCATGCGGCGCAACTTACGCTAATTAAAATTCCAATTTAATTGGCATCGAGTGTTGTTTGTCTTCGGGGCGATTGCAGCGCCAGACACCGAGCGATTTCTTCTCTTTGTTGTCGACTTTTATTCTCACAAATTGTTTATTCAATTAAAATACGCATGAAGCAATGACTGGACCCAAGAGCAGAACGGCAGGGGGGAAAGTGGCGGACGGGGGGGGCAGTTGCCTGAGTTCCAGTGCCATAGAATGTCGAATGTGGCAATTCAATGAGCCACCAAAATCAATTTAAATGGCATCATTCAACGCCTTTAACCACAAGTTTACACACACATACACACACACACATTGACTGTTTATTAACTGACCAACAGTGTCACGAAAATTTTACTGACAGTCGCCCACCCACGTATCAGGTCTATATATTGCCCATTATATCGCCACATTAATTAGTTGGCATTGAGTTGCAGTTGACAACAACATGCAGCAGCATGCAACTCGTTGCAACGTCAACAGCGTCGGCATTTCTTCATTTCCCTTGGGGCAAGTTCAGCGTTGACAACTGCAATTCGAGACCTGAAGGACCACACGAAATCGAAGCTCAGTTGAAGCCGTTCATTAAATACGACAAATAATTTTATCTTACTCAAGTTCTTTAACTTAAAGTCACCTTTAATTAACTGTAAATTGTGTATACTAAATTTAGTGCCTAAAGAAAATCGCCTCTTCTTAAGCCAATCAATGTTTCATGGCTAAAGTTTTGATTAAAAATATTTTAAGCAAAAATAAATACAAAGCCAAAGTTCTGTTAACATTTTAACTTATAATAGTGAACTGATATAAGTGTTTTAAATTTTGTAATGTTTAAATGTTTGTCAAATGCAGACGCAACTGCAAAATAAACTTTTTATTTTATTATTTAGCTTCTGTGCTTGTAATAAACAATACTGGCAAGTGTGGTTGTGTTTGTGTGTGTGTGGATGTCTGGCATGCGATTCGGTTCAGTGAAACACAAATCGCATTTAATTTAGTGGAAATCAAAACGAGTCGCTATTTATGTGCCGATGAAATTTCAACTAAGCCTGCGCCTGGGCAATAAAACGTAACGACGACAAGGACGAGAGGAGCGCCAAGAAATGAGTGGAGGTGGGGTGAGAAAAGTGAAAGAGGGGTGGAGGAGGTGTAGGCACAGCACCTGTTGTCTAGCAGTTTTGGCTGTGATCGACAGCTAGAAAAATGTTGGCACAAAGCCACAAACATGGCCAAAAACAAGAGCAAGTTGGGGCAATAATTGCGTGAAAGAGAGTGTGAAGGAGACAGAGAGAAGAGAGTGAGAGCTAAGCAGGAAAATAACAAACAGGTGCTAATCGAAATATAATGTTTCAGCGGCGGTCGCACATAAAAAATGATACGCCAATAAAATTTAATAATTTAAAAATGAAACAACAAAAGGAAAGGAGCGGGAATAAGCAACAATGAAAGCGAGTGAAAGTGAGAGGAAGTGGGAAAGCTAGAGCGGGAGAGCTGCTGTAAAGCCGGAAAAACATAATAAAAAATTCATGAGCTTTACGAGAAACGCGAAGTTGAAACAAAAAGTGCAAATAATGAATGACGAACGAACGGAAAGGTGATGTCAGTGGGAAGCAGGGAGATGAAAGCAAGATAGGGAGTGGCAGTGTGAGAGTGGAGAGTGGAAACAGGCGACGACAGGCAAAAATGACATAAAAATGAATCGTTTTGCCTACTTAAAGGCGCATAAAAAGCAATTTCCGGTCTTAAAGCCGTAAAGTATGCCACTGATATCGCACAGTCAACTCTCTGTCATTGTCCCACCCTCTCTGTCTCTCTTTGCTTCCGTCTCTGTCCTACAGGTAATTAAAGTTAAAGGCTAGCTGCTTATTGATTTGCCTATCTGGTTTGGACCTGGTCTACCTGGCACAGTACAAAGCACTTAAGCAAACAACAAATATTTAGTGTCGCAATGATAATTACAATGCCAACACTGAAGGATATGTGAGAGCGAAATGGAGTGAGTTGTTAAAGAGTGAAAGAGAGAGAGGGAGAGAGTTGGTCAGCCCTGTAGCTGGTGACACCGACATATATCCTTGATATATGCCTTTGTATTTACACATTTTGTGTTTACCTTTGCATGGCCAGTCCGTCACTTTGACAATCATAATGAGGCAACCAGCAAAGACCAGACAATAACAGCAACACCAACACCAGCACCAAAAACAACAACAACCACTAGCCACAACAACAGCACACACTAAAATGGCTGACAGCAGCAAAACTGACTGCAGGACGTCTCCCAAACAATCGAAGCTAGAGCTAGAGATGGCACTTTTGGAGGCGATCTATTTTGTTGAAACTGCATTACAAAGAATTTAACTTTCGGTTACTAGAATAGATCACTTTAATGACTTAATACAACCAGTTTTCGACCAGCAAAATCTTCAACTACTTTATCACTCTTTCAATCGGTTTTACAACAAATTATTAGCACTCACGATCACCGTTCGTGACTCACGCACCCAGCACAAACAGTTAAAGAGCTCGTTTGTTATCTTTCCAAGCTGACTAGGTCCAGTTGAGGTTGCCGCGTGTCTCTTTGAGGTCTCTTGCTGTCCGTTATAACGATGATGGCTTACATGTGTGTGTATGTGTGTGCGTGTGTGTATATGTGTTACATATTTTTGTTGCTTGTGTTGTTATTGTATTATTTGTTGTTTACCTGGTGAGAAAGCGCAGGTAAGCAAGCAAATCTATGTTCCTTGTTGACTTTTGCTTTTATTTAATTTTGTGGCAAGGTGGAGCGACTATAAATACACACACGCACACACACACACACATACGCACATGTCATGTTTATGTCCCACTGACTGACTCTGACTAAGTGCGCGTGTATGTGTGTGTGTGTGTGAGGGCGCAGCAAATAAACTTTAATTGTTGCAACCACAGCGTGTCCTGGCACGTGTTTGTATCTCTGTGTAAGTTGTTGCCGTTGTTGTAATGCTTAACTTAATGCGCTGTTATCCTTTAACTGCCTGGGCGACCAGAACACACACACACACACACACACACATACGCAGACAACTTGCAGTGCTGTCACACTAATACATATTCATGTTAATGTCAGCGCATAAATCTTGCAAAGTCTTCTAACACCTGTCAGCCATTTTACAAGGTGTTTCCACTTAATACATCGCCAGAGACAGAAGGCAGCAGAAAGAGACAGCTATAGCACATTTCAAGGGAGTGTATATGTGTGTGAGCGTGTATGTGTGTGTGTGTGTGTCTTTTGCTTTTGTACGCCATGTGTCAATGTGTCGGTCATGTGTCCAGTGCTGCGTGTGATATTGACAGTTTCTTCGGGTCGAGGCTGAAGGAGACACAGAAAAGAGAGAGAGAGGGAGAGTGGGAGGGAGTGAAAGAGAGAGCGAGCTACTTGTAATCGCTGACTGAACGGCAATTGCTCAGCATTGTGCCAAATTTGTCAAGACCAAAAGCTAAAAATGGAGCCTAACTGGACTCGCAGAAATTATGGTAGGTAAATGTGATGGCGGTTGCTTTTCGGGCCAAAACCAGAACCGTTAACAGGTGGAGCAATGGCAGCAGTAGCTAGAGCAGCAGCCACAGCATGCTGGGATCACAAACAACAGAGAATGACAACAACGTTGACATTGATGGAACGTTGACCACCACAAACAAAGTTAGGCAATTGCAGAGCGGGAATGAGACGGAGTGAGTGAGCGAGAGAGGTGTACACAAGAAAGGGATAAACAGATATAGGGATAGTACAGGTTGTTAGTCACACGGTGTTGATTGTTTTGCCCTGATTATAAACGGGTCTAACGAAACATCCAGCAATGTTGTAAGTTAATTTATGCCGTCGTTGCTGTTTAGTTAGCGCTGTTATCGATAGCACAATTATCGATAAGCTAAAGTATGATTAGGATAAAGCTTAAGATCTGGTAATTAGGTGAGTACTTGGTGGAATATTTACAGTATTGTTAGCTAGTACTTAACAATAAATGGGATTATTCTTAATTATCAAATAAAAAATATTAAAAATTTGCTAAGACAATGATATTTACATGTATCTTTAAAATTGAATTACTTTTACAAAATCTAAATAGTTTTTCTATTTCCTCTGCAATTTTGAAGACACCTAAAAGTATGCTTTAAAAAGTTCTACCCAATTTGTGGGTATGTGAAATTTAAAAGAGTTTTAATCTCTGTCTCTGTAATCTGTTGATTAACTCTCTAAGCTTGCAACTAACTAAATGAGCTCAAATTGGTTGAGTCATTGTCGAAGTGTATGTAAAGTTCGAATCTCAATTTGAATACGAATCCGAATTCTTTACAAAAGGATAGCCACAAAATTCATTTCCAGCTTGTTGTAGCTATTGTTGTTTGTTGTTGTTTATTGTTGTTTTTGCTTGTTGTTGTTGTAAGCTGCGGTGGCGCTTTTGGGTGTTTGGTTTATTTTAATTGCCTGGACTCTTTAATTGTTGAAATATTTAAATTAGTTTGCTGAGAGCTGTCGTCGGCGATTTGAGTGAGCAGGTGATTCAATTTCCTTCCCTTTCACACACACACGCTGTCTCTCTCTCTCTCTTCCACTCGATGTGTGTGTGTGCGAGGGCTTAACTTTGCGACTTACTTTCTATATGTATAATATTAATGTGTGTTGTCTGTGTGTGTGTGTGTGTTTGTGTCCTGACCGTTGCTAGCCATTAAATTACATTGAACCGCACCCAAAAAACAGGATACTTTGTAGCACACACACACACAAATACACACACACACATGTATGTAGTGCACGGTAAAGGACGTTGGCAGCCCAAGTCAAGTCAAGCCGAGTCGTTCGAGGCAGGTTTTCGTATTTAAGACGAAATAAATTGGATTAGAAACCGCAAAAATCCAATTGTCTATTGTGGTGCGGGCTAAAGATGTTTTCCCCTCCCCATACCCTCCCTTATCCACTCCGCCACCCACCCCACACCCCCTAGGCGACATTTGTGCCCCAACTGTCTTGTAAGCTTTAGATGTTTGTAACCTGCCCGATTCCGATTCCGAATCCGAATGTAGGTCTTAAAATATTTAGCAAGAAATGCTGCGACTTTCTCTCTGTTTGTTTGTTGTTCTCCTTGTTGTTGGTGTTACATTCTGCGTCTGTTGCCTCTTTGTATGTTTGTATGCAAATCAAAGACTAATTGGATTTTTAAGCTCAAACTGTCAATGCCGTTGCCACATTGGATCGTTCGCTCGGCTTCTCTCGTTTTGGCCAACACACAAAAAGAGAAGAAAAACTCTTGGCCCATCTGTCTGCCTTAGCCCTAGCTATGCTCCTCTCTCTCTCTCTCTCTCTTCGTCTCTGTTTCGCACTCTAACTGTTTGTGTTTGCGCACCTGACTAAAAGGCAAAAAACCGTTGACAAAGGCCAAAATGAAATGTCGTCGACCGTTTGCTTCGTTTGCTCCATTTTGTGTATATGTATATTTGGATTTATGTTTTGCGTTAAGCGATTTAAGCTGCACAGCAAACAATTCCTCATGCAGCGTACATTGAACTCTCTCCCCCGCTCTCTTCCTCTTTCTCTATGTTTTTCTCTTGCTGCCCACCTATCAAATGATACGATATGCTCACATAGCTACATGGCTACAAAATGAGTGGGGCGCTGCAAGTGGCACACTAATTTGATTCTATTTAAATCTCATTGCGGACATCAGGCGACTTGGCTTAAACGCCCACTGATGGCTGTTTTGTTCAGCCAGCTTTCGCTCTCGCTCTCTCTTTCTCCCTCTCCTTCTTGTCGCCTTCTTCCAGATCTGCGCTGAGTTCTGTGCTTTGACTGCGGTTGCTGCGGTTCGGTTTTCTGGGCACCCGCATGACGCGCACTCATCACGTAACAGTTTTCATCCGTGTGTGTGTAGTGTGTGTGTAGTGAGCGTGCGTGTGTGTGCCTCGTCCCTCGCCTCTCGTTTCTTGTGTCTCGTTCAAATGAGTGCCTTGAGTATCTTTTCTATTTGCGTGAACGCAGCTGCCCGGCCAAATAGTCTAACAGTCTGCAGCCTACAAACATGTCCTTGCCAGCTAACAACAACAGCAACAAGAACAACTATTACAACAGCGGCATCAAGAGCGCACAGCAAAAGCGACAGATAACAAACACTCGAGTTTGTGGCCCAACAACTATTCTCTCTCACTCTCTCTCTCTCTCTCTCTCTCTCTCTCTCTCTGTCTATCTCTCTCTATAGCATCTCAGCATGTGTTTGTCTTCTAAGTCTTCCTCTTTTGCTTCTGGCCATAATCGGATCGGGTAGCTTGGCTATCTTATCAGTCAAATCCACTACTGTTCTATAAACCTACTTTTTGTCTGTCAATTAATTTATTTGCTGTAGAAGAAAAAGTTAAAACTGCTCGTTAGTGAGGATTAGACAACAACTACTCTTTGCTTTATGAATGAATTCTATTTCCTAGTTAGTAAAAAGTAAGTTTAGCTCATTATATGATCCTTCAAACCGTCTTAACCTTAAAGCATCTAGTTCGATTTAATCATTTGTTTGTTTATATAATAACAACTACTCCCAAATCTTCTCTTTTTTTTTAGGTTAACTAAGTAACAATTTACACTTTCTACTAATTAAGTTATTTAAAAGGTATTTATCAGTTTACTTATTACTTATTTAAGAGCTCTGTTAACTACTCGCTATATACAAACCAGGGTATAAGCATAGCCTTGCTTCTTGCAACTATATAGGCTTTGTATCTGGACTTTTGTTTGTTGCCGTTGTTCCAAATCGTCGAGTGTGTGACAGTGACACACTTGGAAAACATGTTCAGAGTCGGCTCTCGTTCGAATGCCTCTGTGGCTGCCTTGCCTTGGCTATTTTCGGCTGGGCCAAGTTAAAGCCGCACAAGGACATGTGTCGCACTTGTGGGGAGAATTGGACTATTTTATGTATAGTATAGAAATCGAGAGAAGGAGGCTTCGAAATCCCGTTAAATAATACAATAGACACCTTAGTGTCAAAAACGTTTGTTACTTTACGAGCTCGCATTCATCATACGCCGCGTTGCCAAAGCTTTAAGTCCCGAGACCCTAGTCCTAAAAGCCGAGTACTTCTGATTGCAAACCGATGAGGGATGTAAGGTATTTCTACTCAAAGTCTATTAATTACACATGTTGCGTCAAAACTGAAATCGTTTTCCATTTATTTTTACGAGTTTTTTGCTGTACAGTTTGTCAAAGTCTGCTTAGCCCCGAAAATAAAATGTGATATGTGAATGAAAATGAAACTGAAACTGAAAGTATCCTTTACATTTGTTAGCCTTTGGCAGTTTTCTACAAACAATTTTTTAGCTAAGTTATGACCATACGGCGGCTATAAAAATAGCCAGTCAATAGGACGATATTGATACCGATGTCGCTCTGCCAGAAAGGATACAAGGCTGTTCAGCATGTGGGCCCGAAAGGGAAGCCAACAAAAAATGTGAAACATGTATCGAAGCAACGCGTCAGCCGCTTGAGCAATTCATCGCATTCAGTTGTGACTTGAACTTGAGCCAGGGACGACACAAGTGCCATAACGCCACAACTGTCGCCTTGATGATTCTATATATTTTTTCTCACTCTTTATAGTATTTCCCTTTCCCTCTGATGATCACGTGCCATGTGCCAGTTGTTGCCAATGGCAGCTGCATTAGTTGGGCATTCAATGAGTGTGTGTATGTGTGTGTGTGTGTGTGTCCGTTTATTGGCTAATTGCAAGCGAATTCCATTTATACACCGACAAGTCTCAAAATTGAAATTCTCCGAAATCAACTCGAAGACGCTTCAAGTCACAAAATTAACTTTGGGCCAAGAACTCAACCAGGCAGATTCTTTACGCTTGAATGCCTTACACCGCAACTACAACAACAACAAGAACAACAACGTTAACGTCGATTTTGACAGGAAATTAAATTCGATGTATCGCTCTGGACGTGAAACGAGTAAAGTCAGTGAGTAAAGTCACTGGCTGGCTTTGTTTTATAGAGTCCTCGATACCTTTTGGCTCTTCTTCTGAATCTGAATCTTTGTGGCCTGGCTTACAATTGGAAAGTCATGCGGCTTCAGTTTTTAATACCCCGTGTCTGCTACACATATCAAATGGGGTATGATTGGCGTCTGTGCTTTTGACTGCTGTATCAATCTTTGTTTAAGACTGTAAGAGTACTACAGTTTTAAAGTCTTTAATCAGTCAGTTGTTTCTAGGGTATCTTTTCGTCAAGCACTGTTTTCAGCTTTTTTTCGAATCGCTTTTGCCCTTGCTTTATATGTATCTGTTAGCCAGTAAATAAACCGGAGATGACTTTGCGGTTTTCATTGTGAATCTCCTGCCAAATAGAAGCCAAATGCTACTGAGACATGAAAACTTAGCATTGGCTCTGAGCACAGGTTGAATTGTATGCCCGGGCTGTCTTTGGTTGGTTATTATAATTACTGCTCCCTGGGATACACTTAAATGCTTGCAGCGTCATAAATACCTCTGAGAGATGGAGAGCGGGTAAGCCAGGGAGAGAGGGGGAAGAGAGATAGAGAGGATGTGCATTTGCGCTGAACACCACAAACAGGAAGTTGAGTTGGTAAATTGCTACGAAATATGTCTCAAGTGACCTTCGCCAGTGAATTTGAGCTAAGCATTTGGCAGTTTATCAGCTATCGACTATAGTTTCAACTTCAAGTTGTGCGAAATAAATTGATTTACATTCAATATTGGTCCCCACACACTCACACACACACACACACGCAGACGTATGTGAGACAAAGGAGGAGGAGCTGATGGAGAACAAGAAAGGCCACTTTGCAAAAAGAATTGCCAATGAACTGAGATGAGCCGATGCTGACTTGCATGGCCTGGTCTTGTCCTCAGTGCTCTGTCTTCAGAGCTCACTCCTTGGTTTCCTCTTTCTCCCCCTTTCCGCGTCTGACTGCGTCTTCATGCTGGATAGCGACAATAAGTCATTGTCAAGGTGCTGAAACGACGATTGGGACAGGCAACAACAGGCAGAGCTTTGCATGTGGGTAGAAGCAATCCAAGACAAGACACAGACAGAGGGACAGCCTGAAAGGGATGGAGTATTTGTTGGGCAGGTTGCATGCCTGTTTCAAGTCGTTTCCTCTCTTTCTCTGTCTTGGCAATGCAATGAAGTTAATTAAATAAAAATAAAGCGACAGCAAACTGAATTGCCAGAGCACACGAGCATGGTACACAGGGCGCACCTCACAGTTTTGTATGTGACAACAACAGCAGAAAAATGGATGAAAAAAACTCAAGATATAGTAATAGAAAGAAGAAGAATGCCAGAAGGAAACCCGCCCACGTTGGCTGAACTGGCAGCTAGCTAAGTTTGACTTGATGTGGACTAGAGATGCATCTTGGCATTGCCATGTAGATCACATAGAGAAAGAGTGCTTTGCCACACCCATCACTCCTGCCCACTCAACGCCCACAGTCTCCTACGGCTGAGCTTGATAATGATGATAAGCTCGTTGATAATGAAGCTCTTGGAATGCTGCTGGGAACAAAAACCAGGGATGTATAGTACTTTGTGTGTAGTCAGTACCTGGGCAGCATTATCAAATGACAAGCAAACGCCCACTGATGCAGCAGACAAGAGCAGCTCATGAATTCATGTTCTTCCAAGGATGCCTCAAAAAACAATTCGTATAACTACCAGTCTGAGTTGAAAACTCATTAAGACAAAGAAAGTTGTAAATAATAACAGTATTCTGTAGTAACTAACAGAAGTAGGAACTATTTTAAGCTACTATATTGTTAAGAAAAGTATTTAAATAAACTACATTAAATATTGAAACATATAAGATCATTTCTGTATACTTTCCTTTATTTGTTATACATTCAAGCTACAGTATTTTAATTTAATGAAAAATAAATATTACTTTGTATAATAAATACTACTATATTAATTTATATATAATTGATGCTATATTTGCTTTATTAAATTTCAATAAATACTACATTGACTGCCTTTCTCTCAATTATTTGCCCTCAATTTAATTAAATGATTTCCATTTAATTGCGACACAAACAGATGCAGAGACATAGACAGGGCTCAGAGGCCAAGCGCACAAAAGATTCAAATGAATTCAACTGAAAACGGATCACAATACAACACAAATACAATAGTTATAAGACTGTAGTGAAATACAAAGAAATCTTTTACTGAATAGCAAGCGACATGTAAACATAAACTCACAATAATTTAAACTTAAAATTGAGGTAAATAACTTTGTGTCTTTTAACCAATTGTGTGTGAATTTGAACACTTGAAGGACTTTGCATGCCAGCTACAGGGTATCTAGTAAGTCCAACATTTCCCCCACTCTACTTTTGATGATGCTGCAGTATTACCAACTTAATAATTAGGCACTTAAATTATGCAGAAGATTGTGTGACAGTTGATAGAGTTTTAAGTTTTGTTTACTTTTCCAAGACTTGGGAAAGTTATAAGTTAAATGAAAAGCGCTTGAAAGAGAAAGCGTATCAATGGATGAATGAGTGAATGAGAGGGAAGTAGAGCGTGCTGATTGCTTATCAGTTAGCATTGTTTGTCATTTGCTGCCATCGCTGACACTTCCAAGTAGCTATTAATGTCAACTCAATCGTGTGTCCAATCAACAAAAAAGCCGCTTAAAAAGATGACAACATTTTTCCCGAATGCCATAAAATACGCTCTCTACCTCTGTCTCGCTTTCTCTTTAGTCTTTTAGCTTGTTCCCGACTCACTCGCTCGCTCTTCAAACCAGCGGAAAAAGGTTTCAAAAAAAGCCAAAAAAAAATGAAAATGAAAATCAGGAAAAAGAAAAACTTTTGACAACGGTGACAATGACATGGACGACTCGAAGGAGTCAAGCCAAAATATATATAAGGCAAATGGCAACCCTAATCAGCGCTCGGCGCACTTGTGTTCGACGTAGACGTCAATTAAGTGGCGTCCCGTCCCCCCCCTTGGCCCTTTATCCACATCCGCTTTGCGTGACGAAAATTTGCATCAATAAATGACAAAACCATACGCTGGATGCCAATGTAATAAGTGCCAAGCGAGTATGCTCCATCAAACCGACGACAACGGTTCCAAGCGCAGACAAAGAGGGTTAGAGAGGGTGCTAGGGGCTAAGAGGGGCATTGAAAGAGCGGGACAACCTTTTGCATTTGCTTGTCAGGCGCAGATGTTTTACAATTAAAGCTGGCAATTGGGTACCAAGTGTGGATGAGGATCTGGTGAATCTGCTGGATTTGGATATGGGTTCGTTATCGCAAATAGCTCCACAATGTATTGGGGAAAAAGCATTGAAACAACATTTTGACAAAGTGGCTGCTTAATTTTTCAATTGAACACGAAGGAGGTTGTGTGATTGCGTTGTTGTTTTCAGCTGAAGCAGTTGTCTGCCAACGTGTGTGTGATGTGTGTGTGTGTGTGTGTGGGAGCGAGTCTGGTTGTGGCAAGATGCAGGACGCTTCAAGTGCTGACTGCTATCACAAAATGATATCACAATATGCACGTCTGTGTGTGTTTGTGCATGTGTGTGTAAGTGTCCTCTTGACTTTCACACGCTCTTCAAAAACTGCACACTCGATCCGATGTCACAACCAGCTGTGAAATGTTATAAACATTTATATTAACAGTTCTTGAAGCTTAAACGTTTTTAAAACACTCTTTTAAAACATTGTACGATTATTAATTTTGCTAAAAGTTTCACAATTTATGTTTAAATTCATTTTTGTGCGAAAACTTGTCACTTGATAGTTTGAAAATAGTTTTAGTGGGGAAAGAAATAGCTAATATTTGCTTTAACAAGTGTCGCTTTGCTTTAAGAAACATTTTTTAAATAATCTGTATGCTCATATACTCAATTTATTTATTTATTATAAGATTCTATTCGATTTAAGAGCATCCCAGTGGCGACTACAGCGCATTTTAAAGTCCTGCACACCCTCCCACTGCAGTCGAGCACAATTGCTATTTTTATCTAACAAAACAATCATTTTTATTTCATGGACATTAGCTACCTCTCGATAAAAGTTGTGGGCCACAACAGTCTATTTATATAGTATATAACTGTATATATCTTTATAACCATTTTGGCCAAACAAAAAAGCCAATTGAAAGGCACACAAATTGTAGTCAATGGCAGTAACAACTTTATAACTGTTTCGCGTACCTTACACCGCACAGTCCTTGCTTCTCATTCCTTATTGTTCGCTATCCCTTTATCCCTAGCCCTTGTCCCATATCCGGCTCATAATGTTAATCTGTGTATGGAGCTCTTTACAGTTTTTTGAGCTTTCATTTTGTGAGTTCCGAGTTCTGAGTTCGACAATCGCCGCCTGCTGATCAAATTAAGCGCATTTTAAAGTGACTTGTATATGGGCAAAAGTTTTTCGATTAGAGTTTAAGTGTCCATTTCGTTCACGAGGTGCCGACGACGTTGGTGTTGGCCTAACAAAAACAACAACCGTCAAGAACAAAAAAAAAATCGGCTAAAAACTTGTAAAAAAGTTGATTTTTGCATTTGGCCGCACAATTAAGTTGAACGAGGACAAAGATGATTCTAGACGAACCTAAAGCAGCTGTTCGTATTCCCAATAACAGTTTGCTCCTAACTGGCTAACTGGCCAAAAGTGGTAAGTGGCAAGTGGTAAGTGGTAAGTGGTAAGCTCACCATCAGCGCTTGTCTTTTGGCCATGATGTGGAAATGCTTTATGCTATAGCGATGTGTATGGGATGTGGAGGGACATGGGTTTCACTACTATTTTTGGTAACCAAGCTGCTGTCGCTGCTCATAGTTTTGCTTATCTTTGCATAACTTTTGCATAATAAACCAGCCAGAAACTGAGCAAAGACCATCGGGGAAACACGTAACCGAGTAGATGCACAAGGTGACAGCGACTGAAGGGTGTAGAGGGGGGAAAGGGGGTCGGGTGGTACCTTTTCCACAAAATGCGTTCTTTGTCATTGTTATGTGTGCGTTTTTGTGCGATGGGTTTTTGGTTGGGATCTTCTGCTTCTATTTTTTGCTCTTGTTGTTGTTGTTGTTGTTGCCATTGTTTATGTATGCGCCAACACATATGCACACTCACACATGACCAACAGTCGGAGCAGCACTCGGAACAGTCGGAACAACAGCTGGATGCGAAGGAGCACACACTACACACGCTACACACTCCATGAGAGAAGTGAAGAGATGACAAGAGAGAGACCGGGATACATTCATATGCGTCGCCGAGTCAACAACACAAAAATTCCGCAAGTGAATGCACGAAAATCCAAACAAAACAGCAAAAACCACTAACAACAAACAAGTAAGATAAGTACGGTCGAGCACGCCCTACCGTATAATACTCTCTGCATTTTCCACCGATTATATTATTAAAATCGGTATCGAGTTATTACAATGTGTAGTACTTGCATTAAAACACGTTGAAACAAAAACAATCTAAGCATAATCAAACATACAGCTGTTTGTCTGTATGCGAATACATATACGAAAGACAATATATGATGCATATACACGTATGTATGTATGTGTGTATTCAGCGCGGCCAGCAACTGTGGGCAGCGCTGCCGCCACACAGGCAGCGAAAACATCTGAACATGTGCTTGTATGTTTCTGTCTCGCTTGCAGTCATACATTGAGCGCTGCCGCTCAAGTGCTTGTATGTTACTATCTCGCTTGCACTCATACACGATATTGCATTCAGTTATCAATATTGTAACGCTTCTAGTTTTCTTGTTTATGGTCCGATTTTAATGCACCTTTCAGGATAGTTTGATATAGTTAGTCTCCACACGAATTATAAATTAGAATACTCTACGATAAGAAGAAATGCCTTAAAAACGTATTAAAGTTTTTTAGTTCCTACCGGAAAAGGGGGCGTGGCAGCCCAAAATTTTTGATGGCATGACATTTACTCAGTCTCTAGGAACCTTCATACCAAAATTTGTGATCCTAGGTGCCATAGTTACTGAGATATTCGCCGAAAACACCGATTTTTTCCGAGGTGTGCCTGGTTTTTTGCTGATGGTGGGCGAATGGGGCGTGGCATCAAAAAAAAAAAAGATTCTTGTATTGACTGACTAAATATGTGATCGATTGAGACCAAGCTCGACCTTGTAGCTCTTACCATCTCTGAAATCTGTTTGTTCATACGGACAGACAGACGGACAGACGGACAGACGGACAGACAGACGGACAGACGGACAGACGGACATGGCTATATCGACTCGGCTTGTGATGCTGATCAAGAATATATATACTTTATGGGGTCTGCCACGCCTCCTTCTGCCTGTTACATACATTTTCACAAACCCAATATACTCTTGCAGAGAGTATAATAAAAAACAAAACAAAAAGGATAACAAAAAAAACACACACATATATTTATATATATATAAAACAACGTCAAATAAAAAGGAACCTTGCGAAACGCAGCAAACACAAAACCTATGGATATTTGTATACCTCGCACTAACAAGTCTCCAAAGAAAGGGTCTCTAAATAGTGTGGGAAACTATTAAGAGATTGAAGTGAGACATTAGCATATGGCAAAAATATGAAATAAGGAAACTTACAACAAATAGGATAGACTGGGATGTAGAGGAACTAGAAGAGAAGTTCAATCTTTTGCTATAAAGAGATGAACAGCAACTAGGTTTGAACAGAGTAAATATAATGAAATAAATTAGAAAAGTTACAGTAAGTTACAAGTTACAGTTAAATTTAATCAGTAGAGTAAAAGAAAACTCAAATTAGTCAATTAATTTTCTAATTAAATGTTTTAATACAATTTATTTAAGATCCCCTAAACAGCTCAACAATTTTTTCAAATTAAATCACAGTAAAGAAAACCCACAACTAAACGCTTTTTAAGTCAAAGCACACAAATCTAGCCAAACACTTCGTACTACTTTGGCTAAAAGAGAATAATTTGACTGAAAGTGCACGCTAGTCAAAGCTGTGTGTACTACACAGTATTCCCCAGTCGTTTACACTCCATGTCAGATCATTCGTTGTTCTTATTTTCGGTTCTTTTTATTCTCCTTTTTTCTGTAGTGCAGTGTTGTTGGTCTGGTCGAGGGATTTCGACTGCATAGGGTTTTTGGGTTTAGGTTTGGGGCTTGGCTTTAATTTGGTATCCCCTGTCGCCTTTGCTCTTTCTCTCTCCAGCTATCTCTCTCTCACTCTGAGCTTGTATCTCTTCATTCGTATATCTATTTCTATCTCATTCAGCGAGGAGCTGCGAGCTGCAGTTTGCGGTCGCTGCTTATGTAAATTATTTTGCATGTCGCTGATGGAGCACTGAAGCAAATGGCAAAAGCTTCAGGGGAGTAGGAGAGAGCGGGCGGAAGGTGTGGCACGGAGTGGAGTGGAGTGGCAATGGCTGTAGTCAACAACAGAGTAGACTGATGATTTAATGCGAACCGCAGACTTTTGTCGAGCTAAGCATTTAATTGTTTCCAAGCGCACATTTAGAAGCCAGCTTAGTGGAGCTCCAAAATGTGGACAGCCAACAAGGGACAAGACAGAGCAGGAGTGAGAGAGAGAGAGGGAGACTGAGAGTGAGAGAGAAGAGCTTGAAAATTAATCTTTCATCAAAAGTTGGCTGCATTAAGTTGAACAACTCACTCAACACCAAAATACCAAGAAAATAAAATAGCTATAGCTAAAGAAATCTATTTAGCAGCCAGAAATAATAATTGTGTGTATTTTAAAAGCTTTCAAGTTAAGTATTGATTTATTGCTCAAATTTAACACCTAAGTTTTCATTCATTTCACTCACTTTAATAAAATTCTTTGTTTAAACTGAAAACTTGACACACGTGTAAAGAAATGCATATATAAATAAGCCCTGTCGAGGCTTTATTTGTCTGATTTATACACATATGTATATATATAGTATAATAAGTTAATTATTCAAAGCTTGCCGGATGTTTATCAACCGTTTGTTTCTACACATTTGCTTCCGTTTTGACAGCTGAAAACCCTTTTCTGCTTTATGGCGGCGTTAATAAGCCCATTTAGTTTACACTAACACACACATACACACTAAGGACTAGCAAACACACTCACTCTCCACTCTTATATCTACATTAATTTTTGCTGATCATGAAAATGGTCAAAGTAACATCAAACAAACTATTCATCATCACTTTTGACGCGCGAATCTTATGGTATACATCACACCCACACACACACACACACACAGCGGGCACACACACACACACACAGCACAACATATGTTGCTGTTGTGCGTTAGTTGATGTGCTTTTAAGTGTAAAAGTATGGGTGTAAATCGGTAAAGCAGCCTGCGGCGCTGGCGGTGCAGGGTCAAAGAGGAGGGGGGTGAGGTCGCTAGCGGGGAAAAGAACCAAGGTTGAGGCTGGAAGCTGTAGAAACTGAGACTGAGTTTGAGTTTGAGTTTGAGGCAAACACTAATGGAAAATTGGCATGAAAGACGAGCTGCTATGGAAATTTAATCACATTCACATTTCACACAATACATCATCATCATTGTGTCTGTGAACTATGTGGGGGTATGTGTGTGTGAGTGTGTGTGTGTGAACAGCACTTAAGACTCCTTCACGCATATGTTTCCAAGTGTGTGTGGTGTTTGTGTGTGTGTGCCTTGTATTTCCGCAAGTTTGTTAACTGCATTAGTGTGCGCTACTGTGTTTGATTATGCCTTCAGGGTGGCCCCACAACACATACACACTCACACACACACACATACACATGTATCTGACCTAGGATTCAATGACGTTTACTGTTTGGTCTCACACGCAAATGAATGGGGATAAAGTTTTTAGATTTTGATTGCTTGATTGTGTGTGTCAACACACAGTCAGTCCGCTCGCCGCCCCAAGTCCCTCCCCCACACCCCTGTCACCCAGATATGCATTAAGATTTGGGTTACATAAATGTACAGATTTTAGAGTTTGCCCTGTCATTGTGCTGTGACTTTATGGACAAGAGTTGTCCAAATGGAACCGAACCCCTTATAGTTCACTATAATAACCCCTCCCCATTCCCATCAAAAATATTGGTTATGTTGGCTGGCTTTGTTTGAAATCCAACGCTCATTTGCCTTCTGGCCTCACATCACAATTATGTTGTATCATTTCACAACAATCACAGCAATTTTACTCGATGCCAATTTGACCTAGTAGTCAAAGGGGAGTAAAGGTTTTTGTGTGAGAGTATTAAAGTACACTGCAGTTTAGGTACAGGGTCTTTGGCAGTCTGCTCACTTGACTGTAGCTTCCCTATGTTTGATGTAAGTAAAACGAAAGCAAACAGAGCGCATAGCCAAAGATATAAAGAAAGCCAGCAATGACATCGACTTGCTCTACAGATTTGTAATAGTTGGCCAAGTGTGGAGAGGTGGGTGCAGGGTCTATAGCTGACAGGTAAGTGTAATCACAGTCATTGGCGGCAAGCGTCCCGCTTCCATGCACTGTGACAAAAATTTTACGCTAAATTTGCCATGCATTGCAACAAGATTGAGACAGACTCGCAATGGGAATCGGAAAAGCTGCGCGAAAGGGACAGAAGAAGAGGAAAGAGACAAAGAGAGAGAGCAGCAGAGAGACACAGAGCAGGACCATGACAATTTATCAACGGTACCAAAGAGCTGGCTGAGCTCGTTATGCTTGGCCTGCTAGACTTTATTTCCAGCCAAAAGACGCGCCTTGAATTAACCATGTTAGATAACAACAACGGCAAAAAAACGCAGCAAAAAACTACCAAAAACACAACAACAAATTACCACGAAGTGAAAAAAGCGACAACAGCAAAATGCAACAAACAAAGCTAAAGCTCAAGCTGAAACTAAAGCTGAATAAAAATTGCTGTTGGCCTTGTACTTGTACCAAAACAGCGTCTGCAACTTTGGCCCAGGCTAAACGACTATGTAAAGTGACAACAACAACAACAACAGCTGGACAAAATAGAGAAATAACATGAAGTAGAACAAGAAGGGCAACCAGAAGTGGGAGTGGCAGAGGAAAGAGGCAGTTGAAGCAGCGGCAAACAGCAAGCGTAAAAACGTCGCCTTTTATTCTAATGCCACTTCAAATCCGGCAACTCGGCCGGAATTTAAAAATAAAACCCACAAAAAAGCACTAAAAGAGCAGAAAAACTATCTGAATATTGTTGCTGTTGCTTCACACACCCTCTAAACGTAATTTTTCTTCTTTTTTCAGGGGACTATGCATAATTCATTGGCAAAAACTGCCTAACTGAAGCAGCAAATGTAATTAAGTTGGATTTGCTCATATCTAAGAAGATTTTAAGAAAATTTGTATTACAAACTTTGCACTAAAATAAATAACTTTTTTTAGTAGTGATTTTTAAAAAAACAAACAAACAGTTGGCATTTAATAAAATAAGTAACAGTACTAATTTTTCAGTCCGAACTCAGTCCCTTTACTAAAGCTCTGTTAAGAAGTAAATGATTTGTTTGGAAAAATTCGAGCATATTCCAATAACTCCAAGAGTTGTAAAGTATTAACAGAATTGTCTTATCTCCAAAAATGTTTTTTGTTATGAATATTTTTTATTACAAGAATTAACAACTCTTTAAAATATTATATTTAATTTAAGTTTATTTATCTCGTAGATATACCCCTTGTAAGAGTATGCACAGGCTGCTTTGCATTACCGCAAGTGGAGTAGACATTCAGTGTCCTTTTTGGGAACTGGAGTTCCTATGTTCTGCAAGTAGCTACCACCCGTAGTGTCACACACACACACACACACCAACATACACATACACAGATAACAGGAAGCAACGAAATAGGAGTAGGAACTGCTGTTGTTGTTGCTGCTGACGCTGAGCCACAACAACAGTGAAAGTCTAGTACTACTACTGCATATTTGTAGATCTACACTGCACAAGAAATCGTACCTAAATAAAGCCTAGAGTCTAAATTATTCAAATAAAATATAAAATATTATTGAATGAAGTATTCAATACTTGTTTTAAGTAAATCTAGAGTTACCCGAAACCCCATTGACTTGGCCACGAAGTCCCAAATTTTTCTTCGTGTATTTACTTGTAGGTTTTGGCGACATAAAGCGGAGTCCAAGTCCGAGTAAGAGAAGTTTTGCAATTTTTAGTGCTACTAATTCTTTCTGAAGTATCTCATTGTTGCACAGCAGCAAAGCCGCAATTTTGTGTGTGGCATGTGGCGTGTGGAGTTGCCCGTTGCCCGTTGCCACAACTCTCAACAATCTGGCCACATTCCTCCTCTGCTGATTCCCGCAGCGAGTTACCACTTAGAGGCTTAAGCCCAGTTTACTCCACTCTCTAGTATGTGTGGGTGTGCTATTGTGTGTGTGTGTGTGTGTATGGGTTTGTGCCGCAGGAAGTCAAAAGTATCGCGGCAGCTTAAGCAGAGCACTGAGCCTGGTCAAAACTCAGAACTCGAGTCTGAAGATGCAGTTTGAATGTGGTTGCTGCCAGTGCCCACTGTAGTTTATTTCCCACAGTTGATTGTCACCGTAGCTGTCTCTCTCTCTTTCTTTCTTTGTCTTACTGTCTCCCTCTTTTAAGTTTGTTATTTTGTTTGAAGTGGCTCAAAAGGCGACAACTCACAGTTCTTCAAGTGCTCGCACTCGTCTCAGATATCTCCACTGAATGCTCAACCGGAAAGCAGAGACAACTTCAACTTGTTTTCTCGACTTTTCATAGTAGACAATGTTTTGTGTTTTTGTTACTTACTTTTCGTGAAAAATACTTGTCATGCTTCCCATAAATGTATCAAATATCGACCTGGCCAAGATCACGGGCTAATGAGCCAGGTCAGCCAGCGTCTTACGACTGAGTTTTTCAATGAACTTCGGCTCGAGACAAAAAGTAATCCCTTCGGTAAGCAGATACTCGCCCTGCCATAGTCCAGTTAACATATTTCTCTGTATGGGGGAATCTTGAGTTCAGTGGTTGCCGAAAACGATCCAAATTTGGGCACTTCCGTTTTGGGTTACTCAAAACTGCTTGTCATAGCTCAGTGCATTCAAAGAATTTTGGAGTAGGCTCAAACTGTTCCCCTTTATGAATCAAACCTTTTACTCCACTTAATAGCAGAATAAGTGCTCTATTAACTGCTATTAGTGTTACTGCAACTACTGAGAGTTTCATAAATTCATCTAGTGGCACTACTATTTATACCACTTATATTGCTGCTTTTACTACTGCCTTTTATTAAACTAATGCATAAATTTAGAAAAATTCACTCTTGTGTTTTTTATTAGTTTTTGTATATATTTTTTCAATTTCTATCCCATGTTATACTACATTTGCTTGCATGTAATTGCCTTTTCATAACCTTCGCCTACTATTTATTCTATTTCTAGTGAAATGTGTGTAACTTGCACTATTTATTTAACCTTTTACACACATGTACAACTTCTTCTAAGAAACACTTCAAGCACGTTTAATTAAACTCATTCTGCTCTTTGTTTAACCTTTGCTACTATAAATAGTACAGCCACTATTTGTCTAGTTCCTTGTACTGCTTATTTGACGGAATAAACAATTTGTAGATTTTCTCCTAATATCTAACCCATTTCTGTTACCTTTTATTAAACTTTAATATTAATTGTACTACCATGACTATTTCTTTTCACAATTCTACTACCTTTACTATAACAGAAATCTAATGAATACTTTTATTACATTTTTTACTCTTACTACTTTTCTCTCCTTTATAACTACTTCTTCAACCACTAATGTTTCCACCAATTTCTCTCTAACATTACCAGATACAGTATCTGACAACACCTAACTGGTAATTAGCATATCTTTAAATTGCCTCGCTTGAAAAAACACGCGATGCGTTACACGTAAAACGAGATTCTTCAATTGAGTTTTGAGTTTTGAGTTTTTGCCTTTCGATTTGTGGGCTACGCTTGACTGGCATTCTTAAGTTACGAAGGGGGAAAGGCAATTCTCAATACTTAATTCTCAACTCTCGATTCTCTGCTTTGTCTAACATATCCAAAAATAGTAAACGGAAATGAGCAATTGGAGCGTAAAAAACAAAAATTCTAATTACCTTAAGAGACAGAGACGCCCAAGAGAGACGCACTTATGAATATAGTTGAGAGAGAGAGGGGAGTGGGGCAATGGGGGAATGGGTGGAAGCATCTAATGAGTGGCGCAGTTTAATTAAAACTTCTCGCAATTGTTTCTAATGTCGAGTCGTTAAAGCGTTTAACTGTGTGGCGTGTAAATCACAGGAGCTGCTCTCCGCCTCATAGGTGTGTGTGTGCGTGTGTTGGGGGCAACAAACATTCATTATATAGATACTTAAGTATATGTATCTGTATCTGTAGCTATCTTGGCCACTTCCGTTTGCCAAACACGTAGCCATAAAGGCCACAAAACACACCGAGACACACACGGCGCAAACTTATGTGTTTAGCAGTTAGCAGATTGGGACCTAAAGGGGATAGTGGCGGGGGTATAAGGGGGTAGTCAACGCTCAAGTTGAGACCAAGAACGTTATCAGCTTGTGCCCGAAAAAGATTTAGCAGTCCGACACGTGAAAACGTGGCAAGCTTATGGCCAAGTTAGTGTGCTCACTCCCACAATTGTTGTTCTGTTTTTTTTTTTTTTGTTAGCCACTTTTGCTGCCTATTGCCTCTTAATGCTAATGAAAAATATTTCCAACTGTGCGTGGATTAGGACGCTGCGTTTATTACCAGGACACGGGTTGATGCTACTTCTCCTCTACTTTTTTTTACTCCTCGTTCCTCGTTTGGCTAAACAATAAGTGGCATAAAAGTGAAGCCAAGGCTTTTATTATGTCGATGGAGAGGCGACGTTTAATATTTAGTTGAAGATTTAACGGTTACCCAACAACAACAACAGCAGCAACGAGAAGACAACTATGATAAGCCCAAGCGCTTCCCTGAATTACATAATGAGTTCTTGCCTCGGCTTGGTCTTGGCTCTTGAGAAATTATGGCCAGCATTTTAGGGGCACGTCGTGGGCCCGTCCATGGTTTGCGGCTATACATTTTAATTAACAGTTAACTCAAACTTCAACTAAAACTAAGAGGGACAGTGAGTGTGAGTGGGAGGAAACAGAGAGGGAGGGCACAGACTCTGCCTGTGAGCCACAAAACACATATGAATATTTCAATAAATTCTATAAAAAAATATGTGGAGAAATAACAAAATATAAAAATATTTGTAGACATGAAATTCCAATGCATTCCAGTAGGAAGAGGGAGTAGGAGTGGTTAGGCGGCAGTGGGGGCCCTGCGGGTGTTCTCATTCAAAAGCTCGAGCCAAAGCACTTGTCAAGCCAGAAGAGATTTATTTTTGGCAATTGAAATTTAAATGAAACTACGTGCGCCAGTAAACATCAAATGCACAGGTAAAAGGTGAGAGACAGCAGGGTGGGTAAAGTGTGGGGAGTAGGGTGAGCAGAGGACTATGCCCAGAGGAGTCACACAACTCATTCATGCAGAAATCCATTGACATTTAATAGCCCCGTTTTCCCGACGGAGCCAACGCTCTAAATACTCGTACTCGTAGTCGTTTCCCTTTTTAGCCAGTAAGAGCTGCAAATGCAAGAGCTTATGGCCAGGTCTTCAGGCTATTTCAGGTGTTTCCCTTTGCGACCAGACCCAGACCAAGACCCAGAGACAGTCCCACAGCCAGAGTCTAGTTAAACCTGAATTTTGGCATCTGTATCTTTTGGTTTGAAGTCGTGTGCGTTGTGTGGTTTAAGTTTATTTTCTGCTTTTTTTTTGCCTCTTTTGGTTCGTTCTTGTTGTTTTATGTTGTTTCTTGTTAGCTGCACAGGATGTGGCTGACACACAGGTGCACACATGTCCCTGTCCCTGTCCCAATCCCAGTCCAAAACTGGACAAGCAACACTGGAACTTACTTAAAACATAAAATGCGATTCAAGACGCGATACAAACACGCATAAATCATAGAAAATTAAAAGTTCACATTGGAATGGAACATCCGCTCGAAATGAAATCAATTAAATGCAGTCCAATCCTCACAGGACTTCGATTTATATTGCAGATAAATTAAATGCGAATGCGTCTTCAGGTGGTAGTGGTAGTGTCTGTTTAAGTCAGGTAATAACACTAAAGCTCTTAAGCTTTTTAATTAGCGCCAACAAATACTTAAAACATTTATTAGCCACTGCAATCGTTTACTTTCTACTAGCTACAGCCATTTCGATTTTTAAGTATTGTCTCTTGTTTTATAATTCGAATTTGATTTTAATGAGATTTTTTGTATCGATGTAAATAAACTTAAGAATGTGTATTAACTTTTTTTAATATCACAGGATAAAATGATAAAATTTGCTCAATTAAAAAACTATAAGAAAAAATCAATTAAATCAATTAATTAAAGGCAAAAAAATTCAAATCAAAGAATTTCCAGTGCATGCCAAACTGCATAGCAATGCTTAGCGTAGGTCAGTAATCTAATAAGAAAAGGCAAAACGAAATGACAAAACACAAAAAACAAAAAAAATAGCGGCCAGCATATTCTTTCGCCACTCTCTTTGGCCTTACATTCGCTAAGCGAGCATTGAGCACTGAGCACTGGAAGTGTGCACGTGACGAAGCAACGAGAATGAGCGAAACTAGAAAATTTTTTCCTTACTGAAAACAAATTATTGGAACGATGCGTTGATTTTGCTGCTAGCCTGTGCTAGCTTTGAATTATATAATTAATAAACTTAAACTTACCGATTTCTTTAAGTATGCAGCGATTAAACACTTTTCACATCAGCACTTACACTTCACTCACCAGCAACAATATTAAACACTTTGTTGCTGCTTTACATGCAAAAAACACATCACTTTGGCTTATTATTTCGATTTATACACTATTACACCAATTACACTATTATTAATTATTTTACACATGTAAAAAAAAGGTAAAACAAAAATTACGACGTTTGTGCACATTTTTTCCACACATTTCTGTAAATTAAAACAACTGCGCAGTTAGCAAAACCCGCAAACGACCGATATGCGTGGATTCTTTTAGGCGACCAATTTATGACTGCCGCTCAGTTCGTTGATCTCTGCTGTTCTGCTCCTGACGCCGCTCTCTTTGTCTAAACGGGGTAGGCGAGATGAAGAGCGAATTAACCGTTCGATTAGCTAAATTTCTGTCAAATGCAATTGAGCAAAGACAATGCTCATTTGTGTGTGTGTGTGTTTGTGTTTGTACGTGCATTTACACATGTAATTCCTTCTCTGTTCATTCTTATGTTTGCATTCCTTTGATCATGCAGCGCACTGTGGGCAAAATAAACAATATGTTAGCGTACAATTTAAATTTTAATGATAAAATTTGTAGTACACAAATCTATGTTTTTATTTACTTTATTATATTTCAAATTAATTTACTGAGTTATTTTAATAAATGTATTTATTTACATTTTACCTTGCTTCACATTTATTTATTAAAATCAGTCTTTTGTAAAAAAGTGTTGATTACACGCAACTAATTATCTAAATAATATTTTATTTGTTTGCCTTTGGTTTTATGTTTGTAAACTGTTTATTTTATTTTACTCAAATTGTTTACTTTATTTAACTTTTTTCTGCCTTTATAAATAATAATAATTTTGTTGCATTTACCCAAAGCTGCATTAAAATTTGTATTTTTTTCTAATATGCAAACTTAGTGGGTAATAACGTAGCTTATGTGGGAGTGTGTGGGTGTATGGGTCTCTGCTTGTGTGGGTGTTAATCAGTTTGACTAATGCATTTAATCGCCTGAACGAGACCGAGTGCAACCTTTAACCTGTTGACCCATTAGCCTGCTCTTGAAACAGCGTTGACATGCTGAGCGCGCAGTGGTGGAGAAAGGGGGGGTGTCTGGGGTGAACTCAGAGGAATTTCAGGGGGCAACTCGGGGGCACTGCAGAGGGATCAATTTACCAATTTTGCAGTAGCCACCGTTGCCGCTTTGTTGCGGTCGCATCGCGTCCTGTCGCTTTGGGTGTTAGCCCCTTCCCTACCCATCCACTTTCCCCTACCTCCCCCTGTGCTCACTGAGTTGTCAGACGCATTCAATGAACTGATTAGACAAACATTTAATTTTCACCAAAGTTGCGATGGCGCCCACGGGCTGAAAACTGGAAAACCACTTGAACTCGATTTGATTGAAAAGCTTAAAAGCGACGTACCCGAAAAACCATCAAGCGGACCTCCCTTCCCCTTCCCCTTGTCTGTCACTTCCCTAACCCCTCTCCACGCCCATGTCCACAAACAATCCTCTGACGCTGGCGCAGCATGGCCGACAATTTGACATAAATCTAAACAAAACAAGTCAAGGAGTGGGCCAAGAGGGGGCGTGGCGTGCCTGTTGACTCATGTTGTTGCTGGTAGCAGAGACGGCCGCAGGACTACTTCATTAATCAAGGACGCAAACAAGCGCGGGACACTGTGTCTCGACCGGGCTTAAAGCCAGCCCAAAATGCATTGGCCAAGATGCGACTGCGATGGCGATGGCAACGCACACACACATAAACATAAATAATTAACATGATTCTTTAAAGGCCAATTACCTAATTTAGACGCTTTGAATAATTGCGCTTAGCCTCGAGAAGGCGAGAGAGAGACAGAGAGAGAGAGAGAGAGAACGAGAAAAGCTGGGTCTGAAATGTTTGTTGTGGAGCAGTAAATGAGATGTTGGCAACGGCGACCAAATCAGTTTAAATGCAGACAGAGTTGGTAAGGAATGAAGAGAAAGAGATGGAGATGGCGATAGAGAAAGGGAAATTATAGGAGAGATATGGAGATAGACAGAGAGAGAGAGCGAGTGAACATAGCAACCAGCAAAGCGATGACTGCACTAAGCGGCTTAATGCCCAAATGAAGATAAAGCACTTTCTACTCTCCGACTCCTGCTCTGCTTCTTTCTCCTGCTAGTGCCCCTCCTGCCCCTCTCTACTACCTGCTGCTGCAATTTTTCCAGCTACACATACCACAGCGGTAGCTGCTCTGTCTCTGCCTGAAAAGACATTTAAATCTCAACAGTTAGAAAATAATTAGAGCGTTTAGTGCCCTGTAGTGCAAGTGCAGGGACTACAAAATCTGTGTTGGCATCTGAGGCGATGCAAGTAGTGTGAATGGGAGTAGGAAGAGGAGTAGTAGGAGGATAAAGGTGTGGGAGTCAGCAAAAGGGTCAGAGCAAGAAGTCTGTGGAATGCGCTAAAAGCCTTTGACAGGTCATGACTGCTGCGAACTTGAACTTGTGCTGAAAATCATCTTGTAACGCTAATAATCTCTATGACAGAACTACACTGACAAAAATAACGAGTGCTAAAATTAAGATTTACTTTTTAAAGCTATTCTAAAACCAATTTGATAACAAATACAGTTTAAGTAATAAAACTCATAGGTTTTTATTAAAGGTTGTTAGGCTGTCTATGGTAAAAGAGGTACAAAGATACAATTTTCAGTGAAGTGAAATAGATTTTCTTCAAGTTTCTGTATCATTAGCTATTAATATTTATTTTATTTCAACTTTATTTGATATAAACTGACTTACCCAACGATCTAATGTTATTTCGTCTCCGATTAAATCAATTAAAAATTTTTAGCAGAGAAAATATCTGAAAATATTTAAAAAACATTATTTTTATTGAGAAATTCAGTTGGTTATGATTTATAAAGAATTTGGTTCTACATGTTTTTTTTTACTTTTTAGTATCTAGTACTCTTTTGTATCTAGACTTATGATCATGAATTAAAGACCTCAAATTCTTAAGTTACTTTTACTTTTTTATTATTTTTATTTTATTTATATCATAAACACTCTTTCTTAAATCAAATAATGCTTTCATCGTGGGGACTTTACTTTAAATTCGAACACCTGTCCGCCTACCCTTTTGCAACACTTAGCAGGGTATGCTCAAAAATAATTAGCTGAAATTGCAATCAATACTTTTGTGATTTGTAGTCAGTTGTTTAATGTTAACCAACAATTAGATTTATTCAGATTTAGTGTAATTATTTTACAACTGCGACTAGTTTCAATAGTTAGAGATACAGTAGCTAATAATTAAGATTAATGCATATACTAATTAATACTCATTTGTTAAAACATTCGATAGTAATCGACAGTTTTGTTTACACTTTTACCAACGTAATGCTAATGACACTGGCTATAATAATACCCTAGGCAGAAGGGTTTAAATGACACCGGTACAGAGTGCGTGACAGGGGTGGGATGGGCTGGTTGGAGTGATGGCACTGTGGAGTGATGGAATTTGAAGAGCAAGAGAGTCCATTCTAGCCACGTTTCAGTGTTTGAGGCCCAAAGGACACGCAGCAGCGGCGGCTCCAAAGTGAACCCTTGACACTGAAAATGTCTGGGAATGGAAGGGGCTGGAGGGTGGCGGGACAGGTCAGAACATCCAGGTTGGTCTCAGTGGGTCGCTGCCGGTGCACAGCTTGAAGTTAAATAAATTAAGGGCAATTAGGCGCAGCATTACAAGCACAAAGGTCAGCAACACAGCATCCTGCTACCAATTGAACCCACAAACCCCCACCCAATACCCCGCCACCCACACTCATTTACCTGCCGCTGCTTCATGCAATTCCCCAAACGGTCGACGGGCAGGTGATTCTCTTTTTTTTTTGTTCCCAATCTGGAAATAATGTTGGCAAATATTTGTTTGAAGAATTCGCCAGCTCTTAGCCAGGCTAGTGGAATTTGACTTCCGTTCACCAGCTCTCCCTTCTCTCCCCCCTCTTCTACTCTTTCTCTTTACCTTCCACTCTTCGGCTTAGACCAAAGTCATGCAGCGGTTGCGATTTATGAATTACACGATTGTAATACTGTAAATTTTACAGTTGCTTCCTCTGGGCGGAAACTTGTTGCTGTTTCAAGTCACAAAACGTTGGCCAACATTAGCGGTAAGCGGTAAGCGGTGAGCGTTCAGAGCGTTCGGCACAACTTGGCTCCACTGGCTGTGTTGGCCAAGTGCAGAAAGCGTAGCGCAAAGCCATTTTGGCCAATTAACTGCGGCTAATTGTTGCGTACCAAACGAGAAATATCTACAACAAAATGTGAAAGTCAACAAATAATCTACAAAGCAGAAGAAATGAAGTAGAAGAAGACGAGGTGTTTGAGCTGTAGGAATCTCTTTGATATATTTATGTATCTGTCGCTTTTTAGACACATGTGTGTGACCGTGAGACCAGAAACCCAAGTGCAAGTGGGAGGGCAGCACAAAGAGGAGATGGACTGTGACTGAATGGAAGAAGAAATAAGTAGTGGAAGAAGGTATTGAAGGGTGAGACGACTGTAAGTAACCCTGTAACTGTACTGGGCCTCTTTTTACCAAGTTAAGACAGGGTAAATACAGATTACTATTATATAATCACAGACCTACAACCAATTTGATCTATTGAAACGTTATTATATAGAAGTACGATCTGAACTAAAATTATTCGGGCAAAAATTAAGAAGAAGCTAGAACTGTAGAGGAAAACTTTGATGAAAATTTTATGACTAGACCCCTTGTAGTCCCAGAGGTTCAGTTGTTTATATAGACCGACTTCATTCTGCCCTTAACACACATTTCTATCCCACCAACCCAATATACCCACTGAACTCCCTTTAACTACCGGCTCCGAAAACGTAGAAAAAACACACACAACAACAATAACGATCATAAAGCACTCACAGCGATTTCTCGACTTCTCAACTTCCGCTGCATACAAAAAAAAAAAAAAACGCTGAAAAAAGCAGAAAAAGTAGCTGAAAAAAAATATACAAAATTTGCATAGTCGACGAGTTCTACTTTCGCTAAAAACCGTGAAAAAAAAGAGTTTTAGATTTGAAGATTATTAACATACTATTTTAAAAACCCAACTAAAGCTACAAATTGAGGAAGAGATTTAGAATAAGCGCTTTTTTAGCCAAAACTTGATAGTCGCTCATTACTTGGCTCATTTGGGTTGAGCTAAAATTATGAGTGCTTAAATTACTTTAATTTAATGGGTGGAAGTGGCTAAAAAATTGTCAGCAATATTTTTTAAAGTGTTTTAAGGTTTGAATTACTATAAAAATTAGTCGAAAAGTTTTAACAAAATTTTTTTAAGTGCAAAAAAATTATTTCTAAACACAAGCTAAATTTTATCTAGTAGAAAACACATTGGTTATTGATCAAATTAAATTATTAAACTTTCTTTGTCTAGAAATATAAACAAAGATTTTTTTGTGAGTAAATTTAACTTAATAAAAATTTTTTTAATTTAATTTAAAATTTTTAAAACAAAATATGTAAAATATTTTTAGTATAAAAATAACTAAAAATATAAATTTTTAAGCTTAAAAAAAATTATCTTGAGGCATCTAAGGAATGTATCTTAAGCATAGTCGCTCTTTAATTAACACTAATTCTGTATTTAAAGTTTAAACAATAAAAAATATTAGCAGCAACTGTTTGTTAAATTAAGTTAGTAACCGTAACTAAAACAGCTTTGAGAACATGAAGACCAAGAAACGCTTTCTGCTTGGCTAATTCGCAATTTAATAAGAAAAACTCAAAAACTCATAGATACACCCACACACAGATACACACACACACTCATAGCTAGCAATAACACGCTAGAGGGAATTTCACTTTTCGTCAATTATAACTGACCTTAATCAATGTCTGTCATATTGTGTGCTGCCTGTACGCATTGTCTTTGTCGGATGTGTATCTATGTTTATTTGTTTGTATCTACATGCAGCAAGTAGCTAGGGCCATGTATCTGTATCTTTGTTTTTATTGCGCATATAAGCGCAATCAAAAAGTAGCATTAACAAACAGAAAAAACACAACGCGAAGCTTAAAACCAAACAAGTTTGCAATGAAAAAACTTCTCAAGTTAAGCATGAGCCAACAGCGGCAGCTGGAAGATGCGTCTCTATGCAATTTTCATTCACGTGACGATGGAGGCGGGGTTAAGTTCGGCGAGGAGGGGAGTAGAGAATGGGGGATATAAGACGGTTGAGATTTCTGCCGGCTACACAGCTCGTTTCCTGTCTGAGCAACAGTAACAGCAGCAGCAGCAAACAGCAAACTCAAAAGCAGCTGCCACAAGCAACACGTTTCATCTACCTGCCCCAAAGATTCACGCAGGTGAAGTAACTTATATGCCGTTGTTGTTGTTGTTCAGCAGGTAATTAGTTTAGCGGCTCACATTGCTGCACAGTCTGTGCCACAAACAGAGTCTCATGGAGGCTTCGTCTTCTTCTTCCCCAACTTGTTGTTGTGTATCTAACAACTTTTTTAGTTTAACTAGCCAAGACGATCTTAATTCTAGATAGAATTGTCCCATGCGCAGCGCTACAAGTACGAAGATACTCAGATACAAAGATACAAAGATACAAAGCTACTCAGACAGCGACACATTCATGCCACACAGCGTTGCAAGCTGATCTTGTACTTTGCCTTCGGGCTCTGGTATTTCTACTTAATATCATGATATTGTGAAATTCTACACACGTTGCACACAACAAATGCAGTAATTCATTCACTTGCACACACACACACACTCTCTCTCTCACACTTTTTCGCATTTGCAGCTTTAGCTTGTGTATCTGGCGGATGTGACTCATGCAGTCAAAATACAATTTAAGTCGCCAAAGACTGTACTGAGTACGCTCTTCCACTCTCCCCACTCTCCACTACACTACTCTCCCACTCACTCCTCCTCTCTCTCGCTCCCTCTCTTTTACTGTCTACGTCTCAGCTTTCGTCTCGCAGGCAAAGAACTTTTTCGTGTTTATTTATTTTCGGTTCTTCTTTATGCTTGAGTAGGTCGCTTGGGTCTCCAGTCATTCCCGCTCCCGCTCTTCAGTCCGCTCTTCGTCTGTCTTCTCTTAAATAACACGTTAAGAATTACTTGGAGCAAAAAAAAAGAACAGCAGTCGCGTTGATTGCTTTTGTTGTTTACTCATTCAAATTTCACAAGATCATTCAGTTCATTAACGTTATATAAGCCCAAACATCTGATCATTATAGCCAGAAACAGACACATTTAATTAAAGTTTTACAGGTGCCAATTAAATTAATTATGGCAGCTAATGATCGCTCCCGAAGAAGTGTTGTCTAATGTGCCAAACAATTTATTTTGAATTACTGTTTTAGCACCAACACAATTGCATAGCGTCTGTTTTACTAACTTTAGTCTAAACTAAATTAATTGCATTTATTATTAACAAACGCACGGCATAAATGCAGCGACTATCAATCAAAGATCTCATCACGCAGAGAATGTTGCTAAGCTTGTTGCTGTTAGCTGCTAGCAACATGTTGCTAAGCTCAAACGGTTAAAGCAACACCAGCTGTGTAACCAAAGGAAGCCAGAAGGGAGAGCAAACGAGAGCGTAAACCGCTGCTCTTCAGCAGCAGTCACCCACTCGTCCACTACATTCATCAATAAACAGCATTCAACACGATGCCGAAGCACGAAACGAACGTAGCACACGAGTGCACACGAACCGCTTGGCTTTGCCCTTACGACGATGGGCTTTCTTTCGCCTCTGCTTGGGCCAATGCAGCTGAGCAGCTCGTCGCTCAGTTCAAGTCGATGATTGCTGCCGAGCGGTTGTTTCGGTCTCGGTGACGCTAACAGACGTCTCTAAACGTGACTTCGTTACAAAAGAAAAAGAGAAGAAGAAATACAAAATAAAATAAAAAGCGAATCCCGTTACACGATATGTGAAGCAAAAGTGTGTGAAATTGTAATAGCAATGCTAATAATTAAATTGCTCAATCATAATAATGATGTCAAAAGTGAAACAATTGCAAAATTAATGCATATTAAATAGAAATATAACAAAACTCATCACGCGCACCTCGCATAGCAAAGCAAAGCCATCGAACCACCCTTCGCACTACCACAAACGCCACCCTCGTCTCTCTCTCACTGTACGAACTGAGTTTTCATCGTGGAGTTTCGTGTGTTTTCTCGTCGCGACTGCGAGAGTGTGTGCGTGTGTGTGTGCGAGTATATGTGTGTGTGTGTGTAAGTTGGAACAACGGCCAAAAAGGTTCATCATCCAACGCTTCTAACGGTTCTGTGTTGTGATTGCAGGCCACGAGGCCAAAACGCACAAGACGTAACAACAAAAAAAAAAGAAGTAAAAGAAAACCCAGAAAACGCGATGAAAATTAAAGCTTTGCGTGGCAAAACTCGCTAAACAAAAATACGAAAAAATACAACAAAAATACACGAAAAATTACAGCAAAAAAGAAGTGAACAAAATATAGAAAAAAATAAAATAAAAATAAAAATAGCGAGAAAATAAAAGGAAAAATTTTAGCTCGCCAGTTGCGTAAAAATTGCGTTATTCTGCGAGTCTGTGTGTGTGTGTGTTTAAGTGTGTGCGTAATATTTTTTGGGCTAAAAAGAAAAACGATTATCATCTGGTCTAGTGAGAGGCGACTGCTATAAATAAAGTCGCGCCAGGCGCCGCTAATTACGCCAAAACATGAAAATATTTGCAACAACAACAGAAACCACAGGAATAACAACAACAACAACACTCGACTGGAGCAGAGCGCGAAAAACTAAGCAATTAATCAATTTTCCGCTTGACCAATACATAATAAATTCATTGGACTCTGAAACCACACGGAAGTTTGAACTATTATCATAATTAAAAACAGCAAACGGAAGTGCAAAGAGCAGGAGAAAAAGTGGACAACAAAAAGGAAGAGTAAAAAGTGTGAAAAAGGGAAAATTAAAGTTGGAAAAACTCAACGCCTGGCATGGCCTAAAGCGCGTTTCACACACGTCTTATCACTCACACACCCACACACACATACACCCCCACACACACACACATCATTACGATGCACGTGAGAGCAATGCTCCTGCTACTGCTGCTCATACTGCCCAGCTCCACGCTGGCCAGTCGCTACAGCTACGCGCATGGAACTAGTTCCGTTGGCAGTTCCAGTGCCAGTTCCAGTTCTCACGCCAAATCCACACAGAATGAGGTCTACCCCATAGCCGACAGTCAACCGATGACAGATGATGGCTATTTGGCTGCATCTCCCGTACCCGCCTCATTTTATCCGGTCAACGAACTGGATAATCCCGTGCAGCAGCTGAGCAGCTGCCAAACGGTCTGCGCCTGTAAGTGGAAGGGCGGCAAACAGACAGTGGAATGCATCGATCGCAGGCTCATACAAATACCAGAGCACATAGATGCCAGCACTCAAGTGCTGGACATGTCCGGCAACAAATTGCAGACACTGTCCAATGAGCAATTTATACGCGCAAATCTGTTAAATTTACAGAAATTGTATCTACGCAACTGTAACATTGGCGAAATCGAAATGGAAACGTTTAAGGGTCTTACCAATCTGGTGGAATTGGATTTATCCCATAATCTGTTGGTTAAGGTACCCAGCTTGGCCTTGAGTTACATTTCGTCCTTGAGGGAACTGACACTCGCCTCCAATCACATACACAAGATCGAGGCAAAGGCTTTTGGCAGCACTGCAGCGCTGCACAAATTGGATTTGTCCCACTGTGACATACAGACGATATCGGCACAGGCTTTCAGTGGGTTACAGGGTCTAACCACGCTGCGTTTAAATGGCAACAAGTTGAGTGAACTGCTGCCCAAGACCATAGAGACGTTGAGTCGTTTGCATGGCATTGAACTCCATGACAATCCCTGGTTATGTGACTGTCGTCTGAGGGATGCCAAGATCTGGTTAATGCAGCGCAACATACCCTATCCGGTGGCACCGATTTGCGCTGGCGGACCCGAGCGTATTATTGATCGCAGCTTTGCCGAGCTCTCGGTGGATGAGTTCGCCTGTCGTCCCGAAATGCTGCCCATTTCGCACTACGTGGAGACCTCCATGGGTGAGAATGCCTCGATTACCTGCCGAGCACGCGCAGTGCCCGCGGCGAGTATACACTGGTACTGGAATGGTCGCCAGTTGGCCAACAACAGCGCATTTAGCGCCTATCAGCGTGTGCACATGTTCGAGCAGCTGGAGGGAGGATTCGAGAAGCGTTCGAGGCTCGTGCTGACCAATGCGCAGGAGACAGACTCCAGTGAGTTCTACTGCGTGGCGGAGAATCGCGCAGGCAGTGCGGAGGCGAACTTTACGCTGCATGTGAGCATGAGAGCAGCGGGCATGGCTTCACTAGGGAGTGGACAGATCGTAGGACTGAGTGCAGCATTGGTGGCACTCATAGTGTTCGCTCTGGCGGCCATTATGTGTCTGCTCTTGCGAGTGAAGCGACAACCCTATGTGGACAGCAAGACGCCCAATCACATGGAGGTGATCACCTCGGTGAATCATCAGAATTCCATCACCAACAAGACACAGCCGGCAACGGGTAATGGCAGCATTGGTGGCATTGTTATAGCCAACGGCGCAGTGGCCAATTGCATAGATGGCAACACTGCAGCAGCGGCGGCAACCCTAGAGCGCAAGAGCAGCGCAGGAGCAGCGGGTAGCGGCGTGGGCGGCGTAGGCAGCGGTCGTTTGGTCAACTCATCACTGGAATCCCGCTCGGCTAATCCCGTACAGAAACCTCCACGTCTCACCGATCTGCCCTACTCAACGCAGGGCTACGACAACGCCGGCAGCGTGCTCTCCACCGCCTCCTGTTTCATCTCGCCCAGCGCCTCCACGGGGCATGGCAATAATCCCGATCTGATCAATGACACGAAACGTTTTGGCAGCGATGAGTTTGCTGATCTCAAGTTACCCGTTATCCTCGGACACGAACTGGTAGGCGGTGGCAGCGGTGAATACAGTCGCGCCAATGGCTGTGACTCGCTGTATCCCTCAGGGCTGTGGGAGCAAACAGGTGCCAGCTCAGCGGATAATCTTTTCATGAAACGCTACACGGACAAGACGCCCATCATAGAGTCCAGTCAGCTGTACGATCTGCACGAAAGGAACGCAGCCAGTGATTACTTCAGCAAGACCTTCCCACGCACGCATCTGCAGCACACGGCGGGTGTGGCTGGCGCTGTGGGCGCATCTACCACCTCCACAGCCACCACAAACCTTTCCAGTGGTTCCGGTAATGGCTCTGGTTCGGGTTCTGGTTCCGGTTCGGGTTATCCCAATGACTACGGGCTGCCGCTTGTGCCGGGCGCCGAGCATCAGCACAATCATCAGCTGCAGATGCATCCGCTGCAGCAGCTGCAGCAACAGCTCACAACGACGCTCAATCTTAGCAATCATCAGCATCACAGCTCTAGCGGCAGTCCACACTTTAGTAGCCGCACACTGCCACGCCTACATGATGGAGGCGGCGGTGGTGGTGGTAGTAGTAACGCCTCAGCGAGCTCATCACCGACGCCAGCTCAAATTTTGGCAGCATCAACGGCCGGTTCCAGTTCCAGTTCCTGCGCCATACTGCCCAATGGGCAGCCGGTGAATGCCAAGACGATAAGGGTGTGGCAAAAAGGGGGCGTGCCCGTGCTGCCGCCTGTAACGGCATTGAAACGTGCGCTTATCAGCAGCAGTCGCAACTCCCCCGACGAGGGCTATCAGGAGGGTTGTGGCACCGATGTCTAAGTACGCTACCAACCACGCCCCCAACGCCCCTACTGCCCCCTACTAACACTAATGCCCCCACACCCCCCACTCAAGCAGAACTGACTAAACTTAACAAAGGAAAACAACTGAAAAAGTATGGAAAACATTGATAAAAAATTATATATTTAAAAAAAAGAAAATTAATGTAATTTTTGTATGGGAAATTCGAGCGAAATTCCATTGAATTTGTGGCGAAATATAAAAAGATTTTTGTGCAAGCAAAAACTGTTTGTGATACGTGTCTGATTAAAAAGATATAATGCGAATGATGATAATAAGAATTTCCAATGAGATAAAAGCAAAGCAAAATAAGAACAACTAAATAAAACTAAAAAACCTAACAAAAACAAGCAGCTAACAAGTAAAATTAATAATTAAACTGTATACTTTTAGGCATTAACTAAATATGCATACGATAGATACGAAAAACTAACTAACTAAACATACCAACTAACTGCAAACAACAACTAACTAGACAACCCTAAGAATACATAAATATATATAACATATATTTAAATATATTAACTTGTATGTCAACTCTCGCAAATCCCCGCAACAATAATAACAAACAAACAAAGAAATCAAATGAAAATAATAAAAAATTAAAAACTAAGCAAAAAATGTTGAAAAGTAAATAAAAAATATTAAAAAAACTCACTCGATTCAGCTATGGCCCTCAATGTAAATGTTGAATTCAACTTCTAACTGTCACTGTAAACGTTGTGCATGTGTGTGTGTGAGTGTGTGCGTGTGTAGCTGTGTATGTGAGTGTAAGTGTTTGTGTGTGAGAGTTTCAATGTTGTGCATTATAGTCAAAATTACAAGCGAAAATCCCCCAAACTGAAAAAAACACAGCAAAATGTAAGTCGTAGGCAATTAAAAAAATTAAATCACAACTCTCAAAACTTCCTAAAAAAAAATTAAAAAAAAAGACAGAGTGGGAAAGAGAGAGGAATAAACACATATTTCGACTTCAGTGTAAAACATATCTAAGAAATAGCATAGAAGCTTAAACTAAACTAATCGTGTGACTTCTCTGTACATACTTATAAAATAGTCTGTTCCCAAATTCACTTTAGACTGACTGTGAATGCTTGAAAAAATTCTTAAAAATTCTCAAAATACTTAATTAAATAACTTAAACTCAGTTTTTTAAAAATATGATATCTAAATGATTTTTTTTTTTAATTTTGTAAGCTATTTTAGTTAATGCAAGCTATGTTAAATTAACACTTAACTTAAATGGAGAATTACCGAGTTTTGTTAACGAACTAAAAGTTAATTGTTAATTTTATTTTATTTTATTTCTAATTTATTTATTACTTTATTATAATGAGTTATTACAGTTAACAACAACTTAAGCTAGTAATGTAGTATTTAAATTCAATTTAATTAATTATTAATACAGAATGATTTCAAATAAATTTATTTTATATTTTTTTGTTCTTTTTTAAAGACTTTTGTGAACTTGGGAATGACTAAATCAAGTCATTTGTGAATAGAACTTGTAAAAGAAAAAGAGCTTAAGCTCGACACGATTTCTGAATCAGTTTGAGTTGAGTATCACACATATACACACACATAGACACGACTTAGGTCGTCACTAACTAAGGCAGCGCTCAGTCAAAAACTAGAGAACAAATCAGTTTAAGTATTTTATGTTATTTACCAAAATATTTTCCTTCAACAACCAGTGAGTATTAAAAAGAATTTATCTCAAATTTAAATTGAGTTTTATTCTATGTAAACATAAAAATAGAATTAAAATCTCTGATATCAGTCCTGACAGTTGATAAATTTATATATTCAATTTGTACAATGTTGTCCTACTTTTGTTGAAAATAAAACTATTTATTAAATTGAGTTACAGCTGGCCAACAAGTATTATAAAAATTGTTATAAAGAAATGCAAAGAAATAAGAACAAATAAAACATATTCATCAATTCATACGTAAATAAACATATGTAAATGTCAGTACACAAACACACACACATACACACACATCATATCAGTCGAAAGAATATACATATAAACGAATGACAATTTAAATGTATCCACAGATATTAATTGCCTGTACGTACTTAAGCCGAAACAAAAGAAAATGTAAACGAAAAGAAAAGAAAATACGAAAGAAAAACAAAAAATGGCAAAAAATTGTATTTTTAAGGTAAACCAAAGACTTTAATTTCTTTGCATCTAAATGAAACGGGAAAAGAGCAGAAAACCCGACATAAAAAATGAAGAAAATAATCTAAATATTTAAGCTATACTAATTGTACTATATAAAATATATATAAATAAAATATAAATATATATCTAAAACTACATATTAATATAAATATAAATATAGTAAATAGATGTATGAACTTTAAACAAAATGTATGGAAAGCTAGAGACAAAGGCAAAGCATTGAATGCATTGAAAGCGTCAACTGAACGAAGAATGAAGAATGAAGCAGAACAAAAGCAAATGAAATATATATATATATAAAAAAAAACACACACATATATATAAACGAAAGTACATTGCGTTGTCATTACTTTTACAGCACACAGACAGGCAAGGTAGGTACAATAGGGCAGTACAAGGGGGCGTGACCCAATTAACCCAGCGCCTGAGATGCAGCAAGGCAAAAGAGGCAGAGAAACGCGAGCAAGACAATTGAATGCGAATGCTGCTGTTGCTGCTGCTGCGCTTTTGTTGTTAGCCATTGTAGCGTTTGGCATATTAGGGCCAATCGTCTAATCGCCAATTATACATTTAAGCCAACCCCATCGCGCGCTACAACCTCATTAACACTATTAAACTGCATATAAATCGATAAGGTAAGTGAGCCAAATGGTCGCCAAAATTGTGTTACGTATACGTAATTTTCAAGCAGTCAGAAACAAACTGAATACTGTTCTTAAATATTTGCCAATAATTTTTATTAAACTGTTTGCTTTATATTTAAGTGGCGCAAGTTTTTAGCAACTAGAGTTTTTGCCTGCTTTTCTCCTTTTTATTGGCCAAACTTTTGACACCAAAACTTTTGAGTTTTTCATACTTTGCTCTTAAACAAGTGCTTCAAAAACATTTTTTTACTCACACTTCTTTCAACTTTTCTTAAATATTATTTTATTTCTAATTTAAAGCACATTTCTTGCCGCCTTATTAAATTTTTCTACCTTTTTTGCATACATCAAACCCTGAATCATTATTTTCTGTATAACTTCTCTTGACTCAGACTCAGACTCACAGACTGGCTTTAGCTTTTCAGCCTTGTAGAGTTCACAATTTGTTGATATTTCTCCATTCGTGATACCCTTTCAGCTGCCAATGCCCCAGGTAGACTGTCTGGTGCTCAGTGCTTCACAAATTTGCAGCTACACATGTTTGTGTCGGGTCACGAGATGGGGCAGGGCAAAGGCGAATGGGAAACCAAATGGGAAGAGAAGTTTTTGGGTAGACGCGTAATAAATACGACTGGTAAAGAACGAGATTATATCATGGCATGCATGGCTCTAACTGTCTGATTCGTTATACTCTCACCCACACACACTGACACTCATACACACACCGTCTAGCTTCTCAATCCGTAGTTCGTATGCCTCTCCACCTTATTGACGACGCGTAAAGTTTGCCAACTAAACAAGTTTTGTGCCTCAAATGAAATTTAGGTTGCAACTGAAGCCCAACAAAAGCTAAACAAAACAAAAAGCAGCAACAAACAACAACAACAACGATGAGCAAAAACAACAAGCAAAAAAAATTAGAACTTTTACGCTGAAGGAAAGTGAATTTTATTTGCTCAACTTTATTACGTATACGTGCCGTTGTTCCGCCTGTGTAAATAACCAAAATGCAAAACGTGCCCCCCACAACAACAACAACAACAGCAGAAGCAGCATATATAAAAATTGAAATGCCCCACAACAACAATACCGTCCAAAACTTGGCTTAGATCTCAAAGCGTCTAATGAAGACAGGTGCCGCCAGGTGCTGCTCGCACTTTTATGTTCATGCATTGCGGGCTGTTTAACGACTGAGGCCGCTGTCTATCATGAGAAATTTATAAAAAGCATATAAGAACCTAGCAACTATCTCCACAAAGTTGGACTTGAACATATCCTGGATGCAGAGCAATAAACAGACTCAGTAATCAAAGTCCTTCGATTGAAATCGGTTCTCTCCTATCTACAGCTGTATACACTCCTGTTTAGATACCCTGTAAGCCCTACCCTTAAAGTACAAAGACCTTAAGACATCTTAACTCAAACTCTGCTTGCCTTTGACTGCTCATTATAACCATTCATTTAATTCACTTGATGATTACAGGGTATGAGAGCGTGAGAAAGTGTAGAATGAAGCCAAGCACATACACAAAACTCGCATATGCCTAAGCTAACAGACCGTAAATATTGTTGAAAACAGCAGTTTATTTTTGGGACTCGGAACCGCAACTGCACATCAGTCAATAGGCAGGACAACAAGGCTAAAACAGACGAGCAGCAGCACAGCCAAAAGCAGAGGGGAAGCTGTGGTGAAGCAAGGCAGTTAGAAGGACGAACCGCTGATGGATGTAAACGGCAGCAACAAAGAGACAGCTGACTCAAGGTGCGCTACCAAAGCAGCAAAGAAAGAGAAGAGAAGAGAAGAGAGTAGGGGGAAATAATGTTAAAGGCTTTTTGGCCCACGGCCAAAAACAGTCCACAACTTAAATAACCAAGAAATAACCAAGAATACTTTCTTTTATCACATGTGTGTTGAGGCAAGCACGACTAGCAGTTGCGCTGCAATAAACAAAAGTTTATAGAGCACACCAAAGAGCTCAAAGAACTAATAGAAATTAGTTATTCTTATATATGTGGAAGCTATGTACAGTTTATGTTAATTAAAAGGAGTTATTGGCATACTTTAGGCTTAAATTTAAAGCCAGCCATAAATTGAAATAGCAGCAAACTCATTTCTTTGCTCAGTTCTTGCTTTTATTTGACAGTTTTTAAATGTTTAAATCTATGTTATTTTGATGCCTTTGCTGGTTTTAAAACAAGCTCAATGCTAGATAAAACTTTGACTATAATGGCAGTTCTCTCTCTTTGCAGACATTTTTATAGGAAACAAGAAGAATAAACAAGTTTTGTTTAAAGCTTTTGCCAGAGTTGGAAAACTAATATGCCTCGCAGCTATAATGGTGATGATGCCTTTTCCCCCAGTCTTTGTGTTTTCTCATTTCATCTCATGCATTATAATAATACACACACTCACAGACTTACACACACACACATACAGTGGAAGACATATGCATAACAGCCAACACACACGCAGTCATAAATAGAGGCTCAACAAAGAGTTGTCTCCTATATGGACATATAAATGTATGTGTGTGAGAGTGTGTGTACACTTGTGTGTGTGTGTGTGTGTTAGTGTGTCTCTTGCGTGTGTCGTCCCTTTAGCGTCTTCAGTATTTAATGGCCTCATTAATTTTCTATGCTTGGCCTTAAATTATTTTACTAGACTGAGAGGGAGCGACAACTACACGACTGCACGACTGTACGAATACCCGACTGCTCGGCAATTCCATTAACTTGAGAACGCTACCCCCTACCTCCTTCACTACCCCTCCTTCCACTTCTAGCTGCCTCTTTAGCGAAGGGCAATGCCAATGTCTCATGCCAGTTGCTCACACATTTAATTTACATAAACTTAATTGTTTTATTTAATCAATAAAAATAATTAAATGCCATGTGCGTAAGTAATTAAAACAAATCGCTTTTATTGCACAACAAATTGAAATTGCATAAACATAAACTTTTCGCAACGAAAGTGCCACTAAAATTGTGTGTGTGTGCATGCAACAAACTGCTAGCTGTGTGTGTCTGTGTACCTATGTAATTATGGCACATCAAACATTAATCAGGCTGGCAAATGTGAATGCAAAATAGAAAACACACACACACACACAGACACTCAAACACACACACACACACATTTCAGGCATTAAATCAGCGGCTAAATGATAATTCTGTTGCCAGCTACCAATGCCAAAATACTAATAGCAATATCAACTGCAACAACAACAGCAGTTGACGCCTCTGCCACAATATGCCGAAAACCAAATTACTTTGTAAGCCTCAAAGCTCCCTCTCTGCACCCCCCCCCCCCTCCCTTTGCTGCGCCCTGTGCACGTTTGCTGACCAAAAATTTTCAATTTTTCAGCATAATTTATGGGTCCACAAAGCGTAAAAACCAAAAACCTCGACCGAAATCAGTGCAAGAAATTATGCAAAAATATTTTTCCAACCGCGGTCGGCCATAATCTCTATAACTATATCTATATACACACATATGTGTCTTTTGCTGTGCTGTGTGTGTGTGTGTGTAAACAATGCGTATGGCCAGTTTTTAAAATTGAATCACAATTTGCAATAGGTAAAAACGATTTAATGCCAAACAAACACAGAGAGGGAGAGCGAAAGGCACACACTCACCCACTCACACACACATGTAACAGTTGCACATACAAATTAAACTAATGCCACAGATAGATACATTTATATTGATCAGCAATTTAATGTAAATTATACTGTCTGTTCCTAGCGCTTACTGCCTTATGCGATTTCCATTTGTTTTTGTTGCAGACTGCGTGTGTGTGTGAGTGTGTGTGCGTGGGTCGCATTATGCAAATAAGTAACTGTAAAACTGTATCTGTTGCTTTTTATAGGCATTTGTTTTATTACCATTTCACATGAGCAACCAACAAACAAAAGCAGCCTACCATAAAAAGAACCCAGCCCTGAAAAGTATGCTAGCTTTTTCAGCCATCATTCAGCAAAGCATTTTGATTTTGAAATACACTTGATAAGCCTGGCTAAAAGCATATTGAATTTGGTAATTAAATTTAGACAAAACGTAGATTTAAGCATATCTTTAATATGCTTACAGTTGCTGCTAAGTTTTATGGCGCTTAACTGTATTTATTTGGCCAAGACATGCAAATGCTTCGAACAGTTCTAATGACTATAAGATAAATGCTGTGCACGCAGCAGATAACGATTGATGATATGTTGGACCAGCTCAAGGGAAGCAAATAAGCAGTAAAAGGTATAGGTAAAGGTAAAGCAAGGAGTAGCAAGAAAAGCTTTAATAAAGGTAAGTTATTTTGGGTAGAAAACCGATAAAAAACCTTAAAAGCGATGGCTTAAGTACTCACAGCAAACTGATTATTTAATACTATAAGAAGCGTCAAGAACTTGCTTTAATTTTATTTAATTTTTCCACTCAAATAACAAATAAATATTAGCAAATTTAATGGACAGCTTCCGCTTTAAGCACAAACTTTAATGAGCCAGTCACTGAGCCTTGAAGGGACCATTACAGCAGCATTTAAATGCGAGGAAAGCAAAACAAGTATACGCATGGTATGCCAAAGCAGTGCTAACAGAATGGGAAGCGTGCGTAGAGACCAGCAGATCAAGATCTCAGCTTGTCTTATTAAAAATTCAATACAAAATACATTGGCAACGCGAGAGGTGGCTGCTGTAGCTTCTTGTTATTGCTGCTTTATTTAGCCGAACGCATAGAAGGGGGCGTGGAACACGACGACGATTACATTTCCATGCAAATCAAATTGGAAATAAGCACAACAAAAAGCAGAGAACCAGAGAAATAACAAAAAAGACAGACATTGTACGCTATTCGGAAGCGACTGTGCGATAAGCTAAAGCCAAAAAAAATTATAAAAACAATTTGCAGTCGTTTGACAACAATATAAAGGAAAATGGAGAAGAAGAAGGCGACGAAACAAAAGTAGAAAAGATAAAAGATATGGTAGTCAGTTAGCATGTTGTTACAATATGGAATAATTAGGAGCGTTGCCAATTGTTGACTCTGCTTGTGGTTTTTATTGATTCATCAAGTTCAACGCCCAAATTGTGACTGAAATGAAATAATAATAATACCAATTCGACTACCTCTCCCCCCACTCTCCCTCTTGGAACTCCCCACAGGTTTTGTCGTTCGGTTTGTGCGTGCCTGATTTGAGCCACGTGCATAAATTTATGACGTATCGATTGTTATTAATTTCAACGCCAAGCTCGAATATTTAGACAATTTGTCAAAAAGCTCGACACCCACGAAAAACGCTTGACACTGATACAGCTGATGAGTGGGGAGTGGAGTGGGTCATTAAGGGGTTAAAAATTGATTTATGTAGATGTGTACGATGTACAACTTTCACTTACGGTTTATCAACTGTCATATCTCATCAACACGCTGCGTGCGCCTTCATATCAGCTCATCACAACTGATATGCTGATTCACTTATACAGTGATTGACTGATTGAACCATTGACCAATTCAACTCGCAATTCTCACACTATGTTAATTACTGACTGGCAATATTGTCAATAATTATCTTCATATTTCACGAAAAATTGTAGACAAATGCGCGTCGTCGTATGTTTGTTTTGTTCGACTACAGTTGCTGTTGTTGTTGGTTGTTGTTTGTTTCTGCCATTGTCAAATACGTGTTAATGGAAACGGAAAAGCATATGAAAAGGAGCGAGAGAGAGAGGGAGAGTGGGAGAGAGTGGGACAGACTGAACTGTGTCCGAGTTCAGTTCGCACAATTTGCGTATTATCCTTTAGTATCTTCCGTTTGGGAAGCAGCTCATTAATTGATATTGATGAGTCTCATTGTGCTAACGTATAGTTATGATCAGACCATAAATTGCAGATATATGTTTGTCAACCGAAGTGAAAGCTATTAATAGGATGGATGCTTCATGAATAGCTTTAGTTCACTTGTCAAGCACTGACAGCTGGCAACAAGTTGAAATGTTTAACAAACTTAAATGGCAAATAGACAAGCAATATTCTGGGAAAACAGGGAGAAAATTAAACAAATTCCTTGATTTATTTTAAGAAATTGCAATACATAACAAGGAATCCGCTTTGGGGATTCCTAACACGAGTTAAATAACGCCGCACACAATCAAAGAGTCAGCCAACATAATTGGTTTCAAATATAGACGTTACGTATACGCCATGTAAGCCAAAGTACAGCTAGGAGGGTATGTTGTGAAGTCTCGGTTTACGTCAAAGTGTCAGTTACACAATTAGGCGCTCATTACACATTAAATAGCTCCAGTCTACATATCAATCATTCGCTCTAGCTCAACATTAATATTAACCCGCAAGGTCATAGGTCATAATGAAGAATGATATTGAAGTAGGTTTGAGAAAGTGCAGCGTTTTAGCGCTTAAAGTCTTACGCTTGCTTTACAGCCAGTTGTATTGGCCACATAACCCTCAGTCACCTGTTAGCCCCCGCTCCACTTCCCACCCCTACCTCTACCTCTGCCTTCGATCCGCATTTATCATTATTAAGGCCTTTAATTTATGATACCCAGCAACGCAGTCGTTGTCGTTTTTTATGGTGTGTGTTTTACATTGACTATAACAACGAGTCATATATACTACGCTCACATGTGTTGTAAGTACGGCAGCTGCCGTTTGCCTGTCGAGAAGTTCAAAGTACTGCCAGGCAGGCAGTAAAGGGCGGGCAGGACATACAGGTAACACTCCTGGCAGCACACATAAAATCGATAAATCTTAAAAATTCAATAACAGCCGCCACCACCGCACGCGAGTGTTACTGGGCCAAAAAAATGAAAAAAAAAGAGCAGAGCCGCTAACTGAGTTAACCAACCCAACTGGTTAAGGGCGCCAAATCAAAGGCGAGGGTCAATGGCAAATTGTATGGGGTATATTGCCGGCAATAGCTTACTTTATTTCCTGATTGTAGTGTACTGTAGTACAAACAAATTAAAGATTTATCAAACAGAGCTCGTTGAACAAAAAACTTTTAATTGGTGGGCTTTAAGGCATTAACTATAGCCGCTGCTTAAACTCAAACACAAATACAAACAGAAATACCATAGCTATAGACACAGTCTGTGAGTTGTGGGAGTTTTGAGTTTGGGTAGCTTAATAATCCTTCAACAATTCAAAAAAGTAGAAGCTTCTTGAGACGCTTGAAGACGCTTCAAGAACGTGGCAAACTTTTGCTTTCATGTCGTGCCATGTACGACAAAAACTTGAAGTGAATTTCATTATTGGCCACCTTCGAGCTTGGCTACGGCACTTTAAAAGGTAATGCCAATTGTAGCATGGGAGCTTGTCAGGTAGGTAGCAACAACAATTAATTATATACCAAAATATAGCGGCTGACCAGAGGCTGGCTATAGGCTTGCCTTTGACCGGGGCCAAAGACTTCTGGCATGGCAACAGGCAACAAATGACGAGCATAACACAATTTTTCCTTTATACGTGTACTTAACTATACAAGTGTGTATGTGTGTGTGTGTATTTGTGTGTGTGGCCCACTCACATTTCGTATTATTTATGGCACATTCATAGCCATACCACACGGAGAGCAAGATATATGTATGTAAATGCATATTGTATTGGTTTATTTCGTTGCTGTTGCTGTCCCAAGGATCCTGCTTCATGCTGTCTGCCATTAAAGTTTCCATTTTCTTTTCCTTGCTGTTTTTATTTTTGGCAGGAGCAGAAAAAAAGTGTAGGCGGTAAATGGCACCGCCCATTTCCAACGGCATTTTGAGTGCATTTACTGCGATAAGATACTTTGGTAACTCAATTAAGTTCAAACTGTCGTGAGTCGAGGATCTGCGTGGATATTTGCCACAATTAAATATGCGCCACGCCAAATGCTCTTCCTAAAATTCAATTAAGATCAAATCTATGCACAGGAAATTCAATTAAACTGAGAAATTCTAGTAGCAATATTCTAGAAGCAAATTAATTGATATACTTTGGTTTGGTGAGGACTTATGATATAAGATACTGGTAGATATTGAATTTTGTTTAAGCAGAAATATCGACAAAGCTTGGATATATATTTTAACAAAAGCTTCAGCTAATGAGCCAAGAAATATTATTTAAATTGATTTGCTTGAGTTTCAATTCAGTAAAGATCAAGTCTAGGCTCATTAAATTCGATGAAAATCAATATATCTAGTTGCATTTACCTTATTTAGCCAATCCTTGTAAAACTTGCTTCTATTGCAGTCTAATTTTACTTCAAATTGTAGAACAGAGAGCATTAATTGTAGACTTTATATTATGCTTAAACGGAAATGTTCAAATAACTTGCTCAGTTGTGTCTAAATATTATTCAAATGAAGCTTTATTTAATCAATGAAATGTATACTTATAAAGCGTTTAATCATAGTTTTAAAGTCAACAAACTTTGGTTTCTCAATTAGCAATACAAACTTCAAGCAAACACTTTGATTAATTACAGGTTTTAACAGAAAATGCTTGAAATTATGCTAGATATATTTAAAGACATAAATAAATGCATCTTGTTTAATATATGTGTATAATTAGCTGCATTTCATAAGAACTTTAATTAAAAGTTCAAGAACTTAAGCTGTTAAAAAATCCGTTGCATACTTTTGGGCGGCGTATTAAATATTATTCAAACTAGCGGGTGTATGGCGTGGGATTCACTCCTACTCCTAGCCAAAAAGTTCAAAAGCTATCAATGAATTGCTTTTTGTTTGTGTTTGTATTTGTGCTTTGAAGGTTTCACTCTGTTCTGTTCTGCTTTTTATTGTCAATGTTTTTGTGATGTTCTTGCCTGCGCCTAACAATTAAACCATTTGCAGTTTATAACCATAGCATGCCATTAAACAGAATTAAGTCAGTCCAGTTGCTCCGCTCGCCCCTTTTTAACCACAAGAACTCTCTCCCTCTCACTGTTGGCCAAAGAGTCAGTCAGTCAAGCGCAACGGCAGAAACTGGAGTACCGATTCAAGAGAGCTTCGCCATAAATCGCTTATCACGCGACATTAAAACAACAACAACAATGTTAACCCTGTTGTTATTGTCGTTTTCATTGCTGTTGTTTTTCTTCGTCGTGTTGTTGCTGTTGTTGTTGTTGTTATGGCCCGCAGCAAATGCCAAAAATTGCCGCACACAAAAACAATACAAAAACACAGTCAGTAAATGTAATGGCCACGGAGTTTTAATGTACTGCCGGTTGACTACACCAGCCCACTGCCACTCCCCTTCCTACCATCCAACACCCACATACTCATACACTCACCGAGTTGATGAAGGCGGCACTGTAAAGAGGCGTGGTGGCAGTGCAAAAGGAAACCTTGAAAAATGGCAACAGCAGATTAAGCGCATAAAATGTTCTCTCTTCCCCATTTGGAAAAACGTCTGGAAACTGCGCTGGTTACGACAGGGCAGAGGGAGAGGGGTGAAGTGAAGTGAGAGGGCAGCGCTGGAGTCAGAGGCGTGGTAAACCTAGCAAAATTGGATTTCTGTGGGGCAACAAGCAGCAAGAGCGAAGCCGAGGCCGAGGACGAAATAAAAATTAAGACGTCATCAAAATGCAATTAAAAGTGTAGGTAAAAATGAGAATAGCCGCAGATTTATTTAAGCCCAAAACCCAAAAACCGAAACATTAAAGAAGTGCTCTACAAAACAACACTAACAACAGCTGCTGCTGTGCATTGTCTAAGTAAGGAAAGGAGAGCAAGCAAATAGATTTATTGTTGATGGCATTATTAAATTTCTTTATATTTTTTTTATTATTTTTCATTATATTTTGCTGCTGTCATAATAAAAAGGCAAGCAAAAAGTGTGATAATAGGAAAACCAACCAGTCGCTTGTTGGCCAAAAGGACATTCAGCTCTGGGTGGTAAAGCGTTAAGCAGCGTCCACCATATTCGAGGGCCAGGGCTAACGATGATGCCCTCTCTCTCTCTCTCTCCTTCTCTTTCTATGTCTATCTCTTTCATTCTGTGTCCCTTTATGAAAATAACGCTCAGTTGGGATTTTTGCGAGGCAGCAACAGCGATGTCAGCTCTCGACAACATCACGCCTCAGGGGCTACAGCAACAACACAGCACTAACAACAACAAGAACCACATTAAATGACTAAAATAAAAACAAGGCAAACAACAACAACAAAAAAATAGAATGGTATTGAGTAAAATTGTTAGCCTTGAAATTAATGGCGAAGTTGACAACACACTATGCAAAATTGGCCATGAACGAATGCTGACACAGGACTTAATTATGATAATAATAGACGTCGATGTAGATACCGTTGGATAATTATAGCAAGCACTGTGAACAGTGTGCATTATAGTAAAAACATGTTAGCACTAAACCATCAGTTTCAGACACATATAATTTTCAAATTTAAATACATTTTGTAAACACAATAAAGCAGTTTGAAAACATTTTTGTTAACTCAAATGATCAGAAATGTTTATAGAATTAAAAGCGGATAAAAAATAATTAATCTCTTGAAAATGGCAAACAAATTTATGCTTTAAATATATTTAATTTAATTTAAAAAAAAAATATGTAAAGTGTTCTACATTGAAGGTATTTTAATGTATCAAAAAATACACAAATTTATATAAAGTTTTTTAAATTATAATATTTTATATTTCAAATTTTCCTTACCAAGTTATACCGGCTTAACTGCTTATTACACTGCCCCCAAAATGACTCATTAAAAATATGATTTTAATCTTAAATCGGTAGCCAATCAATTGTGACCTTTAAAGCAATGCAATCAGTTTGTCTCAAACGTGAGCAACAAGGTAGTCAAAAGCTGTTTCATTATCGATAAGACATTATATGGCAGACAGGCGACAGCAAGGACTTTGACAGCCAACGCTGACAGCAATCGCAATTTCACATACACACACACTCAGAGGGGTACATACAGATACGCATATATATGTGTTTGCACTTACATATGGTTACTTTAGTCAATATCAAAAGGTTGGCCAAGAGAGAATGCTCTAAGCAGCTTGGCAGAGTAAGTAATCTGCAGATTTCTGAGATTGCATTAAAGCCAAACAATATTTAAAAATGTTTTACTCATTTGCCACGCCTTCCCAACGGCTCCCTTTTCGACTGGAAATCGCTTTTGTACCCCAGAGACATAACTGTAATTACAAGAGTAAACGACTAACGCGCTTTATACTATATATATATGTATAGCAATCCAGCTTCCAGTAAAGCTGCTGAGGCTTCAACCTCATCGTTGTCGTTGTCGTCGTCTGCTGCGGAAATGCCGCGAGCGGCAAAATCGAAAATACACAGAAAAAGGAAAAAAACAAAACAAAAAACGAAGGCAGAGAAATTATATACATATATATATATATAAATTAAAAAACGAAGCATGAAATAAGAAAATTTACCAGAAGCAACAGACGAAGAGCAAGGCAAAACGAGGACGCAGCAGAAATGCAACCAGCGAGAAGAGGCAGAGATTTGAGAGAGGCAAAGAGGGAGGGAAGAGAGGGGCGTGTGAGTGAGAGGCAGCTCAAGCCAAGCTGCCAGGTGAGCACAATTTAATTTCTCAAGTTGGGTCTCTAATCAAAAGGATTTTTATCGCCTTGCCAACGACAAGGACGAGTACAAGTACGAGTACAAGTCTGAGACTGAGCATGAAGGCGTTGCCCGCCTTTGACAGCATTTTTATACAGTCTGCAAAACGTTGACAGGCACCAAACTCCAGTTCCAACACCAACAACAGCACCGGCTCTAGTTCCAGTTCCACTTGCTTCGAGTCAAACTCAGACTCCGACTAACTGAGGCGCTTTGACAAGGACACGACAGAACCACAGGACCCGTCGTTTGCTGCCGTCGCATGCAGCACGCAAAAAGCCCAGACTCAGACCCAGAGACATACCCTGAACCATACCCAAACCCAAACTCAGACCATATCCTGTGAGTCTGCCTGCTGCCTGACTGAAGTGTGTGTCACAAACATGACAGGCGACGTCAACCGCCGCCAGCTCAAAAAAGCAAAAAAAAAATGCGGAGAAAAAATAAACGAAAAATGAGTAAATCATTTGGCCAAGCCAAGTGAAAAGCCGAGTTTTTCTTTTAGCTCTTTTTTTTGCCTACTTTTTTTAGCTTTCCGTTGGAGGCGACAACTAATTAAATTAGGCAATCCTTTACGGCTGCTGTGGCTTGAAAACATAAATAAACTGAAGCTCAAATTGGCGACGACAGCGTACACGTCGACGTCGACGTCGACGTGGATGCCGACGGCGCTGTCGATGCCGACGTTGCCGTCATTGGTTTCCGCTTCCGTGCCGGAAACCATTTTGGCGTGAACTCAGCCAAGTTTCTCGCAGAGAGTTTCTCATTTGCAGCAAAATTCGCTTGAATTTTGCATTAGCCCAGCGACGGAATCAGGGGGTTGGCGCTAAGTGCAGGCTCGTTTGAAATAAATATGCCGCAAAGCAAACAAACAATCAACCGACCCAGAGGGGCGCGTTACGGGGGTAACTGGCATGCGGCACGACCAGGGCTGCACAAGCAAATGACGTGTCAGGCAACCGCAGTCCAGCACAGCCGCCAGAAATCAGCCGAATCGGACGCCAGAAGCCAGAAGTCGGTCGTCGGTAGTCCACAGCCAGCGCGAAAACCAGCAGCTAAAGACCATCAGCAGTACTACGAGTCCTGCGAGTCCCGAGGCAGTCCGTTCATTCATTCAATTCCTTTAACCATGCCTTACAGTCATACCCCTATACCTCTTGTACTCACTTGAATGGCAGCTGTAGTCGCAGCTTCTACCTCTGATGGCCTCGCTTCCGTCGTCATCAGTTGGCAAACGTTGGCAGGCGACGTCAATGGCCGCCATTTGCAATTCAATTGCAAAAGCGCCACCTTTTGACGAGCGCCGGAAATCGCTTACTATGCTGCTAAGCGGCCATAAGCAAAAGTCAAAGGTTTACCAATACTTACCTTACTTTATACCTGGCTCTCCCACTGCTCCCTACCACCCACTTTGTGTCGCATTTGTCGCTTCCAGAAACTGCACAATAAAATGCCAACATTTTGCCAGCAACAGCAACTAATGTCATATATAAAATATACTATATTATACACAGTTAAAGGCTGTCTAATCCAAGCTCAAGTCAGCCACAGTCGTTAGGGATGGCATAAGAAATGGCAGGTCTTTCAGGTCTAATAGTGCTCTTAAATCTTTCCATATCTTCAAAATTTCTTTAATAATTTAACGATTCTTTACAAATACCTGAAGATTTAAAGCTAAGGTTTAAAATAATCGAAAACTGGGCCAGAAATATGACAATTTATTTTGGAACTCCACAAAATGGGGCAACTATTTAAGAGTCAACTTAAATATCCCTTGCAATGTATTTAATTTTGTTAAAATTTGATCAGTAGCTATTAAGCTTTATTTAATTCGCATTTCTGAATGACAAAATATTTAAATTACACATAATTATTATAAATATTTGTGCTGTATTTTTATAATTGATTCAAAGTAAAATCTTCCTACAGAGTAACAATGTATAGCCTTGATTTGAGTAAATTTAATATGAATGTATTAAGAGCTTTAAACCTTCTGATGAAGCTTTCAAAAATTACTTTTCATTTTTGGCTTAGTTCCGCTCTGAGCTCAATGCCATCTCTAGGCATCATTATTATGGCAATCGTTGAGCAAAAAATGCAAGTCAATTAAGTAGCAAATGGTTGGATGGCATCAGTGCAAACAATCGCAGCGAGAAGCATTTCAAGCATCTTCTGCATAAATCGAGAGCAAATTGAGCCAATTCCTGTATAAATACAACGCACTAACGAGATGAGAGTTGAGATGAGAATCGCAAATCTGGAAAAGCAGATTTAACTGTGGATAAAAAAAAAAACGAAACAGAACTAAGGATGTGGATAAGGAAGCAGTGATGAGAGGCAAAAGCATTACGAGTAAAAGTGCCATAAAAATGTGTATTAAAATGAGTAAAAACATTTATTTGCATAAAAGTCGGCCACGAGTGAATGCGACAGCAATTGACATAGAGTGGCAAGTGTAAGAGAGAGAGAGCGTAGGAGCGGCACTGAGATGGAGTAAAAATAACACAGAAAAAAAATAGAAACTAAAACTATTTCAAGTGGCAAAAGTTTTAGCTGCGTACACTTTTTAGTCCCCGAGTCGAGGCTCTCGAGTGTGTACTCGAGTCACGCATAAGTTGCAAGCAAGCAGGTCGAAGGAAACACTAACAAATGACAGCAGCAAGGATACTCGTACTGCATCTCAGTCTCACTCTCTTACTCTCTGTGTCCCTGCTAGACTAAATTGCAAGTTAAGCCAAAAGGCCAAATATACACACACATATATAAATACACACTCAAACACAAACTGAAGCGCAGCAAAGTGCGTTTCAGGGTTGCTGCAATATTTAGTCAAGAGAACCTTCGTGTAAGCCAAATAAAACCAAAACTTCAGCTTAACTTAATTCAAAAAGCTTGCCAGGTGCATTTGGACACTGATTATACAGCAGATATTCACTTCAACTCAAACACATAACTCTGAAACACTCTGATTTTATTATTTCAAGCTGTAATTTACTGGGTCCAGAACTGGATTGAGTTCTGGAAGCTGTTTATAGAGCGTTATTTACATAGAAATCTATAGAAATAAATCAATTTAAATATATATATTTATTACTAGGGAAAGATATGTGTTAGAAGTCCTCAGGAATATATCCGTGAAGCTTTAAGAAACCTTCTTTGTATTGACTGGTCTACCCAAGTTCTTAGTTATTCCAGAAATGCAACTCATTTCTCATTTACTTTCCAATTAATTGCTGCTAACGAAATCCCCAAAAAAGAGGTGTTTTGATCCCTATTTGAGAAATATGCAAAGGTGTAGATTATTGCAAAATTTCTGAGCACGTTGCACTCGAGCGTCATTCCTGAGAAATCAACAAATGACTCAGCTGTAGCTTAAGAGTAAGCATGTTGCATGTTGCATGGCTTAGAGCAAACCTCAAATGTTTCATGTCATTGGAAGCAGACGCTTTAGTTGCCAAGATGAAAATGAAATGGTTTTTGCGTCCAAATGAAAATATACGCAATCAATTCTGTTTACCCCTAAAGCAGTTCGTGTTGCTCGTGTAGTGTGGGAGTGAGTGACTGTTGTGTGTGTAAGGTGTGTGTGTGTGTTTGTGTGTGTGTGAATGATTTTGACTGCCAAGTCCAAGTCAAAAGTCTCGTCAAAGTCGTAAAGGCCAACGGCGATTAACTTAAGTCAAACATTGAGTGATTGTTTTGCAGTGTACGAGGAACAGAAACTTCAACGCCAACTACAGCAAAGACTGACGATAGTGGACACTGGATAGTGGAGAGTCTGTTGCTGATTAAGGCCTTGCTGCATTTGTTATCACAGTGATAGAGAAAGGGGGGGAGGGAAGAGAAAGAAGGAGACAGACACAGAGAATCGACAAGAAACGGCAACGGATGTCAGTTGATGGCCGCAGGCAGTCCGGTTGCAACGTGGTTATCAAAGTGTTTGCGAATGAGGCACGCAAAACGCGTCAACATCAACGAACATGACGACACGCAGCGGAAAAGTGGAAAATAGAGAAGAGAATGGTGGGTGGCGGGAGGGAAGTGGTAATCGGGTAGCAGGGAGCAAGCAGCGAGAAGCAGCAGTGACAGGATTTCCGCGGCATCCGAACGGATAAAAATAAATTCAGAAATTGCTACCGTTTCTGCACAACTCACACAACCCAAACAGATAGAGATAGAGTGAGGTAGTGAGCGACAGATAGTGTGCGAGGGAAACAGAGAAAGAGAGACAGAGCATGAGTGAGTGGAAACTGGCAACTTTTGCTCAAGTGTCGTCAATGATTGTGCCTTTTTTATTCCACTTGCCTACCTCACTCCCTCAATCGTCTTTATCTCAACAACTTTAACTCTTTGAATGCTGTTTTCAGCTCTGCAATGCGTGTGCTTTAAGTCCTTGTCACAGCAGGCATATACTCAACTAAATCCCAACTCGTTTGCAATTCGATTTGTGTCGCTTTAACTTTAACCCGTCGATTGAGTTTTGCCTGCTATTTTTAGACAGCAGCAAATTTGTAGAAATTTTGTACTGAAAATACCAATCACAAAGCATTTTCACAATGTTACTCTCAATGTTTTTGTTGATCACAGACATAATTTCAACGCTGGCAATCCATCAAAGTTTGCGCAAATTAACATCAATTAGTTGTGCCATACAAAATGTATGTTGTTTTCCATCCCGTTTTCATTATCATTTACTGAGTTGAGCGTAAGGGGTTGTGGTGGGGTAAAAGCCCTAAAACAAATGGAGAATTTTGTCAGGCATTTTGCTTAGTTCAGTTTATCCAGCTGCTGTAATTATAGCTCAGCCAACGTCGTCTTATATTTGTACATCATAAGAAAAATACTTGGACCAAGAGTTGACGCCTCCACTATCGCTATTTCATTTCCCCTAGTCTCCTCATGCTCCCTCTGCTACTCTTTTCTCATAAAGCCTCCCCTTAAGTGCGCTAGTGATAAATGGACATTGGGATATTGTCGATGCGATAATGAGAAGGCGCGTGCTTTTCTAGTACGCGTCTGTATGTGTGAGTTGAGTCTTTACATTAATCATAGCATACTTATGAGCGTCAAGTGTAATTGAAAGACATTAGAAAACTTGTTTTAATGGCATCAAGTTTATTTTATGGATTTACAAACATTCCTTTCTGTTTTTCGCAAACGAAAACGCATTTATAATTGATTGTCAAACTTGCACTTGCAGCTCTATATACCCTGTGTTCCTAGGAAGTAGAGCACTAAAAGTAATCATGTATTAACCTACTTTGTCAATTGTCCTAAAGGGGAACATAAATTAAGTCTTAATCAGAAAATATTACTTGATTTTAAGAGACAACTTAAAATATGTCAATAGCTATCAGAGGGTATTTAAATACTGCGCTTCACTTGTTTTCTCATCTCAATTTGAGCTCATTGGCAACTATGCCCAACTCATTAGGATTGACACTATGTCAATTAAGTATATATACTATATATATATATATACTCTCACACACCCCGCAAACACACACACACACACAGTCTAATTGTGGCATACTTAACTGGAAAATCAGAGACATTTATTAGTTTCGGTTTGTAGGCCTTGGCTTTTGATCTCCTGCCGAAATTAAAATAAAAACCACAATTTCCATTACATTTATTTCAATTTTGTTTAATCGAGAGCGCGACACACTGTGTACTCTGTACACTGAACACTGCTGACGATGGTGTGAATTTTGATGCGGCTTTTGTGGCTTGAGCCTTTGATTGATCGAAACAAGTTGCACAAATTGCGTTACTTTTAACGCAAAAACATTCAATATTTACAACAATCTTTTGCGGCATCATTGCCACCCCTTAAAAATAGCAAAAGTTCAAAGTTCACAACACAAACACACACACACACACAAAAAAATAAAAATACGTCAGAACACAACAAAAATGAAGTTGAGAAAATTGCAAAATACGCGAGCTCACACAGTTAATAAAAGTTTATGCGTAGAATCAGCAATAAAGCTGCCCTCTCAACTTTAGATATAATTAAATTTCCCCAACAATGCGGCCCCTATATATAAATACACACGATGCAAGTCTGTATGTATGTATATAAGTTAGTATATTTACGTTAGTATACTTTATATTCCATTGCAGATATAATTTGCTAAAGCTTGCGCCACGTTTATTCCATCTTTTCATTTCTTTTTGTTCGCTGCTTTGCATAAAAAGTACAAAGGGCAAGAGAAACCGGCAGCAAACTGTGAACAAGGCTAATATCTTTTTAAATCATAACTTGACTTTATGCGTACGTACATACGTATGTATAAAGGAAGGCCACACTACCACAGTAACACAGTAACAGGAACGAAACAGGTACCCCCTGAGGGCACCAGCCTGAGAATCATCGCTCCCTTTTGCATAAAGTCCAAAGTTACAGTTCCGTTGGCGTTTGAATAATTGTTTGACATTTTGAATAATTTAATTCAGCGACTGTTTTTAAGTGTTGTTCGAGTGAAAATGAAATTGAAAACCAGATTTTTCCCAAGCATCTACATTTCTCTTTCATTCTCCAACTCCAACTCCCTTCCTACCCTCTTCTTTCATTCGCTCTTTAGTTGCGAGTTCAAGATTATGGCTTTGGGAATTTGGTGACGCCGTCGACGGCAACGATGATGCCAGTTTTTATTTGGCCAACAAAGCGACAACAGACAAAACGCCTCTTAGGGCTTGGCTTGTGATAGGTAGGGGGCAGTGCGAGCGAGGGTCGTGTATTTGGGTGGTATTTCTACAAAGGCTCCAGGCTGGGCGGCAAAACTGCTCACTAATCGAGCAATTAAACACGTCTCGCATTTGGACTGACGACCGGGCAAATAGCCAAGCAGCGAAACAATTGCCAGCTGCCTGCTGCCTGTTGGCTTAAACAAAGCTCATTTCGCACAGGTTTCTAGCCTAGACCAACTGAACTCGATCACACTCGTCTACAAACCTCAATTAATAACTAATTGAACACATAATGAAATTCAGTGTTAATTAAACAGACTTTAAACAGTTTTTGATTATGAAAATTAAAATTAACAAATGTGCAATCTTTTTGGCTAAATAAATCTTTTTATTTAATGCTTTAAGTTATACAAAATACGGAATCTTTATTTAAATCTGTCGCAATATGTTTTATAAATAAATCGAGGCAGACATGAAAATTTGTTCATGGTTCCTTTGATATTGTTGAGATGAAATGAAACTTGGCATATTTGAAAACAAATTCCAAGAATTTATCAAGCAAAATTAAATAAATGCAATGAGAAAAAATTATAAAAAAAATTATTAAATAAACTCTAACAAATTTAGGGTAAAGAATTTTAGAAATAATATTATTTTTTCAAAAGTTAAAATAAGTTGGAAGATTAAAAGCATATTTACCATGAAACCAAAATTTATTTAAGAATATTATTATATTAAAAAAATTTCATAAGTTCAAACATATTTCAAATTTATTTTTAAACGAGATTTAATCGATGTATTAAATATAAAAAATAATACAAAAATTAATTTAAGCCAATTTATTAATTTAAATTGAAGTAAAACACATTAAAACTATTTTAATTAAATTCAATGAGCTTCAAGAAACATAAGAAAAATTATATAAATATTATCCAATTAGAAGCAAAATGCTACAATGTTTTAAGTAATTGTTTAGGGAATATTTGCTACTCACTAAGTCACTGACTTTAGCATATTTGATATGCAATTTTGTTGTTCAGTGTACTGTGTATTTGCGGGTGTGTGTTTACTTTTGCCACCTGCAACTTCAAAGCAGCGCACACGACAAAAAAAGCAAAATAAAATAAAATGAAATAAAATAAAACTAAAACAGTTTAAGTGGCACTTTTATGGCATTAAGACTGCGTTGGCGTCAGTAAGGCTTTTTCGCTGATAATTGCCAAGTTAAAGGTGGAGCCAGGTGGGCACAACTAGAACTCCCAAAAGACATTTACAGTGGCTTATGGAAGCATATTAATATAAGCAAAGCCAGCTAAGGGAATCAACTCGACTCAACTCGACTTGACTCGACGTACAAAGCCCAGGCAAAGGCAATGGCCAATTAAAGGCCCAGTAGGAAATGGATAAAGTGCTTATTAATTCGGCGCTTAAATTTCTTCATTTGTTTCTCACCTGCTACAAAAAAAAAACAAACAAAAAAAAGAAACATAAAACAACTAGAATTAAACAAAAGGCTCAAGCTGACAACATATTTAGCTCGTTGGCCATGCAAAGCCAATTGTGTGACTAAATGTGCTCCATTTCCATGACCATTTCCATCATGCCACGCCCCCTTCCTGCCTTGAAGCTGAACTCCAGTTTTCCTTGCGCTGCTGGGCACAGTTTTGGCGTCTCCGTTTTTCCAACTGTCGTACATTTGACTAATGCACAACAAAAGTGGAGTGTTACAGGATATGCATAATACATCGGGTACACTTGTAAGTGAGACAATAATAGAAAAGAAAAAGCGCTTCAGTGCACACAGAGGCAGAGACAGAGAGCGACATGGCAGGCTCTGTGAAAAATGCAAAAAAAAAAAACGTAAATGGAGGAAGAAAAGCAAGAAAAATGGCAAAGCAAAGGAAAAGCTTATAGAGCGCAGAGAGACAAAAAGTGACGGCAAAAGGATGACAATACAAACTGGCGCCACTTGCCTCGCACGCAGTCGCTAGGCCAACATATATTCCACCCCTCCCTTCTACACTTTGTATCTTCTATGCTTTTTCTATGTTTCTAGGATGAGTGCGGCTCGACGTCGACAGTATGCCAGGCCTGCCAGATAGCAGTAACAACAGTAACAACAGCAACAACAAACCGAGCAAAGTCAGCTTTAACACCTGACCTGGTCCTGCTGCCACTCATATGCATACATGGCACAGTCTCTGGCAAAACTGGCAGACTGGCAGATGGCAGCTGGCAACACGCACACATCATTTTTTATCCAAATGCAGCCCAAAGCGAACGCGGCTTGACCCATATCCCAGTTGAGTATGCACACCTAATAAGCAAATGCACATTGACCTTACATTCAGCTACTGCTACTGCTGCTGCTGCCAATGTGTGAAAGCTAATTAAAGTCGGCACACGTCACGTATACGCAATTTATGCAAAATAAATACAAAAATACACACGCTATGTTAATGAATCTATATTATTATGTTGTCGCAAGTGTATTCGTTATAAACTATGTCACATTTGCACACAGTATTATCATTATTATGAATAAAGAATAATTACATAAAATTTTTGCAATTTAAATAAAAATCTCATTACATAATTTTTGATTAATTTGTAGCGCTTTCCCTTATTTTTTTGTCGCCCACTTTTCCCAAATGTAAATAACAATAATTCAGTGACTATAATTCGAAACGAATTACGCTATAAAAATAAGATTAAATGAAATTTTATTTGTTTACGACTGTCAGTGAGCAACTTAAAGATACGCTGTAATGTTTTGCACTATGAATATTTGATTTAAAAGTAAACACTTTTATACTACATTTAATTTTAGTCACTTTAAAGTTAACTTTCAAGTGATAATAGTATTTAAAATTAGCAATACCTTTTCAAATAAGTTCTGCTCTATCTAATCTACTTTTATTATAAACAAAAGCACACCATTTTACCATTTAATCAACTGCAGTGTACATAGTTGTAATTTAAATTAAAATAAATCAAAATGCGTGTTCACAAATATTTATTTGTTTTACAACATCACAAAAACTTTGTTTTAGCATCTACCCAAACAATTGACGCCAGTTAACAACAAATGTTATAGAAATAAAAAGCATTTAAAATTATATTTTCACTACTTTTTAGCTTGACAACTTTGCAGCTGAAATTCCTCAATGAATTACGCAAGTGGTGAAAACATGCCATTAGTTTTAATGGCGATTTTATTAATCTTATTGTAGCACACATTATTGATAAGACAAGTTTAAATATCTTCAAGTAGTAAGTGTATGATAATGCAAGTCTTCTATTGGGTACCAAAACTTTTGCTTTGCTTATGATATGAGCCTAAATCAAATGAATAGTCGTCTTTGCCACTTTGGTACGTGCAGAACGTGAAATTTTGGCCATGAATATCAACTGGGATAGTAAGGAAAAAATCTGGAGCGGTCCACCTAGGACTTCTATGTACAATGAGGACACTTCTTTGGGCACAATTGTATACAACACCATGAAGAATTATCCAAAGAATGTGATACAGGTGAGCAGTAGAAATATGTGTGTGAAACTATAGTTAACACATTAAAATACCGTGCAGATTTCGGATACTGATGGCGTTGTGGTGAACAATGAACTGGCGCTCACTTGGGGCGTTCGTTTGGCTCAGCAGCTCAAGAAACGCGGCCTGGATCATAGAAACGTTGTTGGTATTGTGGCCAAAACCAGCACATATGTAATGCCTGTGGGTGTGGCTTGTCTGCTGAATACTACGCCTTTCCATTGCGTTAATCCAATCTTCGACGTAGGTGGGTAGCTCACCCCATGTGCTGTGGACTTTGCAACACATACGTTAATTCGATTACCTCACTATCTTTGCAGCGACTCTTAAGTACATGTATGAGATAACTAAACCAACAGTGATATTTTGTGATGGAGAGGTCTATGATAAGGTGCGCGAAGCCACCAGGGGCTGGTCTCCTGAAATCATAACTATACATCAGCCCATTGATGGTGTGCTCAGCGTTGAAAAGCTGCTCGAACCAACAGCAAATGAACTTCCTGTTGGACTTTATCAGTAAGTTCAGTAAGAGTAGGTTTTATGCTGCAATTAGTGATAATTTGTTCATTTTTAGGCCTGAACCACTTAAAGATGGCAGTGATCAAACCGTGGCCATTATATGCTCATCGGGCACTACAGGGCTACCCAAAGCTGTGTGCATTTCAAACAGCGTGTTGATACAGGATAAAATGTGAGTAGAATATACATTATATATTTGTGTGACTTATTAATCCTATTTATCCCCTTTAGGTTGGTTAACGCTGAAACGATTTTCTATATAGGCAGCGGTTTGGATTGGATCAGTGGCTTGTGGGCCTTCATGTTTACCATACTCTTTGGCAGCACTCGCATTCTGTCTGACAAACCCTTTTCACCTGAATTCTTTATTGAATTGGTGCAGAAATATAAAATCAATTACACAACTCTGGCGCCCATACATTTAACTGCCATTGCCGGTTGTAAGGCAGCAACTCCTGCTGCCTTTGCCTCCATGCGTAATCTGAATTATGGCGGCGGAATTCTATCGCAGGCGACCTTGAAGCGCATTCAGGAACTCTTCAAAGACGCTGTATATAACTCCGCATATGCAATGAGTGAAGCCGGCATTGTGACCATGAATTTTGGTATTACCAATGCAGCATCAGCTGGTAGACCAAATCCCGGCGTGAAAGTTCGAATTGTCAATGAGGAGGGCAAAAGTTTGGGACACAATGAAGTCGGTGAAATCTATGTGCACACGGGCAAGCCATGGAATGGATATTATGGCAATCCAGTTGCCACACGACAAATGCAAGACTTTCAGGGTTGGATTCATACTGGTGACTTGGGTTACTTTGATGACAACAACTATCTGTTCATTGTTGATCGCATGAAGGAGACGCTCAAGTACAAAGGCATTCATTACTGGCCCACAGAGATCGAGAATGCCATACAGGAATTGCCCCAGGTCAAGGCAGCCTGTGTTGTGGGTGTACCCGATGAGATTCTATGGGATGCTGCCGGTGCTCTGGTACTTAAAAATCCAGGTGCTGAAATTACTGCCAAAGAAATCATAGACTATGTGGCCAAACGTCTGCCAGTGGAAACAAAACAGCTGCACGCGGGAGTGCGTTTCACTGAACGTCTGCCCTTCAATGCCAATGGCAAGTTCATGCGAAAAGCGGCGCTCGATATGTTTAATTCACTCAAATAAGTTGTAAATTGCGTTCAAGGAATTTCAATAAAATCCGTTAATTATTCTTTAAAATAATACTTAATAATTTTTTAAGCGATAGTCGTTCACTTTAATGGCTTTATTGGACTAAACTTGACTAAATTTACAGCGCTCTTAACAGTATTTAAGTGCTCTTGAGATAACACGTGCATTTCAAGAAAGCAAGTCATAATTTTCTCTCAAGCGCTTTTGGCACTAGGTCCGTTAGCGATAAGCGGATTTGGAATGCCGATAACTGGCAGAATTTGTAGCGGCACGGGGGCGAACTGATAAAGATAATCTTTGATTGTGCTATGAGAAGCTTTGATTGTACTTAAAGCAGCTGGAAGAAAAGTAGTAGTAGAAAAGCAGAAGTAGAAAAACAGTAGTAGAAAAGTATAATGTATCCTACTTTCTTCATGAAATCAGGTGTCTACAGCAAGTGGGCTGATATTTTTTTGCAAATTAGTTACACACCAGTTGATTTATTTGCTTTCAAAATGTATTGAATCCTATATTGGGGCATTTTTTACATTTAACTACTCAGAAACAGCAGATTATACCCTCTAAACAAAATGACCATAAACCGAGTTGAATGCACACAAAGCATTTGTATGAAAATCTGAGTATTTATGCAAATATCTAATGTTTCCGATCACATTGAAGAGCGTGTAAAAGGCGCGTAATTCGATCATAGTACATACTTACAAACTGTATAAGTTGAAATGCGCAATCTTTTTGCAGGTGACACAACACAAATCCCCCCGCCCACCACGTGTGTGTGAGCACACACACACACAGACAGCTACAAAACTCAATCCCTTTATGTGCAGTAGAGGCTTTTCAGGCCTAAACCTCGACACAAGTACGACGCAAATGTGTCTTAAAAAGAAGCAATGCGAAAGGTTTACCAAAGTTATGGGCTATACACCCCCACCCCTCCCATACCCGTACCCGTAACACCCTTCAGTCTCTCTGCCTGCATTCCAGCCTAACTCCAATGGCAGTTGCCTGGTACAAAAGGGAACTGGAGACGTCAGCAAGGGAAAAATGCAAATATTTGTAAAATATATGCGTGTAAAAATTGTTGTGCTCCATTATCCTTTTAACTGGATATGGGCGAGCACATGCGGGACCTGAGCCAAGGCAAATACCAAATACCAGGAGCCATCAGCTAAACAGGAGTAGTAGCTGAAGCAGATAACAGCGTCTCTGTCCCTGAGAAAGGACAACCAAGTCAACTTGAAGGGTTTTCTTTGGCTTTCTTCTCTGCTTTTTAGACCCCGTACTCTTTAAAAAAGAGTAAAGGGGGTCTATTAAGTTTGTCAGAAGCGAGATGTGCGTAACAGGCAGAAGGAGGCGTGGCCGACCCCATAAAGTATATATATTCTTGATCAGCATCAACAGCCGAGTCGATATAGCCATGTCCGTCTGTCCGTCTGTCCGTCTGTCCGTCTGTCCGTATGAACACCTGGATCTTTTAAACTACAAAAGCTAGAACCATGAAATTCACAATGAAAGTCCGTTATTATGTCAAGCAGATCAAGTTTATTTCAAATTGTTGCCACGCCCCCTACCGCCCCCGCAATGAGCAAAAAACCAGACAAACCTCGAGAAAATTTTTGTTTTAGGCGAATATCTCAGTAACTGTAGCACTTAGGAGCACCAATTTTGGTATACAGGTTCCTAGAGACAGCCTTAATATAACGCCATTCAAAATTTTGAGCTGCCACGCCCCCTTTGCTCATCAGAAATAAAAGACTCTCCAGCTTCAATGCCTTGTTTCAGGCATTAAATCAAATAGTACAGTGTTGTAATTTAACATACGCTTAGAGAATTACTATTTCTAACTTTCCTGAAAGTGGCATCAAAATCCTATGTCAAACAACAGAGAAATTACGGTTCAAAGTTGAAGTTATTTTAAAGCAAAATCACTGCATGCGCGCAACACATACAAACAAACACAGAAACATACAAACATATGTTCGAACGTTTTCTCTACCTGCTGGCGGCAGCGCTGCCCGGAGCCGCCGGCCGCGCCGACCAATGCTATACATACACACATATGTATGTGTGCACATACATATATGCAAATAATCGGAAGAATGATAGAAGAGGGGTGTGGTGCAACTGATAGAGTTGTGGCGCAATGTGGAACCTTCGCATGGATCGCGGGTTCGAGTGCTGACGATGACAGTTGTTAATTTATTTATTTTTTAATTTTAATTCAAAGTATATATTTAATTTTAATTTTTTAAATTTCATTTGAAAATTTTAATTTAAATAAAATGCAATACTATGGGAGTACGGGGTCTTTTACAGTCGGCTCGATCGACTGTAGCCTTTCTTACTTGTTTTACTCAGCCATGTCGAAGTGTGTGTGTGTGTGTCGTGTGAGTGTGTGCGATTTGCTCAGCAGGAATCAGGACAAGCAAGACAGGTGCCCGTCTATCTAAGTAAGTGGGTTGTCAAAGCAAACAACAACAACAACGACAGTGGCAAATAATAATAAAGTAAAAAACGAAGGCAGCCAAGTGCCGCGTAACGAGGCAGCAACAGCAACAGAGGCCGCAACATGACACTTTAAACGTTTTACTGTCCTCCAAAATGGTGGCATCAGTATACTAGAAGTGCCAGCACCAGGGAGCTGTGGGCTGTAAGCAGCGCAGAGGATTTGTGCCACTGATTGCCGATATACAAAGTTTTTTCATCTCATTTTTTTTTTGGATTTTGTGAGCCTGCTTTGCCATTAAATTACTCACGCACTTGTAATCAATTGAAGTTATTGCATAATTTCGACATTGATAGAGTACGAAAGTCATTTCGATGTGATTTAATATACACGCACACACACTCACACACACACGCACACAGAGAGACAGTTATACGCCTCGTCGCATAATGTGTCACATTTCATTTGTTTCGCTCTGCTGGCTTCGCAGTCAACGGCAATGACAACTGCGACGGCAGCAGCGACGTCGACTGCGGCTGCGACACGGACAGCGATAACAACAACAAAGAGAACAATAACTACAATAAAAACAACAACAAGAACTAGAGCTGTGCATATGAATGCCGCTCTCGACTTCAGTTTCCAGTTGCTATCTCTTTCTAGCTCGTTATGTCTCAGTCGGTTACAATAAATGCACGTTGTACTAGAAACAGACACTCACACACACACAGACCTATGCATACAGTTGTCATATCATATATGTTCTCTGCTTAAAGCTTCGATGCTTGTAATGTGTCTACACACACCCAAACACACGCACATCAACACCCACACACGCTTCTATTGCTTTGTCCCTGCGTTCGACGGTCTGTCTGTCTGTCTGTCCCTCTGTCTGACAGTAGTCAATCAGATCCAGCGATTGCCAGTCGTCATCATACTCGACATCGACATCGCGAATGATTTATGAGTCGCTTCTTGTTCTTCTTCCTGCTCTGATTCGTATACTGATTCTGCATCTTCTTCAGCCCTTTCTTCTTGTTGTTGTTGTCATTTGTTGTTCCTGCTTTGTGCAGCATTTTGTCAGTTTGCCGTTTGCCATTTGCTCTCGGCTGTCGCTTAAAGAAATTGAACTGTCATATACCTCCCAACCATTCAATAATCGGTTGAGTTCTTCAAACAAACACGAAATAATCCATCTCTTGAGATCAACAATAGAATCTAAGTGCCAAGTAAAAGCTATTTAAATACTTTCTCTAATCACAAAGCCCAAAAGTTAATACATTCCCTCGTGGTTTGCTTAATTTACTCACAATTAGTTTGAACCTTCTCAGTTAGCAACCGAAAACTTTATTGAAAAAGCTTGGAAATCCAAAAATTTGATTTGAAAAGACCTCATTATTAATTTGAGCAGTTTAAAGCTTTATGTACAAGAACAAGATATTAATTAAATTTGCTATCTGGGCCAATTATGTGGGGAGCTATCAATTTTAATGCTATCACTACAAGACACGTGGGAGGGTGAAACTTTTTATCAGCTCAACTTATGAACAGCTTTCAATCTGAAGATATCAATGTAAAGCAGTAAAATCATTAGCGATAAAAGTAGCACGCGTTTCAAAAATACATAAATAAATCAAACGATAATATGAAATATTTTGCTTATCTTTTTTAGATTTTTAATATTTTTCCAACGCCGTTTTTACATAATTTGGTTTTAGCTCCGCCTCAAAATCATGTACTTTTTACAATATAAGTACATATCATTCTAAAAACTAAGTTAAAGCTCTGTTTTACCAGCGGCTTTGATTTACAGCACCGGCAGTTTAATCGGATTTATTCCCAGTTTTGTGGGCTGTATCAATGCTTCAATGTAATTGCTGCCACGTACAGACCTTTATGCTGACCCCAAAGCAGCAGCATTAAGAGTAGGGAGTGAAGTGTGGAGTGGTAGGGAGTGGGGGGACGCGGAGGATTCCCAGTAACTTCTATATACAAAACACTCCCACATATACAGCGCGTGCAGTCGGCATATTAGCCATTCATTGAGCGCGTTTATAGCGCGCTTTTGTGCGCCTCTGTAATACAAACACACACGCAGCGCACACACACATACACACACGTGCTCGGTGAGAAGGAACCTTTTGCATTCAAAGCAAAAGGTCCTTTTGGCGGATTTACTGATTGATGGCTATTAATTTATTTGTTGAGTGGTCCTTCTCATCCAACAGACTTGACAGAGTAGCCAAGCTCTGGAACACTGTGTGTGTTAGTTGGCCAGGCTGAAAGGCAGTCAGGCAACAGCTTCACAAAATAGTCGAATTAATAAAGATTTAGACATTGTTCGCGCCATTCATTGTTGTGCTTTCTTCATCGCCATCGCCATCGCATTTGCCATTCGCTATTCGCCATTTGCCGGGAAGCCATAATGCGCTCTGCTTTGCTGCCAAAGGCATTGAAATCGATGTCTACAAAAAGGGAATACAGCAGACAAATTCATTGATAGAGCCAAGTTCTATTCTTTCCCTATACATATATAGGGAAAATACATTTATATACATTGACTCTATTGCCACTAATCGATAAGGTGACAGTCACACTCTACTTCAATTTGTTCTGCCGCATCAACTTATTTTGATTTGAGCATTGAAGGGGGATTGTTTGACTACTTAAGTCACTAGCGTGGTGGCACTTGCAGCTCTAGTAAAATTACAATATAATTTGTACAGAGTGCAGCTATAAATTAGTTCATGTGACCTTACGACTCATCGCAAATCTCCCACAAAGTTCTTTTGTCACTAGTCTCATACATCAGCAGCACCCTTTGTTTTTCTAAAAGTTATTAATTTGATTATTAGCCTGCCAAACTAATATTACTACACTTTTGTCACTAGTTTGTACTCCACTCTTACAACACTTGAAGCGTATTTAATTAACTTAATCTTATTCAGTCTATCTTTTTCAAGTCCACACCAAGTCAATGACCTTTGCAAAACTCTTGAAACTTTTAAATTAGTTTCTAAGCGAGTTGAGGAAAAAAACTGAACTTTAAATAAGTATAATTTTGTTAAGCTGTTTCGCTGGGACAAGAACTTGATAAATTAACTAATGCTTTAACATCAGACAAGAAAACAGCCAATTTCATTATTATTAATTGCTTTAATAATAATTGTTTGTGTCGGCAAGTTTTTATTTTGTTTTTCGTTTTGCCTAAAAATCCTTGAACTAGTTTAGGCCGTCTCGCGGTCTATACGCAAGCTGCGCCTTAAAGGTCAAACCATTGAGAGAGTTTTACACTAATTACCGCTTGGCATGTGACTTATGACATTCAAAATCTTTGCTGATGGCAGCACGCAAATGTGCGGCACGCCTCCTCAAATCCGCAAATGAAACAAAATAAAATGAAGTGGAGTATTTAATGGAAAACCCTTCGAGGTGATTTTAAAATGAATCTCTAAATCTTTTAAGCGGAAATCAAAAGCCAAATAAGCAGAAATGGAAAGCGAACACGTGAAAAATTACAGAAAAGCCATAAATATTTAAATTGATTAAAGAAATCAATTTTATATGGGCGTTATGAAAACGAATAGACAGTGACAACAACAACAACAACAGTAGCACTTGGAACAACACCCACAACAGCGGCAGCAACAACAACAACAACTGTCAGCAGTCGGTGAAAACATCGTGACTTACTTTTAGGCTTGTTTCCATGTGAGCTTTCCGTGTGTCCCTGTATGGGTGTGTGTGTGTGTGTCTGTGTATCTTTAGCTAAATATGAGTGAGTATCTATCTGTCTGTGTGTGGCCATAGATAATCAAATTTGGCACTAATTCACAGCAGACACGCAAAGCATAAATAAACTTGCCAAAGTCTTTTTACTCTTTTATTATTTTGTCTGCTGTCGATTTTTTTTCGAAACCAATTTGCAGCCGCAGCGTGTTAAAGTGCTCATAACCGAAGATAAAATGCCCTAAAGAAAATTACAAAAAATATATATACAAGATATAGATAATACGCCACGTGTGGCAGCCAGTACCAAAATTAAATATTACGTATACGCTTTTAAATGCGGTAGTGTAGCCACAATGTTTATCTTTTTAAGAATAGACTAAGCCCTTTACTATCTGTCACGTTCAAGGTTCGAATGCCCTCAAGTGGCCAAAACAAATACTACTCATGTGCGTTAACTTCAACGTTCAACTATGTTTGATTCATTGAAAATGGAAATTGTTGATGGATTAAATGTTGGTGCCGCTATTGATAATGTTATATTTTAATAATAATAATAATAATGCTATCTTTAATAATTTATAAACCGTTTTTAGTTGCCGTAATCAGTGCTGTCATTAGGCACAGAGCTGATAAGCCAGAAACGGCTATTGAACAGCTATGAGATAATAGCTCAAATCAGTGGAATACCCTATATAAAACGATTTATTTTTATGGCAAGTAGAGACTTAACTTACCCGTCTGTATAGCTACAGAAAAGCTGCATGCCTTGTCATGTCTTGTATACCCTATAAAATCGCATCAAAGTGGCAAACCCATGGCGATAACGACGACAGCTGCTCTACTGGTTACCCTCAGCTGCTCGTGCCAAATGCCTTTCCAAAAACAAATTGAAAATGCTGAAAAATAAAAGAAAAATTATGTTATTGTAGTTGTTGTTGCAAGTGGTGGTAGTACTGTTGGTGGTGCAAGCATGTTTGAGGCTATGGCTCATTTAAAACTGCATACAAATTTGCATGCCAAAACGGGGCTCACATGCCGTATGAGTAACATACTCCAAATAGCTCAAACAACAACAGCAACGAAAACTACAAAATTATGCGCAAAATCCAAAAGCATAACAATAATTTGCTGCTAGCAAAACAAAACATAAAATAACAACTGCAATGTAGAAACGCGCGGGTTGTTTAAAAAGTAAGGGTACTCCATGTTTGTAGCATGTTCTCGTCGGGGGTGTTCCGTGTCTCGGGTCTCGCTACAGCAAGCATATTGTCGCCTTTCCGCCCCAGTTTGTCGGCCTGTCATTTTGGTTTATTGACTTTAGCAAATAGTTGGCAGCACAGGTAATAACATCAATGCAGTTGCCATTTTTTGCCCCCTACGTTGGCCTTTTCCCTTTACCCATTTTTGGTTTTTTTTGTATCAACTCCGTTATGGATAAATTTGTAAGCCAGCAGAACTCTGGCCAGGCCAGTTGAGGCAGATGGGCATTGCATTTTATTAGCAACTATTACACGTCCTCAGAGACCACAAGGGCCATAGACCGTAGTCCGCAAACCGTCGACCATAGTATGTAATACGTAGTACAGTGAAGCCCCGGTGGCCGACCATAAAGCCAAGAATTATTATAATGTGATTATTATTATGATTATGCGATCGTTATCGTAAATAATTTTCAATGCGCCGCGTGTGCTTAGACTTAGACATCGATATGCCATGGGGAAATAGGGCATGGGGCACGGGACATGGAAAATGTCCAAGGAAAAGCCAGAAAAAGCTACAAAAACAAAAAACAACCTTCTTATGGTAATTTTTGGAATTTCTCTTGCTTTAAGCAAATGCAGCTTTTGTCGCAATCCCTGAACATTGTTGTCCTTCTACTTGATGACAGAGCGAATGACAAAAAATATATAAAAATGAAAAAAGCAAGGAAAATGAAACTACTATTGGCCAGGAAAATTATCACATACTAAGTCAGCTTGTTAGCCGTACTCAAAATGTATGCAACAGTTCATAAACCATATCGTTGCCTAAGGTATGAGTACCAAGGGTTTCACTTGGTAGCTAAAACTCATCATATTTTCCACCATTTCCCAGTCTAACCACATCGTGAAAAGAAAATATCGCCACGACAGACAGAAAACGGAAACTATGCAAATGCAAATAAGATGAACATAAAAATGAGTACGAAGAGTAAAGCAGAAAAAAATATTAAAAGAAGCTACTTTGAAGTGGAATGGACAAAGTTAAAGGACATAAAGATGAATGAGTATTAAGTCCAAAGAGCAGGAATAACTTAAAGACTGATTCTGATTAAACTTCAGCCAATAATTGAGCATGATAAGGTGACAGTAATGACCAGCACTGTAAGGGATATAAATTAAAATTTAAAACTTATTGGCATATAATTAAATAGCATTTAAATGCTAAAATCAAGTTAAATTTCAGTCTATTTCATACCATTATCATTTCTTTCTTTTTAAGTAAACATTTGTTCAGTTGAAAACTTAATTCTTTTACTCTCAATGTTTAAAAAAATCTGTTCAGCTTCATTGAGACTTCTCCTTATAAAAATATTAATGTATTACATATATTTATTGATTAGAAAGCTGAGTGGTTTGTAATATTAAACCGGCAATCCCGTGTCGTAATCTGACATGAAAGGTTACTTTTATTTTATTTTACTTTTTTGTCTGTCTAACTAAATAGCATTGAACATATTAAAACTTTGTGCTTTGTAACACGGCGTACACACGAGCGACACACACACACACACTCCACTCACACATACAACTGTTCATATTAGCCATATTAGTTGGGGCGTAAACTGAAAGAAGGCGGAAATGGTATGAGGAGCATGGCAGCGTCAACTAATCGCCTAATGGTCACTTTGCAGATAATTACCAAGGCTTATTGTTGCTTGTTGGATTAGGAAGCGCGGCGAAAAGGAAAAACAGCAATGGCTAAAATGAAAGCCGATGCGAAACAGCAGGAGAATGTCCTTATGTCCTTACTGCGTGCCAGCAAAAGCAACAAGCTGCTAAACACTCCGTTCGCACATATCAAAAGGGTCATATCTGAAGCTGAGAAAAAAAAAATCCAAGAACACATAAAGCCGACCAACTGAATGGCTAAATGTGTGTAGTAGAAATAGAGCAAGTAGGAATGGCGACAATGGAGCATGAGGACTCTAAGAGACCCTGTAAAGGACATAAATGTCTGTGCTTACAAGATATGTTAGATAACAAAGAAGTTTTCTAGGCTAGTTAAGATCATTTTGGGGGTGGTAGATGAGTCAAACATGGGGAAAATAGTGACTGGAGACTTTAAAATCTCTTAGATCATACAGCACAGCCTCCTTCTGTCATTTCGACTCATTTACTTCGAAAAACCCTAGAAACCTTATACTCTTTTCTCACTACCGGGTCCAAAAACTAACCCAGGCCATGTAATCAAAGTGTTGTCTTTGCCTCACATGTACATCAGCTGGCTGATGACGAAATCCAATTAGTTCGCATTAGGATTTCCATGCTTTAATTAACTCATATTGGCTGCAGTTCATTGAAAGAAATCTAAATGTCTTACATCATTTCAACCAACATTAGAAATACATTTTCTGCCAGCATCAGCTGCTTAAGCAACTTACATAAGTTGTTTAAAAAACTAACACTTTTTAAGCTGGCAAACTTATTTTGACAAGCTGGACGAATGTACGAATCAATTGTCAACAAAAAAGCTCGACAAAACACTTTTGTGAACTTTGAACTATATGTACTGCTTTATGGTTTTTGGGTTTCAGGTTTTTGGTTTTGGCCTTCTGGCTGCTCCAGCTAAGGGCACCTAAGTTGTTCAGATGTTGGCTAAAATGCGTACAACAACAACAACAACAACAGCCGAGCACAAAGCACGCCGAAAAACGCCGAGCACAACGAACTACTCGAAAACAACTGTGCAAAGTGGACTTGAAAAAGTTCGAGCACTTGAACAGCAGCATGTGTAATAAAGGTTATTTATGTATATTTTATCGCTTTGCCAACCCTCGAAAAAGTGGTAGGTGACAGGGGTAAAGGGGCTCAACTTGAAATTGGCTCGGGTAGCGTAACTTTTTGAGTAGTTTTAGTTGTCGGCTAAGATTTATTTTGGCAGCACCCAAATAGCAATTAGATGAATGAAAAGTTACCCATATAAATGCTAATGTCCGAGCGCCACAAAGTATGCAATGCAAATAATAGTGGCGAACGTCTAAATTGCATTTCTCTCTTAATGCTGAGCCCAAAAACTCATTACAAGCCATGAACAAAGAACAAAGCTAGAAAGTCGAGAAAAAAAGTAGCCAAAAACAAAAAACTAGTGAATTAAAATGCAAAAGGTGATAGAAATTAAGCGACTGCTGTCAAGTCGGAAAAGTGTCGCAACGGAAGTAATAAGTGATAAAACGGATGACAAAGTAACATTCAGAGTTGAAGTACGCCCACTTGAAAACCGGATACGGATGCGGATGCGGATGCTGATGCACAGACTGAACTATTGCCAAGCTAATCGTGACGTGATGTGACGTGACGTGACGAGCCAAAAAGTTCAGTGTGTGTGGGAGGGGGCAAGGGGTAGGGTTGGAGGCAACATGCCAATTGACATGCAGCTATCGACCTTTATTAAAAAGTTTTCTCTCTCCCTACTCAATTGGATTTCTTCCTTTCTTTTATATTTTTTCTATTTGTTAGCCCTTGGCTCGCAAAAGAAGCCGCGCCCAAGACGCAATATATGAAAAACGCCTCCTCTTAACCACCTCCCGAAAAAACCTTTTCCAGCCAACGGCTAGCAACTGGCATCCAATAGCAAAATGTTTGTTTGTGGCAGCCGCAGCAGTCGTCCTGCGACTCCTGGTCCTGGTCCTGCTCCAACGTCCTCATACTCGTTCTGCTCTCTGCTGCGCTTCGTAGCCAAACGATGACAAAAGCTTATTGACAGATTATTCAACCGTTGGCACATATTGCCGCCATAGTTTGCCAGCAACCAACCAACCAGCACAACAACAATGGTAAAAGCAACAAATCAACAACAAAGTCATACAAATCGACAAACGTTTCAAGCAAATAATTAAAAAAGTTGCCAATATTAAAACGGAGCTACGAAACGTTGCCAAATGTTGTTTTCTAGGGTACCAGCAGGCATAACAGTGTTGGCAAGTGCGATAAGCTAACGGTGCTGTTGTTTTATGAGCTGAGCACAGAAAAAAACTAAAGAAAAAGAATAATAGAATATAAGCTACTTAATTGATCTAAAAAAAGCTTAGAAACACAAAGAAAAACTATATGAATTCGACCTTATTAAAATAAAAAATATGTCCAATAAAAATATAAAAAAATAATAAAAATAAACAAGTAAGAAAGGCTACAGTCGATCGAGCCGACTGTAAAAGACCCCGTACTCCCATAGTAGTGCCCATTTTCTTAAAATTAAAATTTTAAAATGAAATTAAAAATTAAAATGAAATATTTACATTTTGAATTAAAATTAAAAAGTAAATAAATTAACAATCGTCATTGTCAGCATTCGAACCCGCGATCTACACGAAGGTTCCATATTGCGCCGCAACTCTACCAGTTGCACCACACTCCTCTTCTATCACTCTTCCGATTATTTGCAAATATGTATGTGTGCTCATACATATGTGTGTATGTATAGCATTGTTCGGCGCGGCCAGCGGCTACGGGCAGCGCTGCCGCCAAAGCAGGTAGAGAAAACGTTCGAACATATGTTTGTATGTTTCTGTGTTTGTTTGTATGTGTTGCGCGCATGCAGTGATTTTGCAGTAAAATAACATGCACTTTGAACCGAAATTTCTCTCTTGTTTGACATAGGATTTTGATGCCACTTTCAGGAAAGTTAGAAATAGTAAGTCTCTAAGCGTATGTTAAATTACAACACTGTACTATTTGATTTATGCCTTCAAAAAGGCATTGAATCTGGAGAGTCTTTTAGTTCCTATGAGAAAAGGGGGCGTGGCAGCTCAAAATTTTGAATGACATTATACTAAGGCTGTCTCTAAGAACCTGAATACCAAAATTTGTGCTCCTAAGTGCTATAGTTACTGAGATATTCGCCTAAAACACAAATTTTTTCGAGGTGTGTCTGGTTTTTTGCTCATTGCGGGGGCGGTAAGGGGCGTGGCAACAATTTGAAATAAACTTGATCTGCTCGCGAAAATAACGGACTTACATTCCAAATTTGGTGTCTCTAGCTCTTGTAGTTTAAAAGATCCAGGTGTTCATACGGACGGACGGACAGACGGACAGACGGACAGACGGACATTGCTATATCGACTCGGCTGTTGATGCTGATCAAGAATATATATACTTTATGGGGTCGGCCACGCCTCCTTCTGCCTGTTACGCACATCTCGCTTCTGACAAACTTAATAGACCCCCTTTACTCTTTTTTAAAGAGTACGGGGTCTAATAAAAATTATGGGTGTATAAAATGAACTGAATATATACTTAATAAATTATACTTTTAACATTTAAAATTTATAATTAGTAATAATTAATTTGCTGCCTAAAAGTAGACTACATAAAATGTCGAACCGTCCTGCCTTGGAGCTGCTCTAATTCCAAATGATTATAAATCTGTTAAGCTGCGAAAACGCAAGATTTCATCGCATTGCTTTCATAAAAGAGAGAATGGGAGAGAAAGAAGGATAAGGAGAGAGCAGGAGCCAAGTAGCTTAAGTCGCACATTGAGTTTAATATCTTAACTTATCACATAAATGTGTGTGTTTTGAAATGCATTTCCTCTACGCTTTTATAGGGTATTATTGGTGCGAATATAACGCTTTATCTCCCCCTCTCTGTCTTTCTATTTCTCTCTCATTCAGTGCCATATCAATTCAATGTTATTGTTATAGCTATCGCGTTGGCTTCTGTTATAATCGGTCAATTGTTGCGGCCAGCAGCGTCAATCGTCTGCAAAATGCCAGTCAACACCAAACACTGAACTCTGCGTACGTTACGTTTGGTACTTTTCCTTTAGGGCTGCCTGTCTATGCATCAACACATGAAAATTGAACGGAAAATCCCAAAAACTGGTAACGCCCACGTTTTATTGCCACTGTGCGCTCAAGGATTTACTTGTATATTTTCTGCCACAACCAAATAATAAAAACATATGAGTACGTATAAAGTATATATACATATAGGTTGTAAATAAAAATATATGTAATGATGCAGTACATATATAATATATTTGGTGTGTTGAGTGTTTGTTTTTTACTTTTTGTTACTTTTTCGATATATTTCACGGCGCTTGTTTTGTGGCAGATTGCGCAATATGCTGTGGCAACTTATGGAATGCAATGCGTTCTGTTTGCACTCTGTAAAAGCAGTTGGCATCTGCCATCTTCTGCAGTATTGCCAACCCAAAACTAGATAGGGGTTTTCAAGCTAGAGATTCAGCTGCTGATTGGATTTAGCTGAGGGGGAACGTGGGTGCCACTACAACAGGTTTAACTGGCAGTTTTGCAACTGGCTTGATTCATGAGCCAAATCTAATAAGCATTAGGCACTGAGCACAGCAACGGAAACGAAAGAACATCACCAAAAAGCCATAGATCCATTGGACCACCACAAAACGGGTGCAAAAACCAATGCTAACCAAAAGCCGACAAAAGAAAGAATGCAAAATCACAGAAAAAAAAGAGAATAAAAAGAGAATTATAAAAGATGAACCTAGGCAAAGCAGTTACTAAGAGCTGGTGAGCGTGCTGCCACTTCTGTTACTGACCAGGTCTTGTCCCAAACCCAAACCATGAACCCAGACCAAACCAAACCAAACGAAATCAACCCGTAGCAAAACCCAACCCAGTTCAAGCAGCCAGTGAAAAACAAATCAAGTTGAAGTTTTCTCATTTCCATAACTAATGCAAAAATCCAATTTCTTATGCAAACATAAAATTTTCCACTCGCAATGCTCAGGCGACAGCAGCAAGGGGTGTGTGTATAAGTGAGTGTGTGTGTGTGTGTGGTAAGGAGGTGGGGTTATTTTAGGGAAGGGGGTGTCAGGGGGGCAGCGTGCATGCATACTATAAAATTCAGGTCAAGCAAACCATAAAATCATTCATCATTTTCGTGTAAGTGTTGCTACACGTACACACACACACACATACACACCGAGCTGCTTGCCGAGCCTTCGTAATATCTATGTACGTGTGTGTGTGTGTGTGTTTGTGGTCTGAGTTAGGTCCTGTGGTGGCTTTAAAAACGGCCGACGTTCGCATTCTTGCAATAAAAATCAAGAAAGCAGCCAGCAAGAAGCACCAACAACAACAAAAACAGAAGTAAGAAGCATACATATAAAACAAAATAAAAATAATAATAATAATAATAATGAAGCACAAAACCGAATGAAATGTTTGCATGCGTGAGAGCGAGACAGGTGACATAGCCAGGCCTAGACATGAGCCGCATTTGCATATTAAGTTCTACCAAAATAAAAAGGGCCTAAAGTAAGGTCCTTGGCACGTTTGTCTGCCAGATAGGGTGACCCACAAGGCAGCTAGGTAGGAGCAATGGAGGGGATCTGGCGGCAAGGGATAAGTGTCAAAAGAATTTGACAATGCGCCGCTTCGATTCAGTTAATGTTGTTGTCGTTGTTGTTGTACATTCGCTTTTGGCCCATTTTTTATGCATCGAGAAATGTTTTGTGCGTGTGTTTGTTTTAATGGTTTCTTTGACAAGGAAGCGTGGGAAGGACTGGGCTTTGGGGTAGAGGCACCGTCAACTGACAACTTGGTACTGCTTCTAGGATCTTCCCTTTTTTTTTTTACTTCTTCCTCTTCGTTGGTCTTTTCTTGGTTTTAGCGGCATTGGCTGCGTGGGCAATTTAAGCATTGCTGACTCGACCAATAAGCAATGCTGTTATTCTTCTCTGTTTTCTGTTTTCTATTTTTATTTTATGTTTTTTTATATGCCTTTCCACTTATTTATCTGAATTTATTGTTGTCTACCTCAGCGCATAGATAAAAAGTTCAATTTGAATTCGCTTTCGCATTTCGTTTTTTGGGGCTTCTCATCTGACCCAATCTTAATTGCCCTAACGCTTGGAAATTTATTAGTAAATCAATTTTAATGGTGATTCTCTGTGGAGCGATAAACAATGATTGTAATCCTTTATTTAACATTGAACTTCAATTCACATTTTAATTATCAAGAAAACGATTTTACAAATTTCATTGCATACTTTTGGGAGTGAAGAAAACCTTGGGAATTTGAATTGAATCGATTTTCTATTTAAAGCATAGTTAACGATTATTTTAAACTATAGTTGATTGCAGTATTTTAATTAAAAAATATGAATATGAAATATTGGATACAATTTTAAATACAAATTTTGAGTACCAAACGCTTTTTTTTAGCTAAATTGTAGTTTGTATGACACTTAAATTTATTTGTATCAAATTAGTTTATTTAAAAAGTTAAAATTTATGGATAAATTTCCATTTAAAATTTTATTTATCTGCAATTGTTTCTTAAGAAATTTATCTAGTTTTCATCTGTCAAAATTTTCTCAAGCTTTTAATTTATTGATATTTTCTAGCATCTTTTACTGCCAACAATTCAAATTTATCGTGATGCTGGCGTTGAAAGAATGTCTTTTGAAATTAATCCAAGTGGTTTTTGGTCTTTTGGCCTATTGCTTGGCTAATTGCATGTGTATTGCTTTGATGTGTACTCTTTATAGATATATATATACGTACTATTATATATATTTAATACTATGTTATACCGCATTGCCGCAATTCAATTATTTTATTAGAGAAAAGGCCTAGACGGTAATTGCTTTGATTGCTGTCGGTACTAACCGCAAGGCTCTCTTTCTCTATCTCCCTCTCTTGCTCTCTATTTCTCCAACACTTTCTCTCTTGTACCACAAGTATGACGAGGACGCAAAGGCTAAGACTGATGGCAAAAATGCGTTAAATATGAAATGAAATGTTGCCCAGACTTCGTCTCTTTCTCTCTCCACTGACTCTCGCTCCATCAAAACCCTTCCCATCCCAAGTCGAGCTATTTATGCTCCACTCCGGCTTCTGTCGATCTCAAAAATTTAACCGCTGCGCTGATGATGGCAGCAATTAAACGGAAAATGTCTGGCCAGAAATTCTAGAGAATTTGTGGTACAAAAATTCAATTAATTTTGGGACGATGCGCGTCCTTGTCTAAAGACAAAAGCATTAGATCGAGAGAAGAGGGTGAATAAAGTGAGATTGGAAGGGGATGTAGGCATGGGGATGCGGCATTGTCATGTGTCTTGCTTGTGGTTAGAAAACTATAATAAATTATGCTACGACATCCGCTTGTTTGGTCTCTTCGCTCTTGATTAGCATAGCAACAGCAACAGCTTATCCATTCCCATCCACAAGTAAATAACATAAAACCCTTAAAAATGCTGCTGCGTAAAATTAAATAAATTGCTTTTTATACTAGAAAACTTCACATTACAGTGTGTGTGTAGGGGCGTTGGTAAAGTGGAGCGGAGGTAGAAAATTAGTTGCCTCATTTCAGCAGAAAAAATCTCATCAGACATGAAGGGTCTCAGTATTGGCATCGGAATGATGCTGAAAATTAAGTTATCAAGTTGTGTAGAAACTATAAATTAATTGCTTTATTGTGTTACACAATTAAATCAAGGCTTTTATGGAAGTTGGACCAGCTAGTTTCTCGCATATGTGTGTGTATGGTTGAGTGCGTGTATGAGTGTGTTCTCAATGGAATGATCAAATTAATTGTAATAAAGACGGCATTGCAACTAGAGTTGCTTGTAATCAGGTAATTAAAAAATGTTTAAAAATAAATTAGAGTGTGCTCAAGCGCAGTCAAGAATTAATAAGGTGAAAGAAGGGACTTCAAAGTAAATTGAAGGCCAAGAAATGTGTAAAATGGAAACAAAATTATGTTTTAAGAGTATAAAAAATAATTTAACATTTGTCAAATCTTAAAATAATAAATAATATATAATGAATAATATTATTTCTAAGTAACGATTTACGATATTTTAAGCTACAGTTTTTAGCAATATAATATTTCTCTGCTTACAAATCAGCAATCATTTTATAATGAATTTTACATTTTGTGCTACATTTTCTAATATCAATTTTACCATAAATCATCTTTTGTTTCAGCTACTGTCGAGGGCTCAAATCTCCTTCAAGATAACAGATAACATTTTCACTCAACAACTTAAGCACAATCGTTGTGTGTCTTAGCCAGACACAAACACACACAGTCTCCCTCTTACTCTCTCTATCACTCCCTATCTCTTTCTTGCATTACATTAATTAGAAAATATATGTAAATTGCTGTTATGCTCTTTCATTACAGATATATTTCACACCAATACTCAAATTTGTTGGTTGTCTTTCAGGGCCTAAAGCGAGCTAAGTAAATAAGTACTAATGCAAGCAAACTTGTCGCAACAAAATTTGGAGCATTGCTAAGGGAGATGAGGGGGGAGAGGGGGATGAGAATAGTCGGGAAATTGGGGACGAGCTTAAACTGCAGCATACTTAGCGTTTGCTGTCGTCAAACCGCAACGGCATTGAGGCCACTCCACGCATATGCAAAATATTTAAGTGCAGCCGGCAAAGAGCAAAGTAAAGCAGCTAGATTCCGCCATGCCCCTCTGCAGCCCACTTCCTCCCACTCCACCAACTGTTTTGCCGCCTACTTCGCTGACGCCTTTCCGCCATACTCCTGGCCACTATCTCTGCATTCAGAGCACTCAAAAATGTTAACCGTCTTATTTTTGTGAGAATGCCAACAACGTTGCACACACAAAACTCACTGGCACACACATCTAGCACACACACACACACACGTACACACTTGAAGTGCTGCACAAACATTTGCACAGTCAAACGGCGCGAATAGCGACAACCTCGACAGCCTTTTCAGTCCTTTCTCCAACTCTAACAGAGAATCCTCTTTTCATATCATCAACTTCCGGAACCTTAGCCCAAAATATATGCAACACACTTGGTATAATTATTGATGGAGTGCACGGAGTCCTCACTTGGCAAACGATGAGCACTTCTCTCATCTCTCACGTCGCGTTCTCACGCCTCTCTCCCTCTCTCTCTCTCTCCCTCTCTCTACACCACACTTCATTTTATGCTAGTTAATGTTGTTAGCAGGTGCTCGAGACATTTGCATATGCTTGCGGTTCATTGCGAGTGCGAATCCATTAAAATTAAGTGAATATACCCACCCGACACTTCATACCCTTTTCCCCTAGCTTGTTGCTGATACTTAACACATGGTGTCCTGCGTCCTGCCTCCTGTGTCCTCTTGTATCATTTGCTCATTAGACGCAGGCAATTTTCTAGTTTTTTGCAATAAATTCTGAGAGTTTTGCAAGAAAAATTAAATGAGATTTTGGTGGGAAACAAGTGATCGATTGTGGCATACTCTGGAAGGAGTTTTAAAGGGCTACAAATAATTATATGGGGTATTTTTACACCAGATTTTCTCTAACTTTGTATAATTTTCAAAACTAACTGATTAGTTATGTTTTAAACTGGTAGGGAAAGTACGGAAGTAACTTAAAAGATAGAAATTTAAAGGGTTCAGTAAAGATCTTGACTAATCAATAAATTAAACATTCCCTTTGTTAACCCTCTAAGCAGTACAGGGTATGAACAGTTGGAATTGAACATGGAAAACACACAGCACGAATGGGCAAGTGAAAAAAGTCAATATAAGGAAATTAATTTGCCAGTTGTGTAGAGAAGGCGGTCGAAATCGGTAAAAGGGCGGACCCAGTCGGATTGGTGACCAAGACATAAAATTCAATTAACCCGCACACACATACACACATGCACACAGTCGCACACACTCACATGAAAAGTCTTGGAAGCACTCGTCAGAGTCACTTGAAGGAGTTACTTGGACTTTGGTCGCCATTTCTGCTGCTGCTTGCAACATAAAAGCAATTGAAAGAACATGCGAGAAACAATAAAAAGAAATTAAGGTAAAGTAGCTGCAAAGCAGCAGAAGGGGAAGGCAGGACAACAAGCTAAGGATAAAGTGTAGGGAGTATGCAGGGACAGAGAGGAAATGGGAAGAGAGTGTATGTGGGAGAGAGAGCAGAATCATTGAATCATTTAATTAGCGTTTAGATTGCGCACAAGGCACACACATACACACACACATGTACACAAAGCACATGTGTAGTTTATTGAATGTATCTGTATGTGCTCATGTGTAAGTATGTGTGTGTGTGTGTGTGTGTGGAAGTGTGGGTGAGACAACCACAAGCACAAGAAGCATTTTCAATTAGTTGCCGACCAATTTATGCGGCTAACAGCGAAGGGGAAAAACAGCAATGTGTACTAGTGTCAGTATGTGTGTGTGTGTATGAGTGTTCATATGTGTGTGAGTGAAATAAATTCAATGCTTTCGTCACATTTTCACTTTAAGAGGCAACCAGCTAGCCAGGCAGCCAGTCAGCTTCATCTTTAGCCTGGATAAAACCGCAAAACCGTCGCAACAACAAAGGCCCAGCAGGCTATGTGGCCAAAAGCAGCAACGGAGTGTTGGGCGTGGTTAAAATGGGGGGGACTAGTCCGGTAGCAGGATCAAAAAGGACATGGGGAGGGGCCACGGCAAGCAGACTTGGCAACAGCAGCAGCAGCAGCAACCGCAACAAGCCAAATAAATGTGCTCGCTTTTCCTTAACCATTTTACTTCTTCACCGGCCATGGCACAAAGAACCCGCGGGCATTTTACACAAAAAAATAAAGTAAAGTAAAGAGAAAAGTATAAAATCCATGAGTATATGTATATACTTACATATGTAGTACATACTTTGTACCCACATGCAGTACATTGATTTATTTACAAAGTCTTCAGCCTTTTTACAAAAATTGATCACACACATAAGTATAAATATGCAATTAAAAACCAACTCTGTTGTTTAAAAGTTTCAGTGAATTGCCTCTCACCGTTTGAGACCCGCAATGATCAGGGGGAGTGGGAAATGTCTGGCGAAAAGCATTTTACATATTTAACCCCAGCACGTCGTCGTTATCAGCAAACAAAGTAATTATAAAGCCGTTAAAATGCTTTAACCGAAACTAATTTAAACAGTTAATGACCAACACAAGCATCTTAGTAATTTAAATTTAAACAGAGCTATTATTATTATATAAACTAAGTGAGTGCGTTTAAGGCGAGTTCAGCTAAATAGCTAACTTAATGTAGAAATATTTGGGAACGCTTCGACTTTGGTTATTTTAAGTAAAGGGTATCTTTGGTTAAAAAAAAACTTCTCCCCTGCTTAAACTTCTAACTCAACTCGGTAGGCACCTAACAATGCTACTTATATGATAGTTACATAATAAATAATATAAACACTTACGAATCGCATTCGGGGATGAGATTGCAAATCATATGCTATGGCATTAAATATGCATAGCCTGGTCAATTGAAATGAAATTGGATTCTGTCGATTCGACAGCGGCAGTAGCAGCAGCAGCAACAACATGACATGGAATATCGACGGTTATCGAATAAAGAGGTGGGCGTAAGAGCTGCCAATGAAGATGAAGAGGGGCAACGAGAGAGAGAGAGGGAGGAGTGTGAGATTGTCGTGCCAGTTGAATGACACAAATTTTTATTGCCTTTCAACATAGCTGAGTTGTTGATACGGAGTAAATTAATGTAATGTGGCAAACGAGCAGTTTCTACCCAATAAAAATCACGCAAAGCTGACCAATTCAGACATCCAGGCTAAGTACGTGTATTGGCCAGACGGCCAGGTAAGAGCCACAATTCCGTTGGCTATAACCAACGTGACAGACGATCCAGACAATAATGCATAATAATTATATAATGGAGCTATTACACGAGAGTTGCATGCTTCCAAAAAAAATTGGCCACGATATGTGCATAAGCCTATAAACCACTGCCACAATTTCCACTTGCTTGATGGACTTTCGATTCGCAAACGCATTGAATTATGTGAAGAGATGGTAAGCCATCAAGTGGGGCGGGGAGTTCATCGAAGTCGGGCAGTTAATGGGGAATTTGGTAGCACAACCTACAACCCAAAAAAAAAAGATGGGAAATAAAAAAAGAGAGCGGAGAAAAAACTGTCACAGCAAATATTTCGAGTCAGCCGCTGTTCGGGTTACGAGAATGCGCCAAAATCAGTCAGACGTGGCTGCAGAGTGTCCTTCAACCCGCTCACACTCACACTCACATACACTAACACACATGAAAAAGGACAAGCCAATGGCTCAGGCACGCTAGGCTGGTTACGAGTCGAAGGGCTCAATACCGTACAGTAAAGCTATTTTAACAAGGGCCCAGACCCAGAACACACACAAACTGCCAAGAAACACAACAACAACCAAACAGTTAGAAGCAAAAGAGAGACGAAAAAAGGGTAAAATAGAAAGAAAGAGAGCTGGCTCCATTTACGCTTGCTTAGTTCCTTTTAGTATAAAGTTTAAGCTTAATCCAGCATAAAATCAACTGGTAAATTTTTTATGTCGACTGCGCATAGCCGAAAAAAGGCTGCAAGATTAAAGAGTTAAGCGCTAAAACCCAAACCCAAACCTAAACCCAAGCGCAAGACCAAAACTGAACCCAAACACGCGTCCCAAAAACCCAAACACAAGACCTACAAAAATGGTAAATAAAATGTTAAAATAAAGCTCACACGGCGTGTCACAAACTATTCACATTGATTATCATCGTTATGGCAAAAATGCTAGCTGGTCATGAAGGCGTGGCCAGTTGCCAGTGGCCATAAACCAGTTACGATGAAAACGCACTCAACATTCGTACAAAAACACTATTTATATACTACTTAAATCGACATTTCTGTCATTGCTGCTGGGCGAGCATTGTGTTTGGTCAGTCAGTCAGGTGCCTTTTGCTACAAGCGGAAACACGTCTGTCGGCCATTTTGTTTGCAATTTGAAAACAAACCGGAAGTGTTGAAATATGCAGCGCTGCCTGACACTGTCTATGTCATTATTATTGCCATTGTTGTTGTTGTTGCTAACAAGCAGACTTTTCCAGTCACATTTACCATAGTGTAATTCGCATCTATTATACTTTCTGCTATAAAATATATATAACAGTATATGCAAAATATATTTCATAGCATTTTGCAACACTTGTTTGTTCTTTTACAGCAGTTCAATCGCTTCCCTCATGTTTTATACTCGGCTGCACTTCTGCAGCTGCCGCCATCAGCTACCAGGGCTGCACAAGAAACAAAAAATATTCTGTTTGCTATGAATTATTGTTCAATTGCAATGCATATATCATTTTATCAATATTTTTTATTCAACAATTATATAATATGCAGCTGTAGATTTGCTAAATGTTTCGTGATTTTTGGAAAAATAAAAAATATAAAATTTATGGGCATAATAATTGTTATTACTCATATTTTAACTATATTTAAATAAACCAAATTGCAATAAATACGATTTTTAAATGTCCAGTAAATATAATGCGCTTTTAATTGAATGTTATGCTCACGACTTTGTATATAATTCATAGTTTTAATAAATTGCCATTAAATTTAGAATTTCTTTATGATAGCGGCTTATATTGCCTAAAAATGCTGTAAAAATTATAACTTAACTGGATAATATTATTTTTGTAATTTTTCCCCAAGCTTTTTTCAAAGTTATAGATTCCAAAGCACTTTAAACGAAAGAATCTCTTTATAAATATATAAATTTATTTCAAAATAATTAAATTTATTTAAATCTAGTACATAATTTAGCTACTATTCTTAATTAATCATTGTACATCTGACACACTGATCTACCTGTGCCAGAAAACTTTTCCTGATGTGTTCAACTGAATTATTCCCTGTGAATTCTGTTGAAAATCATCAATCGCTTTCAGTATCCCTTACAACTTCATTTACCTACAGTCTTGCAGAAGTCTCCACCGCTACTCCCTTTTCTCTCTTTCACTTCCCTTTTCTAGTTCAGTCTTGTATCGTATCTTGCCTATTTGCTCTACACAAGTAAATATAATTCCATTGCGTTGCTTTCAGTTGCAGCATGAGAAGAAAAAAAAACAGTTTCGACTTTGGTGTACATTGATCTATGCAGCTGCTATTGCTGCTGCAGAGGCGCCAAAAAGTTGTGTCCTGACATCATTTTGCTTTTGCCTTTTTGCCATTATAAACTGATTTATTGGTTCATTTCCCAGTGCTGCAGTGTGAAGTGAACTGAAGTGGAGCGGAGTTTAAGGGAAGTGCAACAGCCAAGTCACAAAGTGACCTCTGAGTCATGGGTTAAAGTTGTTGCTTGCAGCCACCTTTATATTTTGACCAAGTAGTGTCAAAGGAATGAAGGGTGGTTCGACGTAGGCTACTCTAAATTGGATTTGTCTGATGATGATGATGATGATGCATGCGACAAGTGACTACAATTTAAGTTTTTTGCTTTACCTTTTAGCCAACAAAACATTCACTGAAACTGAAACTTTAAGCCGATATGAAATCTTTCAATAATTAATATTGTACTAACACACACATACACTCAGCCAAGGTAGACTCATAAATAAGCAGCACACAGCAGAGAAAACTTTTTGCTTAGCTCCGTTAGGCACACGCACACACCTGTAGCTATACCTGTACCTGTACACACACACCAACAGCGTACGTGTTCATTTCCGGCTACAGCATTTACCGTGCATATCCTGGCAATAGCAAACTAGACAGCATCCTTTGCACAGCCCAAAAGCCAGCGTATTGTTGGATTTGTAATTGTTGTTAAGCTTGTTGTTCTCTACCTTCATGTTGTTGTCGTGCTGGTGCCTAAGCTATGTGCCGACGTCGATACAACAAGCTTTCAGATTTAATTTTAATTAGGTGCTATTGAATTTATAAATTTTTCAACTGCTGTCGCTCGTCGTAAAACTTTTACGCCATTGAAAGTTTTCTGTACAAAATGGGAGTTTTTTAGGTTTAGAAAGGGGCAGCCGGGGAGTATTTTAGGTTATTCTGGCATGGGGTTTTTGGCCAAGCTCAACCGTAATCATAGCCTGTTGCCTGACACTAATAACAATAATCGCAAATTATATTTTCATGAATTTTCCAACTCGTAATTACTAATATTTTCTATATAGTATTTTTGGCGCCGCCATTCGATGGCGCATAATTAAAATTTGTTGTCCAGCGGGACTTGTTTGGCTGTGCCACAGCGGAAAGTGGGGAAAAGCGTTGTGAAGTGCGGTGAAAAGCGAAAGTATTCAACAATGAATAACAATGTACATTAATTTTGTTTATTAATTGTATATTTGCGTAGGCTGCATATTAAAATTTTCTACGCTAATCAATATGCGACTCACTTCAAAACACATTTATTTGTGTTTTATTGATTCGCAATGGGAAAACTAATCAATTTATATGCATAATTTTACTCATTTTCTGAGCTCAACTAAAAAGTATGACATTTATGGTAGTTTGTTTGAAAATGCCATTAATTTTTAGCTGCTACTTCAGCAGAAAAGGCTGAAGTTGAGTTAGAGTGACTGCTTAATACCCTGTCCATACCTCTTTGTTTTTATTCAAGTATTTAAAATACTTATTTAATAGTATTTCATTAAGCTAAAAGCCTTTGTAGTCAAAAGGATTGTAATTTCCAGGAATCGACTTTCCAAATTTGTGGCTAAATAAGGTGTGATTTTCTTAGAAGCGTTTTATAAATTTAATATTTCAAAAGTAAAGAGGTATTTATAAATAAAATAAGAATTTTAATAGATCCTACAGTCCCTTAAGGGCCCCATACAATCTGCTTTAACAAAAGTTCAAAATAAAAATAAAAACGGTTTTATTTGTCAAAAAATATACAAATCTTTGACAGCTGTCAAATGAAATTAAAGTTAATTACTAAATTTAAGTGAGCTACTACTTAAGATCACGGAACTTACTACAATCAAAGACAAATGTTGCTTAAAAAATGTTGTGTGCTTGCGGTGCTGAGTTTACTGCTGTGGCTGAAGAAGTTTCGCTTAACAAATGCTCAAAGAAAAGAACTAACTGATCTAAACTATGCGAATACACTTAGGCTAAGGCTATGGGTAAATTGTACAGATAAAGTCTATGAATCGAAGTATACAATGCACTCCCACTACTGGGCCATGATCAACTATATAAAGGCCAATCACGGTAATTTACACTGCTCGACGAATGTCACATACACTACACATGCCGACTACACTTATTTGGACAATGTGGTGCCATTGGTGGAGCGCTGGCGATCACCCATCAGTTTGGCGCTCTATGCACCAGGCGCAGACTTCAAGCCAACTGTGCAGAGCATTTTATGGCTGCGAGAATGTGATCCACAGCGTGAATTGATTCGGAAATGGATTAGTTTTCATATCTACTTCGATATGGAACACATACCCACTGAGATTCCCAAGGAGCACATGTTACACAAATGGAAAGTCGATTGTGAACATCCAGCGCCATTTCTAAATGTCCCTAGACTTTATTTATATAAAACTGAAAATAGATTGGAATACCCTGTGAATGTTGGACGTAATATAGCCAGAAACGCAGCACTTACACATTTCGTGCTCGTTTCAGATATAGAACTATATCCCTCGCCGGGTTTAGCTCGAGGATTTCTGCTTATGTTGAGTCAGAGTCCAAAACTACTCAAGTCCCAGCAGAACATTGTTTATCCTTTGCATATTTTCGAAGTGGAGCAAAATGTTGAGGTGCCAACTACAAAATCAAAATTACAATATCTGCTTGCCAAAGGATATGCCCAATCCTTTCACATGCGCATCTGCCCCGCGTGTCACAATGGACCACATTTGCGTGAGTGGATTAATGCGATGGATACATCGAATTTAATACGAGTTTTCCATGTGAGCAAACGCACAGCGCAATATAATTATTGGGAACCGATTTACATAGGCACTACGAAGGATCCTCGCTATGACGAACGCTTCACTTGGGAAGGCATGTGGGATAAGCTCACTCAGGCCTATGAATTGTGTGTTTTGGACTATGAGTTTCATACGCTGGATAATGCATTCTTGGTGCACAAACCAGGCATTAAGAAAAATACTAAAAGCAATGCACGTTTGGCAAAAGGTTTGCGTTCCTATCAGTTCATACAACGAGAGGTGCTGCTAGAGTATGCCGAGAAGTACGGATTGCACCTGAACTGCACTATATAGAAGAAAAATGTAATTCATTAGTATTAAAAACTAAGCTATTAAAGCTTTAAAGTGTTTCGACAAGTTTTTTGTATAAAAAACATAAAAATTTTAGTAATCAAAATTTGGTTCCTATCACCAGCGTTTTATTTTAGACGACTTCAATTTTTTTTATGAAATTTTTACTGAATTCCACTTAATAAAAACATATAAATATTATACCCTCTACCATTTTTTTGAACAAATTTTTAAAGAGAACACAGAAACTTTAGTGGCATTGAAATCAAACACAATTCGGAAGCATCACGTTATCTTATTTATGTGCATTTTTAACAACAATTTCAACCACATAAAATATTGTAAAATACTATATGAACTGCAAACCTAAATAAATATTTATTATTTGCACTGCTGTGTTTAATAGTCTGCTGTGGTGAAAGGAGATTGCAAGTGGAACTGGGGAGTTAGGAAATGGGTTGATTGCCACGCCCAATTCAAACAATTTGTTTGATTTTGGTGTAGAGTCATTGGCATAATTGAATATCAATTCATTTTGAATGCGTGCCATGGGCACAAAGTGGGTTGAAATTTTTGGGAAAGGGCGCTACGAAGTGCACTCCTACTTAGCCCTACTACAGCCATTGTCACTGCAGGCTAAAACCTCAAATTATGGATATAATTGTGGTAGACAGGGAAATAAGTGGAATGAAGGGAATGGGGGGGAAACTGCAACAGGAGATTTTGCAATATTTATAACATAAATTATTAGCATACAAAATGCAATTGATGCCCTCTAGTGATTAATTAAAATGTTTCACAGCACATATAAATTCATATTGTTTATTGCAATAAATATACACAGAGAGAAAAACGACGTTCTAAAATTAAGTTTGAATGACCTTGATTTCAGAATTTCGAATTCTTAAAAAACATTCTCAGTTTAAGTACGAATTACTTAAAATGAGCATTAAACAAGCGAAATGTAAGAGAAAATGATCTTGAATCAAGTGTTAATATGAAATTACTTAATATGAGCACGAATGTTCTCAATTCAAGTTCGGAGCACCGGTTCAAATCCCGTGACGGACAAGTAAAAAATTTTTTTTTTACTTTTTTTTTCTATTTTTGCATTTTTTAATTTTTTTAAGATACTTAATATAATTAACTTCATGTTACAGGCTGTATAAACATATTTAAACAGCATTTATCAGAAGACTTAGAAATTATAATTATAATAATTATTTTTTTTGTTATTGAAAATTAACATTAGCAGTTTAAGTTTTAATTAAACAGATAATGTTTATTTTCAATAACAACAAAAAAACACAAATAAATACATACAAATTATAGCAAAAAAATTATTTGTATGTAAATCAGTGGTCGGTACGCATACAATTGCAGGTAGCACTTGTGTGTATTAATACACACGCAAAAGTGCGTTATGTATATGTATTTCTTTGCTTTACTCTGCTTCGCACTCTACATGTGAAGGCAGCGCTGCGGCAGAGCTAAAGCCTACAAGCATAAACTGTACCGACCACTACATGCATACCTATACACACATACATATTTTTGTTCGTTTTCGGCGCGCCGATTGTCGCGACAAAAATTGTACATGTTGTTGGTGGGCACAAAAATTGAAGAACTAAAGTAACGGTAAATATCGGCCGCTGTTCTTTAGCATGCATAAGAAACTATGAAGTGGGAAAGAGAAAGAATTTTTTTTTTGCCTCTTCTGGTTAATTTCGTAATTCGCTCGATCACATCGGTGTGTATGAATTTGGTTTGCTTGCATTATTAAGTTAGAGTTGTAGCAAGTAGCACGTCGGAGTGCGAAGAAAATAATAATTTCGTGAGTGAAAAAAATGGGAACAATTATTAAAAGATTTAAATATATTAGGAGTGCTGCCTTATTTGCAAGGTAAGTGAACTGTGTAAAAATTTAATAAATGTATGTACGCGTTTAATTTTGTGTGTTCAAATATATATATGTATATTATATATATATAATCAATTAAGTGAAGTGAATTAGCAGTGAAGAAGTGAAGTGAAGAAGAAAAAACACATATGTACATATATAAACATTAAAATATTAATTTATGTAGTTATACATACATATGTACTTCTACATGTACTTATGTATGTACATGTATTATGGCATTCAAGGGCAAACATAGACGCGTGCCTTTATATATTCGGCGCATATATAATACGCTCAAATTAAATTTATTATAAAATTTATATAGATATACATATATTATTTGAAAAGTGAACAATTGCAATTGCTGTTTCTTTTGAAACATACAGTCGTGTCTGGACAAATTTTTTACCAGCATTAAGTTTTAATTACTCTTAAGAAACAGCAAATGCAATTGTTCACTTTTTTGTGTTCGAGTAATATATGTATATCTATATAAATATTATAATAAATTGAATTTGAGCGTATTACATATGTGCCGAATATTTAAAGGCACGCGTCAATATTTGCCGTTGAATGCTACAATACATGTACATACATATGTACATATGTATGTATACACATATAAATTAATATTTCAATGTTTACATACATATGTATTTTCTTCACTTTAATACACTTTACTTCATTTATTTGCTGTTACTTAAAAACTATTAATGTTAAAAGATTATAGTTTTTAAGTTATCATAACTAAAAATGTTAATTGAAAACAAAGAAAAATAGCTGTGAGACACTGTTGAACGCGTACATACATATGTATACACACATATGAACATTTTTTAAAACATACATATGTATACATATATGTATGTATATATAGATTTAAACAATTGTTTATATATTTTTCTCATATTTCAGATTATTGTTTGGTGTATCCATCAAAGGATTTGATGCTTCTTTCAACGTGGGAGAAATTTAAATGAACATTTAACAAAACGATTGCTGGAAACAACTGTACCTAAAAGCAAAGTCAGCAACAAATACAGGTATATATTTCACATTTCATTTGATTAATATATATTAATATTTTTTGCTTTCTTACATAACAGATAAAAGGCTATAATAACGGATTCACGGGAGTGCTAAGTAAAACGCATTATGAGCAGCAATGACTATAGACGAAAATCAACGCAATAGTAGATAAGTTCTACTCAACTGGTATGACCATCCAACAATATTATATTTATATTGATACAAATTTACTAATATTCAGTTCATTAATCAAATGTTTAGATATTTGTTTAAAACAACAAAACATATGTATGAATATAATATATTAAACAAAAAAAAATTGTAATAAAAAAAATGTTGTATTGGAAATATAAAAATGTTTTGTATTCTTATTGGGAGATATTCTTCAAGTATTGGAATACTTGAACCAAGTTTCTACAGTTCTTAAATCAAGATGGGTAACACTTACTTTTCAAGTAAGTGAGATCTTGAATCAAGTTTCAAGTAAACTTAAACCAAGATGGTTATACTTGATTTAAGAATTTTTTGTACTTACTTTTAAGTTCATGCATTCTTGAATTGAGCTCACAAAGTCTTGATTCAAAATCTGGCGTACTTGTTTTAAGAGTGAAATGTTCTTATATTTTAAGTACATATGATCTCAAATCGTGATTTGTGGAACTTGAACCAAGAACTTTATAGAACTTGATTTAAGTATGAAGTGTTCTTAAATTAAGAATTGCGAACTTAAAAACACGAACTTGAATTGAGAATGAAATTCTCTACTTTAGTATTTTCATTCTTGGGCAGATATCAAGTGTGAAATGTGCCGTTTTGAGTACGAAATACTTGATTTTTTTTCTCTGTGTACGCGTGGAGAGCAGAGGTTGAGAGGAACACAGAGCAAAGTGACCAATAATTGGGCGGAGGTCAAGCGCCATTTTTGTGGTCCAGTGCACAGTAAAAATGGAAACTCAAAACCAAAAAATAAAAAAAAATAAAATAAAAAGGAAAGCATATAAAACCGTTTGGAAACTCAACGAGACAAGGCACAATTCGACCCAGTTTGAGAGCCATCAGAGTGACATGGCAACTTGGCGAAACAAAGTGAGACGAAAAGTTTTTAGCAGGAGACAAATGACCCTTAAAGTTAAAACTAACAGTGACTAAATGTAGACAAGAGCACAAAAAACAACACATACATATATATGTATAAATTTCCTCAGGCAATAGATAAAGCAGCAGAAGAATCAGCAGCAGCAAGAAAAGAAGCAACATGAAATCCTTTAATTGCTGGCACCAGTAGCCAAACTGAGCAACTGAAGCTTCCATTTGTCTTTCAGTCAACTGCTGCTGACGTTACTACGACTCGCAATGAACTCTGAATATTGGATTCAAATGAAATAGAGAGAGAGCAAAACGATAACGACAAATGGAGTGTATTCATGGGGACACAGAAAATCCTAAAGGGAATCGAAGGGGAAAGTGTAAAGGAAAAATTCCAGTTTTGAGGTCCAGATGCTGGCCGCGTGAAATTGCAAAAGTGTTTCACCTGAATGCATGCAGGCAATGTAGCCAGTACTTCCAGATGGCACCCACTATACATATAGGGCTTCTAAAACAAGAAACCATAACACTACAATGCCAAAGTCGTACATAAAGCACAAAATTCCAATTGAATTGTAGACGAAGTTCTCATACACAATATGAAAAGCGAATGCACAAAAGTAGAAGCTTTAAGAAGCCATTGTGTGTGAAAAGTTTTATTAAAAATTTATGAGAAAAGTGTTTTAAATAAAGGCAAACAATTAGAGTCGACACTTCTAAGAAATATACTAATTTAAATTAAATATTAAGTTTAACAAAATTAAAGGTGAAATAGAGTTTAGAAAGCTGTCTTAGAATAGCTGTAATAGGGTTTAGAAATCAAGCTTTAATTTTATAAAAATTTCTCATGATTTTTAGAAGAGAATAAAATTAAAAAACACTTAAATTTTAAGTGGGATGCTTTTCTAAACCTCAAACCCATCCAAAGTGCAACTTCAACTACAACAATTTCCAGATGTAACCAAAATCAACTTTAATTTCGTAAAATACCAACGGAAATTGCAGAGTTACAAACTTGATTAGAATAGAAGCAGAGTCAAATAGATTTCAGAGTTACCCCCAATGAAAGGGTGTACAATAACTGCACACAAAAAGCCAAAGAAAGAAAAGAGAATGGTAACAATAGAAACAACAACTTGGAATAGGAAAAAAAAGAAGAGCAATATAAAACAATGGGCTGGGAACAGACGTCAAAGTGAGCGATTGTCGGACCGTGTCATGGTGCATCAATGGTAACGAAGTGGATGCTGGACTTGGGGTAAATTCCCAGCTGCCTTTACACACACACACATAGACACAAAATGAGCAATGCAATACAGAATTGAAGAAAAAACAAGTAAGAAAGGCTACAGTCGATCGAGCCGACTGTAAAAGACCCCGTACTCCCATAGTATTGCATTTTATTTAAATTAAAATTTTCAAATGAAATTTAAAAAATTAAAATTAAATATATTTTGAATTAAAATTAAAAAATAAATAAATTAACAACTGTCATCGTCAGCACTCGAACCCGCGATCCATGCGAAGGTTCCACATTGCGCCGCAACTCTATCAGTTGCACCACACCCCTCTTCTATCATTCTTCCGATTATTTGCATATATGTATGTGCACACATACATATGTGTGTATGTATAGCATTGGTCGGCGCGGCCGGCGGCTCCGGGCAGCGCTGCCGCCAGCAGGTAGAGAAAACGTTCGAACATATGTTTGTATGTTTCTGTGTTTGTTTGTATGTGTTGCGCGCATGCAGTGATTTTGCTTTAAAATAACTTCAACTTTGAACCGTAATTTCTCTGTTGTTTGACATAGGATTTTGATGCCACTTTCAGGAAAGTTAGAAATAGTAATTCTCTAAGCGTATGTTAAATTACAACACTGTACTATTTGATTTAATGCCTGAAACAAGGCATTGAAGCTGGAGAGTCTTTTATTTCTGATGAGCAAAGGGGGCGTGGCAGCTCAAAATTTTGAATGGCGTTATATTAAGGCTGTCTCTAGGAACCTGTATACCAAAATTGGTGCTCCTAAGTGCTACAGTTACTGAGATATTCGCCTAAAACAAAAATTTTCTCGAGGTTTGTCTGGTTTTTTGCTCATTGCGGGGGCGGTAGGGGGCGTGGCAACAATTTGAAATAAACTTGATCTGCTTGACATAATAACGGACTTTCATTGTGAATTTCATGGTTCTAGCTTTTGTAGTTTAAAAGATCCAGGTGTTCATACGGACAGACGGACAGACGGACAGACGGACAGACGGACAGACGGACAGACGGACAGACGGACAGACGGACATGGCTATATCGACTCGGCTGTTGATGCTGATCAAGAATATATATACTTTATGGGGTCGGCCACGCCTCCTTCTGCCTGTTACGCACATCTCGCTTCTGACAAACTTAATAGACCCCCTTTACTCTTTTTTAAAGAGTACGGGGTCTAAAAAACAATAGATGAAACGAGCGAAAAAACACAGAGGAGAAGTTAGGATTGTACTGCAGCAAGGATTATAAAATATGCTTTCAATGAAAATTGCAAATGCATCGAGTAATCCCAAAGCAACAGGAAGCATAATTTTGATTTTATGCCAAACAAAACGGTGTGGTCAGAACAACAACAACAAATGCAAACAGAAGACCAAGTAGACTAAGTAGAAAATACTAAATGGAAAATGGGGTGGGGAAACTTCATCAATTTTCAATTTGCCTATGCAAAGAATGACACTTTTATGTAACGGGAGCGTCAATCAAAATGAAGGCGTCTATTGAAAAAGCGTTAAATGAAAAGGTGTATGCAAACATTGGGCTAAATCAAAAGGAAACTTAAACTCTGTATGGCATCTTTGGAGACGTTTGGCAGCAGCGTCTTAAGAAAAATTCTAATTTTGATGTCAAACAGCGATTAAAAGAAACGAGATTACCTTTTGCATATTGCATGAGATGCATTTTCTAGCTGTTTGCTTAGCTTCTACTTAAACGAGGTGTGTGTGGGTGCGTGTGTGTGGGTGAGTGTGTATTTACCTCATTTGCACTTTAGCTGGGAAAATTGTGCTGTGTCAGGCAGGTGCAACTGATGTCAATGATGACGTTAACAAGTCCAATAACTGCTATGAACCATTTTAGTTTAGTTTTATGATTTTTTACTTTACTTTTTTTTTGTGGATTTGCATTGATGCAAATAAGAAGCGAATGACACAACCAAAAACCGACAAATCTGTTTGACAAACAGAGAATGTCTATCTAACTATTTGACTGACTGAGTGAGTGACATAAGCACTCAACGAACGTATATTTCTCAATATAGATGAATATATATAGATATATGTATATTCAGTTTAGTGGAGCCGCTTTTGGCCAACCGCAATATAGAAAAGCCGCACACGCAAAAATCTGTTAAAATTTCATCATAGAGAGAAGCAGGAAGCGACCACGGCAATAGGCGCTTAAAAAAAGCTAATGGAACGTACTGCAATGACTGTCCAATTGAGCACACACTCACACACACAGACAGGCCAAACACTCATACATAGAGAGAAATAAATGTACGAGTATCAGCCCCAAGCCAAAAAGCCGCCCACTCATGCACTCTCCACGTACAATTTCCGGTTGAACACATTTTGTGGTCGGTCGCAAATGCATTTATATTTGAGCAGCAGCAGCAACAGCAACGGCAGTAAAAACAACAACAACAAGGAAACAAAAACAGACGCTTTGCACAAAGCTTAAGCCATTTCATTTTTGGTTCGTTGCCGCTTGTAGCATTTGCTATTTTGCACTGTTCCACAAAACAGTTTTTATTACCACAACGCTAGAGTGGTAAGCTCTGCAGGTTCGACGGGGTGCCTCCTCCCATACGCACTGCTCAGGAGGTCAACCACAGTGCGCTCATATTTCTTAGACCTCATATAAACACTCACCGAAACAGCAAAACACAAACAGAGCAAATAAATAAAACAAAACTAAAGTTATCATGGCATAGAATGTCGAAACTTTTCGCTCACAGCAACTTAGTATTTGCTTTAAATAACAACAAATAATTGAAAATAAGCAAAACATACTTGCATTTATGTATATAAATATTAAATAATAAACTCAATAAATGTTTTACATTTTATGGCTAAGCGCTGCATTCAATGTTAATTGCACTCATTGAACTAATTGCTAAAATTTTGTTTTAAGCATTTCAACAACTGATTTGTCGACTTTCTACTCCAACAAGGTTTATGCTAAGGATACTACCATTTATCCCTGCCCTGTCTACGTTATTGCATTGCAGTTAAAGGAGATATACTTTATGTGCTTCTGACGCGACGCTCTTAGCGTGTTTTCGAGTTGGAAGTTGGAAGTTCATTTGTAATTTATTAAACGCAAGCTATAAACAAATCGAAAGCGAATGGCCGCAATGGCCGCATGAATTTCGATTTAAGCCTCCGAACCGAACCGAAGAGACGGATGCGGCACTCGCACCACACAGAATTGGCAACAACAAATGGCAATGGCAATGGAAATGGCAAAAGCAAATGGCAAATGGCTTGCTTGGCCATGGCAGTGTTGGAGTATCGGAGAGTCACTAAGTCAGTTTGGTTCTGGAGACTTGGGACAGCTTTTTGGAATTGTGGCGCGTATTTGTGGGTTGCAGGCACGCACTGCCACTCCCCTGCCCTGCCATACCGCCCACCTTATCCAGTTGTAGATGGCTTTGGATTAGAGCTCGCAAAAACAGCGATATTTATAGCGATGTATCGTTTAAAGTTACTTCACCGCTCATCTCCGTAAACAGCTAGAATTTAAATGTAATAGGCTCTAAAGTTACTACAGTTGGCCTGTAATTGGTAACTGCGTAGGATATATAATACTTGTTGTATTCGAAATATCTTAAAATGCTTCGTTAAGCTCTAAGCGACGCGGCTTTGTTTTTATTTCATATATCGGAAACATCGGACACATTAATGTTTGTTTAGACCAACTCCACAACACCCACACACACATAAATAGCAAGTGGCAGCAGGGTGTGCTGCCAATGGACACTAGGCTAATTTACTTCCCATATGAACCAAACGAAACCGAACATCTATGCACACATAAGTACAGAGAGCACATATGCACACACGCACACACACTCATATACATGCATAATGGGCGGGAGTGATTTTCTGTGTCATTTGGTTGTAATCGTGTCTGTAGTTTGTTACTTATTACTATGTGAGTGTGCCAAATGGCCAAATACAAGAATGTGTGTGCGTGTGTGTTTGTGTGTGTTGGGTTGTGCCAGCGTATGCAGTTTGACTTGTCTTAATGGTCATGTTAAACAAATGTTTATCAAGCCATGCAGCTGCTGCAACTGCATTGAGTACGCCCAAAGTTTCCACCGTTCTGGCCAGGCCCATTAGTCATTTTGGTTCAGTTGTTGATATTGTTGTTGTAATATGGTATTATCCACTCCACTGGCATGCAAACGACTACTATAAAATGAGTAATGCTAAATGAAATATGCATAAGCTGCATACAAACTGCTAAGGTTAAGGTTAAGCGGTTTGTCAAATGTGAAATTTGAAAGGGCAGCCAGCAGAAAACATAAAGACCTCAAAACCACAGATACACAAACACACACACACACACATAACAAACTACCGACTTGAGCATAACAGCTTCATAACATATGCTCCAACTCGAATATTAGACAAATTTCTTACACACAAAGATAACAGCAAGCAGCATACACATTTTACACACACGCACACTTAAGCCCAGAAATATTAGCTGAATGTGATGCAACCAGGTCAGCACCTTTAATTAGCACAACGTACAAAGCTCGCTACATATTTAATTACTTATACATGTCCGGCAATTACATAATTTAGCATTTATTTTGTATATTTATAAAATTTTTAGATATTTAAATAACTGATAACTGCTTGCAATCCAGTTACAAAAATAAGCGATAATTGGCTAATGTCGCATAAACTAATTAACAAAAATTTGATCACAAAAACTGGCTATTTAACGCCGTTTTAATTTAAAAATAATTACGATATTATAATAGGAGTTGAGTTATGAGAGTTTTACATATTTGAAAGAAGCACAAATATTTCAGTGTAAAAGAAAATAGACTCAATAAGAAACATTTGCATTGATAGTTTAAAGTTTAATTGTTTACCATTTTTTTATGATTAAGAAAGGTGATGAATTTATTGTCTCAAGTATGTAGTATGTTATCTTTTAAATCGGATTTAAGTTGTATACAATTTTTATAGGCAATCATGTTGGAATCATGTTAGTTTAGCTTATCTAATCCATTAATTCACAAAACAAAAACGCAAATAAATGTATAGTCGTGTTAACTGTACCTTAATATACCCGCTGCAATTACTTATATTACACGATATTAAAAATGAAAATTTTAAAAAGAAAAAAAAATATCTTAGCGACTGGGCATTGATGGTTTTACTGAGGTTCGAACCCGCGATCCCACGTGTGCAAGACCGTATGCTTATACACATGCACATGCAGTTGTTTCTATGTATTAGTGGTAAACAGCTGTTTATGCAGAAGTCTGCACCTGCTGCTCTGCTCTCGGCGGCGGCCGTGAACTTCTTTTATTTTCTAATTAAGTAAATGTAAACTAAATGAAATTGGCGATGATTTTGTCTGCCACTACAACAAACTCAGAATAACCGAAATACAGGGTATAAAATAAACCTTAACAAAAATTTGCATTTCTCCATCACATGCAAATGTGTGTTTAGTTTGTATAAACTAGAATGCAATTGCAATAATTTAATATAATTGTCCACACACACAAATACACACAGACTAATAACATATTCAAATGCATTGGTCTGCTTTTAATTTAAACAGTTTGTATTCCTATTGCCACAACTGAAGCACAAGCAAGAAACTTACATGCATAAATGGTTAGTTGCACCTGACAGCACGCACTTGCAGCAATTTTACCCATTTGCATTTTAAAACACAAACACTTGCACTTAACTGATAGCAGAAACCAAAACAAATAATATTAATAACACTCGCAACATATAAACGCACAATTAAATAGAAATGTTACCGACCGACTGAAAAGAAAGACTCAATTAGGGATGGCAAAACATGATCATCAAACATATCGTTGGTTTATCACTTTTAATAGCTGGCTGGCATGCTGTTCAATTGGCATTGGTAAAGCTTAGTAATTGAAATCGTACTTGCTTGCGTCCCATGCGATTTAGCTTGTGTTAGTGCACATGGACATAAATATTGCACACCCACGAAAGCTAAATGCTATAAAAGTGAGCCACCCGTCGCGACAGCGCTGCGATTGACGCTGTCTTACGTTGCGCTAACTGCGCTGCCGTTTTCAGTTGAAAGGCAAAATTAACAATATGCAAAATTCATGTTAAAATATCGGAAAAATATATTTCTTTTTTGCACAAGCAATCCTTTCCCATCCAATCGCTTTTACAGACCTTTTATTTGGCTGCCTGCGCGCATTCTTTTCGATTCGGTTGGCAACAAAAAAGCAAAGAGAAAATAAGAAGCAAAGTTTCACATGCGGAAGGATTGGGCTGAGGAGGCGGGGGAGCCGAGTGAGCGAAAGAGTGGGAGAGGGAAAGAGTAAGGGTGTGTGTGTATTGGCGGCGCTTTCATATGCTCCATGCCAAGCAATAAAAATGTAACTTCTTGTTGTTGTTGCTGCTGCTGTAGCTCTGCCGCTGCCGCTGATTCTTCTGCTTCTGCTGCTGAATGAATGAATGAATGAAAGCGTCGACCCGTCGACGACTCCACGATGATGCGAAATCGAATCTGGAATGCTTTTGCCCGGCAAAGTGAGCGGCTCTCTGTATTAGTGTATGCCAGCATGTGTGTGTATGTTTGTGTTTTTGTCGGTGTGCATATAAAAATACAGTTATCTGTTCTATTTGCGCATTTATAAATATTTGTTTGCTTCAGTTCTGCCCATGCACATTACACAGTCCCCCGACAACTTTCCATGTGTGTGTGTGTGTGTGTACCTTCGTTTTGATTGTGAGTGTAAGTTATTGAATGGAGCCTTTTGCTGAGCCGGTTGCCGACCTTTGCCTGCCCTAGAGAATGGATACTGACACCCAAGCCAAAAAAAAAACTCTTTCTGTGTTGCTTTTTATTTTGGGACTGCTCTTTTGTTTAGTTTTCGGTTGAACTCAGTGTGTCAGTCAGTCAGCCGTTGGGTCGATCGGTCCGTCGGTCTGTTGCCTAAAAAAAATGCCATTTTATTTGAGTTGTTAAGCATAAGTATGTAGATATCTGTCAAAATTTCAAGCAATCGTGTTGCGGAAGTGCATAAAATGAAAAGTATCTTATAGATACAGTTAAAGTCATGTGTTTGAGGTAAAAGAAGTGAACAAAATCAATAGCTCCAAGGGCTCACTCCAGGCAAGAAGGGTCAAAAGTTAATGTAGATAATGTTTACTGAATGTAGCTGAATATTTAATATGAAAACTTAAGAAATTAGTACAAACGTTTAAGTGAAAGGATTAAATTTTGGCTTCAATTTGAATTGAAAGGGACATGGTAATCTGAATCTACCAATAATCTAAATAGAAGTGAAGGTTTTAAAGGATGTACATACGTTCTTTTATGCAGTAACAGGAAGGGAATTGTAAAAACTTCCCTATTAATTTTGCATTTTATTATTATATTGATTTAAAAATAATATAGACATGTAAAAATTTCCAAACCGCTTCGGAAAGACGCATCAGTTAATGAGGAATTACCAAATATTATCAGCTTTATTATTTAAATTAAATTTATAATAAATTTGATAGCCTTTTCCACTGATAAGCATATCAAAAGTAGCGTCTACTTGTCTTGAATACTTTTTAGCCCATAAACTACAAAAATTAGCATGGCCAACCCTCCATGAATTTATTCTGTAGCACACCAACTCTAAGGGCTAAGCAAACGGTATCCTGGGATTATGCCATTCATTGTAACTATGTCAGCATTAGCTAATTCTATCAAAGAAACCGAGGGACACTGAGAAAAAAAGACGGAGAAAGAGTGAGAGTGAGAGAGAGTGGGAATAGAAAGAAAAGAGGGCTGACAGAGAAACGCCCACAACGAGTGCTCTCAAGTTTATGAAATATGGCGAATGTTGAGGGATGATGCTACGAATATAACCGGGATGCTGGATGCGAATGGGGATTCGTTTGTCAGCTAGAAGGGCACGTATTTTTTTTGGTTAGCATTTCAGCTCAGCTGTGAAACGCGACAATTTAATTTATTTGGCGCTTTACTGGCGGTCCAAAGTCAGCGAATTTACGATTGACATTTGCGTTTAACCTACTTATGCTGATTTGATGGCAGCTCATAAATAAAATTTAAACCAATTGCCGGACACACCAAAGAGATTGGGTAGGGGGAGTGACGGAATGGGTGACTGAGAGAGTAGCAGCCATCAATCGCAGCTGCTATCAATGTGGGCCATCAGCGATGCCAATGGTGCCTATGATCCTATGCCGCCACTGCCACACCCTAGCCACTCTATCATTATCTTTATCAAAGGAGCAGCAGGAAGCGGGAGAGCGAGCAGGCAGCGGTAGCAGGTCTTGACGTAGTTCTCGGTAATTGAACACTTAGTGGGCCAAGCAATTTGGTTTTAGTATGCCAAGACAAATATTTAAAATCCGGCTGATGCACCACACGCAACTCCTTCCCAACCAACCAAGGCCTCTGCCATCCCCCACTCCCACCACTCTGCTACTATCAATTCGATGACACGCCCTAAAAGTTGATTCAACCCAGCTGGTTTGGCAGCAGCAAATTTGTCGTGTCAAATGATGCAGAAAGTCGCCGGAGAAGCTAGGAATTAAAACGTGAAATGAGTCGTAAGAAAAACAATGAAAAACTCCGTTGACTCGCAATGGAAATGCGGAAAAGTCGCTTCAAAGTTTTTCCAATTGTCCTGGGAGCCTAGGTAAGAGTGGGTTGAGCGAAAGAAAGAGACAGCAAGACAGTGAAATAGAGAGAGGACATGGGGTATTTGTCCTGGATTGGTTTCCAAATGTGTCACTAGGGTGCAATTTGAAAATGAAATTTTCTTAGCACTTTTTCTTAGCTATAATTTTTTTTTTTGTGTATATTTTGGCATTTGGCATGTGACGCTTCACTGCCTGACCTTGGCAAGTTTATGGAACTTTTCCAACACTAAATAGATCGAGCTGTATGAAATTCACTTTATTATCTGGTAAATTCGTTAAGTAAATATTCCGAGTATTTGAAAAAATTTTATTCGAACTACATAAGGGAACAGAATGCCCTAAAACTTTAACATATTCAAGTTGAACTTAAGCCTAGTACAAGTTAATTTTTAGACAAGTTTATTCACAAATTATATTAAATTTGTTACTGAATACTGAGCTATGAAATCTAAATGCTGCGAAGTTTATCGAAAGTTTCATGGAATCAGCTGCTTCTTAAGACAATTTCTACAGTAAAATGTCCATGTAAGGTTTCCGCATAATAAGCTGAGCTTAGAACCGACTAAAGCCAAATTCTAGTTAAGTTTAAAGCACAGACTTAACGGGAGTTTAAAGAAAAATGGGTGAAGAGGTAATCAAACAACAAAAAAGGAGTATAGGTATGATCATTTCTGAAGCGCATTAATTCGCAAAAAATGTTTACCGCAGAAAACTGAGTATAAAATGCTGAAAAGTCAGTATTGCATTCTAAGAACTCAGCAATTTCTTAAGAAAATCTCTTTAGCAGTTACATAATAAAATGTTTGACAAATGATTTCCGTATAAAAAGCAGCTTGAAGAACTGGCAGCCGTCAATTTTTTGTTAAATGAAAAACGCAGTCAGCAACTCACTTTAAAGGAAAGGAAAATAAATTTAAATTCATTAGCATAATTGCTTAAAGTCATATCGATTTTTAAAATAAATAAAAATTAGTTTAAGAGTAGAAAACTGAGCTTAATCAATGAGTTCCAAGAAAACAGCAGTTTCTGCAGAAAAGCAGCGTTTAGAATTAACTGACTGTGTTTAGTTTAGGATTTCAAACAAATGAAAGTATCTGAAATGAAATGAAATCTGTTGGTTAAAGCAACTGTAGAGAAGTGTCTGATATTTTAGAATTTAATGGCAAGCCATGTAATTAAAAGTTAAGCCACTGCTTTAGTTTGGAGCAGACGGTTAACGAGTTACAGCCAGGTTGAAACACACACTAGCGCAGAAGGCAGACAATTGCTGCCTGGCAACCAGATGGAAGCCATCGATAGTAACCAGAATCTATCAGCCAAATCAATCGTCTGCTAAAGACTCAAGTATGCCACACTAATGATGGGGGTGGGGTGGCATAGCAGAGGAGCAAGAGAAAGGGGACAGACGCAGCTAAAGAGAACTAAGCTTAACACTCGTGTACGACTTGTCCTTAGCCTGGTTAAACCTGTTAACGTTAAGTTTTCCCTCATTGTGGTGCTTGTTGGTCCATAAATTGACTGCGTCCCGAGAGCAGCTCAGCCGTGCGCACTACTTGACCACACATTGGCGCATTGTCACGCGCGCAGTCAGCCCCAGTCCCAAGTCCCTTCAATCCCTATAACAGCTCCCCTCCGTATAAAGGACATGCCCAACCAGCATATTCATCAATAGAGCAAATGCCACAGCACAGTCTGGGTGTGCGTGTGTATGTGTGTGTGTTGGAGTTGGGTTAACAAAAAATCTGTTAAAATAAATCACAACAATTTGTACATTTTCGCCTCGTTGGTCAGCGTGAACGAAGTCGGTTGAAAGACGGTGACAATGATGGCAATGGTGACACATATGCCACATGCTATCCTTAAACCTTATAAGGATATCCCAACCAGCACTAGGAGCAGCAAAGAAAAAGGACAATGTCTTGTATTTTTTTTTTATTATTTTGCTTTTCGTTTTTTGGGCTATTAAGTTGTCATTTGGCTGCGGGTTTGTCACCCCAACGATTTCGCTCTCTTTCCGACTCCCTACGTGACCTCAGTTCACAGTGTCTCACAGCATGCGTGGGCTGAACTTATGACAACTTTGATTGCAGTCAATTTATTAGCCAAGCTCTGGCCAGCCAGGTGCCATGTGGCATGTGGCAGCTGGCACGTCGCACGTGGCAGCAGCAGTGACGGAAGCGGAGACGGCAGCCACAGCTTGCTGAGCCATTACAAATGCCTGACATAATTGTTTAACGCCATGCTTTTAATTAGCCACGACATATGGACGCGTAAAATACATTTCTGCACAAAGTGAAAAATCCGAGGAAAAAAACAGCCAGCAAAAGGACACGACAAACGGCGGGCAATAGCAAAAGCAGAGCAAAAAAAAAACAGGAGCAAAAAAAAAACAGGAGCAAAAAAAAAGAAATAGAAGCGTTTCCTGGATATATGTATGCTTAAAACCCTATTACCGTGGTAATCCTTTTGACAAATGAATTTTAACATGCCCTCAAACACACACAGAGCTCACCTTCCCACACACACACGCACATAGCCAGCGACAACGACAGCGACAGCTCAATGTCACTTCTGCGAGAGTCATAGACGTTAGCGCTAAAAAGTATGCTATAAAATCTGCGTATGCCCGCTGTGTGTGTGTTGGTGTGCGTTTATCTGTGTGTGCATTTGTAACTTTAAGTGTTCGCTCGTGCGCATATGTCTTACTTCACTGTAAGCATAAACAGCGCATATGTTTATTGCCACACACAAGTGGAATTCATATTTTAAGTTTAACTCTGATTCGATGGCATAAAAATGATTATTAAAATTGAAGTGATCACTAATTGTTTGAGGGATTGTAAAAGTGTAACAAATGTTTATATTTAGTTTTAAGGAAAGTCGCAGCATCGCATAGTAGCTTTATAAGAAAGCCAATCAGCTTTTGCCAGTTGATTTGAACCACTCGAATGAGCTGCGCTTTGAAATCATCAGCACAACTACTTGTGTTAAACCATCTACTTGAATATGAGCATATTTATATATATGTATATGTGTGTATGTGTTTGTTAAGTATAGAATTTTCTTTTCGATGGCTTGCAGGCGAATTTTGGCACGCAGTTTCGTTGCTCTCCCAGAGCGACTATTGGGGAGTGAAAACCCAAATGCACACAGCGGGAAGCCAATTTCGGTAGCGTTTGACGCTACTTTACCCCTCAATAGAGAAGAGTTTCTCTGCCCCCCTCTCACCCCAGCTCACCCTCTGTCACTTAGTTCTTTTGCCTGATGCCAGGTAATAAAATATTCATTTACTTGACATTTGTTGTTTCGCTTTTCTTACCCAAGATGCATCATTCAGTGGCTGAAAGAAAGGAAAACAGTAAAGAAACGATAGCTTCTGCTTGGCGCTCCATTCATCGGTTGACACGCACCGTGAACTCTGGCACCCTTCATAAAAAATGTAATTTTCAAAAACATTTGGAAATTTCAAATTGAATTTGCCGCACGCTTGAAGTAAGCGAAACGCCGCCTATCAACCCAAAAAAAAACAAAAAGTAAAAAAAATATAACCGAACTGTATGCAAAGCGCTTTCAAGGCGGCAGCAGCAGCAGCCCTGGCACCCTGACATCCTGGCACCCTGGCTAGTACATAAAAGCTTCAGCACAAAGCTGGTAGGGATTGGAAACAAGCAGAGGCTCGACTGGGACATATGTGTGTGTATGCTAGTGCAGCCAATTTATCTTGTTTATAGCTAACATATAACACCAATGCCCAACTTTAAGCCAGGCTTTCAATTACTGTACAGAAATGTCTAAAAATTTGGCAGAATTTCCAGCTAGGCCTGTGTACTGTTAGCTCGAAATCTAGCTACAACTCGACAAGAACTTGTTCCAACAAGCTTAGCTGTTTTAAAATGCAGACTAGCTATAAAATTCAGCCAACACTTATGTGTGTGCGTGTGTGTTCGCATGTGTGTGTGTGGAGGAAAAAGTGTAAGTGACATGAAAGGCACACAAAGCGCAAAAACCTTTAATAACTTTACGCTTTTTGTTTTCCAAGTGCACTTGCCAACTGTGTGTGTGAGCGAGTGTATGGTTGTGCCACGCCCATTCATCAAAGAACCGCCCAGTCCCCAAGCAAACGACAAAAATAAAGGCAAAGGCTGCGCAACTTCCGCTTTGAAGTTGTTTCCTCCCACAGCTTCTTAAAACTTCTCTGCCTGCCCTGGCCTCCCCCCCGAGCACACTACTCACCTCATGTATGTTGTACCTCTGGTAGAGTCCTTTAAAATGCTGTCCAACAAAGTAAAAAAAGTAAACAAGCCAACATAACCATTTGGCCAACACTCGATGTGTCTTATTTATGACCTATTTATTGTCAATAAATGCAGCCTCCAAGCGACCATTTTGTGCCCCGCGACTAAATAAAGACAAATGAACCATCACTTTAGTGGGTAGATCGACACAAACACACACAAACTAACACATACATGCACACTGCTTTACGTATGTATGCACATACGTGTACACACTCTGCTGAGGTACTCATTAAATCGTCCACAAGCCAAATGGCCTGTCTTTTGTGCTTATAAACCAAATTTATGACCCAATTTATTTACACACACAGTTTTCTCTTTTTTTATATTTTTATTTTGCTTATTTCTTATTGCACTTTACAACAACAAGAAATTTTAGTTTAAGCCGGTTTATTTTCAATTTATTAACGGGTTCCTGTTGTTTGGGGGCCAGTAAGTGACAGAGGAAGAGATAGAGATATCAAATTTTATATATAACCAAATCAAGAACGTTTTGCATATTTTATGCTTTGTCAAATCGAAAAATGTTTAATTTTGTTAAAGAAGTAATCGATGCTATATTCTGTAAATTTTGATAAAGGGTAGTTCGATTTATATTAAATTCTGGTATCTTAACTACACCTAATTTTAATTTATTTTTAAAAACTACTTATCATTTTTTCATTTTAAAGTCGTAAGGAAGGACCACAAAAGTATAAAAGTGGCCTTCCCCTCCTGGGTTGTGTAAGAGCGCGAGTGAGAGAAAAGCAGCATGAAGTTGGCTGCGGTTTAAAAGTATGGCATACTTAATTGGGCTCTAAGTTCAGCTCACTTCAAACTAAAATTCGGTAACAACGCTTGTGTAAAATATATTTGGTAAAAATTTAAATTTTTAAAGCGATTTTAGCGCGTTTCTCTTCCTTTATTTTTTTGAAATCCCCATAGAGCTTACGTGATCTACGTCATCTCCTATTGTGCCCTGTCCGCCGCCGCCCGCGTTTATACAAAGTTTAAATATCCCTTTAAACGTTTCGAGCAGCTCAATGTATGTAAGTAGAAGGGCATCAAATATAATAACGACCACAACAATGCGTGACGTGAATGCAAAAAAAATACCCGTTAGGCAAAGGACCTCACCGTGTGTGTGCATTAGCCGACTGTGCGTTTGAGTGGGTGTGTGTGTGTGTGTGAAATACTTTACATATGTATCTGTATATGTATATACATATGTGCCAAATCACTTTCTAAATGCAATGCCAATAAAAAAGCATAGCAAAAGTGTTGAAATATATAAATAGATATTACAAGAGTTGGAGGAAGTTTGTGGAATGGTATAAACGGCAGGCTCAACACAGATATTATTTGTTGGCGCTGACAGAAGGTTCTCAGCTCTGCCCCGGAGGCTGATAGAGAGAAATGGACGCACTACGTGACAATAACAGAGCGTCGATTAAAAAGCAACTGAAAAAGTTTTCCAAAGCGTTTCAATTGTTATTAAGAATTTTCCAAGTTTAATGCGGTAAACAAATCTTTTTGTTAATTAAAAAAGTTTTGCTAAAGATAACTGTAACTATAGCTATATATAAAACTGTTAAAATTTAAACAGAAATATAATCCCTTTAGCAAAAAGATAGCACTTAATAGTTAGAAATTAAGTAAAGGGTATTAGTCTCACAAAATCAATAAAAATTTATAAGACCTTGCTCTATTTAAATTTATTATTGAAAATTCAAAAATTCGTTGTGAAATTTCATGAAATTTATTTAGCACAAACAGTTTAACACACGCCCTCTGGCGTTTAGATGTCGCAACTGCATAAAGCTTTCGTTTTGGTCGAAAGCTTTCGTTGCCTACATACATGAGTCTGGAATAAGGCACATGAAAGCTTTTTCTTTTGTACTTAACAGTTACATATTTTTGGTTCGAGTTCAACTTAAACTAATAACAGTTCACAACTGTACTTAAGCCCAGCAATAACGGTAACGATAACGATAACGATAACGGTAACGGTAAGCGGTACTTGATTTATACTTCTTCAACGGCCTCCGTGGGTTGCGTCGGTGCAGTCTCCGCTAGATTCTGCTCTACATTGACGGTTTGTTTTTTAATCTATAGGAAATTATAATGCGTACTTTTATTACAAAATGTATCTTAACAGTGTTGTAAACTTCAGATCATGACAAATAATACTTAACGGAACATGCAGTTAGGAGCCACATCGCATGCACTTCGGATGCACTTAGTACTACTCACATAGAGACATGCCTTTAGCTGTTATAAGTATCTTAAAGTAAGTTAGTATTTATTTACTTAAACTAAGGTTAGGTTTGTTTTATTTTAAATATATGTAGTTTTGGATGAACTTTACCATAACGCTATGCACGGCGCATGAGTACTTATGGATCACTTAAATATGTATAGACCAGAGGCGAGGCGAATTAGAATTTTGTAACACCCACAAATTATGATTATATCACATACAAAATGGTCACCCCTTTTTTTCTATTTGTCGTGGGTTGGTTTTTTCAAGTTAGTATGTAATTAGTTTCAATGGCTTTTCAACAATTTGTTATTGTTCTGCAATGGATGTAGTAATTTCTCAACGGAATCTCTGCGAGATTTTCTTACTTTAAAGCAATTGATATTGAAATGATTGCACATTTCCGTCACCTAAAGGAGAGGGAAAAGAAAGTTTGATTATTAAAAGAATTCCACTGTATAGTTGGTTAATCTCTAATGCTTACCACTCCATAGCCGTAGTGCCAGTGGGCGAGTGTGGCAAAAATGGTCAGGCCATGCACAAGCCAACGCTCTCCCTGCAGTGTCAGATCCATGCCGAAAACTTGCTTGTACCAGGGAAAGCAACAGACACCCACAGTGGCAGCCAGGGGCCACATCAGTATATTAAAGCCATCACAACGTGTATCCGACATTTGGGCCACTATCAACCGGCACTATCAACAAAATTTATAAAAATTTATTCACTGTTTAAGCTTTGAAAATTGTTTTAGAAATGTCCTACAGCAATATTGGAAAAGATTGTGCCGTAGAGCATCCAGAGCACACGTGGTTCCTTATTGATCACATCATTGCGGGAGTAGAACGACCAAATCGTGGTGATCACAAAGAGCCACAGGAAGGCAAAGAAAGGACGCAGCATCTCCATGGGAGGACGCATTTTACCCGTCTTGTTCTTGTAAGATCTAAGGAAAAGAGTACTTAGTTAACAAACTAATTACTTAAACCAGTAGTACTCACAAGTAAATGTTTCTGATAATGATGGGATGACTGGAGAGTATACCAGAACCAATTAGTCCCACTTCGAAGACATTGGCTACAGTAATGCCATAAAAGCTGGCGCGATAAATTTCTGGACCCACTAAAGTGGCCACAAACATCATAATGCTCACACCCTAGAAAAAGAGAAATATATTTTATGGAAGATTCCCTTTATAAAGCCTTGAGTGTGACACCTACCCACATGGTAAAATCATAGCCCCAGGGCAGGAACATAACGCCCGTATTGTACTTCTCCACATGTGTAAAGTAAAAGTTGAGAAACACGTTCCAAATAACAAAGAACATGCGTATAGGTGGTAGATCAACAGTGCCAAACAATGAGAATATATAGATGGGAATTAGAGCCGCCGAATAGGAGTCCAGTCCATGATCGAAAAGTTCGCCCAATGGGCCGCTTGTACCCGTTCTACGCGCCTGTTTGCCATCCATGCCATCTAAATATAGTAAACGATTAGAATCAAAACAATACTATAAAGTTTACCGATCAAACTGCTTACCCAAATTATAATAGATTAGTATGTTTATCGCTGCAACCGTCCATACCCAACCGGGTACTGTGTTGCCCACAGTCTTATCGTTGGCTGCATCAAAGTTCCAATCATAATACGCTATCAAAATGAAGTTCACAACAGTCATGAGAAAGCCTACAAATGTGAGTATATTGGGCGCCATCCACATGGGTACATACTGAGTAGAAGAAGAAGAGTTGATCAAAGGGTTGTAGGTGGCAGAACAGGCTAAACGCACTCACCTTCACACAGACATTCCAGAAGGGATGCATGATATAGACACTTAGGAAACTGGTATCGATGCTGCTATACTGTTTGGGAAAGGCAAAGACGGTATAGAAGAATTTAGATCAATTAAATTATTCGTTCTTTTAAGAACAAGTTCTATAATTAATATTATCATGGAAATAAATCAAGTATTTCCAAATTTTGAACCCAATTTTATTAAGATTTCTAGAGAATTTGATAACTTGATTTCTTTCTCAGCATGTTTTCTATCGTTGCAACGATATATTAAAAATTTGCGATAAAAAAAAAAGGTTATAATTCATTAAAATAATAGAAAAAAAAATTGTATATAAATGAATATGACTAAGTGGAACCCATGACTCTTTCTAAAATATAACTACCCTGACTAATAAAACCCGAACATTCGATACTTTAACACTCCTTTACAAGCATTATTTATTTTTCAGTAATAATACTAACTTGTAACTTTATATAAGCGCCGCTTGTAATATGAATCCAAGTTTATATATAGAACATATATATTTCAGCTCATTTAATGTCATTATTTATTTAAATCTCTCTTTCTTATACATTAATTAATCAGCTGAGTACAAATTCCAGTCGGTGTGGGATTACTAACTATCTCTCAGACAGCACATGTTTCAAAAGTATATATTTATTATATATTTATACACTACTACAGTTCAATGCCTTCTATAGGATTTTACGAAACAGATTTGTTTGATCAACATCCGGTTTAATGAATGTGATGACCCAGGCCTAGTCATACAGAGGCTCCCTGGACCAAAATTTTGATAAGCTATAGCTATACATGCCAGATGGAATCGTTTCTGTATTGCCCAATTCTCTGATAAGCTATATGTACTATATAATCCCCCATATAGACAATCGTCGTTGTCATAAATTGTTTGATGCGGTGATTTAGGTATGCATATCCATTGATTTTTCATGTTCGTGCGAGTAGATAATTGGTATTACAAACCCCCAACCTATGACCTAAAAACAATAAAAGTGTGATCTCGACTGTGAGTTACCCAGTAGTCAGTCAATCCGTTGTTTTTTGACCTGAATTAAGTACCAGCAGTTACCGACCTCATTTCTAGTTAGCCATACCCCTAAATAATCCTATTACAGGGTATATAAAACAAAAGCTTACCTTGTAGCGCTCGAAGCCCTTCAAATGAGTCTCCGTCAAATACATTTTGTAGTTCTTTCTGTTCTTACGGTGATTGCAGGTCTATTAGTTGTTGTTGTTACGGTGATAACAGCCGAGCGTGCAAATTGTTGTCACACAGTCAGTTAAATAGCAATTTCGATAATTACAGTAATAATGATGACCTTTGACTTTGACTGAAACGTGTTCTAGCACATTTCACAATTAAAGTGGGTTTGTCTCACCGGCACGCACTCTCTCCTTCCTCTCTCTCTCTACTTTCTCACTCACTCGCACAACCGCTCTTGCAGTTGTACTAATAATATTAAATTAAATAATCGCCTGGATGCGAACCGATTCACGTTCCACAATTCCGTCCACTTTTACGTTCCCGCTGTGTCGCCGGCTGCTCAGTTTGTTCGCTGGCAAAGCACGCAAAGAGCCGTTACTTCTTATGCATAATACTCGGATTTATAACTGTTAAAAGCACTTGAGACGCAGACACGAAACGTCAACGACAATACAACGACTGATTCGAGACTAAATATTATCAAGACTGAAGACGACTCAACTAGGCGGCCGGGCCGGACCGGTGCGAGCGCAGCCCGAAAAAAAATAACAACACACTCATACGCTTAATTTACAGCGTCAGGCGGCGTTGTCATATTAGCTTTTTTATAGCCATAAATAAATACGATCAATTCTACTTTCGGTTACACAAATTTTGATCTCTCAAAGCTGGAGTTTATAAGAAAGTCTCCTCTACTCTGTTTAAAAATCTAACCTGAACATAAAATTGTATTACTCAAATAATATTTATTTAACAATTATTTTTACAAAGAACAATTATATTTTAACATTATATTTTATATTACTATTTCAATTTTAAATTTAGTTTAGCTTTTTCGAGCTGATAATTTCTGCCATCAGTGTCATTAACAGTGACGACGACGTCGACAGAGCTTTGGCGGCGTCATTGGATTCGCTCCGCTCCACGAAATCCCACTGCACACTTTGTTATCGCTTAGTCTGCCTCTTCCTCTCTCTCTCAGCTTTCGCACACAAGCAAACTTACGCACACACACACATACAAGCAAACCTGCATACATGTGAATTCGCATTGAATGAATTGAAATTTGTAAAAATGAAACAAGTGCTGACTGTGCCTACAACAACGCCGACGACGACGTCGCCGTTGACAGCTACGTCAGCAGCAACAGTGAGTACAACAACAGCTGATAGAGGTTATTGGTTATCAGGAATCGACGCATGTTTGGTAAGACCAACTAACCAATAGCCTCAATCTATTGGACAAACTGTTCGACACATCAATATGTAGCACTAATATTTTTATTGAGATTCTAACAATGAACGGTTAACCTGGACTCGAAATCATGTGACTGTGGGAATCGTGGTACACATGTGGCACATGCACTTGACTAAATATAGATCATATTAGCTATACTATGTACAATATTACTACAATCTTATAATTTATTGCAAAACAGTTCAAGTCCAACTGATAACCCCAGAGAGTGAACGAGTTGCCATGTGCTGACTAAATATATTTTGATTTTACCCGCCATTCAGGATCCGCATTGTTTGAAAATATATACCATATAAATACTAAATATTAAAAAATAATAAAAATTAAAATTTAAAATTAAATTTTTTAATAGAAAACACTTAATAAAAACGTCACAAAAAACCGCCCACAATTTTAAGTAAAGTGAAAAAAATTGGTAACCAATATATTTTGAATATAAAAATGTTGTATTGAACAATTTATTAAATTTAAATTAATCTGCTATAATTGAAAATTGTAACAAAAATTAAATAGTAAGAAAAAATTATTAAATAGTATTAAAGACAACGAAATTTGAAAAATTTAATACATTTTATATATAAAAATCTTTAAACAATTTTTTCTTAGTGTACAAATCTCTCAATGAAAGAAAAATATAAAAAAGAACTCAATAACTTTCCGTTGAGTAAACCCCAATAATTTATCAATAAATTTCGAAACAAATTTAGTTTCTAGATAACTTGAACGTAATCATTTAATCGTTTTCCTGCTTTTAACCGAATCGTAAAAATAAGTACATATCATACAATAAACACGTACATACACATGTACCCAAATGCACACACATACTCATATCTGTGTGTACATATATAGAGTGCAGATAACAGAGTGCAGTCTTATCAAAAATGTTGTCTGATGTTCTGAACGACAAAGTAAACAGGTTGCTAAATTAGCAGCAGAAGGGAGTAGAATGACATGCAATGGTAAATAGCTAAAATTATAGGGTATGTGTGCAGTTAGTTGAGCCATCTGGAGGTCTCCGTGGCAGTCAAACCCTCGGCGCGCAGACGCTGCAACATGGGTCGGTAGATGTCAGGTGTGAATGGGAGAAGCACACCGCGTTCCTGGATCTCACCTGTGGGGAAAAGAGGTTTAAAGCTTTAGAAAATCAAGGGGAAAATCAATCAATCACTTACCATCGAGTATCATTTTGGCTGCAATGGCAGCGGGTTTGCCCACTGTCATGGCCATGGCCGAGTGACCCTTGGGCTGACCATAGACCACAAAATTAATGCCACGCTCCTCGCGACGACCGTCTGGCCACCTGATGCCCACCTCGTGACGGAGTACCACCAAATCACGCTCTTCGGGCGCTGCAAAAGGCAAACCAATATTAGATAGCATTCAAAGTAAAAGAGACTTCAGTTACTACTCACCGAAAGCCAGCCGCTTGGAAAGATAATGACTAAGTGTGTCCAATGGGGAGTTAAGTTTCACCACCGGCGTTTCCTCCAATAATCCCAGACTCTCAATGCATTCCACATCTCCCAAACGCTCGGAAAGTCTCTGCTTAAGATTCTCATAGAATATGCTCGTATCGGACAGGCCCAACAGGTGAGTGATCAGTTGACGCCAGGTAACTTCTGGACCACTGGGATGAAGCATAGGATGTGGCTCGGGATCGATCAGACCCAACAGCTGCATGGGCTGTATGGACTCCGAGAAGCCCTTGTAGCGTATGGTACCTCTGAGCAGCGTATGCACATCTCGGCCCAGTCCGTAGAGCGAACCATACTTGGTCGAGTCCCGATTGGGGAAACCCTCCAGCGCAAATCCTGGCAAGAAATCCAAGCTACGTGGTGCTGACATGAGTTCACCACCGCCATTAATCTCCACAATTTGTCCCTGGCTCAGATACTTAGCAGCCGAGAGTGTGTTGAGAAGCACACCACGTGGTGACCAGGAGAACTTGTAGCGCAGCGCATTGTTGGAGTGCTCGGGAGCGGGGAGACCACCGCAGTAGCTGACAAAAGACTCAACCACGGCACCCTTCTCCTGCACTTCGTGTATGCACTCCAAGGCCAGCAGATGATCGATGCCAGGATCCAGACCCACTTCATTCATGATGGTCACTCCCTTGGCCTTTGCCTCTTCGTGCAGTGCGCAGATCTCATCGTTAACATAGCTAGCTGTGACCATGTGAGTGCGTTCCGCGACACAATAGCGGGCAATCATGCCGTGCAGGCTGTAGGGCAGCAGGGAGATCACCACATCCGCCTTGCCGCAAAGCTCTTGCAGATGATCCGTGCTCTCGTTCACATCCAAATAGACGCTATCGACGCCAGCGTATTGGTTGGCCAAACGATCGGCTTCCTCCTTGACCTGCGAGCAGACCGTTATGTTCACACCCTTCTCCCGATGCAGCCACTCGACGAGAGGAGCAGACACCATGCCGGCGCCTAGGACCAGCACCTTTTTGTTGGACTCGGAGCTTCCCTCCATCTTATGGCGGGAGCGATGACCCTGCGACTCGCGTAACTCTTGAATGTACTGGAAGGGTTCGGTCAGTACGCCGTTGCTAGCGATAATGGCCTGGGAGAGAGACGGAGATAAAGAGAGAGGCATGAGTGATAGATACAAACAATACGCCTACAAGGAAAGCTGATAGCTGATAAGTTATAGACTGCTAATATTTATAAATAAACAATCATTTAAAGCAAGATAAGTTACGTATTAAAGTTTCCACTTTATAAATAAATATTTGTTTTTATAATTGGCTTGTTTATAGTTTATTGATATTGATAAGTTTTAGCGAACAGATAAGTTTTGGCAAACAACAATAACATTGAAAAGTAGTAGCATACTTTTGGGAGCCCTTTAAAATAAATCCAATTTTTGCCGTACTAAGAACTAACGTGCTTAAAAGGACTTTTAAAAAAGATTTCTTTAAAATCTCAAATATTTTAAATAAAAACATGAACTTACACGTAAAAATTATTGACTCACAAGCGCTAAATCGATGCATATTTCTTATTAAAATCGATAAAAATTTATCAAAGTTTCAGAAGAGTCATATTATTAAAAAAATGTTAAGTAGAAAAGACATAAAAAATATTTAGCTAGAAAAATGCCAAGATAGCAGTACTGACTAGATTCCTAATTGGTTTCCAGGCCAACAAATTTCACAGATTCTAAAATATTTAAGACTTACCGACTGTATGGGAAAGGAAAAGTTCTCATCCTGCAAACGCTTCTTGGCATCGCTCTTGATAATGTCGTGGACATGTGGCGACAACAGTTCACCAAACAAATCTGTGGCTTCACGTGGCAGCTGCGTGGGCATATTATCAATGGAGCAGACCAAAACACCGGGTCCTTTAAAGCTCTTCGTGTCCTTATTACGATCGGCATCGTACAGACAGAACGGAGTATCAATCGTAGTGCACTCATTCATGAACTCAATAGAACCACCGGGATCGGCGGAAATATCGCAAATGGCGAGCATGCGATGAGGTAGTGCAGGACTACCCTTGCTCGTAGGCAGCCAGGGTGTATTAGCGGGACGCAGTAGATTCTTGGCATCCGGAATACTAATTAGCTTGGGACTGCCGACAGCCCAATAGATGCCATTGACAATAACCGAGGCGTATGGCGCCATCTTCTGATTGAATGTGGATATGTAGCGCTCGGGGAACTCATCGTACTCCTTAGCATCGAAGCCGCCGCCCTCACGACGCTCTAGATGATCTGAGCGACTCACCTCGCAGGCGTAGAGCTTATTTTGATCTGAAAGGAAACATCGTTAAGAAATCTTCGAAACAAAGAACCGTTTCTTAAGTACTTACTGCCATGCTCTGCCACCTTGCGCAGCATCTCCGGGGGCACATACTCCACGGGCAGTTCGGAGAATACTTCCTGTGCACCCTGAGACACATTGCCGGAGCCAGTAAAGACAAACGTGAGTGGTCCAATCGATTTGGGCATCATGCCCAGCGAAATCTCATATCCACAATCACGAATGGCCTGGCGTGCCATGGAGGAGTTTCTATAGTTGTGGGCGGGGCCAATGTGCATGAACGGCGTGTGATGACCCAAGGCCAAAAGACGCAAACCAATGCCATGCAGAATGTTAACCATGCCAGCAACTCCGGCGTATTTGCCAAAGGCCACGAGTCGAGAGCCGCGCTCATCAATTATGCGCTCATAGTCAATGAGACGGATTTTCTAAGAGTGTGAAAATTTCAATTAGTTTAAATAGGTGGAGTAGTTTTAATAGAGAAAATACCTTCTCCAGAATGGCATCCAACAATGGCATATTCGATTCCTGTGCCTTTATGGTGTGCGAGAAGAAGCAATAGGTTTTGCCAGGTATCAGTGCATCAATGGGCACCTGTTTGACGCCAAAAATCACAGAGGCATCACTGATATCTTCCTGAATCTGGGCACCAGCTTGAATGTAGGCCTATAAAAGAGCAATAGTAAGAAGGAGTAAGTAGATAGACAGTTAGGGAAAAGATAGAAAGAGAAAAAAGTAATCACAAAGAGTATACAGTGTTTAATCTTAAAAATCGTAAAATATTTTTATTTCAAATCTTAATGCATTCCATATTTTCTTTAAGATATCTCGTTAACCCTCATATTGTATATTTGTTATTTGATTAGACAAGTACAGGGACTTCTACAGTGTTCTTCATAAACTGTAGCCTTTCTTATCGTTTAACTAATCTATTTCTTTTTAAGGTCAGCATAACAACTAACATTTCGAGTTAAGTGGCTATTTCCCTACCTTGTTAACTTGTAAAATCAATCATTAGTAAAATCATTAACTTTTCTATTTATGCTAGTCAAATTCAATGTTTTTATTAGACTTCTGTAGGCGACCTTTTGTGCTAGTGACGAAAGCACATTTCAAAAACTCACATGTAGACTTATAATCAGCTCAAGATTGTTATCAGCAAATTAGATGCACTTTTAATCTGTATAATGTTCATTTTCACTTTTTACTAATCGTTTTTATTTTAGAAAATTTAAAAACTGAGTTTTTAACATACTTAAACCATCACTAATTAAAATTTATTTTAATTATTTAATGTCAGTAACATTTTTTCAACTTTTTTTTCATAATGTTGTCAAAAAATGTAAGTACAATATTTTTCTATCAACTAAAAATTCAGATGGGGATTCTCAGAACTGTTTTTATCTCCAAAAAAAAAAAAACCCCTTTCGGTACACAATTCCAATTCATAAAAGTGATGTATTGATTAGATCATATGACTAGTATAACCCTTAAAAATAGGAAAATAATTCACTGTGCTACCAAGCGACTAATCGCAATCAATTAATTTGTTTGTTGTTATTGCTGTTGTCCATACACATGTGTTTTTAAAAATAAATTATTGTTTTGAAAATTGTTATTGTTTGAAATTAAGACGCGATTATAAATATTTTATCACCCAAAACATCAGACTCTATAGTATTTATATGAAAAACAACAACTAAGTGAAAGATAAGATGAGTTCGAGTTTTTTGCCAGCGCCGCTTGACTGAATCCAAGGCCATGAATTGCCAAAATTTATGACCCAACCGCGAGGCTTATCAGCCAAAACTTTTACAACAGACTTTAGTCACTAGCGTGGTAATAGCTTACCTGCATGGGATAGGCGCGTCTATTGGATGGCTGGACAATGACCTTGACGCCCTTTTTGACCAATTTCTGAACATGAGTAGGACCAAAGGGAGCACGTCGCTCCCACACTGATTGATCCTCCCGACGTATGGCAATCACTTTACTCTACAGTAGATTAAATTTATTAAGTGATACATATAGTAGGTATATATATCGGATAACGCCCACTTACATGCCGCTTTCGTGTGAACGAGGGCGCGAATGTAGCGCGCACTTGAGCCAATCGCAGCATTGCCGATTACAATTGCAATAAATTTTGATAAAATAAAATAAAAATTCCCAAAAAAAATTGAATAAAACTCAAAATGATCACGAAAAAATTAAGCCGAATAATTGACGCTGATGCACCATCCGTCTACGCCGAGCACTCGCAACGATCTAAACCACGAGCAAGACGACGACGACGAGCCCCTATCAGCAGCCCCGGGGAACGGACAGACGGACGGATGGACACACGGACAGCTGGACGTGCTTGTAGCGACGATAAGACGCACCCAACTCAACTCAAATCGACAACTGAGATTCGAGCTCTCAAGAAGATTAAGACTAGTGTTGTGTTAAGTTGTTCGGAACAAGTTCCAAGAAATGAACCAGTAAAAAAAAGTACAAAAGTTTCTATAAGAAGGGACTAAAGTATTGTGCACAAACTGTAATACATTTTTAGGATTTTTCTATCTATCTTTAAATTTTAACTATTAAACTTTTGTTTCAAACCACTTGTGGCCTTAATTTAAAATTTAGTTTCATTAAACTTATAAACAAATTTGTCGTACAATGAAAATTTTTAAAATAACTGAAAAGAAAGTCAAATGTGTAGCATTCAAGAAAAATTGAGTATAATGATTAGGTAAACGATTTAATTGAGGGACTGAAATGAACTCAAAGTGTCACTTCTAGTTTCATACCATTTAGGCATAGTAAAACTATCTGCAGCTTAAAAATTTTCCATACAATAAAACTTTTCCACTCAGGAAAATTCAACTCATTGACTAACAAAAAATTCTTTGTTCTTTTTGAATTATTTTTTATTTATAATTGCATTTCATCGGTTTTTCATAATTACGTCTACCAACTAAAGCTTGTGTAGTTGTTATTCACATCAAAAACAAATTTGCTTATCACTAAAAAAATACACTAAATCTACTCGAAAGGGGCGTAGGGAATAGTGGGTGTTTAGATAGACAGATAGATCTGGGAATATGCACAAGCATAGTGAAAAGTGTAAATATAAATATACAATTGATTTTTATATCTAGATATAAACAGATATTGCAATAACTCAGGTGTGCAACAAAAATAATAACATTTAATAATTATGAGGAAAGTAATTGTGATTTGCCGTTGCAGAGGGGGTGGGGAAAGAGGGAGCGTGGTGAGGGTAGTGTGGGTAATAATCTATAGGCCACAAAAGATAACATTTGTCGTGTTTACAACGCTGGCGCCTCGGGCAGCAGCGATGTAAAGAACGTAACGACAAAGGTGCGAACTATGGAAATCACAGAGTTATTGGCATTTGCCGGCTCAACGGCAACAGCCTCGGCGGCGGCAACAGCGGCATCAGCTTGATCCGTCCCAGCACTGGCAGCGGCAACATCAGCAGCAGCTGCTTCCTGTGCAACAGGTGGAGCACCCGCAGCAGCAGCTGGTTGAGCCGCAGCACCAGCAGCAGCGGCAAGTGCTGGCTCAGCAGCTGCTTGTGGATTATTGTCATGCTCCACAGCCGCGTCCATCATACGTTGTATTTGCTGTACGGCAGCAAAAGCAGCCACATCATTGCCGGCATTGTTATTGCGATTAATGTTGTTGTTGTTGCGTTCGCGACGTCGACGCAAGACACCAATGTGATAGCTACAAAAGTACAAAACACAATATAATAAAGCACACTTTAGAAAGCTTTTAAATTTAGTAGCCACTTACAGATAAATAACTGTGGCAATCAGCACTACCAGCAGACAGCGCATGGGAGACGAATTGAAATACAAAACAGTCACAAAAATAGCCAAACGTGTTAAGCTGAAGAAACTGTCCAACCAATCCCTCATCTCTGGTTCTTCTTGTATATTTGGGAAGTTAGGTCCATCCACTGCCCGTGCTGGTTGTTGGGCCACCGCATTTGCCGGGTTAGGCGGTGCAACACCAGCTGCAGCAGCTGCTACGGGTACAGCCTGTGGTCCCACATGTGGCACACTCAAGTTGTTCGGTATCACAGGCAAGCTTGGTAAAAACGGATGCGTCAGTGGCACCGATGGCCCAGCATTCTGAGCGCCGCTAGTTCTGCAAAGGAAAATAACAATTCAAAAGATTAATGAATGGAAAGTGGAGTCAACAAAATATTAGCCAATAAATTTAAAAGATAAGGAAGCATATAAATAAAGTTATTTAAAGAAACGCTAAATTAAAATAGATTGTCAACAAGAATAGATTAAACATACTCTATAAAATCAACTGTTGCCAAAAATAATAAACTGACTTCCATAAGCATGAAATTTAATTGAAATTTATACTTAAATTTACTACAAGTACTTGAAATTTTAAAGTCTATAGGTAAAATTATGGATGATGCAACTACAACTTACCGTTGCATCACTTGTTGCATGTATAAAGCATAGCACTGCTGTAGCCAAACATTGGTCCACATTGCCTGTTGCTGCTCAAATGTCATTGCTGCTGGATTATTGTATGGCGATGCCGTTGCGGATACATTTGCGGATGCAGTGGCCGCTTGGTGGGCAGCCATTTGATAAGCCTGGTTTTGCAGATCGGTACGCTGCAGGAACTGCAGCCACGGGTATGAACTGTTTGCCTGTTGTAACAGTGGATTCAACTGTTGCTGATACGGATTACCAGCTGTAGCTGCCGCAACAGCAGCCGCAGCATTCGTGCCATGTCGCTGTCTCAGTTCGTTGGCATTGGTATTGGCCTGTTGGTGTGTTGTGGTTGTATTAGAACTGGAATTGTTAACATTATTGTCCTTTGCCGGCGGCGTCGCTTTGTATGGTGCCTTGTTCATGTTCTTATTGACGCAAACCAAGTGAAAGATGTGATGCTGCTGGTAAACATCCTTGTAGCTGCGTATCACCTCCGATAATTTCTGTGCATCGCTCACTAATTTGCCAGAATAGATGAGCTTTTGGTCTTTGATTTCCTGCAAGAGAATAGAGTTAGAAACAGGTCAAAAAAATACAAAAATATATACAAATATTTAATATAAATACTGACAACTAAAGTTTAATAAACCTAAGCCATCTAGTTAATCAATTACAAGGTTTTTATTATTTATAACTACAACAAATAAATTACTTACAAATTTAAACGCTTTAACGCCTAATTAATATTGTTTATGGCTAAATTATGCGTTCATTAGTTTGCTTATCATTTCGTCATTTGAAATGGCGAACTAAACTGACTAATTTAGCTAACTAAACAAAACGGAATAATTTAGTATAAATGCCAAGAGAATTAGGTTCACAAAACTAATTAAAATTTCTAGCCGTTAGGCATAGGAAATGTTTTGAGCTTGGTATACAAACTAAAGATGTTTTGTTTTGTTTTCTTTACGCTAAGCGTGACGTGTACTTGGAACTAAACAATTAAGACGCAAAAAGCAAATTTTGCAAAGCACTCGACGGCAAAGAAGATATATTGTGTGTGTGTATAGAGACTATTAAAGATTGACTGGAAAAGCTGATAAGATAACGCATATACTTAAAGTTAGTATAAGTCTGACGTCAATGTACCAAATTGTACAGTGGAGTGTTAAGAGATTGATTTAAATTTAAATAAAATGCATAATTCGACCACTGTATAGAGTATACATACCGGCTTGCCGGGATACACCAGCGATAACTGCTTCTTGAGCCTCTCCACCGTCCAGCAGAGATCACTCTCGATGTTAATGTCATCATATTGTTGATTTGATGATTTAATTAAAAGTCTAATGCTGCTAGTGCTAGCGGCGGCAGCGGCAGCGACTGCGCCGTCAACGTCAGTGCTTGTTTTGTTCCTCGCAGCATCGTATCCAGCTGCCGTAGCCGCTGACGACGGCGACGGCGTTGTAGCTGTGCTATCATCCATAGTTTATCTGAACCCTCACCCCTCACCTCCCCGGGCACTTTCTACAATGCGCTGCTAATTGCTATGCACGATTTTCGAAACGTTATGAAGCAACAACAATGGCAGTGGCAGCGGTAGCGGCAGCGAGAGCGACGACAGCAGCAGCGACAAGTGTTTTGTAGTTGAGCTTGTGATTCGTCAGCGTTAGGCGTTGATGGAAATGTAGTGCTACAGGAAGGGGGCAGGCGTATTTTCCTCTATACTCTCTGGGTACTTGTTGTGTAGACTTCCACGGTCACTTTTCTTCCTTCGTCTCCCCTCTGGAATGATTTTTCTCTTGACAAGTAATTTTGCTTTTCCAGATTGTTGATACTGTTGTATTGAAAACGTAGCTGTTGCTGTGTTTCCAGTATGCGTATTGCATTAAATTGAGAACTACTGTTGATTATGAAACGAATTTCCGAGTAGAACCGAATAGAGCAAAATAAATAATCAAAGTCCCTTCGTCTTACAATAGCAACACTTGTTTTAATACACAGTGACCCACACACAGGGTTGCTTTCGGTCAGACGGCGTTGCCACACTGTGTCGACATGACGTGTATCTAAATTCAACAAAAATACTTAATTATATTAACATTTAATTTATTGCTACACATTCTTTAAATATTAAAGTAAGTTAAAGAACACATAGTTAACACTATATGGTTGTAAATATTAACTTAACAGATAACAAAAGGGCCAAATTTAGTACATTTTGGTTGATGCGCGTTAAACAACACTGGCAGACATTGAGAGAATTTAAGAACGCAAATTTGTACGAACAAGAAGCATCACATTTGGATAGAGAAATATTCATTGATACCATTCCATTGCGGGATTAGCATGTCCATGGAGAACAAATCAACCGTTTCAGCTCTACAGGAGTTCTGTGCCCAAGCAAAGACAGGCAATCCTGTCTACGATTACATTGACGGTGACGAGGGCGGCTATATTTGCAAAGTCGTTTTAATGGATGTTGAAGCCTTCGGAAATGGTAAGCAACATGTATAAATTCGAACTTATTAATTTAACAAATCCATTGTTAACTTCGCAGGCCGTTCCAAGCGGGATGCCAAGCATTTGGCGGCCGGCAACATAATGCGCAAGCTGCGCAAACTTCCCGGCTTTGGCAACTTGGGCGTCGCTGCGGCAGATGCTCTCCCAGGCGATGTAAGCAACGATAGTTTGGTCAATGAATTAACCAATATGAATCGGGATATGCTTAAGGAGCTGCGTGATTATTGTGTGCGTCACGACATGCCGCTGCCCACCATTGAGATTGTCCAACAGAGCGGTACACCTAATGCTCCCGAATTTGTGGCCTGCTGCTCTGTGGCGTCCATTAAACGATACGGCAAATCAGACAAAAAGAAGGATGCACGTCAACGTGCGGCCATTGAGATGCTTTGTGTCATTTCAAATGAAGTTGAAAGATATAATCCAGATAATCAGCTGGTCAGCACAAAGCCACATGACGCAGTCGAAATGGATGCCAATTTGGAAGATGTAGAGACGGAACGACGTCGTAAATTTAAAACATATCGCGAACTAATCGATGCCGGTGGCGAGGAGAATCCATCGATAAAGTTATGTGATCGTCACAACTATTTTAAAAGCTACTATCCACACTTGAAGGAAGCTGCACTCAACATAATAAACTCCAATGAATACACTTCCACAAAGACCAAACTGATGGCCGTACTAAATGCGCTGAAGCTGACCCCAAAGATAACCACATTGGAAGCCTCTTCCATGGAGCCAGTGCTGCAGATAGAACTTAAATGCGATTTCGACTGTGTCTTCATGGGTTTCGAGACCAAAATCTACTATGACATCTTAGAATATCTACGGGAAATGTTAGCTTAGATTCGATCTCTCTCATTTGGTTTAATGCGTATAACATAATAGATATATTTCAACTAATACTTAATAACTATTATTATTATTTACAAAGTTATACAAGTTTGAAAATAATGTACATTATATATTTTATTTACTTAATCATAATAAACATTGTTTAATAAAAATACATACAATTGTATAATACGAAAGCGAAAGTACTTGTATATATATATGTATTTCTATATATATTTTGTTAACTTTTGTACAATTCAGTTTGGGGGGAAAGGAACGAAACCGCATACTCTACAAATATTTATATCTGATATAACTAACAAAGTAATTTCGCTAAATTAAAGTGATAACAACACGTGGGAAATCGTTTCTTGTGATTCCCCCGTTTTTAAAAATAAACAAAACTTTCGTTTAGTCAAATCAAGCGATAAAATTCGGTTTGACGATTATCGATGTAATCGAATTCACAGTTATCGAAGGCAATCGTTTATCGTTTTTAGCTAAAGTTCATCTGCGATTTCATTCCCAGCGCTCCCAATTAACAATCCTGCGTGTTTTATGGGTGTCCGCCTGTAAACTTTTACTAGAATTCATAAATACTACTAATGGGAGGATTTTACAAAATGAATTATTAACAACTTTAGTAGCTAATCTTTTTGCGCAGCTTCAGGTGTTGTTGTTGCTGCTGCTGATCGCGTTCAATGGCCAATCGATTAGTGCCTCGTGTAAGTTGATGTTGTTGCCACTGCAATGTGGGCGGTGCTGTGGGTGTGGGTATGCCAGAGTTGGAGGCTGATGTTGAGGCCGATGAACCAGATTCTGCAAAGATGCGACGAGAGAGTCGAAAACTTCCACCGCCAACGCTACTGCCACCTCCTAAGCTGGTGGTGGGCGTGACATTGTTGCTGTTATATTTGCAGCTATTGCCGCTGCTGTTGCCATTGTTGTTCAGATTGTTGTTCTTGGCAGCCGCCGCTGCTGCTGCTGCTGCAGCTGCAACACTTGTTTTGCGCAACAACTTCGTGTTGTACTCATCGCATTTGTCCTTCTCAATGCGCGTAGAGCTCAGTGAACGTTTGCTGCGCTTGCTGCCAAGATTGAAGTTATGTTGCTGCTGCTGTTGTTCCTCGTTGCTGTTGCATATGCTAAGCTGGCTTGTGTCTAGTGGGGAGGAAGGAGGAGGAGGTGTAGAAGATTGCGAATTACTTAAATTGCAGTTGTTATTGTTGTTCAAATTGGGTATCTTTGATTTTGTTGTTGTAGTTGCTGCTGCAGTTGTAGTTGCTGTTGTTACAGTTAGCAGCGGATTCGAGTTGAGATCAAGCGTGGCAGATGTAGAACGCGTTGCAATACTATAAGCTGGTATGGCAGACACATCACGATAATAACGTGCTGTTGCCATCGTGCAAGGTTGCTGCTGCTGTTGTTGCTGCTGCTGCTGCTGTTCCCCCGCACCGGGTCGCTGGTAACGTATACGCGAACGACCGCGCAGCGTCATGTGATGATGAGAACTACGTGAGACGCTGCTACGTATGGGAGGTATGGTGGCAGAGCTGCCGGCAGTGGAGGCAGCAGCACCAGCAGCACCAATTCCAATTGGAATTTTGCTCTCATTGATCGTTGCATACGGTTTCGTGTGTTTATCGATAACCGCGGCTATCGATGCTGCAGCGGGCGATTGTTCTTGTTGCTGCTCCGCTTTGCGCAAGTATTTTAATTCCATTCTAAGTTGGTTTTATTTTTGTACAGGGAGGGGGCCCACAGCCAAGCACAAGAGACAAAAGAGAAATATTGAGAGAGGAGAAAGACAAAGAGATAGGAGAGAGGTGTGTGTTGAAGTGAGCGCGCTGTGTAAGCTAAACAAACCACACAAACAACATAGAAATAATAAAATACAGAAAACAAATTGTTGGCCAAAAATCATAATAAATATTTCACAAGCTTCAAATAAAATTTTGGTTTATTGTTTTTTATTTTTTGTAATTAAGCATGCACAAATTGTAAAACTAATATAAAATAAAATCAATTGTGGTCAGTACATACTCAAACAAAAGGAATTAACTGTTAAATAAGTTTCGATCGGAAGCGTCAAACAAAAGTAATCGAATTTATCGATAACCAATGAATTCTTGTTAAATTGTGCAAAAACGGTTAGCGAGGTTTGGGATAGATTAAAATAAAGTATTTATGTATAAACTAAATATAATTTTATACTTAAATAAAATATTTACAACTGCCAGTAAACAAAATAGGTGCAAAGGGGGAACAAAAAACAGAGGGAGAACACCATAAAACGGGGAAAAACAAACACTAAATGAGAGAATACAAAAGAAAGTCGAGACAAGTCAAATCAATTCCAAACGTGTTCGATATACTTAAAATCATACAAAGTGTGTTGATCATCTTGTTATTGGAGGGGGAGTTGATTGTTGTTGTGTTTGTTGTTGGTGGTGAAGATAACTTACCTTTTGCTGTAGATAGCCAGGCTGCGAGTGCGACTGGCTGTGTTGTTGGTCTGCATATTGTTGTTGTTGTTGTTAGTGCTATTATTGTTACAGTTATGCAAAGAGTTGCCTAGATTATTATAATTGTTGTTGTTGTTGTTGTTGTTGTTAAGGTTATGTGATGTTGTTGCTGCTGCCGCTGTAGTTGCTGCTGTTGTTGTCGCCGTTGTGCTGGGCAAACAGCTGCCAGCTTTAATGGACAACGGCGTTGTGGATATAGGCATCACATTGTTGTTATTGCGAAATGGCTGGGAACGTGCTCTTGTGTGCCGCAGATTGCAGTCCGTCTCACTAAAAGCAAAGAGAAAAGTGGTGAGTATGGAGTAATAGAAAGGCTTACAGACTACACACACCTGTTGCTATTGCTGGACCGCGAATGATGACGTCGCAGCGCCTTGATCTGATTAAGCTTATCGCCCTGCGTCTGTGCCTGTTTCTTCTCCAGCGCCGTCTGATTCATGCGCACGGAAGACGCAATCGTGTGTCGTGCTGCCTCAAAAACACTTGCACTCGGCTTACGGAGTTTCTTTTCCGTACAACTGCCAGCTGGTTCCGAATTGGTAGCCGTATTTGTAGTACTGCGAATGGCATTTGGATTGACCAGACGACGCAGTGAGTTGGCTATAACCGTTGATCTATTGGCACTCGACGGCGATTTGCGGCGTCGCGTAGAGATTGTATAACTAGAGGTACTCAAGGGTTGATCGGCAGCCGCACTTGCCGTATCCGTATCGTTGTCACTAACATTGCAATTGGTTTCATCTGTTGATTGATAGTGCAGTTCCTGCTCCTGCAGCTCTAGCTGCCGTTCGGATATCTCCTCGTCCGTTTGTTCACTGTATGTCGCATCCAGTGTATCCTGATCATGCAAATGCATTGTATCCACGCGCTGTGAGATACCCTTAACGCGGGTTAACAACAAGTCTACATGGTCAAAGGGACTCGACGTTTGCAATTGTTGTTGTTGCTGCTGTTGATTCAGCTGCTCTTGCTGTTCGTTCTCGGTCAGCTTGGTCTTCAGATCCAAGCTATAGATGCCATATTTGTGTTGCAGCATCGGTAAGCCGCTGCGTCGGCGCATGCGTTCTCCCTCGGACCAGAGCCAGCTCTGCTTGCTAGAGGAAAGAGAACAAAGATTAGTACAATTTTAAACAGAAATAAAAATTGTTATATATAGACCTTATAAAGAAATCTTTTATCTATCAGATACACAAACTTAGCAGACCAAGTTATCTTCAGAATCAATGAAGATTGTTATACTACAGTTTCATTTCTCAGTTTTTATCGTGAACAAAGTTTGTAAAAGCAACTGATCGTTTCTATGATATAACACTTTTACCCTACCGTTTCCATGACAACTATACGATATAGCTAACCGCATTGTATGATATCATCGACTAGTTTACAGCCCCTACAAAAAAGTACTTTTTACAAGATTTCAAAGACAGCTACATAACTGAGTAAGAAAGACGGAGATGACTATATCAAACCGATGCTACTGCTAATCAAGCCTATATATAAACATTAAATGGTACAGTGAGTCTGCTACTTTCAACTTACTCCTCCATCCACTGCTGCTGATGTCCAATCACCGATCCAGGTCGACATAAACGCAGCCAGGCAATGGCCTCCAATGCACTAAATCCGTAATGCTTCATGATATAGGCACCAATAAGGCTACCGGTGCGTCCCAGTCCTGCCTTACAGTGCACCGCAATGGCGCCCTTGGTTGTCTCACAAATCGATAAGAATTTCTTAAGGATAACATCGCTTGGTGTACTGCCATCGATGAAGAATAAATCTCGATGATCGAAGCCTGCATTCTCAAAGGACGAGGCATGATACACCTTGGCATTCAGACGTATCACGGTCGTTACGTAGTTATCTCGAAAATAGGTAAAGTAGCGTTCTGGTGCATGGCATGGATAGCCGTTGGGCAGAGTTTTCGACTTTTGATGGGGTCCACAGAATGCAATAAACTTTTGGGGTACAATCCAATTGAAATCACCGTTCTCAACACGCTCAAAATACTCGTACTCCTCTGCATCAAAGTCATTAAAATTGACAAAGCCCGCCTGCAGGCCCTTATGGATGGCATTGAGGCAGTCGAGCAGCGAGATCTTAAAGCTACTGGGACCATAGCTGGCATCACAGAAACGCGTATATGCAGGTATATCACCGGCAACAAGTAATTTATATGCCTCCTCAGGAGTCTTATTCAGGTAAATTATCTGAAAAGAAACAAAGTTTTATTGTAAATCGTTTTGTGGCTCTAAGTAAAAAAGTTTGATTACACACTTACTGCATACGAACCAATCAGATAGGCCGCATTCAGACGTTTCGCCGGATTCATGGAGGTGTAATGCACGATTTTCTTGTTTGCATGACTTTTGGCACTCAATTTGGTGTTGAGCTTCATGCAATAACGATATAGTATACATAGATTCAGTGGCCCAAAATCATTGTAGAAATTCTCATAGACAAACTCATCGTCTATATTAAAATAATGTGTATTTGCTGTATTCTTTGGCTTAATGTGTTTCTTAAAAACCACAAAATACAAGCGATCTGTAAAGGTAACAAAAAAACTTGATTTAGTAAGTGTTATCTATATATTTATAGGTTTTTTTAGACCCACCTTGTTGCAGCTCTGTGGCACATACAAGTAAATCCGAGTTGTCATCGTCCAGCATCATGATTAATTTCAAAAACTATTATAATAAATATAAAAAATAATTAATAATTATATAGGTATGTTTGGATGTGTGTGGAGTATTTAACAAACGAGTTACGTGTACAGTTATAGCCCACACTTTTCTAAAATGCTTCCGCTTCTTTCCATAATAAATAACATTTAATTTTTTTTTTTGTGCTTAGTTTTTTTCATTTCAATCTAATAAATTCGCCCACTCAACTGACTTTGCCTTTATTGGACAAAGTAAATGCTGTTTTCCGCAAAAGGTTTTTATATATATATACAGACATGTATATAGATTGTGCTCATAGTCGTAAAATATGGTGAAAAACATGTGTTCAATATATGCGAATTGTCCTCCTTTTTCCTGCAGACAAGTTAGTATTGAAGCACCCTTTAGCCTTAGTTTTGTGCCACATTACACACATACACTCACACACAGACAAGTCTTAACAAGTGTGTGTGTTCTCATAGGTGATGGCTATATTGTTATGCATATAACCATCAAGTCGTCAAACCGTCAGTCCACACGTCAGCCAGTCATTTGCCAACATCCGCATCCTAATAAACAAGGCACAAGTCCATAAAAATCGTGAATATCAAACACTAAAACCGACTACAACAGACTCTTTTTAGGCCAAATAAGTTAGAAAAATTTTGTTTTTTGATTTACAGGGAATATGACAGGTAAAAATTGTACTTTAGCTATGGTTTAAATAAACAAATTTGCAATATAGAGTACGATAAAGTTTAAATCGTAAAAACAGGTGTTGAGCGTAAGAAACAGGCAAAAAGGCTACGGTAGAGGAGCTTGAATATTAGGTGCCCAATTCCTACAGCTTATCAAACATTTAAAAGAGCATTAAAAATACTCAAATGAGAATTCTTGAAGAAAAAGTGTCCTAAGTTAAGAAACTCTGTCTATAAAATTAGTTAAAGCTATAAAGAGTTTAAGTTAAATATTTTTAGGCAATTTGCTTTTACTTTTAAAACTTCTGAGCTTTGTTTAAAGACCTAAGCGAATTTCAATAGCTTTTACTTGAAATAAACATATATTTAAAAGTCAAATAAACTTAGTTTAAGAAAACCGTTTAAGTTTTTACATGTCACTTTCCAGTTCTACCAAAACTTTTCCCTAAATAAGTATCTAACTTTCGACCATGTTTCGATACTATGGAATACGTATCGTGTATCGATTTGACATAACTTTTTGATACAGAACTTGTAAATGGTAGTCACGGTTTCTGCTCCCCTTGCCAGCAAGCAGAACTGATGGGTCTCAATAGTGTTTTTTTGACCCAACCCTCTAGGAAATATTTATGATGTTTGCCCTCAATGAAATGGCTGGAATGTGTGTCGTTCACACACTCACGCACACACACACACACATGTGGTGTACTACATAGGTATGTGAGGTGTATTGTCCAAAGAACCGTATTATAATATTCGATTTTATGCAAATTTTTAACCTTTTACCAAGTCATTGCAAATAGGTAGTTAGCGTGCCGTTTAGGGATTTCGGTTTAGGGAACTTCGTTTCCTTTTCCGGATTTAAAGTTTAAAAGTCAAGCAAAACGGAGACGCGCACCTTTTACGCCGGATTTGCATGACAGGAGGGCAAAGAGCAAAAGGCTAAAAGCAAAGCTAAAGATAGATTGCAATCATCCAAGGATTACAAACACATATAGACCAACTATAATAGTGAAGTGACTGAAGGCATGCAGAGGAATGTATGTAAAAAGTGTGTACAAAGGTGTAGGTGTGTGAAGCACAATAACTAGTAGGAAAGTCGTCAGACGAATGGGCCGACCGCAAAAGACCCTGTTTATATTCTAACCTAGAGTTCCTACCAAATTGTTTTCCAGTTCTTATCAAATTAGCTCAAAAAATACCATAAAACTAGTAACGGTGATCAAGAATAAAAAATGTAACCCTTTAAGTTTAATAGACCCTACTATTTTTTATCTACAGGGTCTTAAAAGTTCGTGTGTGTGATAAAATGTCTGCTGTAGGGATTACGGCATAAATTAACGGTAATCAAATGTATGGAAATAGAACGGAAGAAAACCAGTTGAATTATAATATATTCCATATTAACGTTTTAAAATTACTTAAGTCAAGATAATAACATATTTGAAGTGATTTATGAATATTTTATTAAATTGTTATGAACTCTGAATAACTTACAGAGTTTTGGTAGTATATAATCTACATGGACAGGTTATCCACGAAAGACCTTAACCTACACATAACCTACAAACTGAGAAGTTCCCTTGGACAGGTATAAAGCACTGCAAGTCACAGCAACAGAACTTTGAAACATTCACACATATGTACATACAAATGTACATACAAACATGCACACACACAGAAACCCATTAAGAAAACAATTATTTTCTGCTTATTGTGCCGGAATTTTAGTTGCGTCCAAGTAGATTGAAGTGAGCTCTTTTTCTCTTCGAAACGTAGAAAAGAGAAACGGTCTTAAGATATGTAAATTTGAATAAGATGACAATATTCCAATAAGAAAACAAGTGCAACTGTAAATCTTACTATACTGTGCCAACGCGCCAAAATAGGAATACTATGCATGTTTGTATGTGTAAGTAGATAAGTATGTGCATTTGAACATTCCACGTGACGACAACAAAACATATCTCCAATAACAATCTCACACATACAAGCATGTACGTACACAACACACACACACACGCATACAACGCTTATCGTTGCACACACAACGCAAGTAAACATTGAAGGAGAGGCGTAAAAACAACAAATGACAGTGTCCAAGATGCATTGAAAGCGGGCGTTCATTCGAATATCGTTGGTTTGAATTTTAGTAGTTGAGAGCCGAGATGGGCGCAGTAGACCACAGTAAAACAATAACCATTTAAAACAAGTTTTTAAATATAGCCCAAGCAAATGACGTCACCAAACTACAACAATAGCTAAGAACAACAAAATACACACAAACACACATCCATATATACGTACATAAAGCGACTCTCTGTTGTCAACGTTAAATGAATGGCGATGGCGATGTTCAAAGTTAGTTGTCACTTTTTGAAATGAACGTTGCGGCAGCGTCCACGGCGTTGTCGGCCGTTATAGCAGAGATTTTGCCGCGCGCATACCATACACAAACAGAAAGCAATTCATACAACTACAATAGCAACAGCTCCCCCCAACTGACCCAACTATTATATAGCACTGCGCATGCGCCTCTCTCTCTCTTTCTCTCTCTCACTCTGTCCATCTCAAAAGCTGCGCTCCCGCGCTCTGCTTTTCTCTCCGTTATTTACACTTGTTCATATTCGTATATGTGTGAGTGTATGCGTGTGTGTAAGTGTTGGTGTTGTATTAATAAAAGCAACCAACGCACTTTTCTTTAAATCCCCAACGAAATGAAACTGAAACGCGAAATGGTCGAAGAAGAAGACATTGTTGGGTGCTATGTGTACTGCGTAATCAATTTTAGGGTATTTGAGGGAATGGGAAGGGAAACGTTTGCTGGACTATTTTCGTTGTAATAAAAGTTGCTGGTGGGGGGCGGTGGGGGTTGTAACAGTTGCCCAGTTGGCAGGTACATACATACATACACTTGTACATATTTATGTAGCTTCGACTCACCTAAATATTGTTGGATATTTGTGTATAGATATGCACAGCAGGATGGGACAGCGGCAGCAGCAGTCGAACACACACCATGGAACTAGAAATTTAGCTTTGACAAAAATTGACTCTGCATAACACAGCACCACACAATTTTTTAATTTTTTTTATTTTTTTGTGTTTTTGTATGCGGGAAACTACAAATTTGGATGACGAATTAAACACACAGTTGTTAAAACATATTCTAAATAGTTAACAGCATTCTCTGTGTTAGCTATATTGTTTTGATCTGTTTTGGTTTGCTATACTATATATTCAGTGTACTTTTTTTTTGTGTATTTTCAAATATCGTAACGATCTTACAAACAACAGCGTTTGGCTCGAGTTTCAAGGCGCTCGTCTGCTCTGTAAGAGCTCCCAAAGTGAACTGACAACTCGTTGCGGCGTTGGCGCTTTTTCCGTTGCATTTTGTGCTCTCCTTCGTTTCGTTCAAGTGTGTGTGCTGCTTCCCCCCTATAGTCATAAAAGTCGTGTTGGCGCTGTAAAATTCACCAATACTAAGATAACCGTTTCTATTACTCGCCTCTCTCGCTCTCTATTTCTCTCTCTGCCTCTTTGAATGGTTCTCAGCTTAACGCAGTGTTGCTTAAAGACTGAAATCGCGTTGCCAACTGATTTAGTACAGAGCGTTGCCAATCAAATGGTTCATTTAAACGATCGGTAAAACGTTATGTTTAAATTTTGAGAAAACAGGAAATACTATAGGTTATTAAAAGTGAATTGTTGAAAATTGTATTTATTGTAATTTTAGGCATCTTATATATTAAGGTAGTTTTGCAGTTTTGTCTAAATTAAAGCCCTCTGCAACTCGAGTCAACAACACTCCTTTTTCTCCCTCACACACTTACAGAAACATGTGTCGAGCATTCACTTGCTGCTGAGAACTGGATCAAGAGAGCCTGTGGCGCTCTTTCAGGTATTTTCTCTAACTTACAGAACCGGGATTAAATTTAACTAACACAATAATCTTTATGATTTTTATATTAACACTGAAAACAGTTTTAAAGGAAAGCCATTAAATCATGTTTTTAAAAGTTGCCCGCCAAAAGTTATTTAAAAATGTTCATGCAATTGAATCTTAAATGCGCTCTACATTCCTGCTCTTTTTTTCCTCGCTCTTCGGCTCTCACTTAGAGTATGTGAAATACTTGTCGGTACGAAGATACAAATCGCTGGCGACGCTCAGTAACGAGTGTGGATCTTTGCCGAACGGACGGGTTTTCGGTTGTCCGGAGTTTTTCTTTCGCCGTCTTCTGATTGTCTTGGAAAATATCTTCTGTGTTGTGATTGTGTGTCTGAGTGTGGTGTGCGTGTGTGTGTCTGCTCCCTTCAAGTTTAAAAAAAGAAGTTGAAAAGTGTTTGCTGCGGCAACATCAACAACAGCAACACCAACAACAACAATAACATAAAACAGTGCAGTGATCAGTGTTTGTTGTTTTTGTGTATAACAGAAAATGTTTTTTGGAAACTGCCAGAAGTAGAAGAAGGAGCTCTAGCAGGAGAAAGAGAGAACGAGAAGGAAAGAGGGTGGGAGAGCACGGCATGGTAAGTAAAATATGCATATCAACAATTGCTCTTCACTTAGTTTAAGTTAGTTTTCGCATTTAACTAAAACTTCTTCAGACTGAAGTTTTACGCATTCAATGAATGCGCAGCTGTTGCGCTGTCGCATTGTCGCTGCCTGCTGACTGCCTGCCTGTTTATCTGTTTTGTCCCGTTTGTTGTTACTGCTACTTCTTCTACTCATTTCTTTGCATCCGTTGCTTCTTTGTAGTTGTTGTTCTTGTGATACTGCAATACTATCATCGCTATGTTTTTAAACATATGAAAAAAAAAAACATTTTCATCGAAAACTTTACATTGTAAAGCACACGAGTTTCTTTTAAAGTAATATGAACATACATTTAACATATAAAATGTTCATATGCACATTTGTATGTACATTGGATTTGTAACACGATACCTCCTACCCAAATCCATTTCAGAATGCCTTGCCTTGCATATGCACATGCATTTCTGTACGTGTGTGCATTCATAACTGCGAGGGCAGCTCAAACAGTAGTAAACATTTTAATTGTTTATAAAATCATCATTTATTTAAAGTTTTCTTGATCGAGATGACACCAAGACTCAAAACACACAAAAATTTAAGTAATTCGGTATAATTATTTTATCAAATAATTCTATTAAAATCTTAGAAGATTATATTTTAAAATATGTTTAAAAAAATGTTTACACTTGTAGCTGTCATTCCGAGAACTCATTAAACCCACCTCTCGCCGTACCTAGCTTCAAAAATACATACCTCTATTTGTGTCATATCTGGCAAGGAATAGAGTGCATTAAGAACTGCATAGCTAAGCAAATTGTCGCACTCAACAAGGTTTCTAATTAAAATATGAGGCAATCTTGCAGATATGCATCCAAAAGATACAGATGCATCTTACTGCTTAATTTCTGTGCAGTTTTTTTTTTATGTATTTTTCTAATTCATAAGTTTATCGCTTTGTGGGCAGGACTTAGTTCAAGTCTAATTATAGTTCTATTGCCGCATGCGCTGATCTCATTCATATGCTTGTGGTCCAAAAGTTCCACACATGTTCTCCATAAGCTGCAAAACTGTTCCAAACTGAGGATGTTTGGTCAATTGATAGAATTGAAAATATAAACACGGCAAATGCTAAGAAAACATCAACTACTACAAGTAAATGTACAAACGTATATTTACAATGTATGTACATGAGCAATTTTATTAACTTGCGCGTGAAATACATATGTACTTTTTATGTGTATAAAAGTATATAAACATTTACATATACATATGAATAAGCACATGCCGGAATGAAGTCTAAATCGTAACGCTGCTTTTTGCTCCATTGCTGCTTCATTTTGATACCCTCTAAGCCAGCGGTGCTGAGGGCTTGTTGATACGGCGGTCAAAGGCTAGCAAAGTTTTACATCTTTGGAAAGAGTACAAAATTTGAATTTTTATTAATTGTTTTGTTTTTCAAACTTATCAACATTTTAAAGCAAAATCATGAAAAAATATTGTGAATTTTATAAGAGTTGGTTTGTGGAAAAATATTCCATTTCCACGATAATCAGTAATTGATTTAGTTATAACATTGTTTAAAAGAGACATAGTTTATTAATGTAATAAATAATTGGTATAATACTAAACCAGATAACTTATTTTAGTAATCAAAGGGTATCTTAATTTACGTGTCTATCAAAATTATAATATTATTATTACTCTCCTCCAACTTCTTTCACCCCATGCCAAAATGTATGAAACGTTCATTAATCTTAACTATTTAATGTCAAAAGTCATTCCCAGGGTATTTGCTGCTCTTTCATTAAAACTACATTGATTTCTCACTTGTTTACCCATACAAATTCATAAAAACAAACACACTCATCTTGGCGTATCTCTGTGCCGATGTTTTTGTGTGTGTGTGTGTGTGAGTGTTTGTGTGGTTGGTAAATTAACTTTTTGTTTAGTTCCTTGCTTATTTGTTTATTTGCCAGTCTGTTGTCTGTTGTGCTTTTTGTGTGAGCCCCAAACGAAAATGAAATTAACAAAGACAAAAAGCAAAAAGAAAGAAAAAAATTATATAGAAAAAGCATAAAAAAGTCTGCAGCAATTAGAACGAGCATGAAGCTGATAATTTAAGAGAACTGAGCATTAAATGCCCTGGGAAATTTCATTAAATTAGGGCATACAAAATTATTAAAACAAATTTAGGTATTTTTGCTAAGAGGGCTTTGTATTATCTATGAAATAAAATATGAAAATAAATCATTTTTAATAGGTAACCAACAGTACGGTGAAGTTTTTCTCACTAGTCTCCTACTTTTTATGCAACCAATATACCCTTTACTCTGTTAAAATCCGGCAACATGCTATAACACAAGCACACAGATACTGATCCACACACACACACGTACACACCGCATCTGTGAATGAACTCTTATCGGATCAGTAAATTACGAAATAGTTGGGAAGACTGATCCTACTTTTGTCTACATTTAGATGCTACATTCATCCAATTTCAAATCCTATCTATGACCACATCTTGAAGCTTAATTCTTTTTATTATTTTTACTTATTCTCTTATCTGTTTGCTCCCAGTTTTTTATGTAGCACAGTTTCCATTGGACTTAGTTGCGTGTCAAATAAAAAAAAAACTGATAAGGAGCATAGACCCAGATTTAGATTTTATATTCAGTAGTGAATCTCACTTAATGCTAAAGAAAATGTGCTAGAAAACATTGAAAAACGTTGCGCTTTGATGGAAAACTGAAATCATTGCTGACAAAATTTTCAAGTTTTCAGATTTAGAATTTGGTTCTGAAAACATATGTTGTCTGTAGCCCTGTATGTTTCGTATATAATGAGCACCCTTTTAATTAACCATAACTCTTTCGTTATGAGACCCTGTAGGAGAACACTGTTCAGGGGCTTATAAAGTATTTCGAGAGCGTGTAGGCCTTCAAATTCGACTTGGAGGTCCACCAATACATGCGTCACTCATCTAGATAAGATTTTTTCAGAGTCTCTTATCCCCTTTTGATTGCTGCCCATAGGACAAATCAGCAGAAAATCAGTTTCCACATTGATTATTTCATGTATTTTTACGATTATCTTAGCTACAGGGTCTTTCAAAGTCAGCTCTACTGAAATGTAGCTGCAGACTCTTCTACTCATTTAAGTTAGACTTGATGCTGCTTCTAAAAATAATCTTTGCGTCGAGCATTTCATTTAGAACTAAACTTAATGCTGTGATGTGTGTTTATCAACGCACCAAGCAACAACGGATTAAATGTTGTATATATGTTAGTATATATGCACATAATTATTTATCGCCCCAAAGTCGAACTTGTGTATGTACACTATATTTTTATATGTAGTAAACACATCTTCTTTACGGCCTACAATTCATTCACTGAGACTTTCTGGGACTTCGCTCAGTTCGTGCGTAAGAATCGTTGGGTAAAGACGTTGCCACATCGGAGCGATCCACAAAAATCTAAAGAAGAAATTTAGAACTGTTTTGTTGATAAGAGCGAAATTGAAAGTGAATACACAGATCAAGCTAACACCAAGATTTTTATGTTCTATTTCTTACAGTTCCCAGAGATTAGCTGCAATATGAGCGCACGATTTTCATAGGAGGAAACTAAAGGAAAAATGTAAGAAATTTAATTTAAATGATTACGGATTTGTTTTAAAACTTGAAACTCTTTTGTAGCATCCTCAGCTGACAGGCTCAGTTGCACACGTGGTCACTAAGACAGGGAATTTCTATCGAAAAGCTGATTATAAATCGGAGCCGGAAGTGCTCTACTGGGACACGACCCCACGACTAAATCGACAGAGGGTGAGGGAGAGAAAAGATAAAGCGATGTCGCCTCGCAGCGACGTTATCGCCATTCTCTTTGTACTCTTGGCTGTGGTGGGTAGCCAATGGGATGCGGTGGCACAAAGATTACCACAAACGCAGCACGGACGACGCGATCGACCGAACAATCCACCCCGGCAGTACGTCAAGACCCATCCATGTGAGCGTTCCTCATGTTATCCGGCAACAGGAAATCTGCTCATTGGACGAGAGAATCGCTTGACAGCGAGCTCCACTTGCGGTCTACAATCGGCGGAAAGATTTTGCATTTTATCCCATTTGCAGACTAAGAAATGTTTCCTTTGCGATTCAAGGGATGAGACACGTCAGGATCCGTACAAAAATCATCGCATTGGACAGATTATCTATAAAACAAAGCCGGGTACAAATATACCCACCTGGTGGCAATCGGAGAATGGCAAGGAGAACGCAACCATTCAACTGGATCTGGAGGCGGAGTTCCATTTTACCCATTTGATCATAACGTTTACCACATTCCGTCCGGCAGCCATGTACATCGAGCGTAGTTTCGATTTTGGTGCCACGTGGCATGTGTATCGCTATTTTGCCTACGACTGTGAGGAATCGTTCCCGGGTGTGCCCACGGTGCTGCAAAACATTACAGACGTTATGTGTACCTCACGTTACTCCTACGTCGAACCCTCTCGCAACGGTGAGGTAATTTTCCGTGTGTTGCCACCAAACATCAATGTCTCCGATCCCTATGCGGAGCACGTACAGAATCAACTCAAGATGACCAATCTGCGCATACAGATGACCAAACTGCACAAGCTCGGCGATAACTTGCTCGACAATCGGTTGGAGAATGAGGAGAAATATTATTACGGTATCTCCAATATGGTGGTGCGTGGTTCCTGCTCCTGCTACGGACATGCCTCCCAGTGCCTGCCGCTAGACAACGTGATTACACAGGATTACGAGATGGTTCACGGTCGCTGTGAGTGTACCCACAACACGAAGGGTCTCAACTGCGAGTCCTGCGAAGATTTCTACAACGATCTGCCCTGGAAGCCGGCGTTCGGCAAACAGACAAATGCGTGCAAGAAATGCGAGTGCAATGGACACGCAGTCAGTTGTCACTTCGATGAGGCTGTGTTCATAGCCTCTGGCCATGTCTCAGGCGGTTTCTGTGACAATTGTCTGCACAATACCCAGGGTCAGCATTGTGAGGAGTGTATGCCTTTCTTCTATCGCGATCCCGTCGAGCAACTGAGCAGTCCCTATGTCTGCAAGCCCTGTGACTGTGATCCCAATGGTTCTCTCGACGATGGCATCTGTGATTCGGTCAATGATCCCGAAAATGGCATCAATGCCGGTGCCTGTCACTGCAAACCGTTTGTGAAGGGACGTCGTTGTGATCAGTGCAAGGATGGCTATTGGCATCTTGATCCTCAGAATCCCGACGGTTGTGAGGCGTGTACCTGCAACACCCTTGGCACCGTTAACAACTCCGGCTGTAATATGAACACGGGCGAGTGTCGCTGCAAACGTTTGGTCACCGGCAAGGATTGTAATCAATGCCAACCGGAGACCTTCGGTCTCTCCGAGTCTGAGGATGGCTGCACGCTCTGTAACTGTGATCCTGGTGGCTCCTATGACAACTATTGTGATGTGCTGACCGGTCAGTGTCGTTGCCGTTCCCACATGACTGGACGCACTTGCTCGCAACCAAAGCAAAACTATTTCATACCCTATCTGCATATGGTCAACGAAGCTGAGGTTGCTGAGCTCTGTATCGCATATGGCAACAATGGTAACTGCACCATTGTACCACAACCGGCACAGGATCCACATACACCCGATTTCACGGGCATCGGTTACCAGCGTGTTGGCGAGAATTCCGAAATTGTCATCAAGACGGACGATGTGCCCCGTTCCATGCCCTACGATGTGATCATCCGCTATCAGTCGACATCTCGCGGTAACTGGGATGATGCGTACATAACCCTGGTGCGTCCAGATGAGATCGATCCACAGGGTGAATGCGCCGAGCTGAAACAGTCACCCATTACGGAGGCACGAGTGCCGTTCTCATTGCCTGAAAGGGATCGTCACGTGGTTGCGCTACACGATGTCTGCCTCGAGGCGGGCAAAACCTACAAATTCCGCATTTTCTTCGAACGCAAACGACACAACGAGGACAATCCCACAGCCACTATACTCATCGATTCGCTCACATTGATACCCCGCATTGAGGTCACGCCCATCTTCCATGGCTCACCCATTGCTGACCTGCGTCTGCGCGAGTACATCAACAAGAACTGTAATCAGAGTTTGTACGACATGCGCTACAAGGAACAGACACCGGAACTGTGCCGAGATCTGGAGCAGGATGCCAGCAAGTATATCTACGATGGAGCCAGCATGTGTAACTGTAATCCCACGGGTTCGTTAAGCAAGGAGTGCGACGCTAATGGAGGCTACTGTCAGTGCAAGCCCAATGTGGTGGGACGCCAGTGTGATCAGTGTGCTCCAGGCACCTATGGCTTCGGTCCGGAGGGTTGTAAATCCTGCGACTGCAACAGCATTGGCAGCAAGGACAACAACTGCGATCTGCTGACCGGACAGTGTGCCTGTCATCCCAACACCTACGGACGGGAATGCAATCAATGCCAGCCGGGTTACTGGCACTTCCCGCAGTGTCGCGTCTGCGAGTGTAATGGTCATGCGGCTCAGTGTGATCCTCTGACCGGGCAGTGCCTCAATTGCCAGGACTCGACCAGTGGTTTCGGCTGTGATGTCTGCCTGGATGGCTACTATGGTAATCCACTGCTAGGCAGTGAGATTGGTTGTCGTCCTTGTCGCTGTCCGGATACGGTTGCCAGCGGCATGTCGCATGCCGAGGGTTGCTCCTTGGATACGCGTAACAACAATATGCTCTGTCATTGCCAGGAGGGTTATGCTGGTGCACGTTGCGAGATTTGCGCGGATAACCACTTTGGTTCACCTGAGAATGGCGGTAGTTGCAACAAGTGCGAGTGCAGCAACAACATTGACATCTATGATGCGGGCAATTGTGATCGGGAGACGGGTGCGTGTGTCAAGTGCTTGTATGATACCACCGGTGATCACTGTGAGCTCTGTCGCGACGGCTTCTTCGGGGATGCACTGCAGCAGAACTGTAGACAATGTGAATGCGATTTCCTTGGCACCAACAAGACGATGTCCCACTGTGATCGCTTCACCGGACAGTGTCCGTGCTTGCCCAACGTGGAGGGTTTGCACTGCAGTCAGTGTGCTCTGAATCACTGGAAGATTGCCTCCGGCGAGGGCTGTGAGGCCTGTAATTGTGATGCTATCGGTGCCGTGCGTGAGCAGTGTCACAGCTTTACGGGTCAGTGTGAATGTAAGCCTGGCTTCGGTGGACGTGCATGTAATCAGTGCCAGGAGCACTACTGGGGCAATCCCAACGAGAAGTGTCAACCCTGTGAATGCGATCAGTTTGGCGCTGCTGACTACCAGTGTGACCGGGAGACGGGTCAATGTATTTGCCACGAGGGCATCGGTGGTTACAAGTGCAATGAATGCGCTCGCGGCTATTTGGGACAATTCCCGCACTGTGCTCCTTGCGGTGAGTGCTTCAACAACTGGGATATGATACTCAAAGCACTGGATGAGGCCACTCAGGCGACCATACAGCGTGCCAAGGAGATCAAGCAGGTGGGCGCTACAGGTGCCTATACAGCAGAGTTCAGTGAACTGGACAAGACACTGCAACACATCAAGGATTTGTTACAGAACACTACTGTGAGCCTGAAGGATATCAATCAACTGGATGCAGAGGCCAATGCCTTGAAGCAGCAATTGCAACAGCAACATCAGCGTTTGAGTGAAACCGAATTGAATCTGGATGAAATTTATAATTCACTAAGTTTGTCAGCCGTGGAGCTGGAGGGTCTACAGAATCACTCTCGCCTCGTGCAACAGGTTTCGCGTGAGCTGAAGGAGAATGGCATTCAGCTGCAGGAGTCCAATATTGAGGGTGCACTTAATTTGACCCGCCATGCCTATGAGAGAGTGACTAATCTGTCGGCCCTTAAGGATGAAGCCAAGGAACTTGCCTCCTACACTGACCGTAATTGCAAGCGCCTCGAAACGTTGACCAACAAGATCAAGGATGAAACGGATGCCATTGCTAACAACGATAAAACGATTGCCGACTACCGTGCCGAGCTGAGCACGCTCACGTCACAGATACCCGATCTGAATAATCAGGTGTGCGGCAAACCAGGTGATCCTTGTGATGCTCTCTGCGGTGGTGCTGGCTGCGGCATGTGCGGTGGCTCCTTCTCCTGCGAGAATGGAGCACGCGCCCACTCGGGTGAGGCACTTAAGCTAGCCAAGGACACAGAGGTGGCCATTATAAGCAAAAAGGATCAGGCGGATCAGACCATTAGGGCTCTCACCCAAGCTAAGCTGAATGCCTCGGAGGCATATCAGAAGGCGAAGGCTGGCTTCGAGCAATCCGAACAGTATCTGAATCAAACCGATGATGGCATCAAGCTGACCAACAAACTGATCAATGCCGTCAATGATTTCCAACAGAATAAGACGGCATTGCCTGAGACGAGCAAGCAGCTGGCACAGGAAACTCTACAACTCGACCTTACACTGGATCCAAAGGAGATTGAATCGTTGGGTGAAAAGATCAATGATGCTGTCTCCTCGCTTAAAAATGTCGAATCGATTATTTACAAGACCCGACCCTCCTTGGAGCGTGCCAATTATCTGAAGAACACAGCGAATGCTACCCAATCGACGGCCAACAACATACTAGAGATGGCTAATTCGGTGGTACAGAATTTGGCATCCGCAAGTGAGTCACAGGGCAAGGCCAAGGATGCCATACAGCAGGCGAACAGCAACATTGAACTGGCCGACAAGGATCTGGAGCAAATCGACTTGGAGAACAAGGAGGCTGAATCCCCAGCTCAAGAAACTGCACGACAAGTGGATGAATTGGACAACAAGGTTCAGCGTCTGCAAAAGAGCATACTGAAGAACGAATTGGTTGCCAAGGAGATTACCAAAGAGGCGAATCGTGTCAAGAGCGAGGCAGTTCGTGCCCGCGAAAGTGCCAATGAGCTGAAGTCATCCACAAGCGCCACAAATCAAACACTCACCGATCGCGCCAGTCATTCTGAAAATGCACGTGAACGGGCCAAACTGTTGTTGCAACGTGCCTCCAAGCTGACAGTGGATACCAACGAGAAGCTGAACGAGCTCAATCTGCTGCAGGAAACGTATCTGGAAAAGAACGATAAGCTAGTACAGCTTCAAACCGATCTGCAGCCCCTTAATGACTTGCTCAATCTTTATCTGCGCAACATTCAAGAAAATGCCGATCGTTATCGGCAGTGCACCATCTAAAATGAGAGGTTTGTATGAAGACAGGGTATCTGTTAGTCTAGTTTTAGTTAACAGCTATTTAGCTACAATAGACTAGAAATCTAGCTATTTTTCTTTAAAGGGGAATTAATTTCAAAACTAAATCCACGAAAATGTTTATGGGGTAATTAAATAAGATTTTAATGCTGATCAGAATAATATAAATTTTATTTATAATTAACCTTTTGAATTTTGTTTTCCTTTCGCAGCTGCCAGTTTCCCCACTGTGCGGACATCTCAAACCATTTGCCATATTTGATGAACAAATACGAATAGCAATAGCAAGAACGATGGAAAGAAAGAGCGAAAAAAAAGGAACCAAGCAAAAAGCACAGTTATTTTCTATTTAACGATGTTAAGTGTAACCGTTACGTTTTGTACTCTAAGCAAAATCAAATGTTAAACTTTCTCTCTCCCTGCAAATGTTCATTTTTCTTCAATTTATGCCATTTTCATAGTGTATGAAACGTAGTTTTTTAATTTCTACCTTAAACACAATGCAATATTTTGCGTGTAATGCAACAAACTAAATACAAACACAATAAATATAATTAAAATACTACTTAAACAACCAAATTATTGTACACTTGTTTCAATTCTTTCACTATGTGAATTGTGAGAACCCCAGACATTTTGGGGAGACAGTTTTGTCTAACGGGCGCGCGAAAAATAACAAAAATAAAAATATGTCCCTATCATTTTGTGTGTGTTTAATTAAATAATCTAAACAAATAGAGTACGTAACATTTGCATATGACGTGCAATGGCAAAGCAAAATAAATAATACTATAAATATACATACAAATAGAAATTGCTGCTGCTGGCAGTTGGCGGTTTGTCATTTCCCTTTTGTTACAGTTCTTCTCAACATCGCGTGTGCTTCTTGTTTTCATTTCACTTTATTTCACAAACTAAAAAAAATGGTAACAATTATGTTTTACTGTTAATTTGTACTTTTGAAAACTATGGATAGACGTTATAAGCACTCAGTAAGGAGCTCAGCAGGTAACATTCAAAAAGTTTACTGTCCATTCAAAGTGTACATTAAAACGACAAACAGAAGCCCACTCCAAAACTAAGACCTTGTAAGATAAGTAAACATAGTTTATTAGTTACTAATTTTAATTTAGAAGTTTTCCCGGGCTAATATTTGTATTCTGCTGCTTTAATTTACAACCGAGCTTCAACAAAACAGTGCTGCAAAATATCCGTCTTTCCAAATCAGACTCATAACACTGACTTTGAGCCCAATAAGGGCATTCCCTAGTTCAGTTTAATACTAATGTGCTTAAGTTACTCGCTTGTTTTCTTTTTGCTTTGCAGATAATTATAGTATTTTAATTGTTTAATGCATAAAGTTCAATTCATTTCTCATTTATGCTCATCAATTATGTTCATGGAATCCCCCTGTGGTGTCTATTTATTTATAAATAAAATGTATCGAAACAGGCAATAAATCATATAAATCTGTGTTATCGATAGCATTGTACATGCAGCACTGGTTTCAATGTTCATATGACATATGTATAATGGCGACGTTCGCACAGTTGTATCCCACTATAGCGATTACATTTCTAAACGAAATGAGGTGAACACTTTCAAAAAATAAATAGTCGCTGCTATATTTATCCCTAGACTTGGAGAAGAACAAGCAAATTGGAATTACATAAATGAACACGCAACGAAATATATATATTTGATAACAACCCATTAATTAACGGTTATAGCGGATCTCTACTGTTTTAATTCGAGCATATGTATGTAAGTACGTGTGTATGTATTTACGCACAGCACGCATACAGATACGTATGTAAATAGACAGATGTTGTTCTTGTTTCTGTTCTGTTTTCATGCAAGCAACAGAAGCTATTAATAAGAATATTCTGAAATAATATAATGCCACAAGAAGACGGTCGAATCTGCTGTGTGGGAACGACACAAAGCAAAAGTCTATAAGGAGCATCAAAAAAAAAAAAAATAAAACGAAAAAGGGACGGTCGATGCGAAAAAAACAGTACGCAATAATAAATCGAAATTCCGATTTTGAATCAAGTGTTTTTTGGTCGGAGCACTGTTCACTCAGCAGTTGTGGTTGTGCTCATTTTCTTGAATCAAAATCATCAAATCAGTTCCACGCAGTTGTTGCAAACACACACAGACACGTAAACGTAGACAGCCCCAAATCCTGCTAAATACTATAATAACAAAGACTCCTTCCGATGGATGACGAATTGGAAGACAAGATCTTCTATCAGACATACGTATCGCATATGAAAATCCTGTCCAAGTTTGCAGTGGGCTTCTCGTCCATCAACTCGCCATTGGCCTATTTATGGAAGCTATGTCGGATATACGTGCTCCGTCCCGAGGTCATATTCTGCGGCATCATTCTCTTTGTCTTGTTGATCTATTTACAAGCGGTCGATGTCTGGAGCCGCAGCATATTGGGACGCATACAGGCGACACTGGGCCGCCAAAAGGTGGCATCTCGTGTCATGGACATGTCTGGCAACGCCGGCGACCATCAATGCTGGGAGGAGACGCGCCAGCAGAGCGCCGCCTTTGCAGTCCTAGGACGTAGACCCCATATGGAAGACAGGTACGCAATAAAGAAAATGATTAAACAAAAGACTCAATAAATTTTTTAATACGCAGATTTATCATCGAAGAGAACATCAATAACAACACAGCGGTTTCCTTCTTTGCCGTCTTTGATGGACATGGCGGAGAGTTTGCTGCCGATTTTGCCCGTGATGTGCTTGTCAAGAATATTTATAATAAAATCATTGAAGCGAACAAGTTGCTCAAGAGCGAAGACAAATCGGAGATCAGTGGTGGTTTCGACAAGAGCCCATATTTGGCTCGCAAGCAAAGCCGCAAGGATGCGGCCAACAAGGAGAATGCCGAGCCACTGACACGTAAGGACAGTCTGCGTAAGGCGCACAGCACCACAGCCGACTGCAGTGCTCTTAAGCAAAAGACAACGGAATCATCCATAGCCGACATCTATACGGCTCAACTCAACAGCGCCATGAGAGCAAATAATGTTGGTAACGCCGCCAAGGAAACGTTTCTGAATAACAATAACAATGCACAGAATGCTGGCAATGCGCCACCAATCTACGAAGCCAAGTGCTATATCGAACATGGACGAATTAACTTTGGCAAACTTATCACCGACGAGATACTGGCAGCGGATCACAAGCTAGTCGAGCAGGCAAAGCTGGCGGTGAGTAGGGGAGCACAAAGTACTTATCAAATTGAATTAGCTAAATGTCTAGTTACTTTACAGACTAACATCGCTGGCACGACCGCACTAATTGCCATTGTGCAGGGCAGTAAGCTGATTGTCGCCAACGTTGGAGATTCCCGTGGTGTCATGTATGATGCCCGGGGCATAGCCATACCGCTGTCCTTTGACCATAAGCCGCAACAGGTGCGAGAACGGAAACGCATTCATGACGCTGGTGGTTTTATCGCCTTTCGTGGAGTTTGGCGTGTGGCTGGCGTCTTGGCCACATCACGCGCCATGGGCGATTATCCGCTAAAAGATAAGGTATGCCAGATGGTTGTCATCATCATTTATTATAAAATGCTAATCATACCACGGCACGTTTTTTGCTTTATATACTACTATCTATTATATAGAATCTTGTCATCGCCACACCAGACATTTTGACCTTCGAGCTGAATGATCACAAGTGAGTGCAACACAAGTTAATGAACTTTATTTTTTCCCAATAACGTCATCATAATTTGTTTACTTGTTTGTTTGTCAGACCACGATTTTTAATACTTGCCTCGGACGGCCTTTGGGATACGTTTAGCAATGAGGAGGCCTGCAGCTTTGTCCAGGAGCATCTGAAGGAATCGGATTTCGGTGCCAAGTCCTTGGCCATGGAATCATATAAACGTGGCTCGGTGGACAACATAACGGTGCTGATAATTGCCTTTAAGAACGACGTGTTTCGCATTGGAAAAGCGGTTGGAGGAGCAGATGCTCCAGTGGTTAAGTCACCAGCGGCTGCCGCTGTGGAGCGTTCTAATTCGATTAAGACAAAGTGACAGGTGTGGTGGTCCAACAGGTGTCTACGATTTAAATAGTCAACAATCTCAAATAGAGCCCACTCCTGCAAAGAAAAAGTGCCCAAAAGTTTCTACGCATATTAGCTGGACAAAATTGCCAGTTTATACGAAATTTGTCGAATAGTTTTGTTTCGATATAAGATTGTTTTTCATTTTGTGTTATAGAAATTGTTGTTTTTGTACAAATTTTGTTTAGCATTACATTCATATATTTTGAATCATCCCCTCGCCAATCCTCAAGCACATCACATCCAAGACACATCAATCAATCCTCAGTCAGTTCATAAATACTATTTATTTAAATTATTTTGTTATGCACTTATATAGATATATATTTGTAAAAGATAAACAAATACTTTTTTCTAACTTATGAAACGCGTTTACAAAAATAAATACTCGAAAAATGCAAGTATGTGGAATCAAATTATTTAAAGAAAAAACTAATTTTTTTAAGTTTTTTGTGTAAGCGTCGCTTTCTTTATTTACGTTTTGGCATAAACAAATCAATTTGCGACCGATTCATACATGCTATGTCAAAAACTAAACCCAATATACTGGACCCTGATCGCAATCCGTTTAGTGAGCTGATACAGACACTTGCCAGACGCGGATGGTGTTGTCAGAGTAGCCGGCGAACAGGGTCTGGCCATCGGTGGACCAGGCCAGGGACAGGCACTGTGGCTGCTCGGCCTTCGATGTGGGGGAGACGACCTCAGGGCGCAGTTCCTCGACGGTCTTCTTGCATGCCAGATCCCAGATCTTGATGGATGGACCGTAGGCAACGCACAGCCAGTAACGGTTGGGCGAGAAGCACAGGGCATTGATGATGTCGTTGTGCTCCAGGGTGTACAGGTTCTTGCCGTCATTAAGATCCCACAGCAGAGCCTTGGAGTCCTTGCCACCGGAGGTGCACAGGGAACCGTCAGGAGAAACGGTCACGGTGTTCAGGTAGCCATTGTGGCCGTGGTGGTTGTTCTTCAACTTGCAGTTAGCCAAGTTCCAGACCTTAACGGTACGATCCCAGCCGCAAGACACGATGATGGGATTGGAGTGGTTGGGCGAGAAACGCACGCACGAAACCCAATCGGTGTGGCCATCCTCCTGGATGGTGAACTTGCACTCAGCCAGAGTGTTCCACAGCTTGATGGTCTTGTCCCGAGAGCCAGAGACGATCTGACGGTTATCAGCCGAGAAGGCAACCGACAGCACATCCTGAAAACGAAGCAACCAAAATAAGATTAGTTTACGAATTTATAGAAACTTTCTTTAAATATTCAGTGTAGCTGGAAGGTCTTGTTTGCTTACTTACGGATATGTTTCACGCAAAAGTACGTTTAACTCAGGCGTAGAACGGTACAGATGTCAACCAGAAATTCTGCCTCGCATAGGCGCAATAATTCAAATATGTATAAAAATATACATATTAGCGGTATTGGTGATTTGCTAGCTAAGCCTAACATTACGTTATGGGATCTATTGATTCACCAATACCTTTCAAAAGTGAGTCGGGGGACATTTAATTGCAATTCTAAGCCCTGCTCTAAGCAATTTGAAACCATTTGGAAACTTATCCCACCTTGGTGTGTCCCTCGAAACGGCGAGTGGTCTTGCCGGCAGCCAAATCCCACAGGCGCAGAGTCTGATCCCAGGATCCGGACAGAGCGTAGTTACCATCGGATGAGAGCACAACATCGCTGATGAAGTGGGAGTGTCCATACAGACGCTTCTGGGGATAACCGTAGTTGGTATCCTCATCACGGGTCAGCTTCCAGACAATCAAGGTCTTGTCTGCAGGCAACGGAATATATTATTAAGACAGTTCATGGAATGGCGTATATAAATACAGGATGCTTGAGATATTTGTCGATTTGCTAATCGACAACTCAACATAACCTCACAGCACTTTGATTGAAATACTTACCACGGGAGGCCGAGATGATGGTATCGGGATCCTTGGGGTTGGTAGCGATTTGGGTGACCCAGCCATTGTGGCCGATCAGAGTACCACGCAATTGCAATGTCTCAGACATGTTTAAATTGATTTATTAAAATCGCAACGGGAGCGGCTTCAGAAACACGTCCAAAGGCGCTGCAAGCTGGCAGAAAAAGAGGCGGAAGTGCTAGTGTTGTGTAGCAAAAACAATCGCAGGCGTTATCGAAAGGGCTGCCAACTTGGGCAACTAAATCCAGAACGTATTGCAAAACATTTTCAAATATCGTAAGTGCTGTTGTTGGTATTTTGCTGTTATCCGTAGAACGGTCACACTTATTTGGATCACTAGGAGAAGCTATTGGAAGTACTGGTCACACATTTAAAATGAGCCTAAACCAACAACAAAGCCCCGGCAGCGATCCTCGGAACCCCCATGGACTCGGTGAGACTCAAAGTGGCACCATTCAGACCAAACTAATCAACCCAGTGGCCGGTTTACAGGTGATCCAAACGACACATCGTTGCGCAATGTAGAGCGAGAAGTACTGATACCCAAAATAATGAGAGATCGTGCCCGCGCCGAGTTCTGCACGAAGGAAGTGGCCGACTTTGAGGAATGCTGCAAGGCGAGTAGCATCTTTATGGTCGCCACATGTCGCAAACAAAACTCTGCACTTAGGGATTGCCTGACACACTGGTATCAAAACGAAGCATTTAAAGAGGAATGTCGAAAGATCTATCTGCAGGAGCGATCAGACTATCGCAGCACTGGCATACCCAAGAAACACCGAGTGGAGAAAATTTAGTTTAGTCCTACATACGTTTACATATATTATTGTTTTTGTTTACTTTGCACAAAAGATGTGTAGTTAAATCGCCTTATCACAGTCTCTTCTATGCTGAGGGATTCCAGGGACTCCGGTGTGGCTAGCAATATATTAAATTCACTTGACTGCTTTACTCGGAGAAGCAGCACATCCTTGTCTGAGGTTTCAGCTACTCGCTGGACTCCTTTCAAGTTCTTGGCCACAAAATGCGAGTCCAAGTTTTTTGTAGGCGACTGAACGATGACCAGAAAACTGGCATGAAACTGGCAGGGGCTCTGCTTGTAGATGACTGCGAGAAGATTGGATTATTATGGGAGATATCAAATGCGACACATTGCTTACGAAATTCACCGCCAAACTTGATGCCGCTTTTAATAATCCAGTTTTTTGATTTTAAGTACAAATACGCAGCCAATTTGTAAACAAACTGTTCGTCGTATTCAAGCGCCAACTTTAAATATGTTGACCAGTTTAGTTTACTTCCAGATAAGTCGCTTATTTCGAGTGCCTCTAGAAAAAAGGACAACAGACACGCTTCCTCCAAGCCAAGCAGCAGTGTTTCCGTTGAATCTCCGGACACGGGTCCTCCACGCGATTTACTTCCCTTGCCGTAGCAACCATTTTCGTAAAGTGCTCCAATTTGTGCCTGTTCAGAGTCCTTTACCTCCACACATAGTCCATTGAATACACCCTGGAATGGTTTTCCATCCTCACAAACTGGAAACGGCGCTAGTTTCCAATAGTTTTTTGAATTTTTTCTTTTACGTTTAAAATGTGGCGTGAATTCCATAATAATATGGTCTCTGTTTATAGTCGGATGACACTTTGCAGCTTTAAGGTATAAATAAAATAAATCACTGGCAAATTAAATGTTATTCTCTACATCTTCCATTATATAACTTGTCTTTAATTTATTAGTTTATTTTATTAGTTGTAGTTCTATAATATTCTTATATGTCTTTCCTACATTTATTTATCAGTTAATTTTTTTCGCCGTAGAATTATTAAAAAACTGACAAGTGTCACCATTGCCAGACAATTGGCATTCACAGCGCAGTCTTATTGGTTGACATATTTAATCGAAGTGGCAACGCCAAAACACGGCGATTGCGGCGAATAAGTCACAAGACCAGTCAGCTGAATTTCGGTGCTGTCGCATTAGTGTGAAAAGACACTCGTAATTTGTAATATATTTTTTCTCTAGATATTTTACTCGACAACATAAACTGCGTTTCACTCTGCACGATAAATAAACAGCCATCAAAATGACCACAGCACTGTATCTGCCCGAGGAAAACATCGGTAAGCTCAGCGAACTGACCTCTGCGAAAAATCGAAGTGATTTCAGGGGTTGGGGGTGCACCCTCAGCCCACTTTAAGAATCCTTTTGTTAACTGTAAGTTCCAATTTGAATGTGTTTTTCTTTTTGCGCAGATATGATTGCTGCCACCTCGGTGTTGCAGCAACAAGCAGCGGATATTCGCAACCGGACCATCAACTGGGCATCGTACATGCAATCCCAGATGATAAGTCAGGAGGATTATCAGGCCATTAGCACATTGGATAAATCACGCGCCGCTTATCTGTCTCAAAACTCCACGCAGGTGGTCAAGACACTACTGAATCTGGTCTCTCATCTGTCCAAGGATTCGACTATTCAGTATATTCTAGTGCTGGTCGATGATCTGTTGCAAGAGGATCGCTCACGTGTTGATCTTTTCCACGAAACTTCGGGCAAGCTGAAGCAGTGCGTCTGGGGACCCTTCCTCAATCTACTGAATCGTCAGGATGGCTTCATTGTCAACATGTCATCGCGTATTTTGGCCAAGTTCGCTTGCTGGGGTCATGAGACCATGCCCAAGGCTGACCTCAACTTCTATCTGCAGTTCCTCAAGGATCAGTTGGCCACCGTTGTAAGTAGCCTCAAGTTTGCCATCGTAGCGCAATTGCATGCCTTTATTGTATATATACTCCCAGGTCAGCTACGTATCGTTAGACCTTATCAACTTTGTATAGAGCATGCAGCATGTTATCCTAATACCGTTAGTTTTAGATACTATATCTGAAGTATTGCTTCCTTATATCCTGTCCGATCTGAACTGAAGACTATTCACAATCATTGTGCTTTTTACTCTTTGATTTTTGTTACGACATATTTATTTCCATCATAAATAAGCTTTAAATCAATAGAATTTCAGGCATGATTTGTTTGCATGTTAAATTATTTATTATATTCTATGTAATCCACAAATTTTGGTAAAATACGACAGCGAGATAGTTTTTATATTCGTTTTTAACAGATTTCTAAATGTAACCTTTTTAAAAAACCAGTTACTAATAGAAACCCTAAAACGATTATAAAAATCACTAAGCATTTTTCGAATATTTTTAACATTCCTCTATAACAAAATTACTTCTAACTTTTGTCCAAATCAACTATCAAAATTTATATAAAGTAGTTTAAAGTCTACTTCTAAATCTGCACGCTTTGCTAGTTTTGTACTCACACTTTTATTTACTTACTGAGATTTGCTACAACCCTGAAAACTCTACAAATGAGACTGAAGAAACAGGCAACGTTTGTCTGTAGCCCTGGTTTGAAATATCGTTATTCATCAGATTTCGTGTTTGGTTTACACGAAAGAGTTTTGTCATTAAATAACGCACAATTAAATAAATTCGTCGCTATTTTAAATGAATGCGATTTATGATATTCGAATAACCGTTGAATAAATAAATTCAAAATTCACCGCGCCGCACCGCACAACCACAGCATTCACATAATATTTATAAATGTGTGAAATTACAACAAATATCACCAAATAATATAAAACAATAAATAACCATAACGTTAACTAATTTCTGTTATACGTGAAAGTTCAAGCGAATTTCAAAAACAATTGCAAATTGTCCTTTATTGCACAACTTAAAAATATTAATTTAATTACATTTTTAATGTACTTTTTTTTATAATTTAATGCAATTTGCAATTTACAATCTCAAAATAAAACCAAACAACAACGAATTAATGTTTAAACACCAAAACCAACAAATACCCAACCAAACACGATCACGAACTGTTTATGGATGCCGCTGCCCTGCCCCCTTTCGAACCCTCCCCAACACCACCACGAATTAGAGCACTTCGTATTTGCAAGAGATGGCCGAGCTGGTCAAGAGATCGCAAACAATAATTGTGCACTCACCTGGACCATATGCTAAAGATCATCATCCCAAAGATCACCATCACTACAGTCCAAGTGTAGCGCAACTGCAGCAACGCTACGATCTTGGCCACGAAACGTACCGCGAAATGGGCTCCTCAGTTCAGCAGCAGGATGGCAAATACGTTATACCGGTATTCCAAAATCAGACCACTCTCACTCTCTCACCCACCAACACCACCAAAAGAGACCCCGTCAGTCCACCCAGCCAGAAAGAAACTACAACAAATTTAAACACTTCAACACACGCTCACACACACACACACATATACAATCATACACACCGAGTTCTTGTGCGTTTATGCAGTGAATTATCATGATTAAACAAAATCGTGATATGTGTATATAATTCATTGTCGCTCCACACCAAAGTTGTGTCTATTAACGTAAATAATATGTTTGTACATATTTAGCAACTTCTTAAGCAGGAAAATATTTAAATACAAAGCTGGAAATAGTTTAATTACGTTAAACTTTAAAGAAAATGTTTATGAACTCAATCCATTCGATATCCCGTCTATTTTAAATGGTGATCACAGCATTCACGATTTCTGAGGCGCATAAATAGTGCACCTCTAAATGTGTACGTGTGTTAGTGTGTGTGTGTGTGTTAATCAATAGTTGTAACTATTTACTAACCTCACTAAATATTCATCAACTTGAATTGAAAGCAATGAAGAACTTACGATCCTAGTGTACAACTGTGGTAAAGGTTAAGGTAAAGGTAACTATAACGGTAACAGTAATTAAAAAACGGTGACGGTGTGAGCATAATAAAGGGATAACAACGAATCTGTGGAGTACTACAGTGCAAACTGCAATTTTGTATATTTTTAACTCATTATGTTTCAGTTACTTTGAGCACACCTTCTCCTATGTAACTTTTTCTCTACTTTTCACTCTCTTTTTCTATCTACTATTTCTAATGTAGTGTATCTGTAGTAATTGTAACTGTTGTGTTGCTGTTGTCTGTAGCGTGTAGAGACTGAAAAGAAAAACAAATAGAAAAATCAAGAAAAACTTTCATAAACTAACTCGCTACTAAACAAAAAACACGCAGCTTCCTAGCTGGATTAATGCTATTGATGTTGTGCTAATACTAATAAAGATAATTGTACTGATTGCTTCCATAGAACAACGAGTATATCCAATCGGTGGCACGCTGCCTGCAGATGATGCTCCGTGTGGATGAGTATCGTTTTGCCTTTGTGAGCGTCGATGGCATCAGCACCTTGATTCGCATCCTGTCGACTCGTGTCAACTTCCAGGTGAGTTTGAAATTGAAATATGTAAATTGTTTGGTCCAATTTAAATTCGATTTCTTATTCATAGGTGCAATATCAATTGATTTTCTGCCTCTGGGTGCTCACATTCAACCCACTGTTGGCTGCCAAGATGAATAAGTTCAGTGTTATTCCCATTTTGGCTGATATCCTGAGTGATTGTGCCAAGGAGAAGGTGACACGCATCATTTTGGCCGTCTTCCGTAATCTGATTGAGAAGCCTGAGGATTCCTCGGTAGCCAAGGATCATTGCATTGCCATGGTTCAGTGCAAGGTATTGAAACAGTTGTCGATTCTGGAACAGCGTCGCTTTGACGATGAGGATATCACTGCTGATGTGGAATATCTGAGCGAGAAACTGCAGAACTCCGTGCAGGATCTGAGCTCATTCGACGAATATGCCACCGAGGTGCGCAGCGGACGTTTGGAATGGTCTCCAGTCCACAAATCTGCCAAGTTCTGGCGCGAGAATGCTCAGCGTCTCAACGAGAAGAACTACGAACTGTTGCGCATTTTGGTTCATTTGCTGGAAACGTCTAAGGATGCCATTATTCTATCCGTTGCCTGCTTTGATATCGGAGAGTATGTGCGTCACTATCCCCGCGGCAAGCAGTGAGTCTCCAACTATATATATTTTGCGTGAATTACTTACTTATTCCTGTTATTTTGTTAGCGTTCTGGAGCAACTGGGTGGCAAACAGATAGTTATGCAGCATTTGGGCCATGAGGATCCCAATGTGCGTTATGAGGCACTTTTGGCCGTACAAAAGCTGATGGTACACAACTGGTTAGTATATTTATTAAAGCTCACTTTGCTCATGTCGTCCCACCAACTCAACCAGGTACCCCTCGATACCCTCACCCGCCTGTATAACAATCCCAATTCCAAATCGCAAGCCATTTAATCCCAAACTCATCAATCAACTCAAAATTATCGTTGTGTTCAACTCTAAATTGTTTTGTGTACATTCACTTATTTTATTTTTTATCAACTCACAGGGAATACCTGGGCAAGCAGCTGGAGAAGGAGAACGAGACCCAGAAACAAGGCGCTGCACCGATTACTGGCAAGGCCTAAAACAACTAGAATGCAACAAGCTACCATGTACAATCGTTAGCCAAGGTCGTTAGCCAGACGCCTCAAAACACTTAACTAACTAACAATAAAAATGTTTTTTGGAGACGTGTCTTCTTTCGTTAAGTTCGTCTCTGCCTTCGTCTCCCCTAAACAACCACTATTCCCCCTCCAACACATAAACATTATTAACTTTATTGTTTTTATTCTTCTTGTTAACAATTAAGCGCATGTCTTTTCTTCCTACCCAAAAAAATCTTTTAAACTAAGTTCCGTAGAGAGTGGAGAGTGAGAGAGTTGAAAGGTCGTCGATAACTATCTGATTTGTTGCTCTTGGTTGGCATTCCGAACCAGTAGAAAAGTTATTTAAAAGAAAATATTAATTAAAAGAGTTAACAATCGAAAGTTTATTAGTAAAATCCAAAAAAAAAGAGAAAAGCATACAATTATTAAAAAAAAAAGAAAGAAAATTCAATATTATTGTCGTATGTTTTTGTTTTGTTGTTATTATTATTGTTTAATCATATAATACTAATGTGCTATGCGCAGTTGTACAGAGTTTTTGTCTCACAAATCAATCGAAAAATTTGTATTATATTCGCATCGGAGTTCTGACACACACACCGACACAAACACACACACATATAGTAAAACCTATCAAGTATTTCTTTTCTTTTTAAAGCAAATTATGTGAAAAACAATACAAAATAAAATGCAATATTATATTAAATGTTATTAACGCGTGTGGATATCATTCAACAAGAGTCACATTTAAATTGTTATTCAAGTGTATCATACAATTTTGAGCATAATACAATAAAAGATATAAATAAAATATACAAAAATAAATATATACACTACATAAATAAATCAATGTAAATGATATAATAAATACTAGTATTATTTAGTTGTTTTTGAAAAGTATTTTTACTGTCTACTTTTGGGGAGTCCCCTTTGGATAGCTTCTGAAATGTTGTAGAGAATTCACGGTATGTTTTGCATTATGGGTACTCCCATAAATGATAAAAGCTTTTATGCCACATAAAAGAAACTTTTTTATTGGGAATTCCCCTATTAAAAACAGCTTTGAAAGCTTTTTCCGCCGCTCACAATTAAAACCTGTGATTGATTATTGTATTTTGTATTCATGCGGGTATTCCCAAATCAAGACGATTTCTCCCTCGAGTATTTGATTTATATAACTTTTATCAAAAGCTTTCAAGCTTGCCCTCTATAAAATAAAACATTTCTTTGCTTTCTTGTTTTTTTTATGTTTGTTTTATTTAATTTTTGTTGTTCATCTCGTGGTCGTTACAATACGTCAGCTTTAAATAATATAGTTCCACTTTATTAAATTAAATAATGTAATTGTCCTATTTAAACTTTAAAATTAACATATTTGTAGTTCTGTATCCTTCACACATAGTTTGCTTTAGTTATTATTAAATTGTTGTTGTTATTGTGACTTATGATATCCGACCATAATACAGAATCTCCTGTTGCTAGCATAGGTACTGTGGTGCACTTAGATGAAGTTAAAGCATCCAAAATGTTTACTTGGTGGCAGATTTCAGGTAGGCAATCAGATCGCCACGCTCATTGGGCTTCTTCAGGCCGGCGAAGATCATCTTGGTGCCGGGGATGTACTTCTTGGGGTTCTCCAGGTATTCAAAGAGTGTATCTTCATTCCAGGTGATACCCTTGGCCTTGTTGGCATCTGTGTAGGCGAAACCTGCAGCCTGGCCAGTCTTGCGACCGATCAGACCATGTAGATTGGGTCCAACCTTGTGCTTGCCACCAGCCTCCACAGTGTGGCACTGTGCGCAACGCTGAACGAACAGCTTCTTTCCCTTCTCAACATCACCAGCTGGCACGCCCATTTTTGTTTAGTTTATTTGTGATGTGTTAACACCGACTCGACTGGAAGTAAAAGATAATGCAAAAAATCAACAATAATTAACTAAATGTTATATAAACAACTGCATATTTATTCGCTGCTATGGCATTTGTGCTATCAACTTCCTCGAACTGATAAGAGCACACGCAAAACCATTAGTAATGCATTGTTTCTGTTATCTAACCCTGAGCTTTCCGTTATATTAAACCTGCCCCTCTGCTCATAGTTCATTCATCGCTTGCTCAGACGAACAACGTCATCAGACACGAGCACACACACACTCACGCACACGCAAGCACACCTACACGAGTTGGTCACATGTTGGCGCTCAGTGCTTCGCGCACAGCAACAAGCACGAAAAAATGCCATACAAATTATTTCCTCTCTCTCGTTTTTGCTCTGTCTTCCTCACTCTCAGGGTCTTTGTCGCGGTCAGCATAAAAACGGCTGAGCGGCTTAAGCTACCCTGTGTGACTAACTTGTATTGCGTGCAGTTATTCGAACTTGAATCATAAAAGTGCATGTGATGTTAAAAATCACGCACTCTCTCAGAGAGAGGAAAATAGAGAGCAATTAGAGAGAAAAATTACATAAAAAGCGACAATGTCGTCTAGCTTGTGGCCTTGATGGTGGGGTGAGAACACTTTCCACACACAATGCATTTGGATGTGGGCCAACTGACACATACACTCACACAGGCCCACACATACACAATGAAGCATCCATAGAAGGATGCGTAAGTGAGAGTGAGTAGGTGAGAAGAGAAATGAGGCCAATGTTCTCGCGAAAGCTGAACCGCTTACATAACCGCCCTGATTATTTTGTCTGCACAAACGCGCAGAAAACCAGAAAACTACCTTTGAAAAATGCAGCTTGTCTAACAACCACGTGGCGCGCAAAGTTGAAACTCCGCAAAATTCAAGCGATCTTTTTTCCAAGAATACAATGAGTAAGTGAGAGAGAAAATGAATTATACTCTGACGATGCTTGCTCATGTAATCGACTCGCGCTCTTTTCAATGTCAATGTGGCTACCAATACAAGCACCGAGTCTTATGTGTGAATTTTTGGATGAAGATCATTTGAAATTTTTGTAATAATTCGCTGCCAACTTTAGCACCTTTGCATATCTATATAGAAACACACACACTCACACAGTAGCACCCACAGTCACACGTTTATGTAACGCAAACAACCCCCAAAAAAAACTGAATTCGCACACGAGTTTTCGCTTTTTACACTCACTACAATGAGATCATTAGTTATACAATCAAAATTCAAGGTATTTATAATAATCTACTATCTTTGCACTTTTAATACACTTAATCAATAGCTCAGGGATTTTGCACATATAAAATTTACGTCACTAGTAAAACTCCCGCTACTTACATTGAACACAAACCGTCGTTTACTGCGAACAGTTAGCTAGCGAATGAGACAAAAAATCCCAATTGGCATATCAGCTTGTGTTCTGAGCAGTTTGTTATCGTATCGGCTTATCGATACTTTGCGCGGTACGATATTCTGATTTGATACGCATGGTGATCACTTAGTTTAAACTACAGATAAATATTAGCTAAAACTAATAAAACTATAAACTAGTAAACTATATTAAATAAGAACATTTAAAGATGTTAATAGTTTTAAATATTTCACAACTTCATTGCATTATTGAATCAGCTGTGCGATATCGATGTGGTATAATGAAATACGTATTTGCAATTAAGCTTTAAATTCCAAAATAAAAATTAACTTCGAAACTTAAAATAAAAAAACATTTGAACTTCGGATGTTATAATACTTATCAAAAAAATTGTTTTTGTAATGATTTGTGCGATGGACTACACGAGTATCGATAAAAAGAATTCAACACCGATAGTAGGCTCTTCGTAAGAGCAACTGCTAAAGTACTCTACGGTAAGCTATTTGCTATAGCACTCGCACTGTTAATTGCGCGCCAAACTGCTAACAAGCAGAAAATTTAAAATGTTTTTTGTCGAATTTTAATAATTTCCAAGATTTTAAATGTAAATTAAATTTTTATACTATGTAAATAAAGCAAAACTATTTGCCACGCTTTAGAAAAGCGATTAAATCAGCTCGATCTTCGGCCTTTTTGAGTCCGGGGAAAACCATTTTAGTGCCAGGTATATATTTCTTAGGATCCTTTAGGTATTCATCTAAAGTCTGCTCAGTCCAGGTAACAGCTCTCTTGATATTAGCATCCGTATATTTGAAACCAGCAGCAGTACCGCATTTTCGACCAATAATTCCACCAAGATTGGGACCCTGCTTGTGATTGCCGCCAGACTCATACGTATGGCATTGAGCGCACTTCTGGACAAAGATCTTCTTTCCATTATCAGCATCACCACTCATCGTGGAATCGTTGTTGGTAACGCCTTGAATATGAAATGGAAAAAATACATATATTGTCAATTTACGGCATTTTCAATAGTAGCATGTTAGTTGGCCTGAAACAAAACATCGGCTTGGCCTTCAGCGCACGCCTCAAGGACATTGGGGACATAAAAGTGGTGGGAGTGGGTGGATGGATAAAGTTAAAGGGTCTACAGAACGGAAGGCAGTGAGCGGGGGTGGCTCTTTGGTGTGCTTTTCGCCTCTTATGTGACGACATCGCCAACCGTCGTGAGCCACGCAGTCTGCCAAGTTAATTGCCTAGTTGGTAGTGGTATAGGCAGTGGGTGTGGGAGTGGGTGAAAATGTGGGTCGTTACGTGCGTGAAATGTGAAAATGTGAAAAACGTGGTTAACTGCAGGTCATGTAGTAATTTGTTGCTTACTCACATGCAAAAAATAGAAGCAGCTGTCATAACTAGAAACTTACACAAACAAAGAATAGATACAAATGTACTTACAGTAAGTCAAGTAATTATTTTCATATTGGCTAAATATTTATAGAAGTGGTTTTGGACCAAAAGTCTCTATTTTAACGGCGTTAACTGCATTTTTGTAGAAACCATAAAAAAAAACTAAAGCCATTGTTTTCAGTCAAAACAATTACTTAACTCACTGTATGAACATGCAAACATTTGTATTTTTAGCGCATTCACTTTGTTTTGTTCTTTCTATTCATAGTCGCTGTCTCTCAGACAATTTAATTGCTGCCCAATAAATGGACACATGTGTGTGTGTCTGTGAGTGCGTGTGTTTGTGTGTGTGAGAGCGACCACTTAAATTAAATTAAATATGTATCGATGATGACAAACATGATGACAAATGCACGCTCTCTATGTTTCATTTTTTCGGCACTCTTCGCTGCAATTCACGACTGCAACAGACAGAGATGGCAATAGTGCCGAAATTGGGTCAACCAAACAGTGTAAAATGGAATAAATAAAAACTTAGAACGTAGCGCACGACGTCTAACGGCAAAAGCAAACCGCGGTCATAAAGTATAAATGAAAGAAAAGTATAGATATAGATATGTAGAAACGTATACGTAATTCAATTAGCAGTCCCTTGAGCATGTGCTTTGAACATTTCCTTTCAATTAAAACGCATTTTACGCATGTTTTTCTTCTTTGCTCCAGAGAAAACAGATGCCGCCAAACAACAACACAGCAGCACAAACAAAACAGGAAGCAGCCAAAGCAGAGGGCAAAAAAACACTCATACATATACGTCGTATATATTTGTGTATGTGTGTTTACACAATTGACTTCGCATCAGGTGTTTCTCTCATACTCCTCACTTTTGTCGCTTTGTCCTGCTCTACTTTGCTCTCTTAAAGCTGTTGTTGTTTTTGCTGCTTGTGTTGTTTTACTCTCTTCTGTGGTTGTCGCTGGCGCTGCTGACCTAACCCAATTTGTGCTAACCATAAATCTTCCACAGACTCTTCTACTGACATTATTGTAGCATGCGGTCAGCTCCTGACCGATGACCACTATAAATAAATGGCGCTTGGAATTGAATTACGCTTGAGCTAACATTTGTGGAACATAAGTAGAAGTAGAAGAAGAGGAAGCGACAGTTTAAAGCTATGTAGGGGGGAAAAGGAGTAGAATTATTGTTTGTTTGATGCATGACTGCGGCAGTCAATAAAATTGTTGACATAGAAAAAACACATATTTCTCAAAGAACAGTATAAATTGTTCTGCACATAAAAAATAATACAAAATTATTTGATAAACTGTGTATACCCAATGTGGTGGACTCTATTGTTATTTCAGTTTAATCAACTAGACAACAATAAAGAAGGGAACCAAATGGAAAATAAAAGTTGGAAAAGTTGAAAAAAGGAGAAGAAAAAACATTTGCAATGCTCACGTGGCTATCACGGAGGTTTTGTGGCTGTTGCGCAATTTCAATTTGGCTTTGATGTCGTCCAACCACCAGCCCCCCAACCACAAAACAGCCCCCCATAGAATCTCCCGCTGTTATGGACTGCCTCTGTCTCTGCATGTATGTATGTTTGATTGTATGTATGGGCGTGTGGCTGCATAGAAAACCCTACGTTTTTATTGTGTATGTTTCAGAATGTTTATTCTATGTGTGAGTGTGTGTTGTTGTTGTTCCTGTGTGCTGCTTTTCTGCCACCGTTGCTGCTGCTTTTGGTGCTGCCATTTTTCTAGAACGAGGTCGCTGACTGCCCTTCAACGTTGCCTGAGACATCCACAATGACGACGACGACGTTAAGTTACATAAGCAGCAACAGCAGCTAGCATCAGCTTTGGCTTTATGCTACTTTTGCCGAAATTTCCCCAATTCGCTTGCACACTAGGCAGAGCAAATGAGACCCAGAGAGCGACAGCGAAGAGAGATGGAGATAGTGAGAGCGTGCTTGACATTTGGCATGCAGCTGCAGCCGCAGCAGCAGCAGCGTGGGAAATGTGAATGAAAAATTGCTAAAAATGCTTATCAAACGATATGCATCAATTTTTTACTCGAGCAACTTTAGCCCAAGTACACGCACACAACCACATCCACACACACATTCTTCTGCATGCGAGTGCAGCGCGTGGGATGCAGCTATAACTCTACTCTTACCTGCTCTCTCAGCGCGCTTGTTGCTCTGCCTCCCACTATTATTCTGATGAGCGCCAAGTTGCGTTCGCTCTCGCTCCCGTTTTCATACACACACACAAACACTCACTCTCTTTTGTGCTTTTGGTTTACACGTTTTGAGAGGCTGCTTGCTGCTTGGAGCGTCGTTGTCGCTGCTTACGTTTTCATTCAGTCAGCTGAGCTCGCGGCGCAAAGTTCTTCGTTCGCTGTTGAAAAAGAAATTTACTCTGTGGCCACTGCTGCTAATTTTCCCAAACAGTTCGCTTTCGTCGTCGATATTGCTGTTGTTGTCAGCGAGTAAATATTACGCGTCGTGTAAATTAGAAAAGATTACAATTAAAATCTTACAATCAACGATTATATTTTACTGCACGCAAAATTTATTTAGCAGCAGTTGAAGTCGAAATCAAGCTGCACAATACTATTCACACTGAATTCCTCGTCATACACAATTGGCATCTGAAAAGAATTTGACATTCGTCAAAAAGCCTACTCAATAGTTTTTGCAGCCAGCGTGTAGCGTCTTTCAAAAAAAGTCGCTGCCAACTCGTCTAGTAAGCGGTAAGTGTACAGTGTTCCATAATGATGCAAATTCATTACTCCACTCGAGTCGAGTGTTGTGTAATGCGTTGTAAGCCTAAAATGCTAAAAGTGCTAGGCGTCACTTCATTTTCATATGTCCTTGGGTGGCGCGTGTCCTTGAAATCGTACAACCAAAATGCTTGTCTTCTTGTCTATACGTCTGACTGTGCGTGTGTGTGTGTATGAGTGTGTGTTTGGGTAAATGCTACGCATTTTACGTAATAAAGCCAACTTTATATTCCGACTTCCACTCGACCGTAAATCTGAGCTCGTTTTTCATTTGGTTTTATGACCCTATTTGAAATTCGTTCTCTTTTCCTTTCCTAATTCTAAGTACGTTCAGCTTTTTTCAATCTCCAGTTAAATTTTAGTATTTAAAAGCTCAAGCTTTAAGTCCTTTTATAGTATTTCTGCTGCGTAATTTGATTTTGTTATTAAATATTTTGGGGAGTTAAAGTTAGCGAACATTTTGGAGTTAATTAGAGTTTATCCGAGTATTTGGGGATCTGACACTAGAGAATTTTTTAATATATTTCAGGCTTGATCATAAATTGAAATAATATTTGGATTTATAATTTTATAGTCAGTTTTTGGTAGTTTTATTTATACATATACTGCTGCTTTATGTTCAAGCCTTATAATATTATGTTTTTTTAATTATCCACATATTTTGCTCATAGAAAAGATTTTATTAATTATTTTTTTGTTTATTACTTAAGCTTAATCTAAAGTCGTAGCAATGTTTTGTATGGCAAAAACTTTGTGAGTTATATAAGTGCATAAAAGGATCTTAATTCAATCTCATTTAATCTCAGTCTCACAGGAATCGCAGACGAGTCCTTTCACTTTGCTTTTCCAGCGGAAAAGGCATTACTTTCATTGTGTGCGTTATGAGTGTGTGTTTTGTGTGCTCCATTGTTTGCGTTGAATGCATGTGTGTGTGTGTGTGCTTTTATGTATGTAGGCCAATAAGCATTATGGCCCATTGCCCCAAAGCAGCCATCAATTTGCTGGAAAAAACAGTTGGCGGGAGTTGTGGTTAATCATTAAGTTATTAATTTGTTTTATATGCCAGCACACTAAAAGTGCACAATTATTATTAATTACGAATGTCAGGCACACACACAGAGACACACACGCACTCAGAGATACACACACACACACACACTCTCCCAGCTCGTCATTGGAATCAATTTATTGGCATTTAACGTTTGATTGAACGTTATTTGCACACACTCAACATGAAATGGCCGATAAAAAAAAGTATGTAAAATAGATGAAAAAATATATATGTAACTGTATCTGTATCGGTATAGATATATAATCTTAACAGCTGTGCTCGTATTTGGGTCAACTCCCATTCTGACCACATTGCCCAATCTTTCATTCGTTCTTCTTTTCATGCTCTTTTTTATCATATCGTTAAATGCACTTGGCTTCAAACTATTTCCGAGCACACACACACACATGGAGTACTCGATACACATGCATACAAATACTTTTGCTTATCGCTGTGTTATCGCTTTTTTGGGTTACATTTACAGCCAAATGGGGAAACCAGGAAATCAATATTTGTGTCCCAAATAGGTCCAATAAAACCGCCCAATGGCACTTGAACCGAAACCGAGACCAAGAGAGAATTGGAATGAGAGAAACCCGAAAAGAGCAACATTAAGCTGATTATATCGCTACACTTAATGGGCGGGACTAGGGAGGCGTTGCACTGAGCAGTGGGGAGGACGGTCAAGATAAGACGGAGTTTTTCCACTTGCCCAAAAAAACTTCTCATTATTATTATTGTCTTGAGAATGCACAACTTTATGGCTGTGAATTATCAGCAAATTGTGAAGATAAATTGTAAAGCAATTTTCCAAAAATTTAATACACAAACTTGTTAAACAAATTTATAATTTATGTGCAGCTGTAAATCGCAGACTTTTTATTAATTTGGTGAACAATTGAGAAATTGCCAAAGTCTGTGAATAATAGCTTTTAGCCAATGTATGGCTGTATGTGATGGCTAAAAACAAATAGAAAAATTTGAGCGAAACTAAAAATATATTTTTAAATTATTATTTAAAGTAGTACTAAAGTTTTGTTAATAAAATTTATCAACATATTGAATATTTTTAATATTTTTAATAGCTTTTTTAAAACCTTATGTGTTTTAAGTGAAGCTGAACTATAAATTCTATGGCGATAAAGCTAGTATAATTTCCATTAAATATATTCTATTTTATATAAAGTTACTCTGCTGTTACACTAATTATTTGTAGTTTATTTAGCAAGTAAGGCAATTGAAATTTAACAAACTGCTTATACAATAACTTGCCGGCCTAAATAAGTCTTATTAACTGAGTTTGGGTTGTAACAAATGTTCTGACAGACAATTGACTGATTGCGATTAGCTTAAAATAAATGACTGGCAGCAGTTTGAGCACTTGTAACCTTATCCCGACCTAAGAAACCCAAAAATCCTTTCTACACCAGCCCGCATAAATGGGATGTTCTTTTTTTGGGATTCGGGAGGAAGGCCAATAATGAAACGCATCAATTATGTGCACAGAAATTTACAGATTACGTTAAAACAACAACAAACAGTCGGGATGATGATGGTAAAGAATTGTTTGGCCTTTTGTTTACAAGTGTATGAATATATAGCCACCCAGCTATCATGATAATCACACACAAATAATGATGATGATGATGATGGGAATGAAAAGACAATGGAAATAAATATGTGAAATTCTGATGGCATTCGCGGTCCTCCTATCCTCTCTCTCTCTTTTCCTTTTTGCTCACTCTGCATAATTGATATTACTCTACACTGTGAGAAAAAGGTTGTGCCAGTAACAAGTTCCAAGGAATTTTATGAAAATATTTGCCTTGCTCAAACTAAGTGATTAGTTCAGTTGTGAATTCCTAAAAAGATAATTAAAATTTTTACACTCTGACTTAAGTTTTTCTCGCTGTGTACTGGGCGCGCCTGCTGCTGCGTGACAGAAGTGATAATCAGGTATCGTTAATCGTTAATCGATAGCGTTTCGCGTTTCAGTCGGCGAAAAGGTCAAGCTTGAAAAAAAGGTCAGTGAGTGCTGAGAGTTGATCAAATATGCAAATGTTTCGGTGTCGTAAGGTGTGGCACAGGTGTGTGTGTGTGGCAGTGCGTGTGTGTGGTCCCTACAAACCAAAAGTCATCTCTGTTTACACTTCTCTACCTCTCTCCCTCTTTATACACTCCCCTCTCGCTCTATCTTGTTCAATGTAGGCACTTGAGCAATGACAACTTGAGAGCTCCGGGTTTCAGTTCAGTTTTCCACGTACCTTTTTCCCCCCTCCCCTCAACTCTACCGCTTCGATTTCGATTTTAAATTTAAATTTTATTTGTTTTTACGTTAATTAATTTAAGGCACGTTGATTTTGTTTTCGTCGCTGTTTTACGAGCTACAAAACGATGCTAAAAATCAATTACGGAGTGAATTGAATGAAGGCCATTAGTTGCCACTGCTTATCAGCGCCGCCACATAAATAGTAGAAGAGGAAGTGGCAGAATAGAGCGGACTGACTGTAAAATACCCTGTAGGCATAAAAAATTAATTAGAATTATTTTAACACATAAATATTTCTTGGTTTGCTTGTAACTTCCTCATCAAAGTTTGTCTTCGAGTTGACTATACAGTTGAACTCGTCTATAACGACTCAGCTGCTGATTCTAATCAAGAATCTATTTACTCCATTCCTTCTACACATCACACACATTTCTTGCCAACAAACCTCAAAGACTTCTGTTATTTTCCTTAGTGTAGTGCCTAAAAAACAGTTTCCCATCATTATGTAATCATCGCTGACCCCCCTTGACCCTGCCACTGTCCCCCACTAGTTGTAAACTTGTCCGCTAACGAGACTGACCAGCAAAGCGTTTGGGAATCTTTCAGCTAATGAGCCGCGTGAGCGTCGCAATTTCTTGTGGCCAACTTTGAACTTTATGTTTTTCTTCCACTGCCGCTGCTTTATTTCTTTTCTTTATTGATTTTTCTTCAACATTAGTTTGATTTTTTGTTTATTGTTGTTGCTGCTTTTGGCTTGCTTGCGCCATAATGATTAAATATTTGCATGTGTAATTTTCACGGCGAATGCGGCGTATGCGTAATATTTACAAAGCAGGAAATGGAAAATGGCTTTGGGATATAGCCATAAATACCTATAGATATTTAGTTAGATACTTTCAATGTCTGGCTTGTGGCATTGATTATGCAATGGGTCAATGCTTTTAATTAATTCGCATTCTTTTTCCAGGTGTAAACAAATAATTTTTGTAATTTAAGTTTCTTTGTGCATAAATGTGCTTTCCGGCTATTAAATCTACGCAGATATTCTAATTAATTTGTTAATAAATAGCTGGCGAGTGATTTATTGTGCTTTGTATAGTTTTAGTGGTTTTTATGGGCCTTTTTTGAACAGATTAAGATCTTTCAGCTTAGGTAAAAGATACTTTCCGTTTGAACTTAAGCACTACTTTTTTTAAGTCAATTTTGTAAGCTTGGCTTTAATAAGACCAGCATTGATTGTTCTCTAGCTATGTCGTCATTATGTTTGTATTTCTCAGGCTCTGCTGTGTTCTTTTCTATTTGCGCTATCTATCTCAAAGATAGCTGCAGCTATGTACATAGCATTTTTCGGTTAATTTACATGACAACACGTTTCGAAAGTCAGTCAGTCACAACATAGAAGCAAATGGTAGAGTAAAGAGAGAGAGTGAGAGAGAGGGGTAGATTGAAACGACAACAAGATACAGCTACAGCTACACGGCATTGTAAGTATCTTGCAGATACATTGGTTTATTTGTAGTGCGCTGCAAAGTTAACTAGACTGTTACAACTGTTGATATTGCGGACAGCCGTGGTTAGGGGACACGCAGAGGGCGGGGCATTAGTGCCCCTTTAGGGTTTTGTGGCCCTGCGCTGCTTCAATGCAATTCTGGGCCAAAACAATGCGGCGCATCTGTCGGATACATTATTTTTTTTTTTTTACTTTTTTTTGTTTTCTTTCAGTTGTTTGTTGTTTGGCAGCTGTTGTGTGACTTTTCGCAGACACCGTCTTCATTTACAGTTACAACAACGACGACAATGTGCACATATTGAAATTAGCATTGCTTTGAATATTAATACGGGCTTTTCCCGCCGAGCGCATCTAGTTGCCTGCATATACATTTCTGTATCTTTTTTCTTAGTTTTTTTTATTTTATGTATTCATTACTTTGCTCTAAGCTGTGAGCTGTAAATATTTATAAGCTGCCACTTCAAGTTGAACTGGAAAACTGGTCGTATCTCCCACTCTCTGATGTCATTGGTGAGCTCATAACGCGTCCAAAAAACAACAACAACAAATTTAAGTTTTGCTTGATCGGCGCCAAAGGGGTTAGAGTTGTGGGTAGGGTGCAGGGTGAGCTGGAAAAACTATTGTCAAGGCGTTCAAGTTCAGCTGATTTGGCAGTTGCGTATTTTTGTGACACAGTTAGATGGGCTACAGTAGTGGCCATAAAAAGAGCACTAATGTGTGAAGTAAAAAAAGTAGAAATTTGACTACTGAACTAATTAAACTATTTTGAATTGAAAGAAAAAAAATTAAACAATATAAATATTAATAGAAAAATAATATTATAATAACACTTTATTTAAAAAGTTTTTCATTACATTTCTGGTTCTATTTTGATAAACAAAGTTGTGCGTATTGTGCTCTGCTGTGTGCGTGTATGAGTTGTGTGTGTCAAGCAGCTGTTGTCTATTGATCAATTACATAAGCACAACTATAGCAGTGAGCTTTTGACAAGTGATATGGAAGCCGCAGCAAGACGGATGTCAACACAGCATGACAGGCAAATAGCAAGAGAGAGTAGAAAAGAGAGGGGAAGAGAGAGCTGAAGGTAGTGTGGCAGAGAGCCGAGTGTGGGGAGTAAAGAGACGCGCTCAACTGGCACGCTTTATTTTATTTTTGTTGTTGTTGATAAGAGCAGCCGCATTTGAAATGCAATTGGAACAGATGGAATGACAGATACATGCACACAAACACACGCACACACACACAGGCACATACATAATGTATTGCCGCTGGTTGGCACTCAACGGCATGTCAACTCGTTGACACTCACGGCAGCCTTGCACGCTCACTGCCTCTCCGTCTCCCTCTGTTCCGAGTGAATGGGCATAGAGATAGCGAGATGAAATATAAGCGAGATTGAAAAGCGCAAATTGATAATTTAGTTTGGCACAGGCTCAAACTGCATTTGGCTTGTTTTCTGCCAAGTGGGTCAATGTGACACTCTCCCAACTACCCTCCTACCCTACCCCCCCCCTCTCCATGGTCATCACAAATTAGACTGCTGCCCGTGGCTGCCTAATCATCGATAGTTCCATACAAATTTCCAATATCGAAGTTTGTGCCTAGAGGAATTCTCATAAATTGGCGTTTAGTCTGGCGCCGTGTCATGTCCCCGGGGCGCGTTGAGTGCTAAGTATCATCTATATCTTCATCTACAGGCCCTTTTTTTCGTTGGGTTTTAATTTAACGGTAATAAAAACATCACGTATACGCCCCGCTGCCAACGGCAATGCAATAAAACAAATGCTGCTCGCCTCCGCTGTGCACAAGAGGAGGAAAAAGAAATAAAAGTTTAATCATTTGTTTGCCACAGCGCCGACAAAGTGTCAACCCAACAGCTAAGTAGGGGAGCAGGGGGAACCACTGTAGCTGGCGTGGGCAGCAGCCAAAGCAGCAGCTGCATAACTGTTCGCTTCAACAGCAAAAGATTAAAGCGCAACACGAAACCAGCAGACTCAAATAATTTCCACTTTTCCATTTCCATTTGCATGAATACACATTTCCATTTCCTCCAAAATACACAACGAATGAAAATAGCCAAGAAATATTTCAAGTAAATTCAAATGAATTGAAAATCTTTCAAATAAACTAACAAAACGACTGTTTAATACGCTCGAAATTTTTGTTAACGTTTTCATTTAAAATTCTGTAGTCAAGAGCTGAGAAAAATGCAGCAACGCTTTTCTTGGCGTAGTGTATCTCATATGTGTTGGCGTTTTCACCGCTAGTTTTTATTTGGTAACCACAGAAAGTGGGCTAAAGAATATTTCATACCCTAACTGTGCGTTTTTATGCTTTCAAGGTTTTTATTTATAAAAACTAACTATAAAAAATTAAATTGGAGTTTAATTTGATAGTTTGTGAACATGTTTAGTTATTTAACAAATGTATCTTCACTTAAATACAGCTTTTAGCTGGAAACTGTATAAAACCAAATCGCCACAAACAACATAAGAAAACAAAAATTAAAATTGATTTTAAATACAATATAAATTTAAATACAAACCTATAATTCGCTAGTCTTCCAAATGTTGGTCTTATTTTATATACAAATTTATTGAGTGTATGCAGAGCGAAGAAATACTCAGAGTAAATAATTCTTCATTAAGAAAATATAATTATAATAAAAAAAAAATGGTTTTCTTAAATATATAATTCAACTTATTGTTAGCTTAATTTTCTTTCAATTAAAGCTTTTTTTTTTGCTTTTTAACAGTAATTTTATCTTTGTTTTTGTGCCTATAATTGTAAGCTTTGTTTATTATTTCCCGAATTAAACGTATCAATTAATTTAATATTATCACAAAAAACATAATAATAACAGATAATTTACTGCCTTACTAATTTCTTTGCATAACTATTTATGCAACCGAAATACCCCTTGACAGACTTTTGTGGGTATAAAATAATTTTGTTTCCATTAAAACTATTTTTTTTCAGACTAGCAGTAAAAATACATAAATAAAATGTTGTCGCGTGGTATACAAATTCAGCTGTTGCATTTCTTGTCGTGTTTTATTGTAGTTTTTTGTCTTTTTAGCTGTATGACACATACACACAAACTTATGCTTGTTGTTTTTGATGTTGTTGTCAGTTTGTCAACGGTTTTTGAAAACACAACAAAAAAGCGCTGAGATTGTAAAACAGAAATGAAAATGAGAATTGAAATTAATTTGCTGCTGTGTGAGGCTAGACAGAGGCGTGGGCTGAAATCAATTGGAGGGGGGGGCGGTAGTAGGTGGAGTGAGAAAGGGGCGTGGTGTGTGTGTGTGTGCTTGTCGATTGCATTGCATAATTGCAAATGACGTAGAACGTTGCTCAACAGGATTTCATTTAATTAAGCACATATTTGTATCTGCAAGATACATAGATACACTGTGCCAAGGAAGGGGGGGAGAGCGAGAGAGACAGTGTGTGTGTGTGAGTGTCTCTGTAACGAATCGTTAAGTTTGTCATTGAAGCGCTTTTTTCTTTGGGCATTGAAAACTGGAGCATTACTTTTGGCAGCCAGTAGAGCAACAGAACCAGAAACGGACAAGGTCGTTGTCAGCTTGGGATGGTATTTGACTTGTGACAGAGTGCAGAATAGCTTGTTGAAGGGCGGGGTAAGTGCCGGGGGATACAGACAGAGGTACACTGAAAAAAATGTAGGTGAAACTAAAATGTTACTCTCGGAAACAAAGAGTATAAAGGGAAGATACAGAGTATCTATACTTTGTTTGCTTACAAATCTATAAAGAAAACCGAACTTTCTGTTTCTCAGTGTAGGGGTTGATTTGTGGGCCTAGCCAATAAGGCGTTGACAAAGTTTTTGCGCACACAGTCAGCATTTTTAGCCATCTGACGTCGTTCAAATGTCACGCTCCATATAGCCAGCTCCAAGTCACATCTCAGGCCTCCCGCCACTCCCCTCCCACGCCCCTTTCACACTGTCAAGCTTTAACCACTCAACAGTGAGTGGCTTTTGTGCTGAAGCATCATTTGACTAATGCTAATTCCAAATCTCCTTTACTATATCTCCAACTCTCTATCTTTTTTTTTTGCAGTTCGTGCTCTTTCTCTCTAGCCCCGCCGTTGCCACGCCTTGTTGAGGCGTGCGCCCCAGACAGCCGTCAAGACGACTTACTCAATAATGAAGCTCAGCTCGCCCAGGATCATGCAGCAGAAGCGGAGCAGTAAATCCTCGAACTCGTCACGTGTCTCGATGACCACGTCGACGGCGGAGGAGAATCTCATCGAATCGAAGCTTTTTAGCTGGATGCGGCTCTTCCGCTTTGCCTCGCTGCTCTGTCGGGCCGAGTAATTCTTCCATTAGCTACTAGGACTCTACATTTCTATACCTACACCCAATAAATTAATGGAAATGCATTCAAAAAACAAAAGAAAAAGAATTATAAATATACAAAAAACTCGCGCTAATTGTCGCTTTCGATTCAAGTTTTCCTATTCAAAAAAGAAATTAATTATATAAATAATAACAAGCTAAAAAATAGCTAAAAATAAAACGATATCACTTTTCAGCTGCTGCAATTGTAGAGCATAAGAAATTGGAAATTCATTTAAAAATATTAAACAATTTCAGTTGGAAAAATTCTCGTTTATAAATTTCACAATTAAGTCAATTTTTAGTGTAAATTTCGCCAGAATTTCTTTATCAAGATTTTCTGTGCGAAATTTGTCGCGCCTTTCGTACCTTTTGTATTGTAATAAGAGCAAAAAAAATATGTAATCAAATAGAAACACATAAACAAATGTGTAAATTATTGTATTGTTTATTCGGAATTAGTTCTTAAGTTTCCAAAACAGAAAAATACAGAAAAACAGCCAAAATAGAGCAACCACATACCAGAACAAAACAATACGAAAAATATATTTTTGTAACTTACAACACTGTTTTTGCGTGTCACAAAAGCAAGATGGCGGCGTTCCAAAAATGTCAGAGCAAAGAAAAAAACGTTGAAATTTAACCTAAACGCTAGAAATGCAATACTAACAACAATAAAGAATAAACATAATTATAATAATAAATATAATATTATTAACAAATCAAATATGTATACAAGTAGAGCAATATATTTACAGATTCGAACTAAATGCGAGCAAAATGCGCTTACGGAAAACTTAAATACACACAGGAGCACACACCCCCCTCAAACCCAAACAACACTGTACCCCCCGCCCCTGTTCATAGTAATTACAATTGTAAATTGCATTTACTCCAAAGAAGTTGCCAATCAATTTAACAAAAATATATTTATATAAACATATGTTACATATTTAGCGCAAAATATCCGATAACAGCAACTGGCAAATTGTTTAAACTTTAAAACATTTAAATGGCACACAAATTTTGAATTCCTCATAACCTCAAAACAGCAATTAACAGCAAACATGACAACAACAGCAGTTATCATACCTTTTCGAAACTAATTTTTAATTATTAATTAGTAAGTAAGCAAACAAACAACAACAACAACCACTGGCAAATACAAAAAACCAAACAAACCAAACGATAAACAATGCAAAACATTAGAAAATGTTGACAAGAAGAAATACAATGCAATAAATCGATAACGATAAATAAATAAAGTCTTTAAGCATGTTGTGTGTTCAATGCAAATAAAAATAAAACCAAATGTGTTTAATTTTGTATTTTAAAGTTTGTTGCTTTTTAGAAATGGTTGTCAACTATACATATCAAGTTTTGCTGTGGGTTTCAAATATAGATGGCGCCAGCTCATTGCTAGCTGACAAAAGCTTACAGACGTAACTGCTCCTCACTTAACAGAAGCTATCAGCATACATATTTGAGCATACTGTAAAGCTCACTTGGCGCTGTTATTAGCTTATGAATTTCTGTTCTTTGAATATACATTTATTAAAACAATCGACGCAGATTTATTAATAAGACTTAGCATTAAAAATCTTTTAATATTATTTTAACACTCTCAACAATGTATTTTAATTTATATACAAGTGATTTAAAATAAATCGATTTTGTAAACATATCGATGTATCTATTAAAAATCAAATGCAACCTTGCAATAATAAACAGGGCTGCGTCTATAAAACTTTTAACGTTGCATTTCGTTTTGGTGCTTGAAAATATTATTAAAACACCTGTTGCTCATGTGATTTATAAACATTTACATAATGGAATCAGTGCAAACGTAAAGTATAATTTAAGTTTAATTAATATTTATACACATCATTTTCAATTTGCTTTGTTGCTACACAGTGCAGAATGCGTCACTGTGATTTACCGTTTCATGGCCTCTTCTGCCGTCGCCTTTGGCGCCAACATGATCGTTTTTTTGCTTTGCACTCCCATTCTGTTTAGAAAACGATGTGTAAACAAAACAGTCGAAAGCCCCAAATTTTCCCTTGGAGCATGCGCCCTGGTTGGTAAATTTGCCGGTAAGGAAAACCCATTGGAGAGAGAAAAGTTCGGTAAGCGTCGGCGTCAACTTCGGCCATTGCCGAAGATAATTTCGTGTTGAGAATTCTTCCTCCATATTTTCTGCCCCTTTTCCCCAACCATTTTCAATTTTCCTCAAGATCAGCCGGCAACAGTCAGAGCAAATGCTGCCTCCTGTCGCTTTGTGGGGCTGCCGATTATTCAGTTAGTGTTTCGTGCTCGTCGAGTGTTGTTCTCGGTTTTTCCTCAACAATATCGAAAGTTTTTCACAGCACCGTTCATTCTATCTATATATATACCCATATATATATTTCCGTTTATATATACCAGTGCCTATATAGAAATTGAAATAGAAATTGGAATTGTTCAAAAAGTTAAAATATAATTTAGTTTTCCGCGTTGTGTGTGCGTTTTTCCGATATAAATTAAATAACGGTTGGTTTAATTACTCAATTTTTTGCTAAAACAAATACACATTCAGAACGGATTACATAATCGCAGCACTGTTTTTGTACAAGCCAAATAAAAAAAATACAAAATCGAACGAAACCAAAATAAAAAAACGTGGAAAAACACGTTTTCCACTTGAAAATTTTATAAAAATAAATCATGTGCTACTAAATGCGAGTGCACTTCAAGCAATTATATTAAAACACCATTAAAATTAAGAGTGGGCCGCCAGGAGTTGGAGAAGATTAGGGAAAGGGGTGAAGGGGAGTTGGGAAAATTAAAGAAAAATTGAATCATGCTGTGGATGCGATGAGAGTGCAGCAGTCGGGAAAGTGTAGTAGCGGCATCACAGCATGATTTTTCCCGACCAAAAGTTTAACGAACTGAGTTCATTTCTATTTTTGAATAATTCGAAAGAAAGCACAACCAAAAGTCTGAAAAGTCTGCATGGTTTTTCCTCAACACATACATACACATAAAGAACACGCATGTGGACTGATCTATAACACGCCTACACTGTGCAAATTTTCATTTTCAACTGGACATTAAAAGAAAATTTAGTGCATATAGAGAACAGATGACGAAAGTAAAACACCAAAAATAAAATTCAAAATTATGACCACAGTGGTAATTGATAAAAATGTTCATTTTCCGAAATAGTTTCAATATATTTTGAAAAATACATATGTATTTAAGATTTCTACTTGAGTTTTTCTGTTAAGTTTTCCAAGGTTGTCAAAATATGCCAGCGCAAAATTATTGCTAGAAAAATTATTAGTTAAGTTGATGAACTGTCACCTCTCTGAGGCGTTCACTGTATTCAATGATTGCTATATTTCGGTATTTGCTCATATTATGAAATTGTTTTCAATTCTTTTTGGCTAATTTCACTTTCTTGAATATACTAAAAATTATTTTTGTTTAGTATATTCACTTGAAATGCATTAAGTATTTTTGTGAAAGTCTTAACGAAAGTTTTTTTAATAGTTTGGAATAGTATTTGGATTTTTGCTTCTATCTATAGGTGATAAATAATATATAAAAATGTGTAAAATAAATATTCTGTAATCATTTAAAGTTTTCGAACACTTGTAACTAGCCTTTTAATGTTAACTATATTAGTTTTTTGCCAATCATAGACCACTTTTGTTGATACAATTATTTAAATTTACTTAAACTGCACCTTATGAATCTTTACAATCTATTAAATCCCATCTTTGGCTTCTTGTCAACACTATGTTCATGAATGATAACAGATTTCTTGGCAATCACATTCAGTTTCCGAATCTTAAATTGTTTTTCATACATTGTTTTTATAGTATTTAGATATTAGCTCATTTTAAACGCTATGTTTACGAATGATATCGGTGTCCTTGTGCAGAAAGAGAGTGAATGAGCACTCTACAAGTTATATATCATTTAAACATTTGCGTTTTCCGGAGAGACCTTCAAAAATCTTGACATTTTGCTAATCCAACGAGTCTTCTATGCTCGATTTTTAATATTTTGCTCGACATTATTATTAATATGGATTGTAAATTATGTGCTTCATTTTGTTTTCCTCAGCTAAGTATTGTATGTGACAACTTAAAAAAGAAAAATGGTCAAATTGGCAAACTTGAAAGCATCACTCCGCTACCAAATGCCAGCGAATGGCGTCAGCGCCAATTTTAAAAGTAAAAAAAAAGTGAAAAAAGATAGAAAACTCAGAAAAACTAAAGCAAAAGTCGAGTGCGAGAAAAAGTCGAATAAACATTTAGCCCACTTCCGTTAGAAAATAGCACAAAAGTCTTTATATATATACACTTCTTTCACTATAGACCTGTGGACTCATGGTGTAGAATAGGTCATGATTTATTTGCGTTTGACATAATTGGGTTGGTCGTTGTTTCAGGTGTGATCATTTGGCTAATTGTGATTGATGTTTTTGCAAGTAAAACAGTCTGGTGACTAAACCAACTAAATAATAATGTTCTTCTGTACTCGCAGTGTGTAAATGCTATGTTAAATTGATGTTGTGTCAACGTTAAGCGAAGAAATTGTCCCATTTAACAAATCTGAAATCGGAAATCATATATATATAATCGAAAGTAAAGCGAAGTATGTCCGGGCAGCAACCGCCGTTGCCGCCATTTGGCAATGGACCACGTGGCTGGAATCCGCGGCAACCTAATCCCGCCTCGCCGTCGCCCTCATCATTTCTTTACCGTCCCCCCTCGCCGTGGACAACGGCGCCTAGTCCGCCGCCAATAATCTCCGGACCGCGTAGCTTTGGACATGCCATGTCACCGGCACCGCAATTGCGTGGACAACGTCCAAATCTGAACAACACCAATAATAATATGCCCCATCCACGCCCACAATGGCCGGGTGGCAATCAATCGCCGGCACCGTATCAGCCGCAGTTTGATCAGGGCTACTCTTATGGCAATGCAGCGGCTGGACCACGTCCGTTCCGTCCAGCACCTTTGCAGCATCAGAACTCGTATGGAGCTCAGCCTACGAGCTCGTTTCAATTGTCGCCAACACCATCGCCTTCGCCGATTGTCTGCCAAACGCCAAGTTCGGATTTCACCTACAGCAGTCGACAGACTCCATTGTCCCATCAGCAACAACAACATCCACAATATCCTCAACCGGCACCGCCACCGCAATACTTGCGTCAAATGGGCGGTGTAGCACCACCACTGCCACCACAACCGAGACAACCACAACACCACGCACAGGATCAGATTGATTTTGTTGGCGTGCCCTTAGAGCCACCGCAGCCCAAGTCCTATGTCATCTACGATGATGAGGAGGAATTTGGGCCATCGACTGCGGAAATTATTGCGAATCAATCGCAAGATTACATCGATGAGAAGCTTGCCGAATATCAGATGACGATATTACAGTTGCAAGGTAAGTGATTAAGTTAGTTAGTACTTATAACTTAAGGGTTAGTTTCTATCAACAAAGATGTCGTTTGGCAATAACTTAGTTAACTTTCAGCGTTCGACAAACTGAAGTCTAAGAAGCCTCTTAAAATTAAATATAGATCACAGATCTAAACCCAAACATAGTGGTTTGACTTTGTATATTAAACTACAGTTTAGTTCTGCGTTTCGTTTATTTGGGTTTTATAATTTCAACCATGTGATTTGTTATGGAAATGCTGTCGACGATATCTAGCAGCCTGAGGACATCCAGTTTGCATGTCACCGAGTCGGGAGCACCTTCGAGTTGCACCTGATTACCATCGAAGGTGATGGAAAAGTTTTTTGGCCTAAAGATGATCACCCGATCGTAAGTGACATGATTTGTCACCGTTGATTGCTGTGTTGTCTCTTCACGGCGAAAGATCACACTGGATGGCTGATACTTGTGGCGATCCTGTTCGGGTATTTGATGTATTTTCAGATCCCCAGAGAATATGGTCAGTGTATGGCGTCTCAGTACCGATGGCAGTACCTTGTACAATGTAACCTTGCTGCTCCATTTGTTCGAGGGCAATTTCATGGTAGTCAAGGCATTTGCCAATTTGACCAAGGGAAAGTCAAGGCATTGACTCTGTTCGTAGGTTTCAGTTGGCGAGGGCTTGGGCTTGATGAAATGCCAGGTGTCGTAATAGGTTATCTTCTTGACTAATCCCCTGGAAGTCCTCATTAATTTCACATTCTTTGCACTATAATTCCTTTCCATGAGCACATGATGGGTGCTATTACGTCGTTGCTTCCACGATGGTTTGTTCATTGTTCGAGCGGCTTTCTGCTCTTCATCAACTTCTTTTTCCGACTCGCTCTCGGTATCACTGCTTATCGGAACGAGTTGCTTATCCAAAGTCATTAGTGGTTGCAATAGGTCCACATTTTTACCAATTTCCCCGTTCAGCAAACGTTTCTTGGGCTTCTCGGTAAGTTTCGGCTCATTTTCATCGTTGTTTTTGATGAATTCATCAGCAAAAAATTCCTTAAGCTTCTTGTGCTTAAGACCAATTAAATCACGTTCGCTAGCTGCCATCGATTTCATGGTTAAGCTCCGTTTCCGCATTTTAACTGCACGGCAATCGTAAGTTTCCACCTCAGGTGCAGACATCAAGCGGGTTTTCTGTCTTGTCATCATTTTGGGAAAATTCAGGCAGCTAATTAACTTGTCTTAAAGCACGTGTGCACTCGTTTCAGTCTTTGAAATCAAAATGACGCTGATGCATGCTTGAGCTAATGTTATCGATAGTTTTAGCTTTAATTGCCATAACTAATTGTGCGTTTCGATAAGTAGAACTTTTAGAGCTGTCAACCTGTTTTATGTTAAACACATGTTCCGTAGTTCCGAATTGATTCCAATCGTTCCGATACGAGTAGGTAATATATAAAGATAGATCTCTTTTTATATCGTGACGATTTGCCATACGATTTATCTGCTGAAAGTCCCCTTTGTAAATACATAATCTTGTTTGTATGTTTTCTTACATTCGTTTGCCTGTTTTTCACTCTTGGCAAGTTCACTGCACATTGTTGAATCAGCTTTTTCTACCCGGCAAATGTGTCATCCGAACTTGACCCAGTCGCCCACGTCGATCAATGTGTCAGCTTTTTAGCGCCCAAATCTCAAAGGGGAATGCACTAAATCAGTTCATTCTGTCGTCAATTTTACAATTTTATTGCATGACTTAATTGTCTAATTATAGATAAGGGTGTTATAATTTCTTTAAAGAACGACAGCAGAACCGCTTGAGTGAACTTGTTCTAAAAATTCGTGTTCTTGCGTACTTTGTGTCTGCTTGCGTCAGTAGTGTTGAGTAGATCATCGAGTGGTCAAAGATTATGCATCCCTGCCGAAATTTTCAACACATTTACACAATAAATTTAAATTACATTAGAAACTTCTCGGAACTATTAAACGCATTTTTTAGTGGCGCCCTCTAGTGCTCAGTGCGATTGCATGAAAAGAATTAGTTGGAAGAGTTATGAATACATGTAATTTTTTATTGTTTTTTTTGTTAGTTGTTGTGTAGGAATACTTTGTTGGGCAACTGTTATAATTACAGATTTTGTTAATATACTAAAATAAAAATACAAGTCGATGCTTAATTTAGGGGCAGAGATTAACTGGTCTTGGCTAGCGATAGAGTACTAGTCATGCTTACGCAATCCGTTACACTGCCATCCTCGGCTTGAGCCAAGGAATCAACCGATTGATTGCGTGGTCCACTGGGATGCAGTTCCTGGTTTAGAGCGTACATGTTATAGCAAAGCACTAGACGCGTGTTAAGGCCTTCAAAAATGCTGACCACACTAGGCTTAAGGTTAAAGAATATAATCTTTTGCTGGCGACAACGGAAGTCATCCACCATGGAGGAGATGACCTTGGCGGCGGTGAAGTCAGCGGCATAAATGTACGTACAATCGATGACAACGGGTAGAGTGGATTTACTGCCCGATTTGAGCACCATATTACGCACAAATTCCACAGAGGGAAAGATCAGACAACGATCGGGTGTAATCTTGATAAATGCAATGCCCTGCTCCGTCTCCAGCTGCTCCAGCGTGACCTTGGGTCGAGCCGAGTGGTATAGTATGAACAATAGATTCACTCCAATGGCCACGAGAATGCCAATTTCCAGTGGCAAGACCAGGCACGTTATAAACGCCAGAATGCCGGGCACCAGATCCGATCCTGAAAAGAATCTTGGGTTAGTCTCGATAGGGAGTAGGGTATACTATATCTCGATTTCTACTTACGTTTGCTCCTCCACATGGGCATTATAATCTGGTATTGCACCTGAAAGATCACAGCCGCAATGAGAATCGCAGCGAGTACCGCTCGTGGTATAAAACTGAAGTATTCGGTGAGAAAGCTGAGGGCCAAGACAACAACCAGACCAATATAGAAATTGGACATGGTGGTGCGACAACCGCTGGCATTATTTATGGCCGATCGAGCCAATCCACTGTTGCTGCGATAGCCAGAAACCAGCGAGTTGGCAATGTTGGCTAGTCCCGTGGCTACAATTTCCTGTGTGATGTCAATTTGCTTGCCCTTGGCAAAGGCCTTGCACACGGAGACGTTCTCGAGCAGTGCTATGATCGGCACAATGATCAGACCGTAGCCCAAACTGTGTACCATTTCGAAGAAGGTTTCCGCCGCTACTGGAGCAATGCCAGCTGTGGCGTTTCCTGGCTGCGCTTCAATGGAGAACGGTGGCAATGCCAGGGATGGCAATCCAGGTGGTATATAACCTGTCAGCACAAATGGATTTTTTCCACTCTCGTCTAAGTGCATGGCCAGCAGAGTTGTGGCAATCACAACAGTTGCGTTCCTCGAAATGCCCACAAACTTGATCAGATGATTGATTAACCGCTGCATGGTATTACACGCCGCTGGATCCTTGGGACCAATTCGCTGTCTGCCCAAGTAACGCATCAGCAGCAGAAGCAGCACACAGCCGCAGCCCAGACAAGTGTCCGCCAGTCGAATGTTGCCAATATCTTTTATCATGCTTATCCAACGCTGTAAAAAGGACACCCCATCACTGTTTACGCCCAGAATGTATTTCATCTGTGAGGTGCTAATGATCAGTGCGACGGCACTCGTGAATCCTGCACTCACAGGACCCGACACGAACTCCACGAGGCTGCCCAATTTGAAGGCAGCCATGAGCAGCTCCACGAAGCCGGTTAGGAACGTGAGCAGCACTGAATGCCTCCAGGATCCTTTGGCAAACTGATAGGTCATAAGAGAGGCCACTGCCGTGCTGCCAATGGTCAGATCCTTGCAGGTACCAAAGAGCACGTACATAAAGCAGCCCAAAAATGAGCCATAAAGACCGTACTAAAAATGTTTTAGGAAAAGAAAAGAGGTAACGTTTTCGTGAGAGGGAAGTTTAAACAATTTCACGAACGGAGGAAACTGGCTTTAAATTTTTACATACTCTATCTATATAGAGCGGATTTTATTCGTTTATGAACTTAGTAGCTTTATGCATTCTCTTAGTATCTCGAACTAACGTCACAACACTACCCTTTTACACTATACACGTACTTATTTACCGAGTGCAATAAAAGCTTTAAGATAAAGTAATACGATCTCGCGAAAGATTTTATTTGTATCAGATTTGTGTTTCCTATTTTTTATTTTCATACCTGAGGTGGTAAACCCACAACGCCGGAATACGCGAGACCTTGCGGAATGACCGTAAGGCCTACAGTGAGACCTGCTACAAGATCGCCAAAAGCATCGCTTCTGTTATAGCTGGGAAGCCAATTGAGGATCGGTAATCGTTTCTTTAAAGTCTTCACTCGAAAGATATTTCGAGCATAAAGACTACAACAGGAATTGGATGAATCACTGTTCTCCTGCTTAGCCGCTTCCAGTTGCTCCAGACTCTTGTATTTGGAGGTGCGATGATCAGTGATCAATATAAACTCTGTGGAGGAGTGCTGAAACTGAGCCTCCAAATTGTGATTGATTTCCGATTGACGGCGACGGAATGTAACTTCATTCTCAAGTGTCGACATATTTTTTTTTGAAAAATATTTCAAATGCTCCAACCTTCAAGGCTGATCTTGGACTGAGAATTAAGTTTTAGATGTGACTGATATTAACTAGATCTGTGGCATCTGTTGACTGCGCTGCTTTTCGCAGTCGCTACCGCGATACACATTTCTGTTATCGGTATCAAATCAGCTGCTTGTACAGCCAATGGCGTAGATGTGGGAGCGGGATATAGGTTGTATGTTTCAGTTCAGTGTTCAGAGATTTGTGTTATCTTTGCGTACAACGATCATAATCTCGCACTTGACAATGACCAGCCCCCTTTTGGTTACGCTGCGATTGTTTACCCAAAAGTGTCAACGTTGATCACAATTTTTCCATTTATCAATCAGGCTCTGATTATATTGTACTTGTTTTTTATTGACTATACAAATATTGATATACGATATTTAAATTTCTATCACTGTCGTCAACGATTTTCAAAATAATATAATTAAATTGTCAGCAATTTCACAATTTTTTGTAACATTTTAAATACTTTTATAACCAACACGGAGGATGTACACCGAATTCTTGCCAAACCATAAAAACTTTATTTGAAAATTATATATTATTTTTTGGGAATCTTTATATATTTTATTTTTTCAAGGTTTACAAAGCTGTAAACTTATTAAATTATTTGCCTTTATTTTACAACTACACAGTTTTCTTGGCTTTCTAATTGTTTATTATTTAAATTAGTTTTTTTTATAGCGTAGATCTGATTTTAATGCATTCATCTCAAGTATTTTGAGAAATTTAATAAAAATTTAAGCATTTATGTTTTGAAGGCTTGTAAATATTTGTGTTAACAATTCTCACAGATTTGCAGCTTCATTTTGACATATTTCTAGTTTGAAGCCCTTTTCTAACTCTCAAGGGTAATGTTTAGCTTCGTTTACGTATGAGTGATTTGCTGATCAAATATTTGCTGCTTAGTCAAATTGAACTACATTTTGAATGGGATAATGCCAAGTTAATTGCTGACCTAAATTCATATAAAGTTTTTGTTTTAAACTACGATACATGGTGTCATAGTTTTTGTATTGGATTTATTGTGCATTAAATGTTAGGCACAAGTCAATTGTATAATCCACAACTAAATACAGAAAAAGTGATCACACTTTGTTGTGTTGACAAGGCTTACGGGTATTAAAGCCTTTTTGTTGGAAGCAATGAGATCACTTTATAAATTGAAACGCAACTCGTCTCTATCTCTCAGTGCCTTGGCTAGACACATAGATACATGTGTGTGAAAAGTTGTTTATAGGTAGACAAAGGCATTGAGCACAGTTGATGTTCAAATGAGCTGATGATGCTGATGTCACAGGGGAAATGCCTTCATTTTGTTATTTATAAATTGCATTTTGGTTGTTGGTTTTCTCTTTTTTTATGGTTTGTGTCTTATTGCTTAATTCCCTTTCAGTCGATGTTTGTGTTTGGCATAAAATGTCGCAAGAAAAACAAGAGTCTATGACCAAATTTTATTTTTAGAACCTTTTTGTCGCCCTGCTTTCCTGGCTATTTTCATTTTTAGCCGTTTTTCACTTAGCTCGAACTTGTCTTGTCACGGGACGAAAGTGATTAAAAATAGAGTTCTCCGCATTTTCAGAATTTCTTTCTCTGTTTTCTCTAGGTTTTCACATTGTTGCCTTTTACTTATTTAATTTTGTTGAGCTTGTTAAGAGATTTGTCTAAATTGATAATATTTGTCTTAAATTTAACAAAAGTATTCTTTCCATAAATCATATATCAAATTGGAATTAAATTGTCTTCAGAACTTAAATCGCAGTCTTAATTGTTCATAAACATTTAAATATTTTTGCTGAAATTTATTTTGACAATTTTATTGTTAAATTTATCTGTTGAAATTTTAAAGAATTTGCGAATGTCCAAAAATATATCTAATGGACTGCAAAGGTACAATTTCTGTTGCGCCCACTCGTGCCACGCCCCAACGCAAATAGCAAGCGCATGGAATTCATTTCTATAATTAGGAAATTTCAAAGCTAATTTTAATATATTTTGCACGTAAAACTGACGATTTGTAGACAAATGCAAATCGAACAAATCAAATTGCTGACAGTTCTCGCAACAATTTTTAATTGCTTTTTTATGTATTTATGTTTAAATATATATTTGGCTAATAGTTATTGTAATTTACATAGCTTAATTTCTATGCAAATATTTTTGGCAATTTTCTAAAGGCATCGACTCAATTCACTTGTGGTTTCTTTTTAATTGACTTTGCATTTTAGTGTGTTTTTATTGATCTAAGGAATACTTAAAACTAGATGAATATCTGTGTAAGCAAAAAGTGCTTTTAGCGCTAAAATCAATATTTGAAAATTTTGAAGAAAAAGACGAAAAACTTTTTGCGTTTGTATAACCATTAAAATGGGCAACTTTATGGCTAGGTGCGAAATAAATAGAATCGCATTCAATTTATTTTTAGAAAACAAAAATATTGAAATGTGCTGAAAACTGAAATTCGCAAGAGGAAACAATTGTTTATGCAATTTTTGTTTGTTCATTTATTTTTGCTTTAAAATCTTCTTGCAGATGGATGTACATAAATATAGAGCAGAGTTAGTGACGGGTATTATTACTTATTCTTTGGTTTGTTTACAAATCAATTTATTACCTAGAATATCGTCATCAATTATGCCGAATTTTGCACTCGGTGTTTTAAATTAAATAAAAAATATAGTCATGTTTAAACAAAACCTGTTTTGAGTAATGATTTTGTTTGGAATATGTGAATTTAGAATTGATTGCTATTCAAAAAGCGCTAAATTGACGTAATTTGATGATTTCAACTGAATTATGAACGAAATCGATTTTCGAGGACTTTTATTTGAACACTCAACTAAATCCAACACTTAACAGTAGCCGCCCCTTCTGGTACTTGAGACTGTTAATTGTATGATCACTGTTATCATTAGAATTACAATTACATAGTTCTATTTATAACATCACCTCTGTTTCCACTTAACATTTTACAGCCGACACTCAGAGGTTCACACACTTCGTAAACAAAAAACTGTGCCATAAAATTTACATGTCTACTTTAATTGTTATTGTTTTGGGTGTTGTCCAGATGTTATACACACTATTGTTTACTTACCAATTAATTCATGTATTCTCTTTTGTTTAATGGGTTTAAGTGCTTGTTTTTATACAGATTGTTTTTTAAAGTGGAGGAAATTCAAAAAAGATTGTCTGCAATGCAATGTTATTACCACTGCTCGTTAACAGCGGCTGTCATAACATAACAGGCGCCGGCTGTCCACTTGATTTAATGTTAATATAATAATCATGACTTTAGGCGGCGACCTTATAAGCTATTTTGAATGTATGTACTTAGATTAAAAATGAATTCATGTCTATGCATAACTAAATTACCAAGTTGCAAGTTTATGTCATGTAAGGTCAACTTCTAGTTTGAAAGCAACAGAAAGGCAACGCAATCACCTAAGCGTGACGTCATTAGTTTGTTGTCAAATGAAAAATGGGTTTGAAAACTTGTTTGTCCCAATGATAAACACAAACAGCAGCGATTATGTAAGTCCAAAAATTAACATTTGTTTTGGTTTTTGTGGCCTGTCGATGATCGCTTTTATGAATGACTTTCATTAAGTGCCGTAAGCTGAGCATTATTGTGCGTTGACCCATATTTTTCTCCACACACTTGCTGAAATTGAAACTTTATAATTGCTTCGCTGTAAGGGGAGTTCTACCTAATGCCTGTAATTGGAAATTTCTCACGGTTATGATGTCACACACAAGGCGCAAGGGAACAACAATAACAATATAAAGCGCAATAAGAAGTTGAAAGTGCTTAAATGTCACCAACACACACGTGAAACCAGAACGGAATACGAAAAGATAGAGCGGTAGAGAGCGAGAGACTGTGAGAGAGCGGCAGTGGTGGAATTACAGAGAGTGCGAGAGCATGAATGATTTATTACAGTGTGTGTGGAAACGAGTGAGAGCGTGTATAGCAGTTATCATTTAAAACTTTACCACACAATAACTCAAAGAGAGACCGACTTGCAGTGACCAATTATGCTGCCTTTGCTTATTACGCACTCTACGCTGTTAGCAGCAATGCATGTAGACTATGTACTCTTTAGGTACAGAGTCTACATAACAGCACTTTTGCGTATTGGAATTTTAGAGAGTTAAGTCAACGATTAGAAGTTTTGTTTCATAAATTATGCAACAATTCAAAATAATTAAATTCGAATTAGATCAACAAAATCTAATTATAATTTTTAATTATACTACCATACATATTTGAAATCGAAAGTAATAAACTTGTTAAGTGCTTTAACTTGTTTAATAATTTTAAAACAAGTTTTAAAAGTCTGTAGAGCAATTGCTCCCTTTTGTAAAAGCCGGCAACGACGCCTCTGCTGTGATAACATTCGTTGTTGGTTCAAAGGTAGTACGTGCTGCCTAATCGGTCCACACGGAGCGAGCAAACATCCAACGAAATGCGTAAATATGCTCTCTCAAACACACTGACACACATCGCTCTCTGGCTCTCTCACGGTCACACATTGCGCTCTTGCGTTCTCAAACATAGTGGAAACTTGAGCTTTACTACGATTACTACCAGTTCACAACACTGTTGGGCTGCTGTCTCTGCTTGTGCTGCTGTGGGTCTCTGGACAAGGCGTAACACATTGACGAATCAGTATCGAACCGGCTTTCTACAACAACGGATTGGAATCGGAATAAATGAATGACTTAAAGCTCGGCAAAAATGTGAATATATTTGCCTACTCAAAAGGCATGCGAGCATAAGAATAATATTAATTGTGTGGAGCAGTGGAATCTTGAATTTTGCCCAAAAAACTAATTAGAATTTTTGTTCAAGGTTTAATTTTTGGGCATACGAATAAAATACGTGTTTTGTTTCCTCCTCTTCCTCTTCGCTCACCAAACAAGAAAATAAAATACAAAACGACGCGTGTGAAGTGCGAGACAAAACTCGACAACGGTGTGTGTAAGTGCGTGTGTTGTTGTTGTGCTTGTTATTGTGTCATAAAAGACCTAACAAATCCAAAAAAAGAAGCTTTTTCTACACCGGTGATTAAAAGTGTTGTGTAGGCTTTTAGCAAATTAAAGTTAAATTACGAGTCACTGAGGGTCTGAAAAGTTAAGGCCTCCCCGAGGGCTGTAGTTAGTGAAAACTAACCGACATCCTGACAGGAAAAGTCAGCGTCATCAACATTTGTTGTTGCGTGAGAAAAATCAATTTTGCATTTAAACAGCCAATAAAGAGAGAGAGAGGATAAATAGCAAGAGAGAGAGAGAGACGCAGGACATAAGGACAATCGAACCCGATGACATTTTGGCATAAGGAAAATCAAATTATAAAACCGATGCTATCATGGCCGATAGCACAGAACCAGGCAGGCATAAGGATCCAACCATAGATGCCGGCGTTGGTCAAAATTCCTCGCCCGATGATGGAATCCCAGGAGCTGCAGGCGGCACAGACGTGCCCCCAATACCAGCTGTTCGACGTCGTCATGCGCATGAGCAGCAAACCGTTGAGAAAGTCGTCGAAGGGCAGGAGACAACCAAACAGCTGGAGACATCGACGGTGACGCGAACGTATATGAAAACCATAACCACATCCCTAACCACCTCTAGTGAGCAGTTAGCAGCGCCACCCCAACGTCTACGCCAAAAGGTGGCCCAATACGAAAAGGTCTGGTCCGATGGCACCGGCAAACGTCCGGCAGAGCAATGTGCCGACGAGCTGCGTCAGGAGCAGGCCGGCGACGACGACGAAGAGAATCCCTTTGATATCGATGTCCATGAGATCGAGCGACGTCTGCGTGAGGAGCGACAACGCGGCTTGGCCGAGGCAGAGGCAGCTAAGCTGGCCTTCCAGCAGGTCCATCTACGTCACACGCCCCAAACGCCCCCACGACGAGTTGAGGTTACCAGTGAACAGACGCCGAGTCCTTTTAATGTAACGCTCAAGACCACCAGTCGGATGAGTCCAGGCGTGGAGCTGGGCAGTGTGGAGGATCAATTGTCGCCGTTCAATGTCACGCTGCGCACCACAAGACGCACCACCATCAAGAACGACCGTCAAACGGAATCGGAACGTTTCCTCGATGCCGAGCGTATGGTGCGTGAGGTTCCTGCTGCCGATGGAGTGCGTACAATAATCACCTCATCGATGACCAGGGATGGTGGCTATACAGAGGAGAAAATCTATCGTCATGGCGAGGGCTATGTCTCACCACGAGACTCTCCCTCCTGGTCACGTTCCAGTTTGTCCAGTGAACGTTCCAGTGTCACATCGCCGCATAGCGTTGATATGACAGCCGGCGGAAGGCGTATACTTATCAAGCTGGAGGATGAGCTGGAAACGTCGAGCAGTCGATGTGAACACGAGCAGCAAACCGATGAAACTGATGGCTCTGTACGTGCACGCATTCGGCAATTTGGTGGGCAGGACATTGATGATGCTATGGCAACGGGTAACATTGACATTACCGTGGGTAGCAACCCCCGCAGGCGGCGTTTGTACCAACAAACAACACTGCAAGTGGGTGGCAACGAGACGCCACAACAACAAAAGGAACAGCAACCACTACAGGAACAACAGGAGCAACAACAACAACAGCAACAAAGGCAACGTCCAAGCGAACTGTCATGGCAAACGGGTAAATCAACAACAAAGACAATACTTACATCGACGCCAATTGGCACGAAGGAGCAACCGCAAACAGCCGGAGTGTTTAGTCCAGCTGCAACGTGCCAATTGCGCGGTTCTTCAACGCAAGAATCCCGGAAAATTGTAAGCCACAAAACAATAACCAGCTGCAGCAGCAGCAGCACAACGACCACATCGAAATCCTCTATTAAGACGTCGGGTAAATCAGTCGTCGGTTTCGGTACAACGCCATCACCGGATGATATCTCGTATACGGCAACGCAAATTCACATAGTCGATGACGTCGATATCGATAACGATTCTGATACTGAGGGTGTGCCGGCTAGCAATCTTGTGATTGTATCGACACCAACGCGTTCCACGACAACAACAACAACAACAATAGAAACAGGAACACCCACTCCAACAACAACAATTACATCGCCCTGTACACCGCACGCATTAAGCGGTGTCGGCACTTTTAGCAAGAGTCTGCGACAGGATTATCAGACTCAAGCCACACAAAGTAGCCGGGGCAACGAAAACGAATATCAGGAATTCCAATCCACAATGGCTTCGATTAATTTCCAACGTAGTAATTCCCAGTACGATAGCCACATCAAGGAGAAACGAGGTAAAAACATCCATAATAACTAAAAAATCAGCTAAATTTCTATGGGGTAATCGATCATCTGGTGTCTACTCGATTAGCTTGTTTTGTATAGCACACCTAGTATACCTTATCGCCATTATATAACATTCCATTTCCATTTGCGAAATTCTACTTTTTTTGCACAGAATTATTTTGGCAACTGATAAGACTTTTACTCTGCATTACGCGGATTGTCACAGTCGAATGTCACATGAGGTATACTTGGCCAAACAAATATATCACTCATGTTGGTTTTAACTCTAATAAGCTGGTATCTTTGGGATAGATCTGTTTTGATGTGATGAGAATACAAACTTTAAAATTGGCACAGGAAATTGTTAAAGCTATAATTATCTTTTAGTATTATCTTTTGTGGATAACGTCGTCTAACGTCTTCTTGAATTAAAAATCTTTAAAGCACTTGTTCTATGTTTACTTTATAGATTTTTCCATTTCTTAAAGACTACTTATTCAAAATTTCTTGATTAATGCCGATCATTATCTTTACACTTCTTGCGAAGCTACATAAACTTTGCAGATATAATTTATGATATTTTGGTGGAAAATGCTGTTCAAAAGTCAAATGTTTACAATGGTATTTTAATGTTTATCTTCCTCGAATAAATAAAAAAAAAGGCTGTTCTTTAAAACTGTAATTTTGAAATATTTTTAGAAATATTTCTTTTGTAGATGACATTGAAAATTGTTCTACACAAACTTTACAACTAATAAATTCTATGCCGTACCTAAACTAGTCATAAATTTAAGAATTCTTGGCATGTATTAAGGTTTCAAATTATTTTTAGTGCGTACTTTACGTATTTTTTATGCTTTAAGTAAGTAAGATCCCCTTATCATGGAACTTGACCTTCTATAGCGAATCGAGTGACATTTTTGTGGTTTGCTCACAATGAATGTCAAGGCCAATTTGCGTTTTAGGGTCAGTTTGTGTTTAAGTTTGAGTTTCAGTTGCTGTTTATTCAATTAATTATTGCAATTCGATCGATAAAATTGTGCCCAAAATGACATCATTTGCTACAACTTCAGTTGGCTAGGCAGTCGATGGTTCAGCTGGTTGTTGTTTAAATATAAGTCGGTTTATTGGTCGATTCGCGGCTGAACTTTTTCTTTTTTTCTTGGCAATTTATATTATTTATATATGCGCAGAGTGCGTTTGTTAAGAAAGAGCGGTAAAGGGAGGGTTTTCCACCATATTGAGTGACGTCTGCATCTTATTTGAATGCTTGGCAAATTCGACTGTCTGCCGCTGTTATGTGACCTCCACTCCACACCCCTCCTCAACTCTCCTTATCGGTTATTATGTTAAGTACAACAAGCAATTAAGTGTCTGATTGTCTCACTTTCTGTCCTCTCAATGTCCCACGTCTGCACTTAATCGCCATGCTACTCATTCAGATACATTTGCATCTATATCTTTGATTGCCTTGTGGTATATATAACAGTTTCTTTGCATATTTTATGATCTACTTTTCTTCCAGCTGTTTGTTTATGAAATTGATTTACGCCCATTGAAGGGCAAGTTTCACTACTTCAATAGGCTGACAAATAATTTAAGTATAATTGAATTTGGTAATGGTATTTACCTAGTTAGTTTATTTTAACCACATCATAAAAAATTCCTAAGAATATATATAAGTTATTAATGTTAAGCCCCTTGTTCTATCTACCCAATTAAACCAAGAATCTTGAGCTGTTATAGAATAGTTCAGAGCCTCGCAATCTGTTCAACTTTAGTGAGTATCTACAAGTCGCCTACACATATTTTCTCAATCATTTAGTTTGTTAGTCAATTTAATGTGACAATTAGTTGCCATAAATTTAGTTTGCGTGTCTCTTATGCTTCGTTTTTTATACCCTGTACTTCTTGTTGTTTTTGTTTGTCATTCATTCTTCTATTTCGTCTTCTTAGCTCGTTGTTAACATCAACAGTATCCTGCCAATATGTTTATATTGCGTGATTTGGCCACTTTTTTCAGGTTTTCTATTTTCTTTTTATTTTTTGTGTTTTTTGCTGCCATAAATATGCTTAGAAATGTACAAATACATATATTTCGTTGGGGCCTTCGGTCTGAGTGATTGAGTGTTATAGGCCAGATATTGGGTACGATATCGTGTGGTATAGCAGACGAGGAGCTCTTAACAAATTTATAAACTGAAACGTCATGGCATGTCAAACAGTATGCTAATTGACATGACTCGTCTATAAACTAAAACTATTGATTAATTTCGGTTGCCTGGTTGCCTTTATTTTTTTTCTTTCTTGGCTTGATTGCTTGATTTTCCCTTTTTGACTTTCTTTCGACAAGTGCGAGTATATTTTCAGGTCAATTAATAGACTCAGTGTTGACCTAATGCAATTCTTAGCTTTTTCAGTGTCAAGATGTAGTAGAAAAGTGCCTCAGAAATACTCTGTGTATATTTAGAAGCAATTACATACAATAACAGCAGCAGTTAGTCAGTCTAAGAGCTTTCGAAGTATTTTAAATATAAATATTTTGAAGTACTAAAAAAACTTTCATCTTTTGAATATGCATGCGATTTGTTTGCTGAGAATTGTTGAGATATTCATTACCGAACCGAATGCTACAATGAAAATGAAAATAAATAAACAAACAACATTTGAAATAATAAATAGCGTTATCTGTCGCTTAAATCTGTCTGTCAAAAGTCCAGAGAATAGATCAGCAAAAGCCCCCAAGCCGTACAAATGTCTGTCCATTGTGAGATCATCGTTGAATTATTTATTGATGCTGATTGTTGTTGTAAATGTTGTTGATTTTGTACTGATTGTTGTTGCTGTCAGTATCAATATTTATTGTATACTACTTTAGCGGCTTTTAATTGATGCCTAAAAAGTGGTTGAGTAAAGTTGGCGCCCTCCCAGCGTTGTGTTATTGAAATTCGATTTGCTATTTGTAAAATTAGAAGTGAAACAAGTTTATCAACGGACTGTCAAGTGCACTGCAGCCACAACTTAACCCACAAAGCTCCAATTTTGAGCACCAAAAACCACATGAGATTAAAATCAACTCAAATACAAAATATTCTTGAACCACATGAAAGCGAGCATCTGTTGAGCATGTGGGAAAGAATCTCAGCATCTTTTTCATGTTATTGTGGGTAGTTTTTTCAGTTAGTTCATTTTGCTTTCATGGTTAGTTATGAATCTTTCTTCCCTTGAGGCATTTGTGGTTTTTTATTTGACCAAGAAAGAGTTTGGTAAACAATTTTTCATAGTTTCGAGTGCTTAATCATTTATTTGCGTATTGCTATCGCTATCTTGCTGCTTTTAGTGTGTAATATTAATAGAATAAATAAATAAACTTAAATACCAGATATGTATGTAGTATGACGCAATTTCTACCTATACTCGAGCTATCTATTTACATACAATATTTTCAGGTAGTTGTGAGATATTTTTTTTTTTTTTGATTTGGTTGGGAAATTATGCAACGCACTGAAGCGTTTTATTTGCCATATATGAGTTCGATTGTATCTTTATATCTTTGTGCACACTGTCTTCAATTGTCACCTGTGGTCGCTGTCACAGGTGCCACATTCAGGACACACCTCAATGAACTCAACGCCAAAGACAGCTGTTAACATTATTAAACTCTTTATATTAACAATTTGTGTTAATAAGATTTATAGGGAATTGTATAGGCGGATTTACTGATTTACTAGTGTTTTTCATATAAGTCAAGCGACATCAGTCTTGTTAACACTTAATAGCCACGTGATTTACAATTTGAACAATAGGAATGTGGAAAAATGTTTGGTTTTAAACAGCTTAGCCAAGGTTTAAACAATGAAGTTGATTTTATAAGGTACATGAATTCAATTTTACAACGACAAAAGGCTCGGCAACAGAATTGGAATTTGACTAGTTTCCGGTATTAAACTTCTGTAAATCTTTCATCTTATAGGTCAAGCAAATGTAGGAATGTAGAAGCTTTGAAGAGGCGATAAAGACTTGTAAACGATCATATCAGTCGAGTGAAAATTATAAATTATTGATTGATGATTTCCACTGCATAAATTCTCCCCCTACTACTTAAGAAACTAATAAATAACATAAAAAAACTTCAAGTTTTGACAACAATATGTTTAAGTATAGACTCCAGTTTAGTTTTCTACTACTGTCACAGTTGACTTTTAATGTTTTTCGCACATACTTTAAAACAATTTGATTTTTATTGTTACACACTCAAAAACTACATATAACTACTCGCTACTTTTCAGTTTTAAAGCAAATAAACAATTTATTTATACCAGTACGGAAATGTTACATACACACGCATCCACAACATTTCCGCTTTCTGTCTGAACCTAGCATATGGTTAATATCTTTCCATAGATAGACTACAACTCGAGGCCCTGGTCGACCCCTTTGGGTTACGCCTCTTTTGACGGACAAAGTAACATTTCCAATATGTGTATTCGACTGCGTTTTGTTTATGCAAATGCAGAGATCATTCTTTTTAGACCGCGTACTTAAATGAAGTAGAAAAGTCTTTTAAGTATGGTAGAAAAGAGGGAACGGTCGACACTATGAAGTTTTGATAGCATCAACAGTTGCGTACACGGACTTTTACAGTAATCTGTACTTTTGGGGGATAAAAATAAACTATTTTTACAGTACATTCCTTATGTTTTAAAATTTAAACTGTAAAACTAGGCCAAACCAGACACTGAGGAGACACTGCTGGCTGCTTTCTATAGTTTTTATTTTATTATTAACTATTAAATTACAGTTTTTTAACTGCTTTTCATAATATTTAATAAAAGCGCTTTTTTGCGCTCAATAAAATTGTTAAATATCGAGTTGTACGCAATTCAAGTGCATAGCGTTTTGCCCATTAGAGAGCTAAATAAACGTATATAATGATCAGCAAGCACATCATTATAATCATCATCATTAACTTACTGACTGACTGAACCATTCATAAAAAAAGTTTACTTTTTTTTAAATTTTGCTTCTTTCTTTTACGCTTGTTTATAATTTTTGTTTGTTTGGTCTTTTGCTTTGCCTGAGGTGTTTTATGTATTGTTATTTTGGACTCTGTTCCCAGCTGGTTTTTGGCCATCATTATTGAAATTGAAATTTTAGTAGGTAACCAACCAAAGTCATTCAACCTTAACGTTATACTCGTGTCTTACTGTCTATTATATAGGGCCTGACCCTGTTCGCTCTGTTAATTGTTCTTCACATTTCTCCACGCTTTGTCTGCGATTGATTTGTATGTGAAAATCTAGAAATTCTGTGCTTTTACTTTTTATTTTTCGTTTTTTCGAGAATTTTAACGTTTTTTGTCTTAACAATCTGAGAAAATTATTATGTTAGTGAATGGTTAATGGTTAGTTGAGTGTTTGAGTTTAGGTAGCTTGTTTGAAGCTTTAGTGTTGTAAAGTTTAGAATGATTTATAACAGACGACTCTTTAAATTGATTACAGGGTTCAAAGTCACGTCGCACAGCAGTTATTTAAATCCATATACTTTGCGATATGTAAAATTTTAACGATTTCATTTAAAAGAGACTCAAATATTTCGTCAGAAGTAAAAACATTTTATATTATATGCATTTTATAGTCATTCTTTACTGTTGACGTCTCTACTAGCTTACTTTGTATATGTACAAATATATACAAATGTTTGGGTTCTTATCTACAACATATATTAGGCGCACTTTATGGCGCTTATCTTTGAAATAATTAGCGAAAGTATTTGCTGATTATTAACACTTATAAAGTGTACACCAAAGAAACTTATCAACACCTTCGTCTATGTCACCGGCATAAAAATCTATTTTTGTGCCACAAAATGTACAAATATGGAATACTGGTATACCCGTATGTAAACATTATTGTTAACTAGTTTTTATCATTGCCAAAAATCAAACCAGTAAATACCAAAAACAGCAGCTAGCATTAATTTATTCCCGTTGCGTCGTTTTTTCTGTTTGACCAAAAAATCAGGTTTAATTAATTTGCAAGACGAGTAGGCAACGCTCAAATTTTATTTAAGGCAAAACAACTTTAGTTTTGATTGAATGTTGCCGACTTCCATACTAATCGAATGCTTGTTTATAATTTTTTGATAAACGTTTGGCTTTAGGCAAAAATAGAATGGTGTTGAATTTATGGAATTATAAAATAATTTCTAGCTAAATTCTGTGATTTCCCTCTTGATTGTTGATTATGTTTGCACGCTAGAAACAGTTTTGATATTAAGTATGTATAGATTATGAATATCTTTATTATAACTTATTATTCCTCACCGACTCAAGAATAAAGACGGAAGTTTAGAAGACCTTTTAGCCTGTTCTGGCTTATTAATTAAAACAAACATTCAGCAGAACACTTAAAAACACACAAACAATGTATTTATTTATTATAGGGCTTAGTATATAACATATTTACAAGCCATTAGAAAACTTTTAAATTGTCACATAAAACCACATAAATTTGCAGACACTTTTGATGTTTTTACCTTGTGGCAAGTTCATTTTATAGTTTAAAGACTTTTCTTGAAAGATTGTGCATAAATTTATTTAAATTTCAAAAGCAATTTGAAATAATTTTTGGCGTTTTTCAGTCAGTTTGTGTTTCTGCTGCTTGCAAATTGCACGACCTTGAACTAATTTCTATTTTAAATAATCTTTTGTCAAATATCAGGCTAAAAATTGCGTCACATTTCACGAAATTAAAACATATATATTTTTTTAAATTGCCAAGAAATAAAAATTAATTGTATTTAATTTTCAGTATTATTTGTCGAGTAATTGAACGTCTTGCTAGTTGTAAATTGTGCCAACAATTAGCCAAAAAGTCGGTTCACATTTTGGGACATTATTTATTTAGTGTAATATTTTTTCCACGCATTCTTAGTTGACTTTTCCAACTGTAAAAATTTTCCATGCTGAAAGCTTGAGTATTTATTGCGGGAAAAAATATCTATTTTGGATTTATATTATAGGCATGCTTTTGGCTTTCGGCCAACACAAATAGACCACGCATTGTGGCATCTCTTTGTCTGTCTTTCGAAGAGTAAGGGGATAATTAGACAGCTGCCGCTTTATGACAGCCCAAAAAATCCATTCAACTGGTCATCAATGCTGCACTCACTCTTCTTGGCTATAATGAATCACAGGCTGAAGTCAAATATGTCTGGTTTTCATTGTGATAATTATTTACACCAAACACATTTTTGCTTTATTTTTTAATTTTTAACGCATTGTTTATTATTTTAATTTTCTGTGAGCTAAAGTTTAATGGAGGTAATCAAAAGCAAATCTGTTTAAATGAAGTAAATATTTATGTTAACCAAATGACGTACAGAAAGGTGAAAAGAGTTTTGTTTTCTTATTTTTAAATCATTTTCAAAAGTTTGAAATTTTGTATTTAATTCTACAAAAGCACTATTTAAGTGCAATTTGGCAAATATGATGTCACTGCGTTTATATCTTTTAACTTCCAGGAACAAAACTGATAATTGAATTAATGCAAACATAAGATACATGCGTCGGCAGCTTTTGCAGGTGAAATACCATGTTGACTCGCAAATGTATCTTATCGTTTGTCTTTAGCTGGTATCTGGTATCTTTTGCAGCGTCATGTATGCGTTTGCCTTTTATTCCACCGTCCCGACATTCATTTAGCTTGTCTTACATTTAATTACAATTACTCGAAAAACACTGTTAGCATTTTCTTACCTTTGACAATGTTTTCTTTTCTTTACAGAGGAGCAAGAACGTGTGCAGAAGAAGACATTCACTAATTGGATTAATTCATACCTATTGAAGGTAAGTTTTTGTCTAGTTTATTTCAATGCTATCTATTTAATCGATTCGACGTTGCAAAATTTATATCTTTTCTCGTGACTTTGAAATTTCCATATTGATTTCAAATCGTGTTATTTGCCAGTAGAATCACAATGCGTGAAACTTTTAAATGACAATTGGTTTAATTGCAGTAAAATATAACATTTAGTTCATTAAGTTGAAAAGTTGCCTTGTGGCTGCTAAAAAAACCTGTGCAATTTAAAGATTTACTGCTGACAAACAACTGTTTCCAGCCCCACTTTCACATTTTCTATATCCTTTCTAATTTAAGCACCTCAAACAGTTTAAGTTTTTCTTGTCTTTTCCACCCATTCACTTTGAAAATTGCCATACATTTTGATTGGCTTGCAACTGACAGCAGAAGAGTGTCTAACTAGATTTAATATTAGAGAAGTAATTTAGGCAATTTTGTTAATAATTAATGATAAATTCTGCCGACTACTCTTTGAAAATAAATGAATTCTATGGAACTTCTCGAACGAAATCATTCATAATTTTTATTGAATATTCATTAGTGAAAGCATAATTGAATTCATCAGCAGATTCATTCATATTATCCGGGAGTTCCGTCATAATTCAAAACTGTTGTGTAATACATGAAATTTACTAATTCATATAATTAAATATTTAAGTCATGTGTTTGTTTAATGCTGAGAAACCTGCAGGCCAACAGATAATATATTAATCTACTTTATCTAAAGGGGTATGAAAATCACACCCATAAAACTCAGATTAAAGCGAGTCATCATGCTCATGTCAGCCTTGCAGGGGGTGTTATAGACAGTAAAGACGAGAGATCCACTCGAATAAAAAGTTGACATCCGACGGGCGTGATAGGCGTGTTTGTTGGAGAAGCTATTGTTATTGTTTTGTTACTGATGTTATTCATGTTGCTGTTGAGCGTATAAATTAGTTAATAAATTTTAATCAAACGTTGCGGACAATACACAACGTACAGCGAGTAAACGGGTCACCGAAATGTGAATGACTGAGTGAATGTCTGACTGAATGATTGAGTGAATAAAATGACATAACAGGCTCACCTTGAACTGAAATACTGGTTACAATAAAAGCTGGAAGAAATACCCATACTTTTGTTGTATCTAGGGAAAAGTAAAAGTATCTGTGATCTGATGATGGTACTCTCAACTGTATCTAGGGAGAAAAATGTTTGTAGGTGCAAATTGGGAGCTCTAACAAATGCTCAATAAACAAACACAAATCAAATAAATTAGTTTTGATTAGCACTTTGTACCCGGCAAAATTCTCGCATGCAAAGTACACACTTTTTGCTCGATTGTTTGCGTATCTTTTAGTAAAATGTGCTAATGAAATGTTGTAGAGTTGCAGAACTTAATATATTGTTTGTGCCACGTTGTGAGTCATTTTTGCATGTTGCATAACGGACCCTATTCCAACAGAATTATGGCTTCAATCAGCGAACTTATGAACTGCCCACGCCTTGAAATGTCTTACCAGCCAGTATGTATCTGTATCTGCAACAGAAACTCCTTTTATTGCCAGTCACTTTGTCAGTTGAAGTCGAGTTCTCAGACGCATATTGCATTGGCATTTTGAGCCTGTAAAACTGGTTTCGTTTATGGCTAACATGCAGACCAACAAACCGACAGCCAACAGCCGGCCGGCAAAATTCGTTGTACATGAAGAAATGCCGGCTCAGTCATGTCTGCAGATTGAAGTTGTATTAAAAAAGATAACAACATTAGATACAATGGCAGGAGATAGCGAGAGAGCAGAAGATGGAGTGAAAAGTGCTTTAAATCAACGCTCAAGGTAAAAGTAAGTCAGTGGGCAGATTGTGTGGGTGCACTGTGTGGGTGCGTGTGCTGCGGGGGTTAATTGCAGCTGCAACTTAGTCTTAGCCAACAATCTTTTGGGCCACACATGAAACGGAACTATTTCGCTGTCATTAATGCAGCATTGTCTTGTGCCTGACTTCAAGCACACACTCTTGTTTACATTTTATAGGCCATCGCATGGGCTGGCTGATGAACTTGGCTAACAGCAGTTGCCATTACCATTTTCATGCCATGTTTTAAATGCGCCATGCGGAATTTCTCGCATGTAGACTTCTTGGTCTCGGGTGCGTGTACTCAACTATTGTGTTGTGTCTTAGTAGTTGAAGTTATTCTTAGAATCCACACACATCGCACACACTTTCAAAGTGCTTAGGCAAATGTGTCGGCCCTAGAAGAGGTAAACTTTTGTATTCAAGACTCCAGAAAATGTTTGTTAATCGCCGGGAGAATATTAAGTTGGAGTTTCTAACTATTGTTCTAAAAACGGTTTCTAAAGTTTTAAAAATGAGTAGTTTGGTATTATGATCTTTTAACTTTGAAAACTATTTCAATAATTGTTACTACTATTGCTACTACTATTTCAATAATTGTTACTACTATTGCTACTACTATTTCAATATTATCTACTACTATTTGCATAAATTAGCTACTTAATTATTTTTTACTACTATTTAAATGTTTACTTTAAATATTTCATTTAATTTTTGTTGTAAAGTTCAGGTCAACAACACCTTGTTCAATAATATATTAAAAATAAAGCTAATTTTGTTTAAATGCGAATCAGGTTTTTTTCGACGATTAGTTACTATAGAAGCCATTTATTTTATAGATCAAGTTTAAGCAAGCACAAGAATTCGCCAGTACAATTATGGAAATAACGCTACCAATGTATAATATGTAAAAGTTAAATAAATATATTGCGGGACAAAAAGCAGTTGAAAAAGTTTGACACAATTGCCAGACAAACACCATAAATTAAGTTGCCTTCAAGGGGCGCAAGTGGCAGTGGGAGGGGCTAACAGGAAATGCCGAAATTGATTTCGCATTGTAAGTAGCATAGTTTTCAGAAGTTGCATTAACACAACTTTTGCGACTTGAAACAGACAGAAAACTTCACCGTCATTTGCATGTCCGCAACAGTTGAGACAAAGTTTTATTTACCAACTATTTGCCTTGGTTTTTGGCCGGGTCTTTGGGTTGTTCCCCAAACTCTCTCTCCTATCCTTTATTTTGTGCAACCGAGAAAAAACACTGGTGAGCCTCAATTAAATGCTACACTCGGTTTTATAATGGCTGGCTGACTGCACTTAATATCTTGGTTTTGTCGCTGCCACTTCCGATTTTGCATTGTCCATGAACTAATGACATTAACTTAAATCGCAATCTTGTGCGGTTGAGTCTAAGTAAATGCCTGCGCGTGTCATTGGCCAATTTGTCGGGGAGTAAACCAAAGTAAATTATCGCAAAGCAAAACGATTTAAACTATTTTAATTGACACATCAAATTTTGGTGCGTTTCGTGCTGTGCACTTACAGTTAATGGGGTAGTTTAATTATAAGCTAGGTAACTGTGAGAAGTTAATTTATTTTGGTTTAAGTACTCATTTTACTGTGTAAAGTGTATCTAGTAGTCGATGTGTTTTCAATACCCACTTGTAGGGTATTTTGTAGTCAGATTTGATGTCTAATATAACAGCTTAATTGCTTTTTCCACTTTTGGCGACAAATTTAACACGACTTATCGTTAATTTTAACTCAATTTTCGTTAATTACCATACGTTTCAATTAATTTAACGCATTATTTAAATGAATTGAGGTATATATGTGTGTGTATGTGTATAATGTGCATAACGTGTGCAATTATTATTGATTGAACCAATACACATACAGTTTGCATTATGCACATACTTAATGGGGCCCATAAAAGTGCCGTTAAAAGCTACAGGCAACAGATACTTCAAAGTCGTTGTCGACATCTGGTCATTTGGCTTTATAGCTCATTAAATTACTAGGCAATACATATCGTACATATATAGTTTGCTAGGAAAGTGTATGCTGACCGATCTATAAGTAGTACATAACTTTGAACATCAAGAGTATCACATTGCCGTAGATTTCATTTACTCACTTAATGTGTGTCATAAATCAATTCGCAATTTCATTGGTCTTTAGTCACACTACTCTCTAAATTATATAAAAACTAAAAACTGTAATTTATGTAACTTTATTAAGATTTGTGTGCAATTTAAAGATATGAATTGCTATGCATTCCGTTAAACTGGAGCTGTTTTTGTACGACTTTTAACTAATTTAATTTGCTTTCCACTTCTAACTGTATAAATCTTTATTTATTGATCAACTTTAACTTGTTTTTTTTTGCAGCGTGTTCCACCGCTTCGTATTGATGATTTAATCAACGATTTACGTGATGGCACGAAACTGATTGCATTGCTCGAAGTTTTGTCCGGTGAACGTTTGCCCGTGGAGAAGGGCCGTGTACTGAGACGTCCACATTTTCTTAGCAATGCCAATACGGCTTTACAATTTTTAGCCAGCAAACGTATCAAATTGGTCAATATTAATCCCGCAGATCTGGTGGATGGGAGACCACCAGTTGTGTTGGGTCTGATATGGACGATCATATTGTACTTCCAGGTGAGTTATACTCTACAACACCAGCTAAATTTAATTCCCTTAAACACACACGATCAGTGCACAGTTTTTGACACAAATTGTTGCACACACCATAAAGACAGTTCAAATTGGTTGCTAGTTGTACACCCAAGTTTAGAGCACCAACTTCAGAAAGCACCAAAATAGTAAAATCACAATTTGCCAAAATACATAAATACGTAATTAATTCTATTTCTATATCTTTACTTTATTTACTTTTAAAAATTATAAAAAATATCTATATATTGAAAAAAAATAACAAGCTTCGTAAAAAGAGGCGGAAAAACTTAGTTGTAGTTATAAATTATGCGCCACAGGTAGGTTAAAGTCGTTGTAAAACTATTGTTGGTGTTGTTTTCATACGTACTTCATGATTTTATCTGTTAGTTAAACTCTTCAGTTGGTAGTTACAAATTTATTAAGCACCCCAGAAATTATTATTTTTCCCATAACATATCAGACCAAAACAATTTGTGAATATGCAAGAAAAATACTAATTCTTGAACCGTTCACAGATCGAGGAGAATAGCCGCAACCTAGAATATTTGGGTCATGGTATTGGCGGTTCGGTTAGCTCACTCGACAGTGTTGGCAATCATAAGGCTGGCGGTGATCTAAGAGCTGAGAAATGGAAGCAAGGTGCCAAGAAGACGCTACTCAATTGGGTAACGAATGCCTTGCCAAAGTAAGTAATCCAAAATATGTAATTTATAATCAACATTAATCACTTGAATTTAACTTTTCAGAGACAGTGGTGTGGAGGTTAAAGATTTTGGCGCCAGCTGGAGAGATGGCGTTGCTTTCCTCGCACTCATTGATGCAATTAAAGCGAATCTGGTTAACTTAGCCGAGCTAAAGAAGACCAGCAATCGTCAGCGTTTGGAAACTGCTTTCGATGTGGCCGAAAGCAAACTGGGCATTGCCAAATTATTAGACGCTGAGGATGTGGACGTACCAAAACCGGATGAAAAGAGTATAATGACATATGTGGCGCAATTCTTGCACAAGTATCCCGAACCAAAGGTACGTTAGCATTTCTTTTAACTTATTACTATTTATTAATTTGCTTAAATTTTATTTTTCAGGGTGCTACTCGCGATGAGTCGCATGTGCAACAAGAAGTTAATGAATTGCGTCGTTTCCTAGTGGAAAAGACAACGGAATATGAACCAATGGTTCGCATGAACACGTTTCCACGTGATTTTAGTGAATATTTACTGGCACGTTCGGAAGTCGATGCCCATTTGTCCGCTTACAATCGCCTAAAACAATTGGTTGAGACTCAGAGCGGTTTTCTGCAGATCTCACGCCAATCGTGGGAAGAGATCAACGAGCTGTGGCAGCGCCTTCAATACCAGATGATGTACTGGCTCTGGTTGTTGGACGCAGAACTTCCCGGTGAATTTGGCATTGTGGGCAAATGGTTGGCCGAGGCCGAAAAACTGCTCATGGACAATGATATACCCAATGCAATGAATGAGGAGACTGCTGCCGTAATCAGTAGAAAGCTGGAGGAGCATAAACTATTCTTTGCCGATCTGCCACGTATACTGGCCATGTTCGAGAATGCCAAGCGTTCACCGCTGGCACAACAATTGCCACTGGAGCAGTTGCGTAATATGGAGCGACGTCTCCAAGAAGTTGGACCCAAGGCAGCTGAGCGTAGAATTCGTTTGAAATTCCTTGAACATAAATGTTGTTTGATTGCCTTCCTCAATCTGGTGGAGAATAAAATGCGTGGCTGGACAGGAAAATATGGACAAGAGGAGAAGGTTGCCCAACAACTGGAACAATACAAGAACTTTGTATCCCGCAACAAGATTTTCCAGGAGTTCCAGAAAGCCTTTGTCGACATGCAACAAGTGGTCGATGAATACAAGCGTGAGGGCAATGTGGCACGCAAGGATATCAATGAGATTGATCGGTTCATGTATGAAACCGAGGAACGCTGGAAGCGTGTCTCCATGGAGCTCAAGTGCTGCCAGAACTCTCTTGAGGAAGTCGTCAACTGTTGGCGCAACTGGAATCAACTGGCACCAAATTGCGAGGAATGGCTGCTTCTAGCCGAACAGAAGTTAAATCAAAGCGAAGACGAACGCTTAGAGTTCTTCCAAGACATTACCGTGTGGAAGGATAAATTTGATGCGCTCGGCAATGCTGCCAATTATTTAATTGCGTCCTGCGAGGAACCGATTGCCCAACAACTGCGTCAACGTCATGGCGCACTTGCTGAACGATTTGATCGTCTGTTTGCCAATACCAAACAGTACATGCACGCTGGAGATATAATTCGCTCGCGTCAGGAATACAAATCGGGCATTGAGAAGCTGTCCAAGTGGCTGCGCGGTGCTGAAAGTGTGCTCGATCAACGTCAGGTGCTGGGCAACAGCAAACAGATTCGTCGCTACGGTGAACAGCTGCAGCAGTTGGCCAGTGAAATCGACGACAATGAAGAATTGTTCAAGAACATCAGTCGCACCTTCCAATCCCTTATTCAAGACTTGTCCCGCGATGAGGTTGACAAGATGATGAAACTATTGAAACAAGAAAAGGAATCCCTTGTGCGCATACGCGCTCAATTGCCAACAAAATTGCACTTGTTCCATCAACTGCAGATACAGCAGGAATCCCTGGAGGCTGGTCAAAAGGAAATCCATCAATGGTTGACCGAAGCCGAACAGCTTTTGGGCACACACAATCTTGGCGGTGGCCGGGAAGTGCTTAATGAACAGCTGCATAAACATAAGACATATTTCTCAAGAACTGTCTACTATCGTTCCATGCTCGAGAGCAAGAACAAAGTGTTCCAGAATCTTGTGAAAGCCGTCGCAGCCGATGATAAAATCGATACAGCTCCGGCTGCCCAACAAATGCAGCAACTGAATGAACGCTTCAATTATGTTATTCAAAATGCTGGCAAATGGGAGCAGAGATTGAATGATGCTGCTGGCGGTTGGAGTAACTTCAAGGATAACGAACGTGTTGTCAACGAATGGTTAACTCAAGCCGAGTCCATGCTTGTGGAAAAGCACATGGAATCGAAGACAACCATTGAAACCCAGAAGTACTTCTTCGAGCAAGTCAATGATCGTTGGATGAATGATCTTGTGCAGTCCGCACAGCAACTGCTTACCACTCTGCCACCGCAAGAGCAACCTGCTGTGGTTCAAAGTGTGGAACAATTGCAATCGCGCTGGAAAAATGTACTTTCCCAAGCTCCACTGCATCTACTTAAACTGGAGTTCCGTTTGGATGAGAATGCCTTTTATCAGTCGCTAAAGGATGTTGAAAAGGAGCTTCAATTGGAGCAACAAGCTCTCAATCGCAACGAAGACGTCGATTCCATCTTGCAACGCAACCAACAATTCCTGATGCAACAAGATGCTGTGCCACGTTTGGAGCGCTGTCTGCAAAATATGCAGCGTCTAGCTCAGGCACATAGACAACAACAACCAGGTGACATTAGTCTGGATCAAGCCTACGATAATGCCAAGGCTCAGTGGCAGTTGATGTCCGGAAAATTGGCTGATATGCGACAAACTCTACAGCAAATTCCCGCACAATGGCAGGGATATCATGTGAAGTTCGATGAGATGATCGATTGGATGAACAGCGTGGATCAGAGCCTTAAGAATATTGTCAATGAGGTCAATACCATGGAGGAGTTTGAAAAGGAGAAGGTTGTTTTCCAGGTGAGCAAACATTTATAGCTAGTACCAAATTCCATTTCCAACTAAAAATCTCTGCCCAAAATGTATTTATGCTTGCATGCAGCTAAGGGAACTTGTGGTAAATTAACAGCTTTTGCTTTAATCCTATATTAATTAATTTAAAATGATGAATTTAAACTAATATTGTCATTTCGTTTTATAGAAAATCTGCCAGGATGCAGATAACAAACGTGAGGACATGAAATGGTTGGTCAAAACTTTGGATTCCCTGCTCAGCTATGCCACTGAAGATGAGGCGAATCTGGAGCAAAAAAAACTGGAGGATTTAATTGCACGCTACAAGAATCTGATACCCACTATTGAAATAACCATGGTCAAAACCGAAGTATTCTCCAAGTGCTACACATACCGTCGTGAGGTGCACGAAGTTGTTTGCCTGTTGACCAAGGTTAAGGACCAGACCGCCAATATACCCGCTCCCGATAGCTTGGATAGGGTAAACCGCTTGATTGAGGAACAACAATATGCTATCAATCAGCTCGATCATCAACGCCCACACATCATGTCGATGCTACAACGTGGACGTGATCTCAGCAAGGATGTCCATGCACCTGCTTTTGTTAATACCGAAGTAAGGAATCTGGAGACTGGATGGAATCAGGCATACACCGAGACCTCCGACAAACTCCAGGCTTTGAAGGGAACTCAGGCGGTGTGGAATGAGTTTGTTGATCAGAAGAACGACATATTCTCCATGCTGCAAACGGCCGAGACAGAACTGAGAGCGCTCACGCCGCTGCAAACGGATCCCAAGAACGTTAGCCAAGATCTGAAGTCAAAGCGTGATCTGAACGTGCAACTGCAGCAGGCATCACATCAATTGTTGCCCAAGCTGCATGCTCTGAAGTCGGAGCTGGCACCTCTAGCCGCTGCCGACAAGCGTCCCATACTGGAGAAGGAGGTCACCGAGGTAGAGAAGATGTTCTTCAATACCATGGAGCATGTAAAGGATCGTGTGGGCTACTTGGAAGACTACAGTGCCAAGTGGAACAACTACAAGACACGCCTCGCCGAGCTGCAGGAGTGGGCCAACAAGGTGGCTCCCAAGAACATTGAAGCCTTGCAGTCCGAGGATCTGACGCCCGAGGAACGTGTTGTCAAGGTGCAATCCTTCAAGCGCATACTCGGCGAACGTATGAAGCAACTGGATCTATTGGCTGCCGATGCATCTGAACTGGCCCCCAAGGAAGGCAACGTGGCCGAAGCGAAGCGTCTGAAGGGTGAAATCTCCAAGTTACAAGAGGTTCTCAGTGCCATCAACCGCAATGTGGACCATCAGTCACAGGCGGTCCAAGAAGATTTGGTCAACTGGCAGCAATTCCAGGCTGGATTGCAACAGATCAAGCCGGCGGTGGAGCAAAGCGAAGTTAAGGTAAATAATATAGTTCCTAAGCCGATTACACTTGATGAAGCCGTTGCCATGCAACAAACTGCCAAACAATTTGAAACACAATGTCTGGAGCAATTGGACAAACTCCATGGCATTTCAAATATCAGTCATAAAATGTTATGCAAAACCAATGCCCCCGATGAATTAGATGCCATGCACTCCCGTTGGACGGCAGTCCATGAAAATGCAAAACAATCGAGCGCCAAGCTCGAGAAACTTGTTGCCAATTGGCAATCCTTTGATGCGGATAGCGCCAAATTGGAGGATTGGATCAATCAGGGTCAACAATTGATGGGTAAGCGTCCAGCTGTGCTGAACACTCCTCACATTGATAAGCTCGAAAAGGAGCTGGTCAAGTTGAAGTCCTTCAACAATGAGATTTCCCAGCAGCAGGCTAAACTAGTTGCACTTGGCCAAAATGGTGATCAAATTAGCTTGCATTTGGCGCCAGAGGGCGCTGCTGCTGTCAAGGATCGTGTAAATGTTATGAAGGGAAAACTGCAAAAACTTTCCGAAGCCACGCGCGGTAATATCAATGAAGTGTCCGATGCCATCATTTCTCGTCAAGACTTTAATGCCAAACTGGTGAACTTCTCCAACTGGATGGAGCAGTTGCGTAACCAGGTGTCGCAAGTGGAGGAAATCAATCCGGAACGTGTGGAGACAAGTCTGCATGTGATTCATGCCTTGCTTCAGGAGCATGCCGATAAGAAGCCCAGTTTTAATGCCATCTACGATGAGGTTAAACAATTGGCTTTGGGTGCCACGCCCGAGGAGTCGAATGCTCTAAATGATGCCTACACCGCGCTAGTGGTTAACTATCAGAATCTAGAGTCCAATATGCTGCAAAAGAAGGCAGCTCTTGAGAAGTGGACAGAGCTTTTGGGCTGGAAACATGATACAGAATCGCATTTGAATTATTTGAAACATCAGCTGGATAAACCCGAGGGACCTGCTGTAGAGGAACTTCAAAAGGTTGTCGAGGAAATCGATCACTTGGGTGAAGGTCTGAGCTATTGGAAGGATCAGGCCAAGCAGATCGATGAAAACCCAGCTATACAACTGCGTGATGCGCTTTCTCGTCGTCCTCTGATTGCCACACAGTTGGTCAATGATGTGGAGAACAAGTTGGAGAATCTCAAGATGCGTTCACAGAATCAGCAACAACAATTGCAACAGATGACGGTCCGCAAGGATAAGTTCCATGCCCTTGAGCATAACTTTGGACAGGCTCTGCAAGAGAATCGTGCCAAGCTTGAGGAGATCCTTAAAAAGCATCCCACTCTCAATAACATTGATCAAATTATTGCCGATCTAGTGGCCCTTAATGATGCACTTAAGTACCAATCGGATCTGAAGGATCGCATTCATGACGAAGGATCGCTGTTGATGCGTGAAGATATTGCCAGCATGCCTGCCATCCAAGAGAGTTTGTTGATTCTCGATAAGAACTATGATTCGCTGCAAAATGAGATCGCAGATCGCATACAGAAATACAATCTGATTAGTCAGGCACTGAGAGAGTATGCTGAATCCAAGGATAAGTTCTCAAAGGAGATCAAAAAGGCAGAGGATCTGTTCAATGCCATACCCCAACAGCCAGGCGATGAGACTGAGCTGCACCAAGCTTCCGAAAAGACTCGCAAGACCATGGAGCAACTGCGCAAGTCCAAGATGAATCTCGATGAACTTGATCGTCGTGGTAACAATGTTTGCAAGCTCTTCAGTGCTATCGGTGAGGCAGTGCCCCAGGAGGTGCCCCAAGAAGTCGCCACCGCCAAACAACAGTGGCAGGACCTGCACGATACGACCGCCAAGAATGCACATGTCTATGAAACAGAGGCAGTCATCTGGTCCCAGATTGAGGACGCCAAGAAGGATCTGTTGCCTTGGCTGTCGGAAACGAACCAAGGACTCTGCGATGCTGCCGATAATTCGATTGAAATTGAATTTGGACCAATGCGTTTAAGCAAATATCGCACTGAATTACCATCCTATCAGGCTCTGAAGGATACCATTAAAGAGAAAACAAACGACCTGGTTAAGATCAACAATGGCGCAGAGATTCCTGCTTTAACCGCACTGAATCAACTGCTCTCCGAACAATTTGCTGAGGTTAACAACAATGCAGATCGTCTTAGTGCTGTTACAACGTCCTTCAACGATCAGGAACAGGAGCTGAGGAGACGCACTAAGATCGCTGGTGAACAGGTTAGCAAACTGCGTGAACAACTTATCAAGTGTGACGATATGTCCGGTGATAATAACAAGATCATGGAACGTTTGCTGCAATGTCGTGCCCTCCGTGCTCAGCTTGAGAACAGTGGTAATGAAATTGAGAATATTAAACAAAATGTGGATGAATTGCGTAATCTTTATCCCACTTTCAATGAGTCCATCATACCCAAAGAGCTAAACAATGTGCAGAAACGCTACGAGGGCGTTGATCTCTATGCCAAGAAGATCGAGAGCTCTTTGCTGCAGTTCCTTAAGAAGTTCCATGCTGACAAGGTTGGTATGTTGAAGCGTCTAATTGCCACACAACGTGAAAAGGTGGCCTGGTGTCAGCCGGAGTCATCGAGCGATAAATACAACTTGGATGTAAAGAAATCTTCGCTGCAGGAGGTTAGCAAGAGCATAGATGATTGCAAATTGCGTCATGCGGAAACATTAAAGTCTCTGGAAATGCTTAAGGCTGTGGAGTCACCACAAAATCTGGCCGAGCTGACCAACGACGCTCAGTTGATGGATAGCGAAATGAAGGCGCTGCAGGATAGCTTTGATCGCATTAAGGGTATACTCGATGAGAATGTGGATCTCTGGTCCCAATACGAACAATCAAATGAGCAAATTTCCAACTGGCTACGCGATGTCGAGGGTCGTGTCAAGGCAGAGACTAGCAATCAGGTAAATCTACCGGAGGTGCCACAGAAACTGCAGGAATTGGCCATACTCCAGCAGGATGTACTCTCGCATGAGCCCATTATCAACAGCTTGGAGCAGACTTCGCAGCAGTTGATCGCCAAGAATCCCGAAGCTCGTATTGGACAGTTTGTCAGCCATCTTGTGCAGCGTTATCAGACCGTTGCCAAGAGTCTAGCATCGCATATTGATAAGATACGTGGTGCCCAAGCATCCAATGCCAACTTTGGCAAGGCATCCAAGGACTTTAATGAATGGTTCGGTGATGCCAAGATTGAGTTCCAGGAACTGGCACGCATGGGTTCTCCAGGCTCCTCTTCAGCAACAGCTCAGCAATTGCAAACCATTAAGAATTATCTGAAGACCTTTGACAATGGTCAACTTCTGCTTAATAATGCCGTCGACATTGGTGAAGCTCTTTATCCAGTGGTTTCCCCTGAGAATCGTGAAAAGATCCGCGCAGATCTGCGACAAATGCGTGAGAAATTCGACTATTTGCGAGATGAGGCGAATGCATTGTTGCAACAGGTTGAGGGCGTGCTAATCCAAAAGACATCCATTGAGGAGAGCTACACACAGGTCTCACACTACCTCAACGAATCCAAGGCCAAGGTAACCGCTGGAGATGAACTCTATCCCACGCTGGCGACCAAGAAGGCAGCACTGCAGAACTATAAGACCCAATTGCAGGAGATTACATTGCACAAGAATGCACTGAAGCAATTGCACGACAAGGCTGTAACCCTATGTGATGACGAGTCGGAACGCAAGACAGATGAATCCATTCAGGAGTATACTGCGCTCTCTAAGAAGATTTCGGATCGCATCAATACCGTGAGCAATCATGTGGTCAAACATGAAGCCTATGATCAGGTGTTGGAAAAGGCACAAGATTGGCTAAACACTATCAAATCGGAAGCTATTGATATCTTGAATGAAACAACTTTCGAGAAAGAAGGCGCCGAGGAGAAATTAATTGTAGTAGAGAACTTGTTGCAGCACAAACCAGAAGGCGATTCCATATTTGACACGTGCCACAAGTTGTTGGAAACTGTGCTAACCCAAACCCATCCCAAGGGTCATCCAGCGCTGCTTAAGGGCTTCGAGGAACCCAAACAGGCGTGGGAGGAATTCATGACACTATGCGAGGATTCGTTGGTAAAACTCAAGCAGCTCTGCTCGAAATGGGATGAATTCGATTCGATTATTGAGGAACTCGATAACTGGATGAAGAATGTCGAGTCTGTAGTTAAAAATCAGAACCTGAAGAGCACTGCCGAAGCTAAGGGAGCCCATCTGAAGCAACTGCAGGAATGTGCAAAGGATATTGAGAAGCGTGGCAAAGCCATCAACGAGCTCATGGATCAGGGCCGTGAAATTGAGGGAGAAACTGACTTGAACCTGAAACTGTCACGCCTCAATACACGTTACCAAACGCTGAAGAACCTGTGCAAAGAATCAATTGCAAAGTACACAAACTACGTAAAGGATCACGATAGTTTCGATAACGATTACGAACACTTCAAGGAGAATCTGCAGAGCTGTGTCAACGAGCTGGCCAAGACCAATGACATTGTTGGTGATCAAAATGTTCTACAAGATCAACAAAATAAACTGCGTGAGATGTCCGACAAGCGAATTACGGACTCGACAGTTTTCGAGAGTCTAATTGATCGCGGTGAGAAGCTTTACGGACACACAAGTCCCGATGGGCGTGAGATCATCCGTCAACAGCTTAGGACACTACGTACCATCTGGGATAATTATACCGATGATTTGAATTCCGCAACCCATAAGATCGATCAGTGTCTGCTGCAGTTCAATGAGTTCAGTATTGCTCAGGATCAGCTGACAAAGTGGCTTAAGGACGTCGACAAGGCCATGCAGAGTCACACCGAACCCAAGACAACGCTCCAGGAAAAACGTGCTCAGTTGCAAAATCATAAGCTGCTGCATCAGGAAATTACCACACACAATGTTCTGGTAGATAATGTCTGCGATAAGGCTCAGATCTTGGTTGATCAGATTAAGGATAACTCATTGAACGTCTATCTGCAGTCGATCAAGCAATTGTTCCAGAATATTGTACAGAAATCCGATGAGATCCTACACAATCTGGAGAATTGTGTGCAGAAGCATAATGAGCTGAACAATGCATTGAATGGAGCCAAAACCTGGATATCAAATGAGAAGGCAAAGTTGTTGGAATGTGACGATGCCTATGGTGAGAAGGCTGATATTAAGCGAAAGATTGAAACTCTCGGACAGTTGGCACAGAATAAACCACAGGCCATGAAACTAATCGGCGAAATTCGTGCTCAATTTGACAATGTGAAGCCTGCCACTTCGGAGAAGGGTATTGAGGTGTTGGAAAAGGAAATCGATGAACTCGAGACGACCATGAAGAGTCACTTTGATGACATCGAGGGCATTGAAGGCAAACAGAAGGATGTTCTCGCACAATGGGACAAGTTCGAAAGTAATCTCGAAGAACTCACCAAATGGTGTCGCAATGCCGAGGCCGTTTTCCGGGATCAACAGCTCCAGTCGACATTGCACGAGAAGGTCGAACAAATGGATAAGTACAAGATCCAACGGGACCTCATTCTGCAAAAAGAGAAAGAGATCGATGCCTTTGGAGATATGGCACATTCTCTGCTCAACAACTGTGGAGCCGACCGCCTGAAGACATTGACCACACAGATCACAAATCGCTATCAGTTGCTGCAGGTTTTGAGCAAGGAGGTTGTTAATCGTTGGTCGAATCTTGTAGATGATCACCAGTTCTATCAAGACAAATACAACGAAATTGATTTGTGGCTACAACCGATTGAAACCCAATTGGAAAAGGCTCTTAAGGACGAACCCACACAGAGCTCGAATATCCTGCAGGTTCTACTGTCCGAGAAGGAGCAGGCTGAGAGCTTGTTTGCTGCTTTGAATGCCGCCGGCGAGAAGGCTTTGCCCGAGACCTCAACACAAGGTAGAGAAAAGATTCGCAAGGATTTGCGTGATATACGCGATCGTTGGGATAGACTGGATGAGGGTATACGCAATCTGGAGAAACGCCAGGAGGCACAGACCGTTCAGTTGTCGAGCTATCAGGATATACTAGGACAAACTGTCAATTGGTTGGATCAGATCGAAAAATTGCTGAACAATGAGAATCCTGCTACCTGGACAAGTGCCCAAGAGATTCGTTCCAAGTTGTACAAATATAAGGCAACCAATCAGGATATCAACTCGCATAAGCGTATTGTTGAGGCTGTCAACGAGAAGGCAGCAACCCTGCTAACCACTGCTGCTCCAGCCAATGCCGATGAGATTGCCAAATCGGTAACGGAAATCAATAAACGTTACGAACAGGTTAGTCAGAACTGTGCCAAATTGGTAGCCGACTTGGATGCCGCTTTTGAGGTTTATCAACAATTTAGTGAACTGCAAAAGGCACAGCAGGATTACCAGAAGAACCTCTGGGATCGCTTGACCGGTTACTCCGATTACTCCGGCAACAAGGCTGCTCTCCAGGCGCGTCTGCAAAAGATCAATGAAATCCAGGATGCATTGCCCGAAGGAGTTGCCAAATTGAAGTCTCTTGAGGATCATATTGAGAGCCATGCCAGCAATATTCCCGCACGTTCCAAGGAAGCCATGACACGCGATTTGGCCAATTTGCATGCAGATTTCGAAAAGTTCAGTGGTTCATTGACCGATGTAAAGAGTGGACTGGAAAATCGTTTGCAGCAATGGAACGACTATGAAGTCGATCTGGATCGTCTGATTAATTGGCTGGGAGAAGCTGAGAACGCACTCAAGAACTACAACTTGAAGTCATCGTTTGAGGAGAAGGAAGAACAATTGAATCGCTTCCAATCGTTGACACAGAACCTCCGACAAAATGAAGCAGACTTTGAGAAAATGAAGGATGATACTTCAGAGTTGGTACAAAGTTCCGGAGAGACTAGGATTGCGGTGAATGTACAGCAAGTTTCGTCACGCTTCCAATCGATACAGGCTACAGCGAAGGAGATTCTCAAGAAGTGCGAACAAGCTGTCCAAGATCATGGCCATTTCAATGAGAAATACAAACAATGCTCCGATTGGTTGGCCAATGCTCAGGCACGCTACGACGACTGCAGTGATCTGTCCACAGTTGCATCTCGGGATGATCTACTCAAGAAACAAGTGATAGTCCATGAACTCTTGGCCCAGCAGCCAACGGCAACTCAACTGCTGAACAGCACTGTTGAGCTGGGTGAGAAGTGTTACAGTTCCACGGCCACCGAGGGACGCGATGCCATACGCAGTCAATTGGATGATTTGACCTTTGATCAGCTCTTTGATAACATTGCCAGCACAGCCCGTAAGATTCAAGACAAGATTGCCAAGTGGTCTGGTTTTGATGAGACCGCCGACAGTCTAAAGTCCTGGCTGGATAGTGTTGAGCGCGAATTGCCTGCGGAAATTGAACTGAAGACAACGCTCGATGAGAAACGTAATAAACTGCAGGCTTATCGCGATGTTGTCAACGATATCAACAATCATCAAGTGGAAGTAGGAAATCTACAGGAAATTGCCGCTAATCTGCCGGAGAAAACCGAACATGTTGATCAGTTGCTTAAGGATATCAGCGATCGTTTTGGCAAACTACAGAAACGCGCTCAGGGCTACGTAGAACGCTATGAAGGCATTGTGAGTGCACATCAGCAGTACTCGAAGGCTGTAATGGATGCCCAGGAGTTCATCGATGCTACCATTAACACGGTGCATTATTGGGGTGATCTCGATTTGGAGCAGACCTCGTTGCATACCAATCTTGATCGTCTGAAGAACCTGAAGGCAAGTCTGGCCGATGAATTCCCACGTGTGGATCAGGTTAGGGCGCTGGGTGAGAAAGTAATTCCTGGAACTGTGGATGTGGGACAAGTGAATATCAAGTCTCAAATCGATACCACGCAACAGGAATGGGAAGGACTCTTGGCAGCCATTAGTTCCACCATCGAAGCAATTGAATCCCGTCTCCAACAATGGTCAGAGTATGAGCAATTAAGGGATCAATGCTTGGCTTGGATTCGTGATACGGATAATGAGTTGCATGCTATTGATCTGAAGGAGGATCTACCGAAGAAGCGTTCGCAATTGGATGCTCTGAAGGCATTACAGGGTGATGTGCGTGCCAAGGAACTTGAGGTCGATAATGTGACCGAAAAGGCACAGACACTACTGAAGGGAGCCACAACCACACGTGCTTCGGGACCCGAATTGGTCACCAAATATCAGCAAATCTTCCACAAGGTTAAGGACTTGAATAATCGCTGGCAACAATATGTGAGCACCCACGAGGACTTTGATAATTCAATTTCCGAGTGTGCCTCGTGGATAAATGGCATTAAGGAGAAACTTGACTATTGCTCCGACATGTCCTCGATGAGTCAGAAGGAACTGGACAAGAAATTGGCCACCATTCAGGATGTAATTCTGCTTAAGGATGAAGGATCAGCTCGTGTGCTTAAGATCTTGGAACAGGCTCAGCATGTGCTGGCAAATACTGCTCCTAATGGTCATGAGGCCATCAACAAGGAACTCTCCGACCTTCAGGATCTCTGGTCAGGCATTGCGCTGCGCATTATGGACGTGAAAGCAAATCTTGATGATTCAATTACCCAATGGTCTGGCTTCTTGGATCAGGTGCAGAATGTGCGCAAATTCAACGAATGGTTGGATACCCTGCTTAAGGAATTGTGTGACCATCAAACCACAATGACGGAGAAGCGAGCACAGCTCGATCGTGTCAAGACTACAGAGGAAAAGGTGCGCGTCGAGAAGATCGATGTGGATTCATTGAAGATTCAAGCCAAGGAAATGATTGCAAGCGGTCAACAAAGTCAGGCCGCATTCCAGGCACAAAAAGTGCTGGATAACTTTGATGAACTCTTTGGCAAGACACAGAAATTGTTGTCCGATCGTCAGGATCAGTATAGAGATCATAGATTGTTCAAGGAAGCCTACGATGATCTTGTCAGCTGGATAAGTCGTGCGCGCGAGAAGTTCCCCGCATTGAAACAGAGCAGCTTAAGCGATAAATTGGCAATTGAAAATGCTGTACAAGCTACAGAGGCATTGCTGAATAAGCAGGCTCAGGGTGAACTTTTGGTCGAGCACTTGGTGCACACGGGTGAAGTGGTACTGGCAAGTACTTCGAGCCAAGGCCAAGAGATCATACGCAATGATATACGCGCTTTGCGTGATAGCTTCGAAAGTTTGTTCCGCGAAATCAATCAGCAGAAGGAGAACTTGGAAGTTACCATGGTACAATGGCGTGCATATAAAGAGGAGTATGAGCGTCTCATGGAATGGCTGCAACAGATCGATATACTTGTCAAGAACCACAAACTCAATCTCTGCCCCAATTTGCCCGACAAGGAGAAACAAGTTGCCGATATGCGTGACGTGATGTCACGTTTGGAGAAGGGAAAGGATGACATTGACAAGTTCAATGCCTCCGCGGCAGGACTACTTAAGTCCCATCTTGATAGCTATGTCAACAACCAGCTGCGACACTTGGGCTCCATGTATCAAGTGCAGGTCAATCTGGGCAAGGATGTGCTCAAGAAGGTCGAAACCAATCGGGATCAGCACCGTGAATACGATGCCAACATGAAGTCGGCCAAGGAATGGATTGCAAATGCTAAGCAAACGATTCAATCGGCGGGTGAAGGAGCTGGCTCTAAGGAGGCTCTTCAACGTCGTCTCGAGCAAATCCAGGACTTGATACGTAATCGTGAACTAGGACAAAATCTGGTGCACACCGCCATCAACAATGGCGAGAAGATTATTCGCAATACACGCTCCGATGGACGCGATGCCATCAACAATGAAATGAAGGAGCTGCAAACCGACTGGGATCGTTTAGTTAAGAAAATGTCCACCGCCAAGGTGCAACTCGAAACGAATCTTCTGCAATGGGCCGACTACAGTTCGAGCTACACTCAACTACAGCAATGGATTACTGACCGTGAGGCTAAACTTCAACAGGCCTGTGAGCAAAAGATTATCAAGTCGCAGCGTGGTCAACCTGGTCTTAGCAGTGGTCTGAGCGAACGCAAGGCTAATCTTCGACAGACCAATAACATTGTCCAGGACATTGTCTCGTTCGAGCCGATGATTCAGTCGGTTACCTCAAAGGCTTCCGATCTGCAACAAGGTGCTCCTGCCACAGAAATTTCTGATAAGTACGAGAATCTAACGAAACAGGCCAAGGATCTGTATGCCAAGCAGAAGAATACCATTGATAGCTATCAGGCTTTGATCGATGCTGGCAATGATTTTGCCAGCTGGCTAAGAAATGCTAAGGAGCGTCTCAGCAAGTGCTCCGAACCAACTGGAGACAAGCAAGCTTTGGCTGAGAAAACTCATCAATTGAAGATTCTGCAGGGAGAAGTACCCGAGGGTTCCGTCAAGCTACAGAATGCCTTGGCCCAGGGTGAGATCGCTTGTCGCACCGCAGAGCCTGAGGATTGTGCCATTATTGAAGAAGAGGTGGCACTGCTGCAAGAGGAATTCGATGCCTATGTGGAAGCACTCAACAAAGCCAAGGATTACCTGGAAGTGGGAATTGTCAAGTGGTCCGACTATCAGGATCAATACACTGAAGCCTTGGAATGGCTTACCAAAACGGAAGCATTGGTGCAATCCTACAATAAACTACAGGATAGTTTGACCCAAAAGAAGGTGGTACTCGAACAGTTCCAGGGACATTTGCAAACACTCTTCGATTGGCAAAAGACCTTGGATCATTTGAATATGAAGGCCCAGGTGTTGCTGGAAACCTGCTCCGATACAAGGATCAGCAATGCCATTATGCAGCTGACTACCAAATATAATGCCCTATTGACTTTGGCCAAGGAGGTTATGCGACGCTTGGAGCTGCATTACCAGGAACATCAGCAGCATCATACGCTCTACGAGGAATGTCAATCTTGGATTGAAAATACGCGTGAGAAGCTTGCGGATTGTGAACAGATTCCTGGTACCCTCAACGAGGTGCAAATCAAACTGAATACCGTTAAGAATTTGCGACAAGGCTTTGAAACGGGTCAGAATAAATTGCGCTATTTGTTGGAACTGAAGGAGAAGGTAATCATGAATACAGAACAAAATGGTGCAGCCAAGATACAAGAAGATACCGAAGCCCTAAAACAAGACTTTGACAAGCTTCTGGTGGATCTCAATGATGTGCGTCAGAAGTTGGCAAATCGTATGGCTCAACTGGAGGAGATCTTCAAGCTTTATAAGATACTGCTTGAATGGCTGGAAGATATTGAACCGAGCGTTAAGTCCAGTGAGGAGTATCTCAATGATTTGAGTGAGAAGCGTGCCGCTTTGGAGAAGTTCCGTGTCACACAGCGTGACATCAACGGTCACAACGATATCGTTGAGAAGATCAATGCACGTTTGCGCGAAGACACTAGTCTGGACAAGAATGATTTCCAACCTGGTCTAAGCAAGTTTGAAGATCTGCAGGCGCAGGTGAACAAGATCATTGAGTCACTCGAAAATCAAGTAAACAATCATGAGAAGTATAAGCAGGCCTACAATGAAATACAAGATTGGCTACGTCGCACACGCATCGAGGTGGAACAATGTGCCGACTGTCACGGCGAGAAGGATCAAGTTGAGGATCGTCTGAACCGTCTTGGTGATATTCAAGCCACTTCGATGCATGGCAAATCGTTGCTAGATGCTTGCGAAGAACTCAGTCAGGCTGTGATCGCAACAAGCGGTAACGAAGGCCAAGACAATGTTGCCCAGGAGATCAAGCACTTGAATAGCGAATGGGAAAGCCTTCAAGCGATTTCCCGAGATGCTCGCTCTGGTCTTGAGACATGTTTGGCCGCTTGGCAAACGTTCCTGCAGAAATTCAATAAGATTCATTTGTGGATTGAGACAATGAGCAAGCGCGTTGCCAAATCTCATGAAGGCGATAATAAAACACCCGAAGATTTGGTCAATGCCAAGGTAAGCCACAACTCCGTCTCTTCTCTCACTCACAAATGTCGCACGCAACGCTAACCAAAAAGTATAAATCAAATTACTAAAACAAAATATGAGAGCGCACTTAGTAGTTCGTAATAATCAAAATTGATACAAATGTCTAACTGAATCCTTGTACTAAAATCCCACTAATTATTTCAGCTAATCACTTAATCACAATTGCAGCTAATCATTTTACACACAGCTTTAATATGCTTTTATGTGCCTATTTTCATACGACTTCAATCAATTAATATTAATTTGTCAACTTTCTGCAGAAACTACTGGAAGAGGTGCTTGCTGAAAAGGAGAACGTTGAGGATTTGAATGATAACTGTGAACTTTTGATGGAACAAAGCGCCTGCACTCGCATTCGCGATCAGACCATTGAGACTCAAGCCAATTACACCAAATTGTTGACTGCTGCCCAAGGTCTGGTGGCCAAGATCGAGAAGAACCTTTCCGATCACACTGAGTTCCTCAACTACAAGAAGGAAATGGACGCTTGGATTGAGAAGGCACAACAGGTGCTCCAGGATTGCAGCATCGATGGCAATGCCACTGTGATTGCCCAGAAATTGGAGACTGTCAATGTAAGTTTTACTTGAATTTCTTAACTCATAATAAGTTGTAAAGCTAACTCCAATTTTGGTTGCTCCTTACAGTCACTGTCTTCTCATCTGCCTGAGGGTCAGCACTTACTTGCCATGGTCCAAGATGCCTACTCGAAGGCCTCCAATATTACGCCCGAGGACAAGCAGGAGAAACTGCGTGATCTGATGACTAAGGTGCGTGAAGATTGGGATGCTTTGGGTCTGGCTGTTAAGCAGAAACTGAGCGACTTGAAACAAGCACAAAATCGTTGGAACGACTTTGCCCTGAATAAGGATAAGCTAGACAAATGGCTTGTCGAAGCGGAGAAGACACTTAAAACACCACCAGAAACAAAGGGTGAATTGAGTGAGATGAAAACTTTGCTGGAACGTTACAAGACCCTTGGCAATGAGCTCAAGCAGAAGGGCAACGATCTGGAACAGTTAATGTCGGAGGCACGTGATCTGGGCACCGAAGTGGATGCCGTAAATCGTCTACAATCACGTTGTGATAAGCTGAAGAACGATTGTGCTGGATATATTAAGGATTTGGAGCAAGAGATAATTGACTATACTGCATACCACCAGAGTCTCCAGGATGTTGAAAAATGGCTATTGCAAATCTCCTTCCAACTTATGGCTCACAATTCCCTCTTCATTTCGAATCGTGAACAAACACAGGAGCAAATTAAACAACATGAAGCATTGCTCGGTGAAATCCAAAAATACCAGACAAATCTGGATGATCTGAATGCCAAGGGACAAGCGCAAATCAAGCGCTATGAGCCTACTACTCGTGAAATTCGCCCAACTGTTGAGTCTCAACTGAAGAACATTCAGGACAGCTACAATTCGCTGCTGCAAACCTCTGTGCAGATCAAGAATCGTCTCATGGAATCACTTGCTAAGTTCAAGGAGTATGAAGATACACTGGACAATATCATGCGCAATTTGGAAACCTACGAGCCAATTATTCAAACCGAACTCGATGCACCAGCAACGAGCCTAGAGTTGGCTCAGAATCAACTCAAGTGTGCCCAGGATATGCAACATAAGTTGAACAATGAAAAGTCAAGACTTGCAGCTGCTGTGCAGGCCTGTGAGGCAGCTACGGCATCGATTAGTCGACCAAGTTCTCCACTGGAAACTGCCATGCATGCGATACCCGAACGTGAACTGATGGTGCGAGCCAAGCTGGAAGATCTGCTGGATCAGGTGCGTTTAAGATTCCATAAAGATATGCTTTCTGTAGTAAACAATAACGTAAACATGTAAATAAGAAGTAGTAAACTTTTTTTAATATTGTTTAAAGTTCTGTTAAGCTATTGATTTTATAATTTTTCTTAACCAAAAATCTTTTTTTTTGTAATAACTTTTGATTTATTGAAATTTAATTTAATTTTTACCCCTAACCATCCACAAAACCCAACACTGCTCTAACTATTGTTTGCCGCACCGTAACTGTTGTTAAACCGCACTACCACGCCCACTTTTTGCCACCGCCTGCCTGCTCCTACTATTTAATATTGTTTATGGCCAACAAAAGCCAATGCCAAGTACTCAGAGCTCAACGCAAAATGTCGACGACGATGATGTCGATGACGTTGAGCTCAGTGAAGTGAATGAGGCTTTATTGGATCCAATTGCTCACGAGCGTATTGCCAACTATCGTAGAATAGTACGCTTGAATAGTGCACACGTGAGCAAACTGAATGCACTTGTCGCTAAGGTAAGACATCACGATCAGTTAACAAAGTTGCTGGCGGGTTTGGCTTAAACATGCTGCAATTTGATACTAACAAGTTCATTGTAGTTGCTGTTGTTGTTCATTTGATTTGCCCAATCGGAAATGCCCTTAATGCTTTAATGGTTTTAAATTTAATTTTTAAATTTTATTTTTTATATTTTTAAAATTAAATTTATCATGTTTATGTTAAAATATTTGAAATATAATATTTAAAACAAATATTTAATTTTCAAGTTCAAACAAATGAATTAAAAACAAACCAGAAAAGCAATTAAGTAATAATTCCAATTAATATTTAAAACTATACAAATATTTTCATTAAATTAAAAATTATTCCTATAGGTGCAATCCCATTTGGGTGGTTTGACTGCATCCGTTAGCGAGCTAGAGCAACAGCAGAAACAGCGCGCCGAACTGCAGGATTGGGTGAAGAAGCAACAAAGCTCGGTCTCTGACTGGCTGATGCGTCCCTGCAAACTGCGTTCGGAGGCAGCACAACAGGAGCTGGTGTCCATGAATGATCTGCTCAATTCTATTGGAGACAAGCGTTCCCAGTTAATGTTGGAAATGACTGGTTCATGTAAGTTTAACAGGAAAACTTTAAGAAATTCCGGTACTTATGCCTTCAATATCATTTTAGTGGGAGATGAGGACACAGATTTGGATGATAACATTGACAAGCTGGAATCTGAGCTGATGGATGCCATTGCGAAGAAGCAGGCTGGTCAAAATGTCATCGATGGCTATCGCCAGGGCATGCAAGATGTGCAAAATTGGTTTGATACTCTGATCAAACGCATGGATGTTTTGGATCGCGGCTCGGGACTGAATTGTGCACAGAAAATGGCTGCAATCAATGAGATCAAGAACGAATACGAATTACAGGGACATCCCAAGATTCAAGAGCTCAAGGGCAAGGCAGCACAGGTGGCTGAGGTGATTAGCAATCTGGATGGTCAGCAAGTGGAAGAGCAAATGAAATCATTGGATCGCCGTTTTGCCGATCTGGGTAAACGCATCGACCGCAAGGCACAGTTGTTGGATGTAACTAACAAGGGAGTCGATGGAGCCAAGGGTGAAATTGAACAGCTCCAACTGTGGGTCAAACAGCAAATCGATGAACTCCAAGCACCAGCTGCACTTGGCTTCTCACCCAAAGATGCCGAGGCACGTCAGCAGAAGATCAAGAGTCTGATGAAGGATGCGGAGGCCAAGCAATCTTTGGCCGATGTGCTAGAAAAGCGCATTTCCAACATGCAACCCGAATTGGAGTCGGCAGAATACGCACAATTGGAGTCCGCATTGCGTAATCTGAACAGCGAGAATCGCAACCTATCGGGCGTTCTTAAAGCTGAGCTGGACAGAGCTCTGGAGGCTAGCAAAGCACGTAAAGCACTCGAAAACGATTTGGATAAGGCACGTCAGTGGCTCAAGTCAAAGATATCTGAGGTACGCAAATTGCCCGTGTATCATCCCTTGACCTCCACTGAGATTGAGAAGAAAATCCAGGAGAATAAGAAATACGATGATGATGCCAAGCAATTCAATGACAGCGTTCTCAGTGATGTTCAGCGTCAAGCCGCAAATATTATGAAGGATTGCGGTGATGCTGACAAGGCGGCATTGCAGAAAATACTTGATGAAATTGCAGCCGACTATCAGACACTGAAGGACGAGAGCGCCAAACGTGGCAAGTCTCTGGATGATCTACTCCAAGGACGCAAAGCCTTTGAGGATTCGATGAAGAATATGGGCGATTGGTTGAATGAAATGGAAACTGCCACCGAGGGTGAATTGCGTACCACAAGTTTGCCCGTGCTCGAGGAGCAGTTGGCCCACTACAAGAAACTGCTGCAGAATGCTGACAATATGGGTGGAGTGCTAAATGATGTGTCCGAGCAGGGCAAGAGTCTTTTGCCCACACTGAGCAATGCAGACAAACTAAAGCTCAACGATGACATCAAAAACATGAAGGATCGTTACGGACGCATCAAGCAAACAATCAATGATCGTGCCAATATTTTGGGTGACCACATCAAGAAATACAAAGATGCCAAAAACCGTTTGGCTGATTGCAGTCAATTCCTTGGCACAATTCAGCAGCGTATGCGTGAACTGAATCGTCCCATTGGCTCTCGAATTGAGGATGTGCAGGATCTCCTGGGCGCCTATGAGGGTATATTGAAGGAACTCAAGGATAGCAAGCACAAAATGGGTGACATGCAAATGGATGATCTACCCGAGCTGCAGAGCATTCTGACCCAACAGGATGACATGATCAAAATGATTGAGGATCAGTTGGCTCATCTGCGTCAGTTGTTGCTGCTTCGTGAACAGTTTATTGCACTGATCAATGAGATTATCGCCTTCATTATGAAGTACACCGATGTCATCATTGACATTGAGAACTCTCCCGACAGTCTGGAGGATAAGATCAACAAATATGATAATGTAATTGTCAAGATCCAAGAATGCGAGGGTCTTCTGGCTTCAGCTAACGATAAGGGACAGAAGATTGCCTCCGAGGGAAATGCTGCGGATAAGAACAGCATCACCGAGCAACTACAATCGCTGAAGAATCAATTGCAGAACCTACGCAAGGCCGTCGAATCGCAGCGTCAAAAGCATCAATTGCAACTTGAATCCCACAAGAAGATGGCTGCTGATCTGAGTGACATTCTCGATTGGTTGCACAGCAACGAGGGTGCAGCCAAGTCGCGTCCTCTGCTGGATCGCGATCCAGAGTCTGTGGAGCGTGAACTGCAAAAACATCAAGCTCTCAGTCAGGACATCAATGACCATCTACAGAAGTTCAACAAAATCAACGATAGTGTCAAGACCGAGATAGGCATGCCCAGTTCCTTGCTGGAAATGCTCTCCGAGGGTCGTTCCTTGGTTGCTTCACTGCCCCATGAGCTGGAGGAGCGCGAGAAATATTTAAAGAACAATCGAGACTCGCGTCTGGAGTACATGCAACTTGTGGCCAAATTCAATGATTGGGTGCACGAGGCTGAGCTTCGTTTGCAGAACAGCCAACATGGTATTGACTACGAACATCTCGTCCATGATCTGGATGAACACAAGATCTTCTTCAGCAATGAGGCCCCAATTAGGAATTTGGTACACAAACAAATTCAGGAAGCATCCGACAAGATTTGGTCCTCTTTGAACAACTATGAACAGTCGGAATTGTCAGCCGAACTGGCGCAGTTCCAAACAAAATTGGCCAACACTCTGGCCAATGCCAAGACCCAACAAAGTGAGCTCGAAAAGGAAGCAGAACGCTGGCGTGAATACCAACAGTCCATTGATCGCGTCAAGGCCACAATTGAACGTACCAAATTTACCGATGAGCCTGTACAGAATTTGGCCGGTTTGCACTTTAATATTCAGAAGCTGTCGCATGCCATTGGAAATGTGCAGGTAAGTTGTCAATAAAAGCAAGCAGATATTGATTTTATATGTTTTAACAAGTATTTATAGAATGTATACTACTGTACTATACAGCGTACTTAATCAACTGATATCTTAATTGATAAACACACATTTTTTATAAGATTTTATTAAGATCTTTTCCAAAATGTTGTTAAACAAAAAATGCTCAGTTTTGGCAAATTTTGCAACCAATTTGGCTTCAGCTTAAGATAAGCAATGAGTTGATAATCTATTTTTCATTATAATAAACTTGTATCATCCGGCAAAATCCTCCAAAATTATGCAAAACTAACTAATCTTTTGCAATCAAGATAAATGGTCAAAACAGTTTTATGTTAATGTCGCTTAATGAGGTAAAAGTCGAGTAAACAAAAGCGTACATTTAATTGATAACATTTCTGATGAAAATTTGTGGAAAAATATGCCTAAAATTAAATAAATTATTATTAAGTACATTAAAATCTGTACTTAAATTTATTTTTTAATTTTGCGTGACGAGTCGTTCTGTGTAACTTTTTTTAACAGAAATTTTAGGGCTTTAAAAGTTGTTTATTTTTTTTTTTTTGAATATGTGTAATTAGTTTTAATAGTTATTTTTACTGTGAATATCAAAACTTGCCCTAGAGCTAGTCTCAGGTTTAGCTCAATAACTTAATTTTTATTATCTGCTTTTGCATATGTAAATATTTATATGCCTCTTTAATTCTGTATTTGAGTTCAAGTTTTGTGTAGTGGAGAAGACCTGTTTTCGTGAAGTGTGACACACTCACTACTCATGGCAAAAAAAATAAAAGTAACAAATAAAAACAAAAACTGGAAAGCAGTGCGAAAAATATGTATAAGCAAGTTTTTTGTATGAGAGTGTATCCGCTCAGTCAGTGATTACTTTTACCCAGAGTGCAATACAATTTGCCGGCCGGTAAAAGCAGTGCTGCTACTTTTAGCTGCACTGTTGACTCTTTAAAACGTTCTCTTAACACTTCGTTTGCTCTCTGTTAGCTCGCTCTCTGTCTCCGGCTGTCTCCGTAAATTATGTACACATGACATAGTTGTTGACTTTTATATTTACGTCGGCGTTTCTTACCTTGAAAACTTATTAATGAGTTCAACTATTAACCCGCACTTGACAATCTTATCACCGAATGTTTTGACTTAAAACTGAGACAGAGACGGGGCATAATAGGCATGTTTCTAATATTTACGAGTATTTGATGCTTGAGCTCTCAGCTGTTGTTGTTTTTATTGCTGCCATGGAGTTAGGCCCATGACATCATCGTACACAGAACTATAGAGTATAACCAGTTTACTGCTAGGGATGGACAGTTGAAATAGTTAAAAAAATTATGACATATTTTGTTAAGCACTTTTATAAGTTTATTCATTTAATAATTCATTGGTTTATAGATTTTTGGTTTGTTTGTGCATCAAATAAAACCTGATCTTAATAAACATGAGTCTACAATGGTAAAAGCATTTGAATGGAAAGTCGAACATTTCTTAAAAGAAAGTAATAAATTATTATTTTACCAGTATAATTAATGTTGTATCGACATTGCTTCAGCTGAAATACTCAAACTTTAGAAAAAATGTTATGCCAACCCTGTCACAGTCACATTGTAACAGCACAAACACATGTTAGGCAGCTTTTTAGTTTGTTGTTTGACTGAAGGGAGCGAGCTTTAAGAGCGAGCTTCATACGTTGCTCTCTCGCTCTGACTCTGCTTCGCTCTGTGGACAGATGTTTTTGTTGTTGCAGAGCATGCCGGCTTATGGAATAACCAATTGAGTTTGTGACGGTGGCGTATGCGTGATGCGTATGACGTATTACGCTCTCTCTTTAGCGCTCTTTCTATGTCTGCTTACTGCCCACGCCTTTGCCTACGCCCACCCAACACATTGACCTCCTGCCAACCGATATGTGCTGCCATGTGGACAATAAAACGTGTTCATGACAAACAATTCACAAAGACCGATTTTTTGCACACACTTTGTGCTCTTTTTTGGTTGTTTGTGCTCTTAAGCTTTTACGCTCTCTGCCTCTTCGTTGGCAGTTCTAACTCATGCTTTGTGAGGCATTTGTGAAATTCACTTCTAGTTGAGACGTTTATCTGTGCGGTTGTTCGTTTTAAAGCGGTCTACAAAGTGACGAAAGAAGCGACAAAAGCAAATGCGAAGCAAATAAGAAAAGAAACTAGTGATATTTATTGTTTTAATGTTCCGTGCGAGAAGCTTTGTTAAATTTTGAATTACTCGTTTCGTTCAACGTTCCAATACAATAAAAAAAGAAACAAAAATTATACCATGTGCTTCAAAAGCGCAAATTGAACAGAAGAAGAAGCAGAACAGACGGCAAACGAATTTAAAGCTAACGTCATCAACAAATACAAATAGAAGAACAGGAAATCTATTAAAGAAATTCCAACACACGTATATACATATATATAAATATATATGTGTATTGTGTATATATGAATAAAATATACTTTTAAGTGCTACAATTAGCAAGTGCCGTAAAAGATACATTTGCCATAAGATACAGTGGCTGTGAGTAAGTGCGTGTATCTGTGTGCCTCTCTGTGCGAGTTTCCACTTTAGGTGAGCCAAGTTGAACTTGTGGCAAGCTGTTTTGGGCCGCACGCATATGTCAAAGTTGACACAATATAAAAAAAAAATTGAAATTCAAGTGAAACGCAGACAGCGTTGTCAAAACAACTCAACATATTGAGCAACAAAAAAAATTAATACTTAAAATTACAAGAAAACAACAACAAAAACAATATAGTGCATAGGGAGTATTCCAAGCATACTCTATATTCTATTTGTATACCTAATTTATAGTACATAGATAAATATAGTATAAAGTAGATAAACATATCTACAAGTAAAACCCCGAAAACGCTGAAAGTGCAGCAGTATTAATTCTAAGAAATTAAGCAAACAAATTTACAATTAACACAAATTTCTTGTAACACTCGTTGTTGTCACTGTCACCGTTTTTGTTGTTTGCAGAGCCAAAACAGTGATCTTTCGCTAGTGAACCAACAGGCGCAATCACTGATCCGTCAAGCCGATGCCCGTAATCGTCAATTGATTGAACAGGATAACGGTAATCTAAATCGCAGCTGGCAAGATTTGGTAAGAAGTCTGGAACAGCGACGTGACAATTTGCAACAGTTGGCAGAGCACTGGGACACGTTCGAGAACAGTCTGCACGGCTGGGAAAAGGCATTAGGACGTTTGGAAGACAAGTTCCGCAATGTCGACCCAACTGTAAGGTCCCGACGTCATTTGGAAGATACAAAGAATGCCATTCAGGTGAGTTAAGAAAAAATGATAATCAAATCAAGCCCGTCGAAATAAGAGCCAGAAATCACATGCCAAAGTAGTTAAGCATAGGCAGATTTCTTTATCTAAAATTAAATCGGGTTTTAACTTAGTCGCTCTAGTTTTTCTTGTTTCTGAGATTCAGGGTTATACGATTATTTAAAATTGCTTGTTAACGCTGATTAGCAAAGTGTGTGCCTATTATTGTTTAGTACAGGGTCTAACACTCAATTCAATTCGATCCATAATTCACATAATTTTGAAATAGAGTATTCATTCAGACTATATGCGGCTTATGAGCTCATGAGACGACTTAATTGATTTATTGTTTTTGTTTTTCTCTTTTTTTTCCGTTACTGTTATGTACGTAACACAAAATTCATTCATTTATTTAGTAGTCGCATCCCAGTCCACACCCCTTTTCAAGGCGGCTTAACATTTGTTTTGCTAATGTCAAACTTTATGTATTTGTATGTGTGTCGTATATAAAAGCATACATATGCATAGTATATAACAACAACAACAACACGACAACGCCATCAAGTTCATGGTCATCGGCAAATCGTCAGAGAGCGAGAGCTTCCGCTCTCTTTTGGCCTCTCTTTGCCTCGCCCTCTGCCTCTCTCAATCCGTCTCTCTTTGGCTTCGAGCTTTAGCAGCTGTCCAAACTGCTGTTAATGATGTGTTGCCAACAAATTCGTTACTTTCGATTTCAAACACTTTTAGTTTTAGGCTTAACTTAACAAAACTGTTCAAAAATTTTAATTACAGCGCCTTAAAACGGTACACTCTAGTATTTAAATGCAAATTGACATTTATTGCTTTATTATACAAGTGGAAACAAAAAACAAAATAAGAAAATATTAACTTGGCAACACTCAAAGCTTCTTGACGGTTTTAGTTTTAGTTTAGTTTCGCTTTTTGTTTTTGTTTGTGTAATCAACTGATTTTTTCTTTTTTTTTAGTTTTATTTATTGTTTTTGCATGACCTCATAGCAAGCGTTAATTGTTGATTGTGTTTGATGCGAAGAGAAACACAAAACTTATCAGTTTTGTTGCTAAAAATATCGTCGAGTTATTAAAAGATTTTTGGTTTGTGTTGTAGCCTGCTTATTACTTAATAATAATGCTTTATTATAGTTACTTATGGCTATTTAAACTAGGTTAAGAATTAGTTAGAAGCTTTATAAGGCAAATAAAGCATTTTTAAGTGTAGGCCTAGTCAAGTGTTATTGAATATTATTAATTTTAAACGATTTTGTTATTCAGATAGCCATAAATAGATTTCAATAGTCAAACTATTAAACAATTTATTCTAGTCAAACAATTTACATTAAACGTTTGCCTTTTTAAATGGAATTTATTTGGAAACTTTTGTTTTGCCTGGCGCAAATATTTGATTTTTCGTCTGTATGTTTTTCTGTTACTTACCAAGTCAAGTCAACGTTTTTGGTGTTGACCTTCGTTTATTTTGAACGGCCCCAAAACAAAAAACTGGAAATGAATAAAAAAAACGAAGTTGAGAGAATTTTATTTTGTGTTTTATTGTTAAAGCTGTGATCGATTGGCAAAAAAGAAACCAAAAAGGCAAACAAAACGTGACTGACAAATTTGTTGTAATTTTGTTTAATATGATTCTTGTTTGTTATGCTTTTTAGGAACTGCGTGAGGAATCAAATGAACTTAAATCATCACATAAAGAAATCGAGGCGCTCTCAAAATCCATCCTCACATTCCTTGGGGAAGTACACAAACCCTCGGCGGAGGCCATACAGGCCAAAGTGGATAAGTTAGTTGAACAGCAATCAAAGTGAGTACCGAATTTTAATTTTCTATAACTCAACATGTTCTGTCTGTGTACTTTAATTCTATTTATACGAAGACAATTCAACAAGTGCCATATACTATCCTATAAAATGTTTAAACAGTGTGTTTAACTGTGCGTGACTTTCGGTTAAAATTTATCGACATAAATTTTGAACGCCGGAAATTGAATTCGCTACAAGTTCTATAATTGATTTGCATTTAATGGTAATTTTTTTGGTTAATTTAACTAGTTTTGTTTTTATATTAACTGTTAAACAGGTTCCACTTAAAGATTCGTTATACAAATCATTTAATTGTTGCAAAAACTTCTTAGACTTTTGTGACATCAGTTGAGAATAACTTTGTAGTTCTCGGCTCGACAAAACAGAGCTCTTAAAATTCCTCATAGTAAAAAAAAAATCTAGCTGACGTCATTGGCAACGGTTACGCTCCGGTAAGGCTTACATAAGCCAAGTTTTCTATACATATATAAAACTTGAAACTGCGCAACATAAAACCAAAAATAATAAAAGAAACAGTTGAAAAATTCTGAGAATGTTAAATCATTAACTTTTACAGACAGCACAGAGTGTGTGTACATTACTGCACCAACAGTGCGTGCAATAAGTATTTCTACCTGACAGAAGTATATCTGATACCAAGTCGGGGTATGCCCAATGTCTCTGGTAACTGTGCCAAATCGGTTGGCCTTATCAGTCGTCGGCTGCCTTTAAGATAATGCTACACATGTGTCTATTTTGTTATATATGTATATATACCACGCTGATAAGCAAAAACAAAAAAGCTAAACAAAAACAATTCAAATCAATGTAGGTGGTTTTGTATTGTTCTTTTATTTGCGGAAATTCTTTCGACTGGCGCTTGACGCAAAAACAAGCAATGAAATGCTGCCAATTTGTCAATTGGTTTTTTTCTTTTGTATATATTTAAGTTATTTTTGTTTTGCTTTTTGAGAATCAGCAACATGTTCTTAGCAACTTTGTTGCTGTCGAAACTGGTCAGCAGCTCGTTAACAGCATGTTAAGCTCATTAAGCCAGAAACTCACCACAGCGCTGTCTGCTGTGGTGAACTAATGTACGTCTGCCGGCGATCACGTAAAACATCTCATTGGAAAAGGGAAAATAAAACAAAATCGAAATGAAAAGAAAATAAAATGGTAAAATAAAAAGTAAAAACAAAATATAAATAAAATGAAAACATGCCGCGGCCTTTCTTAATGCAGGCACTGACACAATTTTCCTCACAAGACATGTGTTGTGTGTATTTTCAGCATTCAACCACGTCAAATTTGTATTTTATTTTTATACACATTTGTTTCATCCGGCTATTTGCTTGACAGCGGCGGTTTTTCTGCCTTGTTTATGAAAAACGAGACCAGCAGCTGTTATTTTCTTTCTTTTAGCCTTTTTTTATTTTTCTTCAATTGTGTCTGTGTAAAGAGACCCAAACGCGTCGCTTTGTGCAACACTTTGTGACGTATTCAGTTCGTATCTTAAAAAATGTACAGAGATCGCTTTTATATTGACTGATAATTGCCAAATCTTTGTGTTTACTTTGATATCGTATTGAATTGCAATCTTGAAAGCTTTTAAATGGACTTGACGTCGGGTTAATTGGGGGATTCCTCAGAAATTAGCATATATAGAAATGTATATGTGTATGTAACTATAAATAACTATAACTTTTTGTTTTGCCCAATTTGGGAGCAGCTGCCCGTCATGTTTCCATTAACAGTAATGCATTTAACGACTATATAAAATGGTTAACTCTAAATAGCATTAGTCTGTTATGTAAAACAGCTGTAAGTTGTCACTTCGTAACATTTTATATTCTTGTACTCTAATAGCTAAATTTAAATACCTATGAATCGCTCTATTAGGTTGCTATACTTCATATTCATTCGTAAAGATATTGACAATGCCATCATCGAACCGTACAAATGATCTAATGCCCGAATGCTGTGTCATCGACAATTTTGTATCCATAACTACAACTATGTATATTCACACATTTGTTTATATATATATAATAAGTATAATTTCTTCAACTGCGACGCAGAAATTTTAATGCAATTTGCGTACTTGAGATTTACTTTTTTTCGGGCATTTATTGAAAACATGCAAAATTCTAATCAAGAAACTTAAATTTGTGGGTTGCGTAAGCTTCTCTGCATTGAAAAAGCATTTACATGTTCAGCTAGGGTATTAAATAATTTGTTTATAATATGTTGATAACAATTAACTTCATAAGGCTCAATTTATTTGCAACGTTTTGGTAATAATTTTAAAAATAAACCCAATTCTCACACACAATGCAAGTGAGAGCTGGCACGTAGGCAATGATCGACTCAGAAATACTCTGCTTGCCATGAATCAATAAGTTATTATGGGCTTATGTTATTTTTATAGCGTCGTTAGCTCACCTTTCCCCAACAGGGTATAAACAATGTTAACAATAAGCCGGTAAAAATATATAAATAAGTAAACAAAACACATTGCTGACTTCATCAGCCAAAAAAAAAAGACTTAAAATGTGCAAAAATATAAACAAAAATGCGAATAAATACAGTGTGTGTGCAGGGTATGCAGATAAGCATGAAATGAATTTGTAATAAATACTTCATAATTATTTCAGCGCCCAACAAAAAAGGCAAACAATATGAACCGCAAAATTAAGCTGCTAGGCATCTGCATTGACAATTTGTCATTTTGCATAAAAAAAATTCAGCAGAAATAAAAGAGAAAACAATCAAAACAACGGCAGCACAGCAACAACAACAACAATTAAAGCAAAAACTTTGCCCAAATGAGGTAATCGCGTAATTATAAATTTATTTCTTGCCTTGACTGGCTCCAACACTGTTAAGCTGCTGCTCGATGCTGTTAGCGCTTAACAGTGCGCTGTTAAATGCCGTTCTGTTTGCCGTTCCAATGCCATTTCATTTCAGAGGCCGCAACTGCCGCTGTCGCTCTCTTACATACACAGACCTACTGTTTGTGTGTGAGTGGCTGTATATGTATGTGTGCTTATTGCCGGCGTTCTGTGCCCTTATCTAAACCGGCAAACGAAATTCATGACTTTCCAGTAAATGTTTTTGTTGTTGCCTTAATCAGTCACTTTCTTAGCGTGCAACATTTGCTTGTTGCTTGTATATGCGAAAATTGCAATGCGTACACGCTTTAATTTTATTTCTTATGCTTTTATTTGTGAGTATTTAGCGGCATTTTTGGCAGCTGAAGTCAGCAGTAAATTTGTGCTGTTAATGAGTAAGGCAAACTTATATTTTTTTCTAGCCAATTGCCTCATTTTCAATGCCAAGCGCATATGCAAACTTTTAATAATAATAATTTTTAGTGTTTTGCCCTGCTTACTCGCCTTTCTCTTTCACTCTAGAGGCAAATTTAGTGTGTGCTTGTGTGTGTGTCTCGGTGTGACTGTGGTGAGTTGCGGTAGCAGTTTGCGTTCTTTTATTTCCGTCTCGCGTTCCTCTGTTAACGATCGTCGCTCTCGTCTCACCGCTCGCCGTGAAACGACGAATGAAACGAGTGAAACACACTTTTTGGCAACTTTTTCGCGCTGAGAATATTTTAGTTTTTATTTAGAGTTAGTTGCAAGCGGACGTGTTTTTAATATAACTGGATGGCTGGAAACTAAATACGAAGAAGAAGCGAACACACGCCCGAGCATTAAATATACATATAGACGCATATTTTTAAATCAAAAATTTAATATAAATCTTAATTAAGAAGCAGTCAAATCACACACAAAAGCAGCCGAGATACGCCAAAGAGAAGAACCCAAAAGTATTTAACTCGAAATAACTGTGTTGTTGGTTAACACATAATACGAATTTTTATTATACTTTTTTCTTCCATTTATTTTATTTTCATGCGTTTGCTGCACTTGAAAAACGCCGCTTTGTGGATTACCAGGCGTATACGCAATAGAGGAAGTTAAATTAGCTGCTGAATTTCGAAAGAAATTCAAGTTTCAAGCAAAAGATTAAGAAAGAGTTAAAAGTAGAAAAGAAGTTAACAAGAAAGTTAAGCACACACATCTGCCTCCACGGTCGAGGAGGAGGTGCGACTGTCGTGGCTAACAAAACTTGGCCAGAAACGAAGCAGAGCAAGAGAAAGAAGCGAATGCTAATTGCTAACACGCACTCTCGCAAAACATCGTCGTCAAAAGCAAAAGGTGAATGTTTATAACAAGACGGCGACACTTTTAACAAAAAACAACTCAAGTTTATGTAGATTTCATCGTGTGGCATGATTAAGTCATCGATGTAAGAGTCGCCGCAGTTTATGCTAAAATCAACCTCAATCTCAAGTTGAATTCCCTCTTGAAGAGGGGCTGCCGGTGGGCTGGGTTTGGGTCCAGACCTCGGGTCCGGTCTTTAGCGAGGTCGTCAGGTGTTGTTGTTGTAGCATTTAGTTTATTTATTTTTCTGCTATGCGACGCGTGTCTCTGATTTAAAAAAACGATGACGTCGTCGTCGGCTTCTCAACTCAAAATTACTTATCGACACAGCTAGAGAGATAGACAGAGAGAGAGAGAGAGAGACTTTGATTACAATAATTGATCAAACTATGACTGTCAGTTTGTTGTTATGGGCATTAGTTATTTTCTGTCTATATTTTCCTATATTTTTTGTTGTTTATAAATACATTGTTATTTATAATCACGCGTGTATTTGTGCTTTTGCTTTCGCTTTTCACAGTGTCGCTCGCATTTTTCACATAGTTTGCCATTTAAATCGAAAACAAAATGCACTAAATTTAAGACATTAGCATTAAAATGGCAAACGACTCTGAAAATAGAGAAAGGCAAAACTAAATTTTTATTGAGGTCTTTTTATCTTGTATTTTTGCGGTGTTTTCTTCCCTGTCTAACATTTCGTTGTTTGACGCAAAAAAATATTAGCTTAAAGAGTTTTTCTAAATACCCTATGGAAAATGCCAACTAGGAATTATGAATAGTCAGAGCAGTAAAACTAATTTGTTTAATTTGCAGCATAACTCTTGGTCGTTCAGTCTCAACGTTCGTTTGTTTTAAATGTTTTTTTGTTGTTGCTCTTTCTTTACAATTAATGCGCTAAAAAGTTTTTCGAAAATGTGTTTTAGCCTTAATTGGCCGCCAGCCAAATGTGTTGACTTGGCCTCATCATGGCACATTGCTCTTCCGTTATTGTTTTTGTTTTTCATTGCCCTGCACACCAACTTTGTCTACGTCTTCGTCTACTTCTTGTGCTTGTTCTTGTAAAGGGCATTCAACGAGCGGAAAGAAGGAGTGTCCTTCATAAAGTTTCTGTCCGGCAAAACACCGACTTTTCTAATTGCTGCCTCGCAAAGCACAAAGAGGGAGAGAAAGATGGGTAGAGGGAAAAAAGAAAAACACTTGTTGGCATTCAATTGCTAGCGCCCACATGGCGTATGCGCAATATTCTTATATGCGTCACAGACTGGAACTGAATACAATAATCTGTGGATGTGAAAAGCAAATATCAAAATCTTACAAATACTGCGAATCTGAATCATTTCGAACTGTGCAGCATGTCTGATGACGTCAGCTGCATTGGGCATCGCCTCAGACTGCACACTAAATATATAAATTCAAAAATAAAAAAACATTAATAATTTTAAACTCGAGCATAAAAATAAACACAGCCAGCATTAAGCAGGCCAGTGTTTAGCGTTAATATAATATTAACAATAATAACTATAAAAGAAATAACACATGTAAAAGACCCACAAAATTTTAGAAAATATTTTCGAAAATACTCTCCCTCGTCTGTCTCTCGAAACAGTTCAAGGTGTTTTAGAATTATGTGTATTTGAGGAGAGTATTTCTCTCTCATCTTTTTGATTTCGAATTTCGAATTTGAATTTCTTGGGTAGGCAAAATTTTTGCGTTATGTTCAGAGTCATTTAGAAAACTCTCTTGTAGCGAAACGGCAGCATTAATTTTCACGGAAATCTTCGCAGCGCCTCGAGGCCAAGACAACTCATCATCTTCAGAGACCATTTGGATATAGAAAAAAAAAAAACTAATATTGAAAACTTCAACCATTTGCCTTTGTGCTTTGGTGTGCTTTCTTCAAATAACTTTTTGTCTAATATATAATATATATATCTCTCTGATATATATCTGTTATAGAAACATTTGTGCAGCACGCGTAGCTGAATTCTATTCTAGAACCGCGTGGTTTTCACACACTGTTTACATATTATATAGGCATAGATTGTGCTTATTCAGATACACCATTGACTAATACGACCCGGGCAATATTTCTTGTCTCTTTTGCACTCTTTATTTTCAGATTGAACGATACGTTACGCGATAAGGATCAGCAAGTTAGCAAGGATCTGGAGGAGATCGAGCAAGTGTTCCGCCGCATCTCACAGTTGCAGGATAAATTGAACGCATTAAACGATCAATTGCAATCCGTTCACGTCTACGACGAGCATATTGTCCAAACCGAACAAGTGCTTATCACTCTAAACAGCCAGGTGAAACAGGCCACCGAGGAGAGCCGCGCGCTAATTGCGCAAACTCAAGCGCTTTATCAGACCAAACAAAATCTAGTGCCCAGTGATATTGGCCAAGAGTTTACCGCCCTTGAATTGTTAGCGGAACGCGTACAAGTGACCATGGAGACCAAAGAGAAGGATTTCAAGCGTGCCAAGACCGTTCGCACCGAGTACTTAGCCGGTGTGGATGAGATTCAACGTTGGCTCATGCAGGCCGAGGTTCAGGTGCAGGAACGTACCCTGGAACCGACACAGATGAAGGAACTGCTGCAGCGTATTAACCATGAAATTGGCAATATTTATGAGCGCTTCACTCTGGTCAAGACCAATGGCCAGCTGATCATCGAGAATAGTCGCAACAGTGAGGAGAAGACACTGGTGCAGACGACAATCGATCAGTTGGCAGCACAATTGGCTCAAGTACGCGGCTGGCTGGATGAAAAGAAACAGGCAGTTGGTGATAGCCTGGATGCCTGGACTAGATTCATGAACCTGTATCAGATTGTCATGTCGTGGGTGGCCGATAAGCGCGCGTTCATTGATCAAACCATTGAGCTGCGCACTCTGCCCGAGGCACGCAACAAACTTAACGACTATGCGACGGCTGTGAAGAGTATTAAACCGATTGTGAAGCATTTGAGTGAAATGGATAAGGAACTGGAACACATTGGTCAGGTGACAACTGTGGGTGATCTCAAGGATAAACTGCAGCAGGCTGAGGATGCGAAGATAGCCGTGGAAGCGGTGCTGCTGGAGAGGGTAAATCATAGAGTTTTTTATACACTTCGCCATACTTTATCACTTTGGTTTTCATTTCGTTTCATTGTAGAACTCGCTGCTGCAAGAGGCATGCGAGGAATGGGATCAATGCGAGCGCAAGATTAAGGATATACGTCAGTGGCATGAGAAGACCAAGCAAACCTTGGACTCATCGCCACAGCTTAAGAAACCACTGCGCGATCAACTTGGCTACTGCGAGAAGACACTGGCCGACATAAATGTGCAAAAAACCAAACTAAGATTGTCTATTGAAAAACTAGAGGTGAGTATGGTGTGCGGGCGGGGGAGAAGAACAGCTCCATCTGCAACAAAAACACGATTATTCTCATTAACAGGTACACTTCCGTAACGGCATGGGCGGTGATCCCCGTCTCAGCGAGAATGTTGATGATTTGGTTCGACTGCTCGATGGACTTGGCGAGGGGGTTAAGACCAAATCGCAGAGTCTCGAGCAAACGTTGACCCAAATCGATACGTATCAACAGCAAATGCAAACTCTTCGCCAACGCATCATTCAGGAGGAGCAACAATTGCGTCTGGTCATGGCACCCACGTACTTGCCACACGATCGTGAGCGCGCATTAGCCGAGCAACAGGTACGTACTACTCTTGTTTTTAAGACCACTTGTCCCCAAAAAAGCTGTATCTCAAGTTTATGTGTAGCATCAGCTAGTTAGCCAGAAGAATTCCCATAAAGAAGTTAGAGCAGCTTAGGATATCTCCCCCAAACTCTTTCTATAACTTTGTTTATGTCTCTTTTATTAGCTCAATAGAGATCTCAGTTCCCAACCATCAATCTCATGCTATATTGAACGATTTTTTAATTTTAATACTGCTATACAACAGTTGACAGAACAACCAGTTTGTTGGCCCAAACAATAAAGTTATTAACCTTAAGTAAACAATACCATTTAAATAATAACTTAATTTATTTCTGCAAGTCTCTTAAAAATATAAACTATGTGCGTTTAGGTCCGAAACAAATCAAAAAGTTGCACGGTGGCTGCGTAAATTAAATTTAATTCAATTTTATATTTTGTTTATTTTCTTTTATCCTTTTCATTTCAATTATTTATTTTGTTTTGCTTAATTTCGTTGCTCAAGTGCGCATTTTATACAAATCTCAAATCTCGTCGATTTTCGATTTTTTCTTTGCGTTTGCTCAAAATTTCACTTACGTTTTTATTATTTTCGAATTCGATTTATGCCATTTTCATTTTCGTTTTCATTTCATCAACAAGAACACTTTACATTAAATACATTACATCATTGTGCTTTGTTTTGTTTTTCATATTTATGATTTCTTTTGATTTTTTTTTTTCGTTTGCCAAATATCATGTCATACCGTGCAGCTCTCACGAACTTACCTCTCATCTCATCTCATTGTCATACATTTGTTGTGTCTGTAAAATACAAAAACAAACAATTCATTGTCACGTGCCAAAAAATCATTTAAAAAATTCTATATATAAGCAAGAGAATTCAAATAAGTTCTTGTTGTCGAGGGGTATCCCATCCAAAAAGACTGAAATAAATAGAAACAATAAATTCCTTTTCCAGTTCATTAATACAGTGAGCTATTTTAAGCTTTTGCCTTCAACTATTTCACACCAAAAATATAAATATAAACATACATATATGCTATGTATTGCTGAGAACTATAGTTTACTATATAGCTTTAGTTTTTAAAAAAATATCTTTCGTTTTAAGTTTACATTGCGAATTGCAATGTTTGGCGGTAAGTGGCAAAATTTAACAAAGTCCAAATTTTAACTATTTTTTTTTGATTATCTATTCTCTTTTATACTATTTGTTGTTAGTAAAGATATTGTAGTAGTTTTTTTTGGGGCAACTCTTGCTATGAGAACTTAACTTATTTTGGATCTTGCCGAAACACATAAAACACTCACAAAATAATTACAATTTGGCGGCACACATATGAAAATATAGTACAGTCATCACCATTAAGAGTTCACAACAAATCACATAAAATTTATCACAGCTTTCGCTTAGACATTATTATTTTTCATTTATGATTTGAAAATCTTTAAATTAGTTAGCTTTTTGGCCGGGCAGACATACAAATTTTCACCATTAAGTCGCCGCTATCTCTTTCTTCAACGCTCTCTCTATCTCTCTCTATATTTATTTTTCTTATTCCGAAACGTAAAAGCGCTCTTAGTAAATTTCTTAGTTAAAAGTATTGGTTACGGTTTTCATTTGACTTAAGTATTTTATTTTTGACATTTTGTATTTCTTTTTATCTTTTCTCTTCGTAAAAATCAAACAAACAAACAAATCTGGTGTCGTTGCGCTTTACAAACTACATATATATAAATAATTATCAACAAATTTCCCTACACGTTGACATAAATAAACATATTTTACTAATACTTAAAATATATATTAAACTTTTTTAACTGGATTCTTGGGCTTTTGCTCGCTTGTGCCTCTTGTGCTAAACTACAACTAAAACTTAAACATGTGACTAACTTCCAAACGATGCCTCTACTCAATGTAACTATTGCCATAACACTCACACACATACACATATCACACACACACACACACACATGGGTATTGCGTATTTCTACAACATAAAACAACAAAAAACCTGGTTTATGGTTGCTTTATCTTAAATGGCATTTAAATGCTCGCTGCATTTGAAAAACTGAATCAAAAACGATTATAATGCTGTCAATTTCTATATATCTTCTCTCACGCCGAAACCAAATGCACCATACGCATAAACAATATATATATATACTCTCTTCTGTCTCTTTCTCAATCTCTCGCCTGCTACCTTTCACTTAAATATAAAATATATTATATATATTTAGGCATGTCGTGAACGTGTCAAAAATTTGCATTCGAAAATAACCGCACGTAATGAGCGCATCAAATTGTTAATACATCGCGGCACGCCGGACGATGCTAAGCTAGAGATCTAGATCTTGATCCCATCTAGAGTTATAGATGCCGCACACACAGTACTTTTAAGTAATTTATCTATATATACCTAGACTAGATTGAACCAAAGAAGCAGCCACCAAATAGCTGCCATTGCTACAGTCTCCCAATTTGTGGCAGAGGCAGCGGCACGCCCACTTAAACTATATATTTTACTATCATACATGACCCAAAATGCTTAAGAAAATCTAAAAAAAAAAGAAAAGAGAATAATTATTAAAAAATATATATATTTTTAAAATGAAACCAAAAGAGTATTTACTTTGATTAGGTATTTTAGAATATTAGGTAGTATTGTTAGGCCCATTGTACCTACGAAAACGAAACTCAAAGCTAACGATGTTTTTTGGCAAATCTTCCCCCTATCTCTCTCTATCTCGCCCGCACTCTGTCTCTCTCTGAAACTGTTGATCGGTCGCTTAGGCAATGCGACAATCAATCGATGGCATGCAGCAAACGTATGACGCAACCGCCGCCCAATCCTATGCTCTGGATCCACATTCAGTGGTAACCACTTCATCGACTGTCTCGTTGCTTATGAAGCCAACGGCAGTAGGTCTAACCTATGCTGAAGTGTTATCAGGACAATCGAGTCCGGTAAGCGGTAATGAAACGGCAGCAGTATCTCTACCTAGACAAGAAACACGCGACACGACTACGACAATAACGACCAGGCAACAACCACAGCAACAACAACAACAACAACAACAATACCAACAAACGAACCAAAACCAACAACAGCAAACAATTATAACGACAACAATCACAAGAACGACAACAACACGCACATACGATGATGAAACCCTAGTTTCAGAATCATCTGAAACTAATTCTCATTTACCCACTGTGCTCTATGACCGGCGAGAACATAAACACCACCAGCAACAACAACAACAACCACACCATGTTACACCATCAGTCAGCAGCAACGTTGTTACCTCTGACTATGATGAAACCAGAGATGCCATTGCTAGCAGCAACAGCAGCAGCAATACGCAAATTGTAACAACAACAACCACCCTGATAGATCAACAAGTTCCTAGCAATCTGAACACTCAGTTTATTGAAAATGAGCGTCAATTGCAACCATCCTCAAATACGGGTAAGAAATTACAGCCACCGCCGCGTGCTGAACGTCGTGGACGTTCGCCCCGGCGCAGGCGAGAACCACAGGTGGAGCAACAACACCAACAACAACAGCAACAGCAACAACACCAGCATGTGCAGCAGCACTCACATCAACAACAGCAACTCTTTGTGCCAACGGAGCAGCGTGCACGCTCGCGTAGTCCCATGTGGGTGCCAGGTTCTACCTCTTATGCGGAGGTTCTACGTGGTCTAGAATTAGAGCGTTTGCAGGCCGAGGAATTGGCTAGACAAGCGGCTCAGCCTCATGTAGATTTGACCATTCAGGATGTTATCGATGCCAGTTATGTTCCACAGGTTGAACCACAACCAGCAGTAGAAGAGCTGCAACAGCAGTTCATTAGTCAAGCTGAGCCTGAATTAGGTTATGTTCATCAGCAACAACAACAGCAGCAACAAATTGTAGAGAAGCAACAACAACAATTGTCTGGCTATGAAGTGCCCATGACGGCAGAGGAGATAACAGCCACTTACTTGCAGCCAGATCCACAACTCTATCAGACCATGTATGAGAATGTGGCTGATAGTGGACAGTGGGGATATGTTAATACCACCACAACAACCAGCGGTGCTCCACAGCAGCTGCAACAGCAGCAGAATTACTATGATCAAATGATGCAGATGCAATACCCTGTACAATACCAACCAGTGGCAGTACCACCAACCAATCCCCAGTACCAGCTGCTCGCGGGTTATTATCAACCTGTTGCCCAGGCTGAGACTTATCCAACAGTGTATACCACAGAGTCCCAGCAAATCTATTATACCCAGCAAACGCCAGAGTATACGCAGGAGTATCAGCTGCAGCAGCAGCCACAAACAGAACTCAATCCGGAAGTGCCCGCCTATCAGCCGGAAGTTGTTGAACAGTCCTATCTCCTAGAGCCCTATCGCTCGGAAGTCAGTTTAAGTGGATCGTCAACAACAGGAAATAGCGTGCTCGATCGTGTGGTCACAACGTTGGCTTCCATGGTGCAACAAAGTGCCGAGCCTTTGACCACAAGCACCCAACAGATACAACCAGCGACTGTGACACCACAACCAGAAATAGAGCAATTAATTCCACAACAGCAGGTTTATATTGAGGAGCATGTACAGATGCTGCGACCAGTTGAACCGCAAGAGTTTGAAATGAATGAACCACGTCCCGATATCACATTCGGGCAATTTGATGTAGACGCCATTGAGACAATACCAGTCGAGATGCCACAGCCACAGCCACAGCAACAGCCACAAACAGCAGTCCACACAACAGTGACTACAACGAGATTTGTGGAGGAATCGACTATTTCGCAACCGATACAGCCAACTGTGATAACACAACAGACACCAGAAATTCTGGCCAGCCAAGATACCGTCATTGTTCGTCCTCAGGTGCAGCAACCCAATCAACAACACCAACAGCAACAGCAACAATTAAATCAAGATTCAAGTTCTGGCAGCACGTATGCCGAAGTGCTTTTTGGTCAACAACATAGAGCACAATATCCAGTTTTCCAGCCATCCAGTCAACAACAGATTTCTGTACGTGTTGCTGCCCCAATGCCGCAAATACGCAGTGTTGAACATACAACAATGAAGAGTCAACACGCTAAGCGACCTGAAAAATCCACTGATATTATGGAGCTTAAGACCTCCAAGTCAAAGAGACAACGACATGAACAGCAACAACAGCCGGAGCCGCTGCCAATCAAGGTAAGCACCCGAAAGGATCCCAAAACGAGTAAAAAACACAAGTCTCCGGAGGGAAATGGTTTACATGTGGAGAAAACCACAACAATTGTAGAGGAAGTACCAACTGAAGTCGTTCCGTTTGAGAAGCCAGAACCTAAAGCTCGCAAGTCCAAGAAAGCCAAGAAGACAACTGAACATTTGGCTGAGTCCTCATCGGAGCCTGAAACAAAGACTTCAATGGAGAAGATTGTAACTACAACAACAACCGTTACTAAAACTACAACTAAGCCAATTGTTGAAATCGTGACACAGAAAGAAGTTATCCCTGTGCCAGGTGTGCCAACAAAGAAGGAGCGAAAGAAGCATACAACATCGGTGAAAATAACTGAGCCTGTTGTGGAAGTTGTTAAACAACCCGAAGTCGTTCCAGTTGCAGAACCAGTTGCGGAACCTGTCTCAACTGCTTCGAGGAAGGATAAGAAGAAGTCAAAGACTCTTGTTGAAACAACAACAACCAAGAAAACTGTGGAACCATTTGACCAACCAAAACTGGTTGAAACTGTAACTGTACTTCAACCTAGTGCTCAGCCAGCTTCGGTTCCGGAACCGGCTACAGTTCCTGCTCCTGCTCCAACAAAGAAGGATAGAAAAAAGACAACTGTTGTAGAAACAACGACGGTCACAAAGGAAACTCCGATTGAGGCTGCTCAACAGATCGATGTTGTATCAATCGTTGAAACCAAACCACTGGTTGAACCGGTACCTAATAACAAGTCGTCTAAAAAGGATAAAAAGAAGACTACCACTGTTGAGGAAATTACGACTATCTCAAAGGATGCAGTTGAACCAGAGATCAAAAAAGAGATTGAAGTAGTACCCGCTGTAGAAGAGAAAGTCTCTGAGCCAGTTCCAGCTGTGGTTGAAATTACGACAGCCACAATAGTTGAACCAGCTCCTGCGTCGGTTCCCACAAAGAAGGACAGAAAGAAGACTACAACTGTTGTCGAAACAACATCGATCACTAAGGATACAGTTGAAACTCCTGTTAAGGTTGTTGAACAATTCAATTTGGTACCCATCGAGGAACCTATTGTGGAAGAGAAATCCGTGTATAATCCGGCTCCAAAAGCAAAGCAAGCTAAAAAGGATAAAAAGCAGACTACAACTATTGTAGAAACTACGACTGTCACCAAGGACACAGTTGAAACTCCTGTTGAGGTTGATCAACAAATCAACATTGTACCCATTGAAGAGCCCGTTGTAGAACAATCCGTGGTTGATCCAGTTCCTAATAAAAAATCAACTAAAAAAGACAAAGAGAAGACGACTGTGGTGGAAACTACAACTACAGTTGAAGGACCAACGAAGATAGCTTTAAAGCCAGAAGTAGTAGAAGTTGTATCAACTGTGGAACCGATAGTTGAACCAGTTCCTGTATCAGTGCCAGAGTCGAAGACAACAGCTGTTGTGGAAACCACTACTATTAAACAAGACACAATTAAAACTCCAGTCCAACCGGTTGAGGAACCCGTTGAAGAGCCTGTTATTAAAGTGGTACAAAAAGAGAAAATTTCCGAGCCCATAGTTGAAGCTCCTTTGAAGAAGGATAAGAAACGTTCAAAGACTGTGGAGAAAGTGACTCAGGAAATCACAGTAGAACCAGTTCAGAAAGAACCTGTACAGGAGATTGTTACAATTACAGAGTCATCGGTTCCTGAAATATCATCGAATGTTGTTCCAACCACCGAAACTACTGAAACATTTGTGGAAAGCGAACCAACGGTAACCACATCGACAAATACGGTTTCTACAGAAAGCGGTACTACGACAATCACGACAAGAACTATAACCAAGCACATTACCAAGCGCATTGTAAAACGTATAGTCGATGGTAAAGAGGAGATTGTTGAGGAAGATGTCATCGATGATTTACCTGAAGAAAATATATCTGTGGAGCAGTTTGACATACCTGCAACTGAAATGATAACTGTTACTTCGCCTGGCAGCGTGAGCATTCCTGGACTTACTTCAACTCAGGATACAACTGTTGTTCAAGGTGGATCCATTACCAAGACAACAATAACGAAAACAAAGCGTATTCTGAAACGCATTACAGCCGACGGCGAAGAAGTCGTGGAAGAGGTCTTTGAGGATGAGCCAGAGGTAGAACGTGATGTTACTTTGCTTCCAACGACAGTACTGACTTCGTCCAATGTTACCATTGAAGATCAACCGATTATTATCCAAGATGAAATACGTGATACTGCTCAGAGCGCCGTTGAAGAGATCGTGCTCACGGCTGAAAAGATAATTGAACCAGAGCCACAGAAACCATCACGCAAGGATAAGAAGAAACCAGAAATCAGTTCTGTTGTGAAGGAAACTATAGACTTGATCGCAGCTGAAGCTGAGCAGAAACCACAGAAACCAACACGAAAGGAGAAGAAGAAGAAGCAAACGAAATCGGAGAGTGAAGAAGTTAAGCCAAATATTGATGCCATATCCAAATCAGAAAGTCCTATTATTATGCAAAACGTGGCCGAAATAACTGAGCCACAAGTAACATTAGAAACCACAGAGCCCCTGAATACAACAAGTGCAATTTCAATTGATGAAAATCAACCGCAATCATCTCAATCATCCACTGTTATCAGCGATGATGGCAGTCTCATTAAGACCACAGTTATACGTACAACAAAGATCGTAAAGAAGATTAGCCAACAAGATGGACAAGAAATGTCAGCATCAACATATTCGGATGTGCCCTCAATGGATTCCTTTGAGCTCGCCGAAGAAGCTGCTGAGCAACCTAAGGTGGAGAAATCTGAAATGAACAGTCGTGAGATCAGCGATGAGGGCGTTGTCAAGACAACCAAGACAACAACAATTCGTACCATCAAAAATGCCAAAATCGAAGCAGAACGAGAGGCCATCTCTGAGCCTGAGCCTGAGATTGAAATCATACCAGAATCAAATGTAACCGAAGACACTTTCCAATCTGATGACGGTGCTGTGCTAAAGACAACAACAGTACGCACAACCAGAATCGTTAAGAAAATCTCCCAAGATAGTGAAAATGTCAGTGAAACAAGCAGCATGTCGGAGCCCATTATTGAAACCATTATTCAAGACGCTCCAATCGTAGCTGAGTCGGTTACCACCGAATCGAACAGTGAGGGTATTACCAAAACTACTACTACACGCACCACAAAGGCTGTTAATAAAACATCGGTCACCGAAAGAGAACAATCTGTCTTTGAACCAGAGCCAAAGGTTGAAGAACTGTTGATCACACCTGCAAGTGCTACTGAGGATAAAAATATTAAAACAACAACTCTGGATTTTATAGCTTCCGAACAGCAAAATATCGCACCAGTACCCGATAAAAAGCCAAGGAAGTCTAAAAAACAATCGAAGCAAAAGGAAACACCAGTTGCTGAGGAACCTAAGGAACCAATTCCAGTTCAAGAGGAGTTTAAGGTGATTGAGGTACCTAAGCCTAAGGATGTTGTTGCTCCACTTGTAGAGGAACCCAAAAAAGAGATCATTGTAACTGAGCCAGTCTTTGAGAATGCTAGCAACGATGTTGTAAAAACAACAATTGTGCGAACAACAAAGATTGTTAAGAAAATCTCACAAAATGTTGATAGTCAAATTGTGAATGAAATGGTCGTTACTCCGGAATTGGATAACCAGAAACCGGAAGAACCTATTGCTGTTGTAGAGGAGCCAAATATTGAAGAAGCTGGTGGTGTAACCAAAACAACAACTGTGCGTACTACGAAAATTGTTAAGAAGCTGAATGATGATGGTGAGACGACAACAGAAGAAAGCAGTACAATTAGTGAACCAGTAACCGTACGGGAAGGCTCTCCAACAATTTCCGAAGTACCAAGTGAAACTTCAACCACATCGAGCCAAATTGATGGTGCCATCATTAAGACAACCACAATTCGTACAATGCGAATTACAAAGCGTATTACAAATGACGGACGTATAGTTCTTACCGAAAGTGACACACCCAGTGATGTTGTTGTAACATCCAGTATTGAAATGCCCGATCAAAGGCCAATTAGTCCAGTTATTACATCAAGTACTACTTCTCCAGTTGTTACTTCAAGTAGTGACAATAAATTTGAAAATGCTGGTGTCAATATTGAGTTAGGTCTCAGGGACACTGCTAGCAAATCGGGTGTTAAAGTTATAGGCATTGAAACAACTGAATTACCAAACTTATACTCTGAGAAGACAACAACGAATGGGGTTATAAACGAGACAAATACTATTGCCACTACTACGACAACTACCAAAAATACGATACTTACAACGACACAACGACGTAGCTTCGAAACCGAAGATGGCACAAATGTTCTTTTCGTCGGAGAAGGCATTGACGGAGCCTATCCACCAGGTACAGTTCAGAAAATTTCACTCATTACTCATGAAGAGAAATTGAAGACTCCAATTGTGAAAATGCATCTAGATTTTCCAGAGGTTAGTCTTCATGTGACTGAGACTGTGACTGAAAACGTAGAGTCCCTGCAGAGAACTGCCGAAGCAAGTGAAACATCCCTTATTGAGGTTGTTGAGTCGATTAAGTCAGATATCAAAGAGTCTGCTGATCACAGCACTTCAATAACAAGTGAAGAATCAACCACAACAAAACAAATTCACGATGATTCGGTTTCCATAGAAAAGGTTGATAAGCCAACTGTAGCTGATACGAAAGATAGTGAGCCCCCAACAGACTTGAGTCCGGAAGAGCAGAAGCTTTTCGAAGATATTCAAAAGAAACTGTCCAAGAAAGATAAGAAGAAGAGGCCCGCTATTCCCGAAGAATTTATCAAGCAAGAAACAATTCAGGTCCTTGTAGAAGAAAGTAAAGGTAATGAAACAGTTAGTCCACCTTCTGTAGATGAAAAACCAATTTTAATCGATGTTACCGATCCCATTGATAAACCAGTTCAATTAGTTGAAAACCTTTTACAAGATGTGCAATTGATTTCCCAAGTAAACACTGTCGAGCATGCCAAAGCTGATATTCTTTATCATGAAAAACTGCAAGAAACGCAAGATATTCCTTCTATTGAATCTCCTAAAGAAACGCAAATAGATCTTCCGTGTGAAATCCAGCAACTCCCAGACCCTACTAATACCGCTAATCAAGTTGTTCCTGCCAAACCAAGCGCATTAATTGCTGAAGCATTTGTGGTTAACACGGTAAGCACTTTAAATACTACTAATATTATTCAAAATATTATTCCATACGAAAAGATTTATGAAGTTCCCAAATACAATGTAATTCCGTTTAATATTGCCGAGGGTATTTATCACATAATCAATTCTAAGACAAACACTGTTGAAACACCATCCCCTGACCCAATACAAACTGTTAAAGACACTACACCGATTGTAAGTTCGGTTGACCCTGTTGCAACAAATACACCGATAGAAATATCTACCGCAGAAAAGGAAGAAACTAAAGATGAAAAGATTTATGAGATTCCCAAATACCACATACCTTCGTTTAACACTGCTGAAAGTATTTATCACATTATCAATTCAAAATCAACTGAGGAAGTTCCAGTACCAACTAAAACAATACAACAAATTATTGAAAAACAAACAACGGTTGAAAGTTCTGCGGATTCTTCAGTGGAAAGCCCTGTGGAAACTAAAGTACTATCTGAGACAATCGTCTCTGAGAAGCAAACCTCCGAATCGCCTACCAAATTGGATAAAATATTTGAGGTACCAAAATATGACATACTTTCTTTAAATTCTGCTGAGTATTTATATCAAATAACGAAGACTGCATCTGAAGATGAAACCAAACCGCAAGTCATCAACGCTCCAATAATCGAAGACAAGATTACCGATAAGGCTGTTACCGATTCGTCAATTACTGGAGACGCAAAAACAACAGTTACAACTGTTACTACTACAACAGTGACAGAAACCATAACTGAATCTATCATACCAGAGGAATCTAAAGCAGTTGAACCTGCGAAGAAACCAGAAGAACCAAAGAAACCAGCATATGCTGGCTTGCCTGTCGATGAGTCCAGCAGCTCTTGGATGGAAGTATTGGATGAACCCATGGTATTCTCTGATGAGGAAGAAGAACCTGTTGTTCCTAAAAGGATTGTCGAAACAGTGGTTGTAAAGGAGACCGTTCAACCTGAGAAAATAACTGAACCTGAAACCATCATCGAGTCATCTATTACTGAAGACTCCAAGACTACTGTGACTGTCACGACAACAACTCTTACTGAAACCATCAGCGAACCTGTGATTTCCGTTGAACCTAAACCAGTTGAACCTGAAAAGACACCAGAAGAACCAAAGAAACCAGCATATGCTGGCTTGCCTGTCGATGAGTCCAGCAGCTCTTGGATGGAAGTTTTGGATGAACCCATGGTATTCTCTGATGAGGAAGAAGAACCTGTTGTTCCTGAAAGGATTGTCGAAACAGTGGTTGTAAAGGAGACCGTTCAACCTGAGAAAATAAATGAACCTGAAACCATCATCGAGTCATCTATTACAGAAGACTCCAAGACTACTGTGACTGTCACGACAACAACTCTTACTGCAACCATCAGCGAACCAGTGATTCCTGATGAACCCAAAGCAGTTGAACCTGAGAAGAAACCAGAAGAACCAAAGAAACCAGCATATGCTGGCTTGCCTGTCGATGAGTCCAGCAGCTCCTGGATGAATGTTTTGGATGAACCTATGGTATTTTCGGATGAGGAAGAAGAACCTGTTGTTCCTGAAAAGATAGTCGAAACAGTGGTTGTAAAGGAGACCGTTCAACCTGAGAAAATAACTGAACCTGAAACCATCATCGAGTCATCTATTACTGAAGACTCCAAGACTACTGTGACTGTCACGACAACAACTCTTACTGAAACCATCAGCGAACCTGTGATTTCCGTTGAACCTAAACCAGTTGAACCTGAAAAGACACCAGAAGAACCAAAGAAACCAGCATATGCTGGCTTGCCGGTCGATGAGTCCAGCAACTCTTGGATGGAAGTATTGGATGAACCAATGGTATTCTCCGATGAGGAGGAAGAACCTATTGTTCCAGAAAAGGCAGTCGAAACAGTGGTTGTGAAGGAGACTGTTCAACCTGAAATCGTCACCGAATCGTCTATTACGGATGACTCCAAGACAACTGTGACTGAAACCATCAGTGAACCAGTGATTCCCGAAGAACCTAAGTCAGTTGAACCAGTCGGTCAATTCGATGATAAACCAGTTTACTCTGGCTTAACACTCGACGGCCCAATTGATACTTGGTCTAGTGTATTGGAGGAAACGACAACAAACTCTGGAAGCGTTGCTTTTACGTCAACATTGTCAGCAGATGCGCCAGAGTTTACACCATCTTATATGAGGCATGTATATGCTGATCAAACAAATACATTCCTTGCAAATGAGAGAGTTTACAACGAATTCATTCCACGAAATCGAATGGAACAACCAATCACAATTCAAAAGAAACCAAAGAAAGTTAAGCCAGCTAAGCGACAAAAGAAACCAGCAGAAGAGACTCAGGAAACTGAAATTTTAACTGCAGAACCACCCGTATTTGTCTTGGAGACTGAACAAACTGTCGAACAAAATGTTTGGGAAAATAATCGCGATGGCAAGTCCTACGCCGATGTCTTGTTTAATGCTGAAAATCCTGTTGTTGAACAACAAATGCCAGTTATGGTAGTCGAACCAGTGGTTAAGACTGAGAAGACAAAGGAAAAGAAGACAAAGCAAAAGCAAGAAAAGCAGAAGCCTATGAAACAAACTGAAGAAGATTCGAGCACTGAAAAATCGAAACCCAATACAGAAAGCTCTAAAGAGCCGTCATCTGATGAGCACGATGTTCCCAAAGCACCTGAAATTAGTTGGTCAGCCTTAGTTCAAAGACCTGGCGAATGGTCTGATACAACTGTAATTCCAAGGGAAATTGTTCATCATTCTACCAAGGTTGAAGATAAGAAACCCAAAAAGGTAGAACAAGATGAACGAAAACCTACAAAAACGAAAAAAGCTAAGAAATCAAAGAAATTAGTTGAGGAACCAGTATCGACAACATCGGAGGATGAGAAAGTGGACTTAGAACCAGAAGCAATAAAGGAAACAAAGTCAATACAACCAACAGAGCCTGCACAACCAGTTAACGAAGAAAAAGCACAGAGCACTGGCTTTTCTTGGGCGTCACTTGTAAAGCGACCTGGAGAATGGGTTGACACAACTGTAACTCACATCAAGTCAGCAATAGCTTCAACAGACAAGGTGGAAGTTGAGCCACGGGAAATTGAGAAGCCTAAGAAGACACGACAACAAAAGAAGACCGAACGTGTGGAAGCTAAAAAACATAAGCCTGTGGAGCAAGAAGAAAATGTTCCTGAGCCAACCATTAAGCACGTATCCCGAGTCGAAAATGAACCAGAAACTATTCAAGCTATTGAAAGCCAGGCTGAAAGCAATGCGTTCTCTTGGGCTTCTCTAGTCAAAAAGCCAGGCGACTGGGTGGATGACATCGCATCTCGCAAGAAGCCGACTCAAGCTCCAGTTCTACCTCCTAGAACTGAACCAAAGCCGGAACCTAAGACTCGTAAAGAACGAAAGGTTCACAAGAAAGAACGTCAGTCGGTAACGGATGACAAGAAAATAACTGAAATTGAAATTAAAAAGACTGTTTTAACTGAAGTTTCATCGACTTCTGATGACAGTGATGTTCTCGTGTCGTCTTCGTCCCCCACACGTGATGATAATCTAGTAACATGGGCCAAGATCGCGAGCCAAATAGACACAATGGCAGATTTACCACAAAAAGATAGGAAGGAAGTTAAATTAATAAAACCAGAATCAAATAAACAAGTTAAAACAGATCGTACTGAAAAGAAAGTGAAAATTCCAAAGGAGAACACTCGTTATCAGGAACAGCCTTCCAATTCGTGGTCGTCAGTTGTAACTCAAAAAACTCAAGACTTCATAGACACCGAAAAAGTGGGTCCTGTTAAGAAAAAGATTCCAGTAGAGGCATTGATGGTTAAGGAATCTCCAGTAACTAAGAATTTGGATTTGGATGACTTTAAATGGTCAAGTACGGTTGAAGAACCAAAGGAAACAACACACAAATCATGGGCAGAGATGATTGACGATGGTATGGATGATGTAGTTGTTGAGCAAAAATCTTGGAAGGAATTAATTGAGGAAGAAGTTGAAATTCCACTCCTTGCTGAAAATGCCGATGAAGTTAACATCAGCACAATTATCGAAACCATTCAAGAAATGAAATCTGAAAACTCTTCCGACATAAAGGAACTGGTTTATTCACAAACGAAAGACTTCCAGACTACTGTGACTGTCACGACAACAACTGTGACTGAAACTATCAGTGAACCAGTTATTTCTGATGAACCTAAAGCAGTTGAACCTGAAAAGAAACCAGAAGAACCAAAGAAACCAGCATACGCTGGCTTGCCTGTCGATGAGTCCAGCAGCTCTTGGATGGATGTTTTGGATGAACCCATGGTATTCTCTGATGAGGAAGAAGAACCTGTTGTTCCTGAAAAGGTTGTCGAAACAGTAGTTGTAAAGGAGACCGTTCAACCTGAGAAAATCGTTGAGCCGGAGACAGTAACTGAATCATCTGTTACAGAAGATTCCAAGTCTACAGTGACTGTCACGACCACTACTGTGATTGAAACCATCAGCGAACCAGTGATTCCTGATGAACCTAAAGCAGTTGAACCTGAGAAGAAACCAGAAGAACCAAAGAAACCAGCATATGCTGGCTTGCCTGTCGATGAGTCCAGCAGCTCCTGGATGGATGTTTTGGATGAACCCATGGTATTCTCGGATGAGGAGGATGAACCAATTAATCCTGAAAAGGTTGTCGAAGCAGTGGTTGTAAAGGAGACTGTTCAACCTGAGAAAATCGTTGAGCCGGAGACAGTAACTGAATCATCTGTTACAGAAGATTCCAAGTCTACAGTGACTGTCACGACCACTACTGTGATTGAAACCATCAGCGAACCAGTGATTCCTGATGAACCTAAATCAGTTGAACCTGAGAAGAAACCAGAAGAACCAAAGAAACCAGCATATGCTGGCTTGCCTGTCGATGAGTCCAGCAGCTCCTGGATGGATGTTTTGGATGAACCCATGGTATTCTCGGATGAGGAGGAAGAACCAGTTGTTCCTGAAAAGGTTCTCGAAGCAGTGGTTGTAAAGGAGACTGTTCAACCTGAGAAAATCACTGAACCTGAAACCATCATCGAGTCATCTGTTACAGAAGACTCCAAGACTACTGTAACTGTCACGACAACAACTGTTACTGAAACCATCAGCGAACCTGTAATTTCCGAAGAAACAAAAGCAGTTGAACCTGAAAAGAAACCAGAGGAGCCAAAGAAACCTGCATATGCTGGCTTGCCTGTCGATGAGTCCAGCAGCTCCTGGATGGATGTTTTGGATGAACCCATGGTATTCTCGGATGAGGAGGATGAACCAGTTACTCCTGAAAAGGTTGTCGAAGCAGTGGTTGTAAAGGAGACTGTTCAACCTGAGAAAATCGTTGAGCCGGAGACAGTAACTGAATCATCTGTTACAGAAGATTCCAAGTCTACAGTGACTGTCACGACCACTACTGTGATTGAAACCATCAGCGAACCAGTGATTCCTGATGAACCTAAAGCAGTTGAACCTGAAAAGAAACCAGAAGAACCAAAGAAACCAGCATATGCTGGCTTGCCTGTCGATGAGTCCAGCAGCTCCTGGATGGATGTTTTGGATGAACCCATGGTATTCTCGGATGAGGAGGAAGAACCAGTTGTTCCTGAAAAGGTTCTCGAAGCAGTGGTTGTAAAGGAGACTGTTCAACCTGAGAAAATCACTGAACCTGAAACCATCATCGAGTCATCTGTTACAGAAGACTCCAAGACTACTGTGACTGTCACGACAACAACTGTTACTGAAACCATCAGCGAACCTGTGATTTCCGATGAACCTAAACCAGTTGAACCTGAAAAGAAACCAGAAGAGCCAAAGAAACCTGCATATGCTGGCTTGCCTGTCGATGAGTCCAGCAGCTCCTGGATGGATGTTTTGGATGAACCTATGGTATTTTCGGATGAGGAGGAAGTACCAGTTGTTCCTGAAAATGTTGTCGAAGCAGTGGTTGTAAAGGAGACTGTTCAACCTGAGAAAATCACTGAACCTGAAACCATCATCGAGTCGTCTGTTACAGAAGACTCCAAGACTACTGTGACTGTCACGAACACTACTGTGACTGAGACCATCAGCGAACCAGTGATTCCTGATGAACCTAAAGCAGTTGAACCTGCGAAGAAACCAGAAGAGCCAAAGAAACCTGCATATGCTGGCTTGCCTGTCGATGAGTCCAGCAGCTCCTGGATGGATGTCTTGCATGAACCCATGGTATTCTCGGATGAGGAGGATGAACCAGTTATTCCTGAAAATGTTGTCGATGCAGTGGTTGTAAAGGAGACTATTCAACCTGAGAAAATCAGTGAACCTGAAACCATAATCGAGTCATCTGCTACAGAAGACTCCAAGACTACTGTGACTGTCACGACCACAACTGTGACTGAAACCATCAGCGAACCTGTGATTTCCGTAGAATATAAACCAGCACAACCTGAAAAGAAACTTGAAGAAAAACCTAAGGCTGAAATACACAAGAGGGAACCCAAACCTTCAAAGAAATCGGATGCAAAGCAAAAGAATACAGATCAGCAAGATGAACCAAAGCCAAAGCCACTTAATGTATGGGAAATGCATTCCTCATATGCCGACGTGCTGAAACACACAATGAGCTTTATAGACGGTGAGAAAAATAACGTTGAAATCAATACCACTCAGGATGCACCCGATAATCAGATCACGCAAGTGGTTGACACAGTTTCTAAAAAAACAAAAATGGACAAGAAAAAGATAAAGGTAGATACTGATGTTGTTATAGTTAAGCCAAGCAAAGTAGTTTCAAAACTTGTTGAACAGACTGCCCCTCTGGTGGACTTAGTTCAAGAGCAACAAATACAAGAACCAAAGTCACAGAAGTGGTCGGAAATGGTTGAAGACGAATTTACCAATATTGTTGAACAATCACAGCCGGACATGGTATTTTCATGGTCTTCCATAGTGCGGCAAGGCGGGGAAGAACCGACCACAAAGATAACTCACCAAGATGCTGTTATTGATTTACCATCAAAGACAAGTCAAATACTTCAAACGGAACCGGATAAGCCAATTATACAGAAGAAGAGAGAGAAGAAGGAGAAGAAGGCTAAGCGTGAGCGTGCACCAGTAAAAGAAGCTGTTGAGACTATCGAAAAAGTGTCCGACCAAAAGGAAATAGAGTTCACAGAAATTGCATCTCCCCAAGCTCTATCTTGGTCTTCAATTGTCTCTCAAACTATTGAAGTTAGTCCTCCAAGGGTAGAAACTAAAGACTCGACATCACAAGATATTCAAGACTTTATTCACAAGGAACAGCACTTCTCAACAGTTGTAAACAATAAAACAAAGAAGCAAAAATCTAAGAACCTGCCGCAAGTGGAAGCTGTGGATGAATCAACTGTGGCTGAAGAGCCAAAGCGGCCTAAGCAAAAGAGTAAGAAAGAAAAGAAAATGCCTATCATTGAAAAGGAGCCAGAACCAATTGCGGAGCAGCCAAGCAGACAAAATGAACCTATGGTTTCTGAAAATGTCAATATACAAGCTTTACCTCAATCTTGGTCTTCGATAGTATCTCAAACAATAACATCTGTAACAACGCAGACTATTGATGATTTGGCAACTAATGTTGTACCCACCTCACAGGACTTTATTCGGGAGGAACAGAACTTCTCAACCATTGTGAATGATAAACATAAAAAACAGAAAAGCAAGAAGGACAAAAAACAGGCTGAATCAGTTGTTGAGAAATTACCTTTTGTCGGCGAACAAACGGACATTGTGGACCAAAAACCTAGGAAAGAGAAAAAGTTGCCAAAGGTTCAAGAGTCAAATGACGTAACAAGAAAAAATGATCCAGAAAGTGACAACACACGATCGACTACCCCATCGTGGTCCTCAATTGTATCCCAAACCACAACCACAGAAATTGTTTCCGCAACGACACCTCTTGAACCATTCAAACCAACTGAGGAATCCATTCCTATCGCTACCGTTGGAATTGAAGACATTTTGCAGAAGGTCGAACCAGTTGTCGAGGAGGTAAAGGAACTGGTTGAACCCAAGAAAAAGTCAAAGAAGGAGAAGAAATCTCCAAAGGCTCAACAGGAACCGGAACCAGTGGTTGAGGAATCGATTGTTGAAGAAGAACCAAAGGAAGAGATTAAACCAATGGCTCCAGAAAGTGTGGATGCGCCATCTACAACTCAATCGTGGTCGTCGATTGTAACTCAAACAACAACAACAGAAACTGTTACTAAGACGACACCTCTTGAACCATTCAAACCAACAGAAGAATCCACTCCTATCGCTACCGTTGAAATTGAAGACATTTTGCAGAAGGTCGAACCAGTTGTCGAGGAGGTAAAGGAACTGGTTGAACCCAAGAAAAAGTCAAAGAAGGAGAAGAAATCTCCAAAGGCTCGACAGGAACCGGAAGCAGTGGTTGAGGAATCAATTGTTGAAGAAGAACCAAAGGAAGAGATTAAACCAATGGCTCCAGAAAGTGTGGATGCGCCATCTACAACGCAATCGTGGTCGTCGATTGTAACTCAAACAACAACAACAGAAACTGTTACGAAGACGACACCTCTTGAACCATTCAAACCAACTGAAGAATCCACTCCTTTCGCTACCGTTGAAATTGAAGAAGTTTTGCAGAAGGTCGAACCAGTTGTCGAGGAGGTAAAGGAACTGGTTGAACCCAAGAAAAAGTCAAAGAAGGAGAAGAAATCTCCAAAGACCCAACAGGAACCAGAACCAGTGGTTGAAGAAGCGATTGTTGTAGAAGAACCGAAGGAAGAGATTAAACCAATGGCTCCAGAAAGTGTGGATGCGCCATCTACAACTCAATCGTGGTCGTCGATTGTAACTCAAACAACAACAACAGAAACTGTTACTAACACGACGCCTCTTGAACCATTCAAACCAACTGAAGAATCCACTCCTTTCGCTAAAGTTGAAATTGAAGAAATTTTGCAGAAGGTTGAACCAGTTGTCGAGGAGGTAAAGGAACTGGTTGAACCCAAGAAAAAGTCAAAGAAGGAGAAGAAATCTCCAAAGACCCAACAGGAACCAGAACCAGTGGTTGAAGAACCGATTGTTGTAGAAGAACCGAAGGAAGGGATTAAACCAATGGCTCCAGAAAGTGTGGATGAGCCATCTACAACTCAATCGTGGTCGTCGATTGTAACTCAAACAACAACAACAGAAACTGTTACTAACACGACGCCTCTTGAACCATTCAAACCAACTGAAGAATCCACTCCTTTCGCTAAAGTTGAAATTGAAGAAATTTTGCAGAAGGTTGAACCAGTTGTCGAGGAGGTAAAGGAACTGGTTGAACCCAAGAAAAAGTCAAAGAAGGAGAAGAAATCTCCAAAGGCCCAACAGGAACCAGAACCAGTGGTTGAAGAACCGATTGTTGTAGAAGAACCAAAGGAAGAGATTAAACCAAAGACTCCAGAAAGTGTGTATACGCCATCTACAACTCAATCGTGGTCGTCAATTGTAACTCAAACAACAACAACAGAAACTGTTACTAACACGACGCCTCTTGAACCATTCAAACCAACTGAAGAATCCACACCTTTCGCTACCGTTGAAATTGAAGAAATTTTGCAGAAGGTCGAACCAGTTGTCGAGGAGGTAAAGGAACTGGTTGAACCCAAGAAAAAGTCAAAGGAGAAGAAATCTCCAAAGACCCAACAGGAACCAGAACCAGTGGTTGAGGAATCGATTGTTGTAGATGAACTAAAGGAGGAGATTAGACCAAAGACTCCAGAAAGTGTGTATACGCCATCAACAACTCAATCGTGGTCGTCAATTGTAACTCAAACAACAACAGAAACTGTTACTAAGACGACACCTCTTGAACCATTCAAACCAACAGAAGAATCCACTCCTATCGCTACCGTTGAAATTGAAGACGTTTTGCAGAAGGTCGAACCAGTTGTCGAGGAGGTAAAGGAACTGGTTGAACCCAAGAAAAAGTCAAAGAAGGAGAAGAAATCGCCAAAGGCTCAACAGGAACCGGAGCCAGTGGTTGAGGAATCGATTGTTGAAGAAGAACCAAAGGAAGAGATTAAACCAATGGCTCCAGAAAGTGTGGATGCGCCATCTACAACTCAATCGTGGTCGTCGATTGTAACTCAAACAACAACAACAGAAACTGTTACTAACACGACGCCTCTTGAACCATTCAAACCAACTGAAGAATCCACTCCTATCGCTACCGTTGAAATTGAAGAAGTTTTGCAGAAGGTTGAACCAGTTGTCGAGGAGGTAAAGGAACTGGTTGAACCAAAGAAAAAGTCAAAGAAGGAGAAGAAATCTCCAAAGACCCAACAGGGAGCAGAACCAGTGGTTGAGGAACCGATTGTTGACGAAGAACTAAAGGAGGAGATTAGACCAAAGACTCCAGAAAGTGTGTATACGCCATCTACAACTCAATCGTGGTCGTCAATTGTAACTCAAACAACAACAGAAACTGTTACGAAGACGACACCTCTTGAACCATTCAAACCAACTGAAGAATCTACTCCTATTGCTACCGTTGAAATTGAAGAAGTTTTGCAGAAGGCCGAACCAGTTGTCGAGGAGGTAAAGGAACTGGTTGAACCCAAGAAAAAGTCAAAGAAGGAGAAGAAATCTCCAAAGGCTCAACAGGATCGAGAACCAGTGATTGAGGAACCGATTGTTGTAGAAGAACCTAAGGAAGAGATTAGACCAAAGACTCCAGAAAGTGTGTATACGCCATCTACAACTCAATCGTGGTCGTCAATTGTAACTCAAACAACAACAGAAACTGTTACGAAGACGACACCTCTTGAACCATTCAAACCAACTGAAGAATCTACTCCTATTGCTACCGTTGAAATTGAAGAAGTTTTGCAGAAGGCCGAACCAGTTGTCGAGGAGGTAAAGGAACTGGTTGAACCCAAGAAAAAGTCAAAGAAGGAGAAGAAATCTCCAAAGGCTCAACAGGATCGAGAACCAGTGATTGAGGAACCGATTGTTGTAGAAGAACCTAAGGAAGAAATCAAACCAATGGTTCCAGAAAGTGTGTATACGCCATCTACAACTCAATCGTGGTCGTCGATTGTAACTCAAACAACAACAGAAACTGTTACTAAGACGACACCTCTTGAACCATTCAAACCAACTGAAGAATCCACTCCTTTCGCTACCGTTGAAGTTGAAGAAGTTTTGCAGAAGGCCGAACCAGTTGTCGAGGAGGTAAAGGAACTGGTTGAACCAAAGAAAAAGTCAAAGAAGGAGAAGAAATCTCCAAAGACCCAACAGGGAGCAGAACCAGTGGTTGAGGAACCGATTGTTGACGAAGAACTAAAGGAGGAGATTAGACCAAAGACTCCAGAAAGTGTGTATACGCCATCTACAACTCAATCGTGGTCGTCAATTGTAACTCAAACAACAACAGAAACTGTTACTAAGACGACACCTCTTGAACCATTCAAACCAACAGTAGAATCCACTCCTATCGCTACCGTTGAAATTGAAGAAGTTTTGCAGAAGGTCGAACCAGTTGTCGAGGAGGTAAAGGAACTGGTTGAACCCAAGAAAAAGTCAAAGAAGGAGAAAAAATCTCCAAAGGCTCAACAGGAACCGGAGCCAGTGGTTGAGGAATCGATTGTTGAAGAAGAACCAAAGGAAGAGATTAAACCAATGGCTCCAGAAAGTGAGGATGCGCCATCTACAACTCAATCGTGGTCGTCGATTGTAACTCAAACAACAACAACAGAAACTGTTACTAACACGACACCTCTTGAACCATTCAAACCAACTGAAGAATCCACTCCTTTCGCTACCGTTGAAGTTGAAGAAGTTTTGCAGAAGGTCGAACCAGTTGTCGAGGAGGTAAAGGAACTGGTTGAACCCAAGAAAAAGTCAAAGAAGGAGAAGAAATCTCCAAAGACCCAACAGGAAGCAGAACCAGTGGTTGAGGAACCCATTGTTGACGAAGAACTAAAGGAGGAGATTAGACCAAAGACTCCAGAAAGTGTGTATACGCCATCTACAACTCAATCGTGGTCGTCAATTGTAACTCAAACAACAACAGAAACTGTTACTAAGACGACACCTCTTGAACCGTTCAAACCAACAGTAGAATCCACTCCTATCGCTACCGTTGAAATTGAAGACGTTTTGCAGAAGGTCGAAACAGTTGTCGAGGAGGTAAAGGAACTGGTTGAACCCAAGAAAAAGTCAAAGAAGGAGAAGAAATCTCCAAAGGCTCAACAGGAACCGGAGCCAGTGGTTGAGGAATCCATTGTTGAAGAAGAACCAAAGGAAGAGATTAAACCAATGGCTCCAGAAAGTGTGGATGCGCCATCTACAACTCAATCGTGGTCGTCGATTGTAACTCAAACAACAACAGAAACTGTTACGAAGACGACTCCTCTTGAACCATTCAAACCAACTGAAGAATCCACTCCTATCGCTACCGTTGAAATTGAAGACATTTTGCAATCTCCAAAGGCCCAACAGGAACCGGAACCTGTGGTTGAGGAATCGATTGTTGAAGAAGAACCAAAGGAAGAGATTAAACCAATGGCTCCAGAAAGTGTGGATGCGCCATCTACAACTCAATCGTGGTCGTCGATTGTAACTCAAACAACAACAACAACAGAAACTGTTACTAACACGACACCTCTTGAACCATTCAAACCAACTGAAGAATCCACTCCTTTCGCTACCGTTGAAATTGAAGACGTTTTGCAGAAGGTCGAACCAGTTGTAGAGGAGGTAAAGGAACTGGTTGAACCCAAGAAAAAGTCAAAGAAGGAGAAGAAATCTCCAAAGACCCAACAGGAACCAGAACCAGTGGTTGAGAAACCGATTGTTGTAGATGAACCAAAGGAAGAGATTAAGCCAATGGCTCCAGGAAGTGTGGATGCGCCATCTGCAACTCAATCGTGGTCGTCGATAGTAACTCAAACAACAACAACAGAAACTGTTACTAAAACAACGCCTCTTGAACCATTCAAACCAACAGAAGAATCCACTCCTTTCGCTACCGTTGAAATTGAAGACGTTTTGCAGAAGGTCGAACCAGTTGTCGAGGAGGTAAAGGAACTGGTTGAACCGAAGAATAAGTCAAAGAAGGAGAAGAAATCTCCAAAGGCTCAACAGGAACCAGAACCAGTGGCTGAGGAACCGATTGTTGACGAAGAACTAAAGAAGGAGATTAGACCAAAGACTCCAGAAAGTGTGTATACGCCATCTACTACCCAATCGTGGTCGTCAATTGTAACTCAAACAACAACAGAAACTGTTACGAAGACGACACCTCTTGAACCATTCAAACCAACTGAAGAATCTACTCCTATTGCTACCGTTGAAATTGAAGAAGTTTTGCAGAAGGCCGAACCAGTTGTCGAGGAGGTAAAGGAACTGGTTGAACCCAAGAAAAAGTCAAAGAAGGAGAAGAAATCTCCAAAGGCTCAACAGGATCGAGAACCAGTGATTGAGGAACCGATTGTTGTAGAAGAACCTAAGGAAGAAATCAAACCAATGGTTCCAGAAAGTGTGTATACGCCATCTACAACTCAATCGTGGTCGTCGATTGTAACTCAAACAACAACAGAAACTGTTACTAACACGACACCTCTTGAACCATTCAAACCAACTGAAGAATCCACTCCTATCGCTACCGTTGAAATTGAAGAAGTTTTGCAGAAGGTTGAACCAGTTGTCGAGGAGGTAAAGGAACTGGTTGAACCAAAGAAAAAGTCAAAGAAGGAGAAGAAATCGCAAAAGGTTCTACAGGTCCGCGAACCGGCTTTTGAGGAATCGATTGTTGTCGAAGAACCAAAGGAAGTGATTAAACCAAAGGTTCCAGAAAGTGTGCATATGCCATCTGCAACTCTTTCATGGTCGTCGATTGTTTCACAAACTTCAAAGACAGAACCCTCTTATGAGATTCAGGACTTTATTCACAATGAGCAGAACATCTCAACAATTGTAAGCGATCAGCCGAGAAAAGATCAAACAGAGAAGATATTGCAGCACATCGACAATATTGAAGACACGTCAGTTGGGCAGTCAAAGCAGCCCAAGTCAAAGTCTAAGAAGGTTAAAAACGTTCCAGAGATCAGAAAAGAACCAGTGCTAGTTGTTGAAAAATCAGTTGAAGCTTCAGACGAACATAATATTCCTGAGGTGGTCAACTCACAGTCTTCTATGCAGTCGTGGTCTTCTATTGTTTCTCAAACAGTTGATGAATCTCCAATACAATCTCAAACTCACAAAGTTGAAGAGTTTATCAGTCATGAACAAAAATTATTGCCTGAAGTTATTTCAAAGCCGATATCGAAGAAATCACCTAAATTTAATGAAGATCAAAGGCCAACTTTAACACTCACTGATGATATAGTTAAAACCGAGACGGTTGAAGTTGTTGATAATAGCCAGCCGTTTGTTGAGGAAAAATCTAAGAAACTAAAGCCTAAGAAGGAAAAGAAGTCTGTTAAAGTTGATCATTCGGAAGAACCAGCAATTCTCACAGAGAAAGATTCCGAACGTTCTCCAACTGACTTTAGCATTCAATTGCCAAAACCGACACCGTCAGTTTGGTCTCAATCAGAAACATATGCTGAAGTCGTAAAAAAATCTGGCTTTACAGACAACACAAATATCCGTTACCCGGACTGGGAATCTGACTCTTCTCCAAGCAGTATTGAATGCAAAGCTAATGAACCAGTTTCTCGAGTTATTGAACGTCCTCAAAGTTCATCAGTTGTAGTTACCGAATTTCCAGATCCCATCATACCTCCAACAGCCAGAACACCAGACATTCAATCTGTTGAGTATTCCGAGTATCCTGAAAAATCTTTCGGTTTATCGTGGAAGGAAATGATGGATGAGGAATTTAGTCCAATTGATGTGGACTTGCCAAGCTGGTCGTCAATTGCACAACCCTATGAGGTAGTAAAAGAGCCGATCGAGAGAACTTCGCGTACAATCAGTCGCCCGGTTATTCAAGTTACTGAAGTAGCTAAGATCGAAGAACCATTGCAACTACAAGAAGAACATGGTTTCCTAGAAATTACATCAAAAAAGCGAAACCGTTCTCGATCCCGTTCTCAACAATCATATAATTCAACTGCCGAGGAAAAACCGAAAAAAAAGAAATCTAAAAAGCCTCTAGACACCAATCAAACCAGATCTTCTAAGCCTTTTACTGAACCATCTTTCGTAATGGAACCGGCCAGTGAAAGCAATAATCAGTATTCTGAGGTTATCGAACAAAAAATCGATGTAACGCCCGCTCCCAGTTCAATTCCAGTTACATCAGGCATGTCTTGGGCTGCTATCGCTGCTCACAATGTTCCAGAACCAGCTCAACAAATTCGTCAACTTCGAGATGAAACCAGAGATATTTTATTCCAAGACGTAAGCAAACCAAAAACCGACAAGAAGGTAACAATACCACTTAAATTGGAAACAGAACCCAAACCCAAGAAAATAAAACAGAAGTCAAAGAAGAAGCTTTCAAGTGACACCACCGATTTCATAACTGAGGAAAGGAAAAGCAGTCATAAAACAATGGTACCTGATGCAAAACCGGAACAAACTCAAATTCTACAACCGACTTTGGAACAAAGCATAAATGAAGTAATTTCAAATGCTGTTGATATCGTTGCTGAACAAAGGCCTAGTGAGCTCGCAGAACCGATTGTTGTTGAAGATTCAAAGCAAGTAACAAAACCATCGGTTCCCGAAGGCAATGAGGCGCAATCTTCAACTCAATCGTGGTCCTCAGTCGTTTCCCAAACAACTACGACTAAAACTATTACTGAGACAGCGCCTCTAGCTCCGTTTATACCAACTAAGGAAACCATTCCCATTGCTTCCGTTAAAATTGAAGAGGTTTTGCAGAATGTTGAACCAGTTGTCGAGGGGGTGAAGGATCCGATTGAACCCAAGAAAAAGTCAAAGAAGGAGAAGAAATCTCCAAAGTCTCAACAGGAACCAGAACCAGTGGTTGAGGAATCGATTGTTGTAGATGAACCAAAGGAAGAGATTAAACCAATGGCTCCAGGAAGTGTGGATGCGCCATCTACAACTCAATCGTGGTCGTCGATAGTAATTCAAACAACAACAGAAACTGTTACTAACACGACGCCTCTTGAACCATTCAAACCAACTGAAGAATCCACTCCTATCGCTACCGTTGAAATTGAAGAAGTTTTGCAGAAGGTCGACCCAGTTGTCGAGGAGGTAAAGGAACTGGTTAAACCTGAGAAAAAGTCAAAGAAGGAGAAGAAATCTCCAAAGGTCCAACAGGAACCAGAACCAGTGGTTGAGGAATCGATTATTCTCCAAGAACCGAAGGACGCGACAAAGACAATTCTTCCGGAAAATGACGATACACCTCTTGCATCATTTAAGCCAGCTGAAAGCACAATTCAGGCAGTTGATAGTATTACAGAGAACACATCATACGATGCAGTGGAAACTGTTTCATCGACTCCAACACCGTTAGCTCCATTTAGTACAACTTATGATGACATTGACAGAACTTACGATACGCAAAGTACGGCTGAAGCTGATGCATTTATTTGCGAAACATCATACTGGTCTGCCACACTGAAACCAGGCCAGAAAGTTATCACAGACTCTGTTGAAAAGGAAGAAACAGTTAATGAAATAACACAGGATAATGCTCCCATTACAATTGATATACCAATGGACAATGTACCTCCGGAAGTTGCAGTACAATCGCCAACTGATCAACCAACAACTTGGTCTGCAATTGTTCAAACTGAAACTAAGGTGTTCCCTGCTGCAGTAAATAAAGATCAGGATAAGGATAAAACTGATGTGCCAGCATGGTCCACAGTAATTGTAAGCAAAACTACAGATTTCCAAGAGCCTAAGCAACAAGTTAATCTTGAAGATGATGAAACAACAAAGACCGGAACTACAACAACTTATGTAACAACAACCGTAACAACACACACAGATGTTAAAACTACGGAGGACGTCAACATAACTGATAAAGAACTAACTTCATATGTATCCACTGTTGTGACATCTCACTCAAATGAGCTTCCAATAGAGTCTCAAACGGATATAATTGAAAGTGAACCCGCAAAAACAGAATCTTTCAATAAAATGGAAAATTTGGTGAGAAATCTTCAACTAGAAACAACGCAGATACGTCCCCGATATGAAGTAATTGAAACTGAGTATCAGTTATTAAAGGTCAATGTACCCGAGGTAATTAAACAAGAAATCTCTGAATCGCCCAAGGATGAAACAGTAGAGAATGATTATGTGATAATTGAACCCGAAACAGTTTCGGAAATTAATTCTGAGATTCTTGCATTCAATTTGCATCTCGATAGACAAACATTATTGCGTTCTATACCAGAGAATGTTATTGACGATGCATTGCATCAGATACATTTAATCAAAAAAGAAAAGTCCGTTGAACCCATTATAGAAACCAAAATTGAGGAAATAGTAGAAGAAAAGGCACTTGTTGAAGAGCCCAAGGTAGTAATTGAAGAAATGACACAACTCGTAGAGAAATCTTCACCGACAACCTCGTCAGAACCTTTAGAAGATCTTTCCTTGTCCCAAACGTTGACCGTGATTCCTAGCAATTCAAGTGAACTTGCATGGAATCTCAGTCAAGACGATTTCTTGAAATTAATTAATCATCATAGACTTAGGACAGATGACGCCTATGCGTTGTACAAAGACTTTACTAAGACGGATACGGAAAAAACTCAGGAAACCCAAGACGATAAGCATAAGACTGACATCATTACGGAAACTGTAGTGAGAACGACTACGATTACAGAATCGAGTAAATTGACAACTGATAACGTTGTAGATAAGACTGAACCAGAAGCATCGTCAATTGTAAACATTCCTAGCGTTGAAATGACACCAGCAGCAACAACACTGCTTAGCAATATTGATCAGTTACATCTAAATCTATCTATGGATGACTGGCAAACGTCACGCATCGATGTAGATTTATTCGAAAGTAGCATCGATAGAGTAAAGCGTGATGATGATGATCATGGTGTTATCGATACAAAACTTGACAAAGACAAGAAACCAGATGATGTTAAACCAGGCAATGACAATGATACCGACAACAAGAACGACAAAGATGACAATGACGAAGACGATGACGACGATGACGATGATGATGATGGGGATAAACTGACTGTGCCAGAAATTCGTAAGCCGCATGACGATGATGACAAATCAAACGACCGCGATCCTGGTAGTGGTAGCAGTGGCAATGCAACACCAACACCCGAAACAGATTCAGCTCAGTACGAACAGAATCGCAGTTGTTCATCGGAATATATGTCAACCGATTTGCCAGGCGGTGTAGGTCATTGGAGGGATCAGAGTACTTATTTGGCTTTAGAAGCCGAACCTCAGGTAAAAATTGAGTTGACACCAACATCAACACCAACCCAAACAGTTGAGAGTAAGAAAACCATTGAATTGACATCATCTGTGTCAGTTGATCCAATTGAACCCATCCCTGAAACAAGACCCGCTGTTCTTTCCACAACTAACGCTGCAAATGCACTAATCCAATTGGCGAGCGCCACAACTCACACATTGAATGTTGCTGCCAATGCGGCAGCAACAGCAACACAAGCGACAACACTGGCGGCAACCAGCGCCATTTTGCCTGTGGCAACAGCCGTAATTAATAAGTTAGCGGCATCAACACCGGCAACACCACCAACAACACCAGAGGAGATAGCACCAGATCAGCAAGTGCTCACAGAAACAATTACTGTTGAGTTGCCTTCAACTACAATTAGCGAAACGACAAAAATAACAACAGTCCAGCAACCCGAGAAATTGCAGGCCCTGCCAGCAACAGTTGCTGATGAAACGCCTGCAACAACATATACCGAAACGACAACAACTACAGTGGGAGACGACAACGATTCGGTTAACAACTTGTCAAATGTGACTAAGCGCACAGTAGTGACAACCACAACAGTGACGACAACAACAACTACTGAAGGAGCACCAGAACCAGAGCCAGCAACCACTAGTAGCAACAGCATCACAACTACGACAACAACAACGACAACATCAGCTGCTGGCAATGATTTGCTTGAGCAGCAACAACAACGCCAGAAGGTGAAAATCACAATGAGCCTTCGTTTATTCATAATTCTAATATTTGCAGCTTTTGTGTGTGGTTTTGGTATTTGTTCATGGCTTTTATACGGCAACTGCTCCTCTTGCTCATCCAACTGCTGTTGTTGTTGTTGCGGCGCATCAGCCACAAGTTGCCCCATTTTGCCACCAGCAGCAGCAGCAAACCCTGAGAATGGCCTACAGTAAGGTCGAATGACGGCGATTGCTGCTCGTTGTTGGTTATTTGGCGGTTGTGCCGAAACAATAACAATAAAAAAATAAAAATATATATACTATTATTAATATTAATACTAACGATAACCGATTGTTAATTCCTTAAACTTTCTTTTGATTTTGATTAATGTTTACTTAAAGTAATTTTATATGTTTTATTTCCTTAAATTGCATCCGACTTATTGATATATTTTATGTAATAATTATTTGAGTTTATATTCCATCTAGTCTAGATTTAATACTCGTAGTTTGAATTGCATTGCTTATGTTCCTTACTAATTGATCTTAACATTTGTAAAACCAAAACTACTAAAAGTAGAAAACTTGACTATTACAATTAAAAACATTCCAGTAAAACTAAACCTAATAAAATGAAATATTAACCAATTTGCACGTTTTAATATTTGATACTTACAAACAAATATATTTGATATATTTTATTTGCACAGTTTTTATTTCCGTATAGGCAAAACACGCAGGCATTCCAGCAAACACACACACACTCACACTCACACTCAGGCACACACACAACGATACACAAACATTCGCACTTGCACTTGCACACGCACACACAGTCACGAGCACAGTGCTGCTCAAAAGTGTGCACCTAACACCCAGTTTTCAAGCAGAATATGCCCATTTGAAATGTAACAAATAGTATAAACTTTTGAGTTCATTGCCTTCTATCTTGCCGCCCTGCAGAACTCGCCAAAAGTGTTTTTATTCTTCATTTTTTTGCGGTATTTATTCCCCATTTGCTATAAATAACATTTAGCATCCAACTATAACGAGATCCCTGCAGTGCAGACCCGATTTACTTACTCAAAAATATCTCAGTGCGCCAGCGAATTTTCAGTTTTAGTCTAGACCGTGAGTTCAATGCGGATTGCAATACTCAACGCATTTTCAATAGTTTTGATTTAGTATCAAAAACACAATTTGAATAGTTTAAAAAAAAAGTGTGAAAAACAAGACATAGTTCGTGTGTGTGCATCTGCTGCACTAAAAGTGTATAAATACTAAAAAAATCAATGAATTTGAAAACCATTTTAAACAGGAAGTAAGAAATTCTTTAGTATTAATACATTTTAAAATAGGCTCAATAACGAGATTTCATTGTTAACTATTTTCCCGTCAAGGAAAAATTGAAAACAGCTAAAGTAACTTAGTAATAATACTTTTTAGTCCAACTTATGTATTTATCTTTTAACTTTGATCTCAATTTTTCCATAAACTATTTTGTTCGCCATTTAATTAAAAAGTTCTGTTGGGAGTGTACCTTAAGTATTTTAGTACAGAATTTCTATATGAATTTCTCCTAAACACTAGTAACTTTATGTGTGTGTACTTAGGTGTGAAAGAGTACCGAAAAATATTAGAACATGGCTTTAGAATTCACGCCTATGTCGCTATTTTAAATATAATATCTGCGTTGTGCAAGCTTTAAAACTCGTTTAAATTAATTTAATATGTATATTTTTATGAGGTTTTAATTGCTTTTTAAAAATTTCCAAAAATTTCGCTGAGGACTTTCGCATTTGGTGCTTTTGTCTATCCGCTGTCCTTTCGCAAAACTCATAAAATCCGCTCATATAAGAACTAAGTTATATATACTCTTTACTCTATGCGCATGTGTTACGTTACAAGCAGTTTAATAAATTACAACTATAAGCTAAGTTATTTTCAATTTATGCAGATGGCTGACTGCATTGCATCCCATTACCAAAACCATATGTTATACACTTTGTTCGATTTGTAAATATGTTGTAACTGTATAGAAGCCGGCAACAAATATTTACAGAAATGTTTACATCAAAAATGCAATGTTTTTTTGTATTAACAATTTATTAATATTCCTTCCCCTCACCCACAATAAACACTTGTGTTATACAAATGCAAAATTATAGGAACTAATAACACAAGAACTCGACGAACTGCTACAATCGCTCTCAACCGTCGAGGATGGCATTGGAAATATGAACTACAGCAGCTTGGAGGGCATGCTACAGGGACTAAAGGTAATGATACTGATTAACATACAAGTTTTTTTTTTAAGGTTTTGTATAGCAATTGTTTGAATGCACGTGTTCAGCAATTTTCTAACAATACTATTTAGTAGATACTAGTACTCACACTGTATATATTAGTTTAATTAATTGATTTTTGAAACGATTATTGGATGCTGGCGTGTGTCACAAAATTTAAATAACACAATCGCATCCTTCCATAAAACAATCGTACATGTTTTCTTATTTCTTTTAGAATTCGAAAATCGAATTATCTATATACATAGATAGTATAGAAATCGATTTAGATTTATGTTTAGAAAACCCAAAACAAGTAGTCGTACCTTTTAATGTCTAAAATAAATTATTGTTTATTAAAGGTCCAAAACACGTTTTAAAACTATCAGTTTTTGTCATAGTTTTGACAAAGGTTTTTTCGTTAAATGTTAAATGAATTCTCTTTTACCCGATGCACAGCTAATCCAAGACAATCTGGAAGTACACGAGAAGGAAGCACGCGATCTGAAGGAGCAATCAAAGGCATTGCCCACAGATCCGGCCACAGAGCGTCTGCTCAACGAGACCTCAGATCGCATTGATTTGCTCCTGAGGCGCACACAGCAAGGCATTACCATGATAGCCGTAAGTTCACTGATTTACCCATAAAAATTATTTAAAAAAACTAAACATATTTATTAGAACGCCATGCATGGCCAAAAGAAGAGGGAGCAGGAGATCGACGAGTATCAGCAGCATTTGTTGGAACTAGAACGCTGGATCAACGATGTATCCGCTGAGTTGGCCTCATTCGAGACTACCGCGGACAGCAGCACTGATGAACATGTGTTGAAAGCCCAGGTTGATCGCAGTCAGCAGCTATTGCGCACTTTGAAGGAGCGCCAGCAGTCGATGGATGACCTGGTTGAACAGACCCGTCAGCTGCAGAGTCAGCCCGATGTGGCACCACTCGCTGATACCCTAATGGAGCAACTGCAGAGCATCATTATCATATTACGTGAACAGATCACGGTGGCTACCACTCGAATCTTTACAATTGAAAAACGTATCGTGGAGTTACGCAAGGCCAAATTGGATGATGCACAACGTCAACGTGTGCTGGAGGATGCCAAGATCCAACCACCAATCAGTATACCGGCAGCTCCAGAGTCTATAGAGTCAAATGAAAACACAATCGACTCTAGTTCCATGCCTGAAGAGGAGATTAAGCCAAGTGGTATTTATGTTGAGACACAGACATCATTCAGCTTGCAGCAGCCAGAGAACCCAGCACCAGCGCCAGTACAGATCGTTACCAGCAATGTGGAAGCCCAAACCAGCTTCCAGGAACCGTTGCCTGTTGAAACCGCCGAAGTAGCTCTACAGACACTAAAGGAGCGTCCACCGACCGAGAACATAATGGTCACACAGACAGTGCAGCACGGTCAGGAAACGATACAGATCGACACGACGCTTAATCGCCATGTGGATGAAGAGCCCGAAGATGTGGAAATCGAGGCACGCTATCATCAGCAGCCCAAAGGTGATGTGGATCGTGCTACCGAGCTAATAATGAAGAATGTGCCTCAAGCATTTGAGACGACGTTTGTGGAGCCCGATGAGACAACCACCGAGGTGGTCGTGGGTCCCGATGGCACCAAACATATTCTGGTCAAGAAAGTCACAACCCGTACACGTCAGCAAATTGTGCAACAACAGCAAATCAGCTCAATTGAAACAGTTAGTGATGCTGATGGCAACATTGAGGTGACCTCAACAGGACAAATCAATCTCGAGAATGTGCAGCATACGGACACCATTGCCGATCCAAAGGAGAGCACCTATCGCACAGTAGTCACTCATCAGACGAGGGGCACTCTCTTGGACGGCTCACAACCGGAGACGGTGATTGTAAGTGAGTTCGAAACGGAACCAGTTGTGGAACAATACGAACAACTAGTGAGCCCAACTGAGGATGGTAAATTGGAGCCCTTCCGTGCTGCCGCAGGCCAATCTGATGTGGAGACCCATGGCAGCATACGTACTGTAATGCAGCAGGTGACACGAAAGGTTATACGCAAGACACGTAAGATAATCAAACATGTGACGATTGTCAACGGAAAGGAGCACATAACCGAGGAGATTGTCGAGGAGCCCGAGGAAATTGAGATAACCGAAGAGGAAAGCTCACCGCATGTCAATATCAACATAATTCGTACGATTAATGGCAAGGAGGTAAGCGAAGAAGAATTTCAAAGGCTGATGCAGGAGCCGGGTGTCGTCATCGAAGAAGTTGCCACGGACTTGTCCCAATCAAGGACAGACGAGCCGCAGCAACAGGTATTTGATATTGAGTCTATCAACATCAGCACCACAACAACAACACAACAACCAGAACAACAGCAACTCGATACAGCACCTACAGTAACAACATCAACAACAACAGAAACGATTAAAGAAGCACCTGTAGAATTGACAGCACCTCAAGTAGACATTGAAGAAATCGTAGAAGTTGCAACTACCAGTCCCGTTAATGTTACAGCAACAGCAGTAACAACAACCACGACTACCACAACAACAACATCTACTAAAACACCAACTGAAGTAGAACCCATAGCAGAGACTTATCAAGAGACTGAGCCTGTGGTAGAAGACATCAATGAAATTTGGCCCTTGGAACACCATCTTCAGCCCACAAATATTGATTTCTCACAGCATGAAACAACAACTCTCATACGACAAACAGCTGGAGCTTCTCCTAGAGATCCTTCCATGCCCGTCGATACCATTTGGCCCACAAGTCCTGAAACTGGCAACTCGGTCTCCATGGAGTCCTATGAGTTTGAGCCAACATCTCCGAGAGCCGAGACTGAACAACCCCAAATTGAAACTGTACCATCCGAAGCAGAGCAGCCCGTCAAAGAAGCAACTGCAACGAAAGCCTTCCTTGAAGCAGAAAAAACACACGCTGAGCCCGCTCAAAAGCCAGTTGAGACAGTACCTCAGGAAGAGCCATCCGAAGTTGTGCAGGAAGAACCACAGACATCCCACTCGACTGAGCCGGAGAAATCCCAAGTTGAAACCAGTATTACCGAAAGTATCTTGCCTCAAATTGATGTGCGTGTTGCTACACAGATGTTCATCTCTGGCGAGGCTGCCGAGTCCGAATCTCCCCGTGCAACTTACAAGATTACGGCACCTTCAGTGGAAACACCTGGAGTTGGTGTATTGAAGGTTGCAATGGGAACCATTTCCGCTGATGCAGAACCTGTTACCCAGCTGCCTGGTAAGGTCACCATGTCCATTGTTGAGACTGTGACGACAACGGAGACTCGTGACGACGATGCGGCCACGAAGCGAAGTCGAAAGAAAAAGAAGAGAAGAGATGAGCCAGCTGAAGAGCAATCACAAGTCAAGACTGAAACAAAGGTGGAGCCAGTGCCTGAACCTCAACCGATTCCAGCTTCCGATATCGAAGTGGAGTCTGTGCACGAAACTGGCTATGAGCCGGAGGAAAAGAGTGTTGCTGATGATGATGATTCCTCGGACTCGAAGAAGAAGCGCCGCAAGAAGAAGAAGCAAAAGGAAAAGGCCGATAAGGAGGAAGATTCTCATGCTCCCATCTCATCCGACAACTCGCCCCGTGACAACAGCGCTAGCATTGAGTCAGAGGGCAAAGTGCAACATGAATCGATTGTGGAGATTAGCCCTGAGAGTGATTTGTCCAGCATGGACATTGATACGAGCGTGAAAGTGGTAGAGGATGCGGTTATTGTCTCACCCTCAGAGTCGTCACGCAATCCCTTCTCAGAGTTGATAATTCCCACTGAAGTCGTTGAGCTTGCGCTGGTTGAGGACGTGGAACAACAGACAACGCCACGTGCTCCCACTCCTACAGCCGTTGTGGTGGAGCAGGAGATCAAATCGTCACAAACTTCACCACAGCATCAACCAACACTCGATGAGACAGCGGTACAGACAAGCATGGATAACCAGGAGAATGAATCGCAGACTCTTGTTGTTGAAATTACTGAAACTGAGGCTCAGACAACGCCACGTACCCAAGATGAAAAGCCCGAACTCATCGAGATGTCAACCTCTGAAATGCAAACAGACGTCAGTGGTCAACCCCGTGATACCGTAGAGATTTCGAGTCAAACTGTTGTAACTACCACAATTGAAAAGGAACTCCAGACCACGCCAAAGGAATCACCCCGTGATGCCGAGCCCAGAAGCGAGCAAGTTGTGCCAACACTTGTACAAGATCTGGTCAAGGACATGACCATCGATCTGCCTGTTCCCACAACGGAGCAATCGACATTCACCGAGGTGACAACCACAATTGAGACACAAATGCAGACAATGACCCCAGAGCCAGCGGAACTCATAGCCAATACCGTGGAACCCGTTGAAACGACCGATGTCGTGGTACAAACCACTCCAAGGGAGGAACAACAGCCTGTGTCCCTCGAGGAGAGCTCCGTGTCAGAGCCCTACGAGCTGGAGGTGAGAACCACAGTGGCCATTCCTGCTGATTCCGATGCATCCGTGGCAGAGCCTACTCTTTACGAGTACACGCAAACCATGGAGCTACCCAAGCCGGAGAAGCCATCTAAAAAGGGAAAGAAGAAGAATAAGGGCATTTCCGAGCCACAAACCGTTCCCGAAGTGGATCCACAAATTAGCGTAACCGTTGAGATTGCCCCCGAGCTGCTTTCGGAGTCGGGCCTAGTGGTTTCCGCAAATCAGGAAATTGTAGAGGATGTACCAGTTGTGCAGCCGGAGTCATCCACCGTTGATGCCCAAAGGCCACAGCGTGTCCAGTTGCAGATCACAAAGACAACCGTCTATGATGAGTATCCCGATCTACCGGTGCACATCATCGAACAGAACAAGGTGAGCATTGCTTCGCAGCAACAGAGTAGCGGAGGCAAGCCACGCACTGGACCCACTTCATCCGTAACCATTGAGGAGGTTGCATCCCCCACGGAAGAGTTAATAGTGCCTATTACACCCGGCCCCGATGTTCAACAGCAAAATATTTGGGTTAGCCCTACAAGCACCGTGAATATCGAGAAATCTCCAATGGATGCTTCTCAAGCTCTGATCATGAGCGAAACTATGCAGCTGTACCCAGGTAAGCCCCAGGAAGTCAGCTGGACCGAGACTAAGGAAGCCATCGATTATCGTATCCGCCAACTGAAACAAGCGACGCCACAGCAGCAGACACCATTGAGCGACGTGCTACACCTGGCAACGCTTTCCGAGCAGATCAAGCAAGTGCCGACAGAGCAACGCCAGCAGGAGGTCGACGACGGATTGAGAACCCTGGACGCGGCTATACGCACTGGAGATAAGACCGTTATACACACCACTGTCATAACGGTTATTGAAAAGGTCTCAACCTGGCTGGAAACCATTGAGTACCGTGTCTACCTGATCCGTCAGAACTCCAATGAAGGTCCCTCTGAGCAGAAGCTTGACAACTACAACTCCCTTAACGAGGAATTGAGCACCATTAAGGGCAATGTCAACAACTTGGAGAAGCAGCTTTCTGTAGTAGATAAACCTACGGCATCTGAACTACTGCAATGTGTGGATACACTCAAGGAGCACGTGGCTGCAGTGCAGCAAGTGACACAGCAGAATCAAGCTCAGGACAGCAAGGATCTAGACAAGTGGCATAGTTTTGAGTTGCTATACCGGGAAGTTACTATCCTATTAGAGCAACTTCAGATGAACTACGATCAGGCCACCAGTCAGGATCATCCGCTGTCAGTGAAGTTGGCGATGCTCAATGAACTCGAGCAACAACACACGGCATCACAACAACAACTGGGTGAACTCATGCAGAGTGCACGCTTCTTCCAGCGTGACTTCCCCGGCAAAAAAATGCCTCAGGATGTGCACAGTACCTACGAAGCAAGCATGAATATGGGCAACCTTATCGAAGCTGAGCGCGATCGTCTACTCCAGCTGCAGTCGCTGGCCGAGGAGTATGAGCAAACCCTTAAGGAGTTTACCAACATCACAGTACTCGCCGATAAGATGGTAGAGAGTCCCATAGTGTCCAGTTCGCTGGAGCAGCTCAACAACGAGGTGCAAAAGCAGCGCAGGTTCTTTGTTAACCTCAGCCATTGTCGTGCAATGCTCGAGTCTCTCGAGGAGAACATTGACAGTGAGACGCGCGAGAAGCATTCGGAGCTACACAAGGAACTCTACCAAAGAGCCACACAGCTGTTGGAGCGTGCTTCGGAGCGATCTTCTAAGCTGGTGCAAGCCGCTTCTCGGTGGACCGTACTGGAAAAGGGAATGCGAGATGAGCTGCAGTGGCTGCAGGTGGCACAACAACGTGTGCCTGATTTGTCTGCGGTTACTTCTGCCGATTACGACCAGTATGCTACACTCTATCAATCCCTAAGCACGGACATTTCACATCATTATGTGAAGATGACGCAACTCTCGGGAATTGCCAACAAACTACAGACACTGGTGCAGGCACCTAATCTCGTGGAGGAAACCAACGAGGCACTGATTGTGCTGCTCAAGCTTCGCGAGGAGGTGGCACTCTATCTGCATCGACTGCTGATCTTCAAGGAGGTCTGGGTGCAGTACGAACAGCAGACAGACAAAATGGAGGCATTCGTGAGGGAAGCTGAACAGGAACTGCGACAGATTCAGATACCTGCAAAGCCCACGGAGGAACCCATACCACATATGCGTCAGTTCTGGGAGATTAAGGCTCGCTTTGAGCTCCACAATAACATACGGAACGATGCGGGCAACAGTCTGGAGAAATCTCTGCAAGTCATACCATTAGCCGATGAAATGCTGCAGCGCCAGTTCCATGCCCAACTCGAGGATCGTTGGCAAGCCGTGGCCCAGGCCATTGAGCTCATACAGCACAACATTGTGGAGTGTCTGTCCTCGGAGGACATGCAGCCCGATGAGAAACTGAAGCTGGTTGAGCGAGAACTGCAGGAAATCTACCTGACCATGACCAGCATGAAGGGTGTGATCAAGAACGAGGAGGAACTCTGCCTGTACATTGAACGTGTCCAGGTGCTTCGCACACGCGTTGGATTCATTGGCAACGAACTGGGCCGCATTGGACTTCAAGAGCCCGCAATTGAACCTGAAAAGGTGGGCGAACTCTTCGCCCTGTCCCACAAGATCACTACTCAAATTGCTGAGGAACTGGAGTTTGCCTCCGTGCTGCGTGATCAGCTGCAGGCCATTCATGAGGGCATCAGCAATCAGCGAAAACATCAGGCTAAAATCTCTGTGATTCTCGATGAATGCGAAGCGGCGGAACGTCAAGGTGCCGATGTCATCGAGAAAGCAGTTGCCGACTGCCAGGCAGCGGGCGAGGAGCTTGTATCAAGCTGGCAGGAGATAATGCGTATCCGCCAGATGCTCCACACGTTGCCCATGCGTTTGAAGATGTCCGTGTCGCCGGTGAAACTGGAACGCGATATTTCCCAACTGCAGGACGATCATGCGTTCCTCGAGAGCAAATGTACCAATATCATGGCCATCCTACGCAATCGGTTGGCCTTGTGGCTCCGCTATGAGCGCCAGCTGGAACTGGTTCACGGCTCGGTGCAGGAAACCGACTTCATGATGGAGCTTATACGTGTCCACGGGCAGGTTGACTACGAACGCCTGCGCAAGGCCACAGAGAGACTCGAGGTAAGTTATCTTTTATGATATTTGTAGGCGCGTAAACGGCCGGCTACCTGCGTGGTCAACCGAGACATGTTCGTGTTTGTCATTTTATTCGCTGCTGAGCTACTCTTAGCTCTTAGCAGAACATAGGCTATAAAAGCCGATAGCGCGTACAGCCTCCGTTCAGTTCAATTCGTACTGTCTATCGCAGCAAACAGTTTACTTACTTACTCAAAAACACTCACGTTTAGTTTCTTTAAAAAACGCTATAAAATCGCGTGCGTTTTGTCTACACAAAGAATCGCCTCAGAAACGCTATCAAAACGCAAGCATATAAAAGTTCTTTTAAAATCGCGCTCAATATTCAATTTAAACACTCTTAAATGTGCGCGCCGAAAACGTAAGTAAAGCAGACGGCACAAAAAGCTTTTCGAGTATCTGCAAACTTTTCGACAAGCAAAAGCTTTCACGTAAAGCTTGCGCGCGTCTTGACTTACGTTTTGTCCATTTCGCTTTGATTGCTGCGCTTGCAGCCGCAGTTGACGTTGGCTACGAAACACGCGCGTATCGTCGCGACTATTATCGCTCCCGTAAACAAACCACAACATAAAAATTAACAAATTTCGGGCGCTTTCTCGCTCTCTTGCTCTCTCTTTCGTTGTCTCAGGGTTTGGCTGGTGATCTGCATAATCGTGAGCAGTTGCTCGATGAACTAAAGGGCGCCGCGAAGCCGTTAATCGAAAGCTGTGATGTGCAGTTAGTGGAACAAATCGAATCGGCCGTACAGGATGCAGTAGTTGCCTGGAATGATACCACTGATAATCTGCAGCAGCTTTGCACACGTTATCAACGAGCTGTTGAGCTTTGGGACAAGTATCGTAACGCCTCGGCAGCGGTCAAGAGCTGCATTGAACAGCAAATGGATAGCGTCAAGTCACTGGAGCAGCCCGTGGATGTCATGCAACAACATGCCAAGGTGAGTAACAATTTACATGGTGCTAAAGGGTGGTCCTTGTGGGTGGCAAAGTGATTTTGTTCCACTTCCGTACTTGCTTCAATCACCATTTGATTTTTTGGCGGCAAATCGAAACAACAACGTTTAATTACCATCCTGGCTGACGACCGGCTGTAATTACATTGATTTTCAACCGTAATAACACTCGGCCCAATCAATTTTGGGCGCGTCACTGTAATCGCTGGTAATAGCCGCAACCATGTGGAGTAACTTTGCTGTAAATACACGGCCATCGTGTATCGTGTACATTTCAGTGCCTTGTTTGTGTCATAAATTATTTTGTTTGACACAAATAGACAAACAGACGGACGGACAAACAGACAAACCGGCAGACGGACGGGAAAGTTCGACAGTTTTTGGAGTTCGTTTCGATTTTTGGTTTTTATTTGCTTTAAAAATTAACGCATAGTTTTGTTATTTATATTTATTGATCATTAGGGTCATTATAGCGACCAGAAATGTTCGCTTGTAATTATTTTTCCAACTGTCGCTTCACATGGCGAAGTTTATCAACCTGCGAGAGCCGTAAGCTCCATATTTGTATAGCTGCTTTATCTCTCAGCAGCGTCGAAAAATAAAGACCGAAAAGTAAAAATTATATAGGAATGTCACACACACACACACACACACACACACACACACACACACACACACACACACACACACACACACACATACGTGCCTGTCCTAAGCCTGTCCAAGCTAAAGATAAATGTAAATCGTAGATTTCTTAATTTTTGGGCTCTCCAAATTGCTCAAGGTCAGTCACTAAGCGTTTGTTTGTTAGTTTTTTCTATTTTCTGATAAAGCATAAAACATGAATATTTCACAGATGATATCATAGGGCACTCGCTATGCGTCGACTTGCCCTTTTAGATTGGATTATTTGTGTGTGTGTTTGTTAGCTTTGCCTCTCGTCTATTATGCACTGAGCTCGTTATTTAAATAGATCTGTTCTAGCTGCGGGCGACCTGTTTTCTAAATTGAATTTTTAGATGAAATTGAAAGTGCACTCGACGTGTGCTAATTACGTACAGCAAGTGGAGTGAGAAACGAACACGAGCAGAGCCAATTGATAAGACCCATTAGGGGTTCGGTAGGGAATGGGACGGGGAAAATGATTGACCCGACCGACCGGCGTGTGTTAAATATAGCGAGTGACATTTGCTAGAATCTTGTGTTAAACTCTAGATAAAGTTGGTTTAAATGGATCAGTGACTTTCAGACTATTTTTTAACTCAAACTAAACTCATTTTCTTGTTTTCCAACAGGTCTGCCAAGACAATCTGAGCACACAGAATGATCGTCTGCTGGAACTGCGTGACATTGTGGCCAAAATAGCCGCCGATGTTGGCCTAGATGCCTCCTCGTTGATGCAAGGCGAACTGGATGCGTTGGGTCAGCGTTTAGCCGAGTGCAAGGATGCGATAACCACGTTGGCAAATGTGGCCGAAACCCAAGACAAGGAGCGAAAGCAGCTTGACAAGGAGGTCACACAGGCCAAGGTGTACTTCAACAATGTGCAGCAGGTGAGTGCAGTCATCAGACTGAGCCAAAAAGAATGAAAGCTGTAAAGACACTTCGGCTTAAACTCCACTGTTTTCCGAATATCGATTGGAAAGTACGACTGATTTGCATATGTTAGGGTTAGCGTGTGGAAAATCCCATACGGGTGACAACAACAACAGAAAGAAAAGCTAAAAGTAGAAGGTACAGTTGAGTGAACCGACTGCAAAGTACCGTGCACTAATTATGTAAAATATGAAGTAATTTACATAAGTTTCTGTAATTTTTACAGAAATTCAACCTTATATTAAAGTTTTTCAATTTAGGGATAACTTTAACTCAACCAAACCTAATAGACCCTTAGCTTTTTATAAGTACCCGGTCTAAAAATGAACCGGCAACTGTATGTTTTTCTACTACGAAGGACATGCTATTTTAAGTGGGTTAAAAGTTGAAAAACTTTCTCTCCTCGAATGTGTTTGGCACCCAACTGGAACTAGAGCCAGTGTCAGACACAGAGACAGAGACCAAGTCCTACAACAGTGGTGCTCCCACTCATGTGTATGGCTGCATTATGGTCATTATTGATTGATGAGAGGCGTGAATAAAAAATTAAACTGTGAGAGCTTCCTGTGTGCAGGCATATTAAATATCCATTGACAAATAACTGACTACAAAACAAAGTAGCTCCTACTGCAATATAAATGAATATTTAACAAGCAGGAACTTGGTTGGAAAAGACTTGGACACTTAGAGAGGGACATGCTGTCAGTCCGTCAGCCAAAAGAATAAGATTAATGATTGAGCAGATTTATATATTTTAATATTCTGTATAAAAACAAATCCTTGGTCGAACTGCAATCACTGAACTATTTGTTGTGGGTATTTGCAGTTAGTAAAACAGTTAGAAGAAAAGCTTAATACCTGCTTACGTTCCTCAATGAACTCATTGGTATTAATTAAATTCATGATATTATAATAACCATTAGTTAATCAGAGCTCTATAGTAATGATTTCTTCATGATTATCCATGCAAATAATATTCTATGAAATATTCAATTAATATTTATAATTAATGTTCTTAGAGCAATCAGTCAGTGTTAATTGATTGATTTACTTTAGTTATTTTTGCCAATTCAAAACGCCTTTTGCCAAAGTACGCCTTTTTCAATCACTCTTGCACCACTGTGCCTGCATTTGAAATGCACATTGCCAACCAGTCGGCCTTCCCTTCTACCTCATGCCCTGCCGCCCACCTTTGCTGGGTGGCCAGACAGCGCGCGTGTCGTTTGCATGAGGTCATTGCCAGTTGGCGGAAAGAGTTGCCGTTTTCATAACAATTGTTGTTGTTGTTCTTGTTGTGAAGCCATGCAGTGTGGTAACTGTAGAGCTTTGGGCTTCATTATGGTTATTAGGGTCATGCTAATTAGCCAAGCACACTTGACTACCTCACTACTTGACCACCTGTCTGACAATTTCATCTCTGATTGCAGGACATTGCACGTGGCGAGACCCAAACACCCAAGGAGAGCGAGGAGCAATTAGCTGCACTGCGTGCCCACTTGCAGACGCTGGCAAGAACTGAGGAGCAACTGCGTCAATTGCGTGAGCGGCAGCAGAACAACAATGTGTTGGCTCCAGCTGATGCGAGTGCAGCCGATGATAGCATACTGGAAGTGCTGGCCATGTGGCAGAAGATATTCCAAGACACGTTCCAGGAGTACCATCGTCTGTCCACCCGTCTGGCCCGCACACAGAACAGCTCGGAGGCGTTGCGATTGTGGCGTCAGTATCTGCAGCATGTGCAGTCCTTCCTGGCATGTGCCATACCCGAGGACTACAGCAGTCTGCGGGAGCAGCAACAACTCTGTGCCATCCATCAAAATCTGTTGATCTCACAGCAGAGTGTGCTCGCCGAGACGCCGCTGGAATCGGAGTTATCGGAACAGTACAAGGCACTCACAAACCTGCACAACGAGACTCTCTCGCGGATTATGCAGCGCAATGATGAGCTGGAGCAGCGTGTGAGTGGCTGGAATACCTATCGCCAGCAGCTAGCCTCTCTGCTCGAGTGGCTGCGTCAGCGAGAAGCCGAGCGAAATGCACTCCAACTGCGCTACATTCACCTGAAGCGTGTGCCTCACCTGAGGGCACGTCTGGATGCACTGCTCCTGCAGCTGGCGCGAGGAGAGCAGCAGAGCGCAGCTTTGAAGGCACAGCAGCAACAGTTGCTGCCTTACTGTGACGACGCCCTGGCCACCGCCATGCGTATGGAGCAGGCTAGCATTGGCCAGCGAATCAGTAATCTTCGAGCTGCTCTCGAGACGTGGCAGAACTTCCTGAACCGCATCAAACAGCTCGCGGAATCGTATGACCAGCGTGTCCAGCATCTGCAGGAGGAGTTTGCAAAGGTGCAGGAATTGTTGGACATGGATGCAGTGCCCTTGCAGCCGGCAGAGATTGAGCAGCGTCTGGCTGCTCTGCGGGCCCAGCGTGTACAGCTGGCAGCCCAAACGCCGGCGCTGGAGGGTCTAACCGTTAGTCAAGAGGAGTTGAAGGAGTGTATCAGTCCACACGATATGAAGGCCATCCGGCAGCGCAGCTTCCTACTCTGGCAGCAGCATGCGGATCTGGATTACCAGCTCTCTGTGCTCATCAATTCGATTGAGGAGCGTCTGTCCCTGCTGTCCAACTACCAAAGCCGCTATAACCGCATCTCGCAGTGGCTGCGCGGTCTTGAGGATCGTGTAGAACGTGACGCAGACGTGTCCACCATGTCCAATCCCGAACAGGCTGCCAAGCAGCTGGAACAGCAGATCAATGGCGAATTGCAGCTGCGCGACAAAGAACGCGAATGGCTGTTGTCGGCGGGACGGGAGTTGCTGTCGCTTTACAGCGATGCCACGCCCCCAGCGCAAGAGGTGCGCGCCCAGGTGCAACAGCAGAGCGATGCACTGATTGATCGCTGGAATCGCTTGCGTTTCCTGTGCAAGCAGCGTGCCACCAAGATTGGTGAACTGAAGCAGACGCTGCTGCGCCTAGAGGAGCGAATTGCGCTGATCCGTGCCTGGCTCTTTGAGGTGGAATCACAGCTAGACAAACCACTGAGCTTCGAGAGCTACACACCAAATGTGATCGAAGCGAAGCTCCACGAACACGAACAAATCCAGCGTTCCATCGAGCACCACAGCAGCAATGTAGGCGAAGTACTTAACCTGGTCGAGATGCTGCTCAACGATGCCGACAGCTGGCGCACTCAGGTGAACACCACCGGTCTGGCCTCATCTGCCCAGAATCTGGAGCAACGCTGGAAGAACGTGTGCAGTCAGTCGGCGGATCGCAAGCAGCGCATACTCACCACCTGGAATCTGCTGCAGGAGCTGATCAAGCTGACCACCGAGCAGAAGTCATGGGTGGCCAAGCAGGAGTCCCAGCTTTCCAGCTATGAGCGGGATCAGAAATATGTGAACAAACAGAAGCTCGAGGAGCGCCAACAGGCGCTGCGTGATAAACTGCAGGAACTAGAACTGGAGTCAGTGAATCTGCGTCAGCTGGAGCAGACCTATGCCAAGCTGACGAGCAGTCCCGGCGTCGAACCGGAGAACATCCAAAAGTTGACGCTACCCACCAAGGTTATGGTCAGCAAGTGGCGCCAGTTGTTGCCACGCTTCCAAGCTTTGCTTGATGCCATCGACAAGGATGCCAAGCTGCTGCGGGACTTTAACACTGCCCAATTAGAGCTAACTAAATCCCTGACCACCATACAGAAGGCCATCGAACAGCTGCCCAGTGCAGAGGATGAATCCAGTGCAATGGAACCCCAAGCAGTGCTAGAACGTCTGGAGGGTCTGGAGCGCAAGCTTCAACAGACCGAACAACAGGTGCAACAGGCCGACACCTTGGGCAAGGAGGCCGAGGTGAGAAGCAAGCAGCAGCCAGCTCAACTAAAGCAGCTGCTGAAGCTGATACTGGAGTACACAACGCTGTGGAAGACGGTACAAACGAATCTGGTGACTTTGAAGACCACCTGGGCCACTCGTGCTGCCAAGCAATTGGCTGGAGCTGTCAGTGAGACACACGCCAGTGTTCAGGTGAACACGCTGTCGCAGCGCAAGCTGAGACAGGCTCAGCTCCAACGAGAGACCTCCATTACGGCCAAGGATGCATACATCATGGAGCTGCAGACGGCGATAGCTGAGTGCCAGAACAATTTGGATGAACTGCAGCGCACCATTGCCGACAAGACAAGGAAACCAGGTCCCCAGAAGATAGCCAAGCTGCTAGGCAATGGCCAGTCCTCCACGGAGCTGGTCAAGCATCTGAGTCACCTGCTCATCAGCGAGTGCAAAGCGGACCACCAGGCTGCCCAGGTGGACACCGTGGCAGAGCTGACGCTGCGCTTCGAGACACTGCAGTCGCAGTGGAAGGCGCGTCAACAGCACGATCAAAATGCAAGGTACGTCTTAACTTGGCCAAAAGGCGTTTTTAATTACATGTTACTATGAGCCACTAATTTTGGAGAAACACTTGCAAGCTGAAGAGTTCATTAAAAGGGAATTTGAATTGATTTCAAACAAAGTGAATGCTGAAATTGGATTTCAATTAAAAATTTGTAATTTGTTCATAATTAATCGATGATTTATATTTAATTAAATATAGTTTATTTTAAAAATTCAGCAACTTCTGACTCCCTTATTGCGACCCATCAAGATTGCAAGTTTTTTTTACCAATGTCAGCTTATCCTTAATAAATTTATTTGGTGTTTTGGGCGTGTTTATGGCTAACAAAATGTTTTATTGCTCTATGTTTCGCTCTTGCTCTCACACACACACTCAAACACACACATAAACCCACTTGATTCACACATTACCAAATGCTTCAAACGAACGTGCGCATTCATGATGCTGCCTGCAGGTGCCTGCTACCTGCGGCCTACAAATACACATGCATACAGTAAGTGTTTAACCTCTCTCTCTCTCGCTCTCTATCTAACACTATCCGTTTCACTCTCTCTACTTGCAACTAACTGCAGTTATACACCAAGCAAGTTTCTGTTTACCCAGTGTGCTCCTCTGTTCTTTGTTTTGTTCCACAAGACAAAAGCTGGCTGCTCTGAAACTTACAACAGCCAGTCTCCAGAGTGGAGCACAGTAAGCACTTGGAACTTGCTTGGACTAGCTACGATTGAGGTCATTCTACTGGCCTTAATTGGGCAGCAAACAGCTAACAGTCTTAGTTTAACCTTTGCACTTTGACCTCTTAATAATTAAACTCTTTTGTGTTTAACCCTTAGCGAGGTCGGCCGGCTAACGTGTCCGCTCTGCACGCAACGCAACTGGCAGCAGATCGACAATGATCTGTGGCGTCTGGAGCAGTGGCTGCAGTTTGCCGAGAGCACGCAGAAATCCCAAACAGCGCCGCCTTCGAACATTGAGTTGCTGGAGGATGTAACGCAGGATCATCGCGAGTTCCTCCTGGATCTGGAAAGTCACAAGTCGATTATCTCGTCGCTGAATGTGGTCGGTGATCACCTGGCCACACACACCATGGACACTGAGAAGGCGCGACAGTTGCGTGCTCGCCTTGAGGCGGACAACGAGCGCTGGAATAATGTGTGCATCAATGCCACCAAGTGGCAAGGACTACTCCAGACGGCTCTGATGGGCAACAGCGAGTTCCATCAGACCATCGATGAGCTTGTCGATTGGTTGCAGCGCACCGAGAAGAACATTAAGGCCTCGGAACCAGTTGATCTAACCGAGGAGCGTTCAGTGCTCGAGGGCAAGTTCAACAAGTTCAAGGATTTGCGAGCCGAACTGGAGCGCTGTGAACCGCGTGTGGTCAGTCTACAGGATGCGGCTGATCAGCTGCTTCGTGCCGTCGAAGGATCGGAGGAGCAGTCACAGCACACCTATGAAAGGTAGGTGTAAACGGCGCCAGTACCGAGGGCGGAACGAAATAAATTTGGGTCAGGTGGGAAAGCAGCGAGGGCTGCGAGGGGATCTAAGGGATGAAGATGTGCGGGGACAGCGAAGGGAAATACCGCTAGGTGGGCGGCGTTAAACACCCAATCCAATTTCGTTTGTAGATCTTATCTACATTTCTCAATTCAACAACTTTTTCAATTTTATAAATTTTTACTTAACTTTCGTTAACTTGGCTTGCTATTATTTCAGTTCTTACATTTCTACACTTTCCACATTATTTCTCCTACACAAAATTGTACTAAAAAATGTTTCTCGGAACATTCTTTCTTTCGGCATTCCACACTTTCATACTTTCTACACCTAACGTAGCCTGTGATCTACTGTAGTCTCCATAGTCAGTACACACTTTAGTAGCTAGAAAACTTGTTTTTTGCTTCGAAAACTTTCGAAACTCTTTTGAATTACTTTTTGTTTTTGCCTATGATTTGTAAACTTAATTCAAAATTTTGAATTTGGTTTATTTTTCTTTAAATTTTATTTTGCTGTATTTTTATTGCGTATTTTATTCTTGATTTGTGTTTGTTTTTGGTACTCAAAATTTGTTCGTCCGCCCATTCTAACACCACATCAAAACTACAAACGACAAGAGCCGCCAGCAAATGTTTTAAATATTCTAGAACCCTTTCCAGATTAACCGATCTCCGTCTGCGTCTCCAATCCCTGCGTCGTCTCTCCGGCATCTATATTGTCAAACTTGGAGCTGTTCTCGGCTACGAGGGCGACAATCTGGGCGTGCCGCTCCACATGTTGTCAAGTGAGGTGAGTACAAGTCATGTGGCTTAGATTTAGTTCAAATTTGTCCTATTCCCAAAAAAAAAAAACATTCTTTGATTTGAGTTATTTGTGATCGCACCAGAAGTAAGTGAAATTTAATGAAAATTGGCTGTAAAAATATCAACTAACCGTTATTGAAATTGAAAGCAAATGGAATATATTTTAATTTATGATTTTTCTATGATTTAATTTAAATTATTTATTTTTTAATTTTTATTTTTCTGCCTTATAATCTAGCTTTTGGATAATACTACATTATCAACCTCTTCTATGCAGGCCGCCGCACCCAACACAGAAAATGCAAAGTAAATATTCATAGAAAATCGTTTAGTTTTTAATTATACTAGTTAATAAAAGTAGTTTGATTATTTTACTTTCCGAAATTGAAATGCAAAGTGCACAAATTGTACTAAAACTCTAATTGGCACTTTACGTAGTACAATTGCCTGTTGCATGAACTTAACTATCTCTCTATATTGTATCTTGTATATTTGTATCTACTTTGATTAATTTAAAAATTTTATCGCTTCCACAGTCACACCAGCGATGGCGATGCTGCCGATGGCGATGTCATCAATACCACGGTACTAGCACGAGGTGCACGATTCCTAGGACGCGTTGCACGTGCCTCGCTGCCCATACAGGCGCTAATGTTGCTGCTTTTAGGTGTGGCAACTCTGGTGCCCCACGGTGAGGATTACACCTGTATGTTCTCCAATACGTTCGCTCGTAGTCTGGAGCCAATGTTGTCGTATCCCCATGGACCACCACCCACATAATAACAGCAACAAAATGATAATCACACTAGGGTTGTCAGGTTGCCATTGGATTAGTGCAATAAATTTAAAGTATAGAAAACAAACCATGTAACACCAAACGAGATAAATGTAAAAACCCAAAACAAAGAACAGAATCCAACACGAATATGCCTTTAAAAAAAGAAAAACAATGAAAGAAAAGATAATTTGATATAAAAACTGATTATGATACTATATATATGATAAACGCTATGATATAAACTCAGAACCCAACATATGAAAAATTCTTGTACAAGTTCTAAGACGCCAAAACGTGTGAATGGCGTCATGTAATGTAATGTCATGTAAATTTTTGTAATTTTCCACATTATTGAAAAGTTGTATTTTTATTATAATCTTCATTTAGTTTTTGTTGGGTAGCTAGCGACATACTTACAAACAATACTGTGTACATAAAGAACTCGACGAGATAAGAAACACTAAGAAGAAAATCAAAACAGAAACTAACGAAATGTAACGAAACAGAAAACTAAAACACTTTTACAAAAACTTATATATACTTATATATAAAAAATATTAACGAGATATATACATTATACATATATATTTGCACAGCAAACATTTATATAACTTATGCCCAAAAGAAAAAGGTATATTTAGAAAGAAAGCCCAACATTTTGTATATAATATCTAAGCAGACAAACAAACGAAAAAAACGCACACACGAAATTTTTATACTCAGTTCTCGCGCATTCTTCCAGCAAATAAAGAGTCTTCGGAAGATTCTACTCAAATTTCGTGGAACATTTTTGAGTGGAACTTACGCTGCCTCTTTTGCTCCAGTTAGCCTGACTAGCCACTAGACAAACCATGACCCACATAGACCAAATTGCCTGAGTTGTTGTTATGCAACAGTTTCATTTGCTTACTGAGCAGCTGCGCGTTCATCTCCCAAACTCTGGACGTGGTAGTTGTCTCAGAGAGCTTTGGAACTTTTGTGTAGCCAGCCAGGCATTAGAACAGCCAATGCTGCCTGAGAATTGGAGCTGCTGCGTCTTAAGCCAAGCTCTCTCCCACGGCTTAAGCAGCAGTAGTTCCCTACCCGCCACAGGTGACTCCCACTGAGCATTGGCTTTCACACCTTCAAGCATTCCTGAACTCATTTCCAAAATTCTAACCATAGACAAAAACAACTAAATACTTTAGTCAGCTATCTGATTAGGGCTTAAACATTTGCTGAAGAATGCGCGAAACGGGAAGATTGAACAAAAAAATAAGTGTCCTATGCCGGTGCTAAACCAAAACTATAAAATCAATTTTCCTACAAAAGAAAATGTCGAGTTGCGTAAAAAGAAAAAAAATCGCAAAAAAAATAATTGCAAACGAGAAAAAAATTATGCAAAATTTGCAGCTAGTAATGGAAAATGTTATCCAGCCAGTTATAAAAAGAAGAAAAGCAAATGAAAATTATACCTTAATATAAAACTTAACTTTTGTTGTTAATATTTTTTGATAAACCTTATTCTATTTGCCTTATTAAAAATATAAATATATTTTTTTATTATTTAATGCCCACGAGCAATTATTGAGAAAATACATAAATATTTAATTTATTAAGTTTACACGATATACTATATTATTGAATTAAGTTGAATTAAATGTTAAACTTTTGTGTGTTTTTTGCTGCTTCTGTACTTTATAAGATTTCCTTTCTTGTGAACAAACTGTACCTTTATGCATATATTAAAGAAATATTTCCAAATAAAATCAGTAAAAATGTGTTTTCAATTAATACTACTAGGCGTACACTTTATTACTCATTCGCGATGATCTCATTTTAAACAAATACACCTGTGTTTTAGTTGATAAAATATGTGTATATTTTAATATTTTATTTTTGAAACAAGCGTTTTATAAAAATATACATTGATTAAATTGTAGATTATTGATAATTTGCCATCAAACATAGACTTGATTAATCCAGTTTTCAATGATGACCGTTTCCCTTTGACGCGCATCTTTAACCGATGGTGGATCGGCGGGATTACTCGAGCGCAAGTCCAAATGATGTGCACCCTCGGGCAGTATGATAACATGGACTTGATTGTTTGGTGACTGGAGTACGCCGCCACCGCTCCAGGGATCCAGGAGACCGTTACTAAAGATGATGTTGCTAGCAGAATCCAGGTTATTGCCACCATAGCGCAATATAATATCGTGGGGTTTTGGCATCAGATAGTATTTTTTGTAGCAATTGTCGGTGAACTCCTTGAGGTTCCATGGCTTGGTACGGTACATGGTATCGCTGCTGTTGGAGCAGAAGGGCATAACCATCTGGTTGCATGTTTGTATATCCCAGCCCTTGGTGTCAACTGAACTGCCGGCATTGGAGTACTTGTAGTCCACACACTTCTCTGTGCCCGTGAAGTTTGTGTAGACAGCCAGTGCGCTTGCCATGTTGTGGATCAACTCCATGTCGTTCTGCGCCAGATTCTTCAGGTAGTAGCAGAGCTGCCGCACTGGAAACGGCGGAAGTGGTGCCAGAAATGAGGTACTGTATGGATAGTTCGTCATGGCCATATTGCTGTAAACATCTTCTAGAAAATCCATAAACAGGTTCAAGTCTTCGGCATTCTTGATGGGATCGCAGAGACGAAAGATGTCGCCCAGCTGCTTCTTGCCTGCTTCATTGCTGGCCAGCGTCTCAAAGGCTTTCCACGATTTGCCAATATTCGCACTGCAGTTGGCATTGTAGGCAGTCTCGTAGACAGATGTGGTTATCTTGTTGAATATATCACACGGCGTCAGACCCTCAAACTGCAGAATGGGCGCCGAGGCCGCCAGAGCTCCAATCACAATGTGAGGATACTTCATGCGGAACCAGGCTGCCAGCATGCCTCCGTAGGAGCCTCCAAAAGCCACCACCGGTATTACTCTACCTGCTCGGAGCTGGGTTATCAGCAGGGCGTAATCCTCTAGAGTCTGCTCCACGGTGAAGTAGGCCAGGTGCTCCGGTTTGCTGCTATTGAACGTATCGCTACCAAACGGCATTGATTTGCCATAATAACGATGCTCGGCGAAGACCACAACAGCCCGAAGTTTAGCAGCCAATTCCCAGAGGAACCCTGTGTTTTGGGCTAACCACTCGATGTCGCCTTCGTTGCCAGTGTAGAAGAATATCGGGCTCTCTGGATTAGCCTTGTCCGCGTAGGAATCGTTGTAGAGATAGCGTATGTCGAAGCTGGCATTGCTCAGGAAACTAAAGTGATCCAGTGGCACCGTAAATTTTTTTATTGCATACTCGAATTTCTGCTCAGTTCCAAAGGCACTTGAGGGCTGAACGGCCAATAAGAAAAGTGCACCGCAAAGCAATTGCAGCATTTTCTTGTTGTAATTGCTGCCGTAATTGTACTGATGAACTGCCTTATATTTTTCCAGCTGACTTTGTTTTTTTTTGTTCTTCTGACCGTGCTTATCTCTGCTTCAAGCCGGCTTCGGTCTAAAGTTCTGACCTTTTATTTATATCAATTTTCAGTGATGTCAAAGACGTCGATAGAGAGGCTTGCGTTCAGATGATACTTATCGATTTTAAAATTCGATGTTGTGATTTCATTTTTGTCATCTCGAGACAGTGATGCCAGAATTCATTAAGCCAAAACAACTAGATTTATTAAAAACGGCAAAAAATAGCTAAAAGATATTTTTTTTAAAAAATAGTTAAGAAATTTACACCATAAAATTTTCGTTTGATAAAAATATAGCTTAAACTCTTAAAATTATTTATTTCTTAAATTTTATATGGGCAGAGCAAAGCCAAATTAAACGATTTTTTGAACAGCAATGCTTTCCTCGACTCTGGACAATTAGTTTAACCGATTGTGATACAATTTGAAGATTTTTGAAATCGACCCCAGTTTGACAAATTTTGTGATGTTACCCCTTTACATTTTTTCCAAAAATCGATCGATTTTCAAAATGTTTAGATCTTTATTATTTTTATGCAAATCGATAGTCCTGATCGCAACGACTCCAAAATGATGCACCAAACGATTATCGGAAGTCTAAGTCTTTAAATATTTAAAATCAAAATTTCATTACGCATGGAAACCTACGAGCACTGATTGGCAGCACTGAATTCAAACGAACCGCCTATATTTAAAGAGTAGGCGCACTGGCACTGTTATACTCAAAATGGCACTGCTATATTTTGACACTGTTATACTCATAATGGCACTGTTACAAAAAATATTGGGATATTCTAGGTTAACAGTGCCATTTGGAGTTTTACATGGGAACTAACATAGCCCCGATAATAGTGGGACTTTTTAAGACAACAGTATATACCAGTGCCATTTTGAGTAAAACAGTGCCGTTTTGAGCATAAGAGAGCCAGTGCTCCTAATCTATTTAAATCGCGGGTAGCTCTTACTTGATTTTTAGTGCTGCCAATTACTACATTTAAGATACCCGCGCACTACAATAACGTAGGCGTACTGGCTCCAATATGCCCAAGATTAAATTATATAAAAGCGGACATCATTGTTTTTAATTTCTGTCATAAATATGTAAACAATTCATTTTGTTTCATTTCAAATTAAATTTAAGATCCGAATATATTGTCGCACATTGCTTTAAAAAGCTACTGGAGAAAAAGAAGAAGAAATTTATAAAACGCATCTGATAAAGATGACCAAATGCGCCAACCTTTTCGCAAAGCCTCCATATATATTGCACTCCTGCTGATATTCGAGGCCCTCACTGGACTGTTGATTATCATCGTTACTGCCGTTTATCAGTGGATACTGGCCAGTTATTTGGATGAGATCGAGAACAATCTACTCTTAAGTTACCTGTTCAGCGTGTACATCTTTGGAGTCCAACTTGTAGTCACCTTTTTGTGCAGCATATCGCTGTGGAATCGCTTGTGGAAAAGACGCTGCACACCAAATATACGATTAATGATATCGATCTGGCTATTTTATTCGTGTGTGATTATAGCATCTGGGTTTGGTACCATCTGGAATCTCTACTATAACATCGATGTGCTGGAAAATGCGGCGGAAAATTCGCTTTACCGAGGCATCGACGAGTACTACTCAAATCCGGAGTGGAAACTCATGTGGGATGGTCTCCAGCTGCGAAAGCAGTGCTGCGGTGTCCACGACTACAAGGATTGGATGAGGGCGACATGGATGCCTAGGCCGAGGGTTAACTGCTCCGTCAAAGCCGTGCTGGCGCCCATAGCCTGCTGCAAGGCCAGTCACGAGGGGAGCCTTCCCAACTTTATGTTGGACCCGGTCTCTGGTAAACGGGAACCCTTTCCATCCCTTAGCTTAGACTCAATCAACATCAATGGTTGCCTGCCCATCTTCGCGAGTATTGTTTGGCGCTACTTCTATGTGCTGCTCCTTTTGGTACTTATGGCCCTCAAGTTTCTGGTAAGTCCCTGTACCTAACATTTTACGAATTCGATTTAAACACTCTGCCTTTCAGATCTTCCTCTGCTGCTTAACCAAATACATTCTGCAGCGTCAGAATCTTGGAGATGGGTCTGATAACGCAGGACTCACGGACGAGGACGGACGACCGTTGGTAATGGTCAAGTATCCGCGCAACGTGCGATGTGTTATACTTGGGGAGGACGACTTGGCCTCCGATATAGCACCCGACGAGGCATACTGCAACTGCGATGACGCCGGAGGTGAAACATGCGATTATTATGAGGGATAAAACACTCTTTGTTATATATTTTTTATTCACTAATTGTTTTTTTCTTAATTTTTATTTGAAGGCGAAAATAAAATAGCTTTTAGTTAAAATATTCGAAAACACATTTTAAAGACCAGTTAGTTTAAATTAACTACGGCATACTTAAATTGTAACACTGTACCGCTATCTTAACACGGTGCCAAAAGCTACTAAACAAAATGCAGCATATCTGGCAGCCTTGTTGCTGAAATTAAACAGTCGTTTACCAACACTGTTTATACGACGATTGGCGGCAGTTGTGACAAACTAAAGAAAAAACGGCTGCGTTTTGTAAAAATTCTACTTTTTGCGAAAAGTTTATAATTTGTCAGAGAAAAACAATAACAATGTAAGTTTAACTGTTTTAAATGTTTATTAAACCTTTATTAAACAAAATATTTCTAATTAAAGGCCGTTTCTGCCAAAAGTACCACACATTGTAGGCGACGACGACGATTTAAACGAGAGCGAAAACCAATCCCAAGATACAAACGGGTAAATTAATAAAGAATTAAGTAGTTAATAAAGTAACCTGTAAACTTTTAAATTCGCATTGCAGCAGTGACAATGATGAAAGCGATACCTCATCTTCCTACGACGATGACTCAGAGTAGGTGTTTCAAATATTTGAATAGGCAATTGGATTTATAGGGAGAATTCTTTGATTTTTTTTACAGCGACGAGGGCTCCGATGAAAGCACCCAGGAGGAGGAGGAGGAGGATTGGTCTCACAACATCTCGTACATAGTGCGCACTCCGTAAGCAGTCTTTCCACTAGCTTAAGCTTTCTTCAAGTGATTGATTAACTCTCGATCCTCGCCTACAGCGATCATGTGCCCGAGGAGTTGCAGCAAACGACTCTGGTAGCCCCCGAACCAGAAATACTCTCTCCACCCGCTTTTGAGCTTGAAATTGATCCGACTCAGGACGAACAAGTCGAGCACAACGAGCAGGAAGTCATTGCCTATGCACAGGATGAAGAGACCATGGAGGTGGCATCCAGTATAGCCTCCCCACTGGTTTACAAGACAGGTGAACAGACACAGGCACAATCACCTGATTCTCCCATGGCTACAAGGGAAGCTCTCACTCCGACGGCTCCGACCGTTGAACTGGAATTGGACTCTCCAGAACGTGCAATTTCCATTTCCACTCCGCCGCAGGATGACGTCGATACTCCCGAACGTGAACCCGTATCCCAAGAGATCGAAGCCATTGAGATATTCGAGGAACCGCGTCGTTTTTCCCTACGCTCGGCATATCGTGCAAATCCTATCGCATCCTCTGCTCCGGCTAAGCCAAAAACTCCTCGAAATCGTCAGCGCCAGCGTCAACGTCAGCGTCCACAGAAAGAGAAGGCCAACGAGGAACCGACTACTCCACCAATTACAATTGGAGCACGCGTGGCCAAGCGTCCCAGGCGCGTTGTGGTTACAACCGGTAATTCTCTGCCCGCAAAATCGCCCGAGAAGTTGGCCAAGCCAGTGGAAGTCACCGAGTATTTTACCAAGGTCTCGGCCACACTCGTTAGCCATCGTGTCACTCTCTTGCCCTTTTTACACATGCGTCAACGCATTGATCGTTTGGTTGGCGATGCCATTGCCAAAACAAAGACCAACTAGCGACGCTATTGCGCTATCTATGGTTCCGTTGAAACATTTAAGTAGCTTTCATCACTTCAGTTTAAGATTTTGGTTTCCCCGATCCTTTTGAATTCATTTCTCATCTTTCTTAAGGCAACAACTAACTTATTCTGAGCACTTAATGTTTTTATTTAATTCAATCTGCAAAATTTTAGATTGCCAACACATTTTAAAGAAATATAAAGAAAAAGCTCTGTCAACCTTATGCTCAAGCTGAAGTTGAACACATGACATAACTACACATAAATATAAATATTAACCAGACTTTTGTTGATTTTTTTTGAATCATTGGATGGCACAGCAGCGTTTGTTACTGCACAAGATAATGCGATTAATATTTTAGAAGCTATGCCTGTTGGAATCCGATAAATCGGAGACAACAGCGCTGCTGGTGCTGATCAGGAGGCGGCTGGGAACTTCGCCTATGGATGGGATGGTACTGTGGTCGCTGATGCTGGACAGTGTGCCGAACTCATCGTTGCTGACTCCAGAGTCTGTGCTGTTTAAGGACACCTCTGAATTGGACTGAGATTCTCGCTCAATTACTTCGCTTTGAACTGTGCGTTTCGCGCTGGAATCACAGGGTATTTCGCCGCCTTGCCGTTTGCCTGGGGGACGGGCATCGCTGTCAGGACTCCAGTTCATGGCATGGTGAACCACAGCATGAACTTCAAAGTGAACAGGCGTACTGGGAGGACTATCCAAATCCTGCTCGTTGCCAGGGTTTCCAAAAACTGCCATGGACTCGGGGGATGCCTGCGATCCTGGTTCATGGTCAAAGATCATTGTGGAATTGACCAGCAATTTGAAATCTATTTCGCTTTCCTAATAATAAACAAAGTTTGCTTGGTTAACGTTTTATGCTTTTTACTTTCTACATATTACATACCAAGAGTGCTCGCTCGAGCTCCATGCATTGGACCGCCTCGCATGTTTCCGCCGACATTTCCATAGCTTGTGCCACTTGACGCATTTCGTCCAAATTCATATTGTCTTCATAGATTCCGGCAGCCTTTAGTTGCTCCCGTAAACGCTTCGTTTCACTGCGTAATTCCATTCTTGATTTATTTTCATTCCGCACTCGAACAAGAAGAAAACGCCGTTATTTAAATGGCAGGGTTTCATTTAATCTATATACCGATAGGTGTGACAATCGATATGAATACTTATCGAATGCCTGCTACAAAACAACATTTTTTACATTTTTGAGGAATAGGAATATAAATATAACATGGTTTGAAAAAGATTTAATAAATACCAAATACATATATGCCAACAAATTACTAGCATCCAAACCGATAATGATAGCATAGGAAATTTAAAGCACAGAGCTGTTGTCAGTGAGACAGAAAGCTTTTACATTCGAGCTTTTGGAAGAAGGTTTGAAACGTGGGTTGCACAAAGCTTTCACATTTCTATGACATTTAGTAGAGTTTTAAACCAAGCAAATTCTAATGATTTTAGTTGGTTATTATAAGCAGTTCATTAATTTTTTTTAGAATTTAACTTTTTAATTAATTATGGAGCTAGTTTTCGGACATTGTCAAATTCATATTAATGTTTTAAATATGTTGTGATATTCACCTGGAGTTTGATCTAACATATTTAGACGCCACCGACAATGACTATTTGGACTTTAATTTTGATCTCAATCGAAAGTACATAAAGTCCAAAACAGTCTCAATCTTATTGAGAAGGCTCAGTCGCAAATTATTTCAATTTAGAGTTAGGCTAAATTTCCATCAAATAGCCAAGCTGGCAACACTGTGGCTTCTATGCACTGGCCATCCTGCGTGTTGCATACGTCTTTGCATGTCTGCGGTGCATGTAGCGCTGTAGCCCACCGCTAGCCATTATAAGCTTAACACGTTTTATTAAAACATTTAGTCGCTCTCATAAAAAAAACTAAAATAGTTATAAAAATGTAAAAGAGAAAGACGATAAAAAAATAAAAAAAATACTTTGCTATGCACAAATATTTGCATAGTTTTTTGTTAGAGTTTTCCGCTTTCCTATTTTCACTTAATCCTTATGCTGGCACATATATTGTACAGGGTATAAATTTGCTAGGGTAATTTAGGTGCAAACATTAAAAAAATAAGAAGAAAGAAAGAAATGTTGGTGGTAAAAATTATGCTATAATTCAAAAACAGCGACAACACACACACACATATAGGCATCGTTCATTAGCACAAAATCCACACATTAATTTGATATATACATGTGCATGTGTCTGTGATTGCATGTGTGAGTCGGAGTGTGTGTGTGATTTTTCTGCTAATCTTGAGGGAGTGAAAAAGCAAGTGTGTCTGCGTTTTTCTGTGTGTGTGTGTGTGTGTGTGTGTGTGTGTGAGCGTGTGTGTGTTTGCTTTTGTCACCACAAAGGATATAAGCCATGTTTTTACTGCTTCGTATGTGTCTGGCTGTGTGTGTAGGTGTGAGCAACTACATGTGTATATGTTGCGAGATTGCAGCTGGAAAAAAACTGCAAGCTTTTCTTTCGGCTTTCCTTTTTCCTCTTTGCTTCGGCTTCAGCTGTTCTAAGCAAGGATAGGCGAACCGACAAGCCAACCAGACCAATTTCAGTTTCGGTGATAAATTTCATATAATAAAGAAGACATTAAGCGAACCCGGGCGAAAACGACAACGACACGGACGTGGATGAGGATGAGAACTGAGTTGAGTATGAGGACAAGAATTCGAACGAGGATAAGGAGATTTCCCGCTGGTTTCTGTCCATTTACATACAGCTTACACCTTTTCCTGAAAAAGACAGTGCTCACAAAAAAATATTATGTTTGCTTTTCCCCACATTCCGCTATATTTTTTCGCTTTAAAGCGCGTTTAATAGATTAACCCTAAGCCCAACTCGAAATGCATTCAAAACTTAATGGCATTTAAAATTAATGCAAATTTATTATTGATTATATTCACAATCGCTGGCCAAACTGCCCGAAGGGTCAATGCAATTCTGAAATATTTTCCACATTTCAATTTCGCTGACATTTCGCATATTTAAAGGGATTAATAAATGTTCCCATCGTTGGATTTAGTCAAATTCATATTGAAATCAACGCGAAAACTGTAATGAGAATTGTTTCATTCCAGTTTTGGTAATTTTTAAGTGCTTACTTTAATAATTACTTATTCAAACATTGCATTTGATTTTCAAATTGATCATTGCATATCAATTTTTGTTTGCAGTTTGTAAATTGTCTGATTAAATGGCGTACCGGAAATAATGGAAATTCCACCAAACAATTTGGCCTAAAATAATAAAAGCTAGAAAATATAATTCCAATACTTGTGTTTCAATTGTTTTGTAAATAAATATTTGATTATAAAAGAGCTCAGAGCGAACTGAAATAAATATTCAAAGCTTTCATAATTTTTAAGGAGCAGTACCGATTGTGTTTTAGTCAATCATTTTTCTTTTATAATTCTTGGTCACTGATTAGCATCTAGTTTCAGCTATTTTTAAATTGTCAAAGCTACAAAATAAAGTAAAATTCCTTAAGGTTAAGTTCTACATTAAACATTTTGTTAATCTTTTTCGTTCTATATGTTTTTTAGCCTCTGAAATCCCTGAAGCACTTTTCTTTTAAAACAATAGAAGAACACACATAAAGCTGTAACAAAATAACTGACAGTTCACAGCTGGACATACGCAATGGCTAAGACAGCAGTATTACCTGCTTTTTTCTGGCCAAGAAGGATGGCTTCCTGGTTGCTTGCATGCCACCTTGTAGTGTTTGCAACAAGCGTGTAGTTGTGTTTGACACTTGCATGAGGCAACGATGGAGCAATCAAAGTGCAAAGAGACAGAGACAGCAAGGCAGACAGAGAGGGAGAGACGTAAAGACAGAGACAGAGACTTCAATATAAAAGCAACAAACTAACAAAACGCCTGACAGCAGGAAGCGAAAGAATCAAACGATTCGAGTGGATTGCTGGGTTGGGTAAAGGAAAAGGGGCGCAAGGGCCTTTAGGGTGTGGTCAACTCAACGTCAAGTACTATAGGAGAAACCACAAACCAAACAAGCAGCAAAACAGCACAAAAAGATAGAAATTACAAGGAACAACAACAACAAAGTTGTCTACATTAGTTTGTAAATTTCCATTTCTGGAGGCGATGCTTTAAAAAGGGAACGAGAGCCAAACTGCATTTTCTTCGCTGCTGATTTTCCCAAACTGTTGCTGCTGTAAAACAGTTTTGTGGCCAGCATTTTTGTGCTACCTTCCCGAACCAGAATGCACTCAAAACACATACAACAAATATTAGCACCTAAACAAGCGTGTTTTGTTTTTTAATATCCTATAGTGAGTAGAATTTCAGGTATGCCCAACTAATATCTAAAATATAACAAACGAAATGCTCGATTAAAACAAAGCAAGAACTTACATGGGATGAAATAATCTCACACTCAAGAGAATAAGAAACTTAAAACAGCCAATTAGATTAGGTACCCAGAATTATAATTGAAAAAGCTCTTAACGAAATAGGATTATAAATAAAGGGTATTATCTGGTCTAGTTCTCTTCTAGTGCTTTGCTTTCATTTTGTTTTTGTGGCACACACGAAATTTACAATTACATATGCAACGGTAAACAAAAGACAAAAGCGACGCGCGTTCAGAATTAAGCACAATAGCAGCGGGAAAAGGAGAGCCAGAGGAGGGAAGCAAGAGACAGAGAGGGAACGCAAAGAAAGAAATTGGCATAAAATGCAAAAATGAAATGCAACAAGCAAAAAAAAAAAAAAAGATTTCGCTTCGTTAAGTTTTTAGCGTGCTGTATGTGAAAACAACAACAACAATGATGTGTTAATGCGCACACACACACACAGACAAACGCAAGCTCACACATAGTCATTGGCAAATACTCAGACTCACACACGCATACACAACCAAACACACACGAGTGCGAATGTAAATGCAACCGCAGAAAATGCAAAACACATGCGACGAGTGAAAGATGAATAGAAGGAGCATGAAGAGGAGAAAATTTCAGCACGAAGCAGTATAAGTAGTAGCAAAAAGAAGCTGCTACGTACAGGGCTAGAGAGGGAGAGAAAGAGAGACTGAAAGTGAGTGAGATGCAAAGGGAATGTCGAATGCAAATGAAATAAAATAAAATAAGAAATTGCGCATGTGAATGTGAATATGAATACGAGTACGAATATGTGGTAAATTTAATGTGAATGCTGGCGCCAGCTGTAGAGGGGGTAAAGGCGAAGGTTATTCTAAGGGGATCGAATAGTTTGGAGGGCGGGTAAAAGTGTAGATTCAATGCAGTCAACAGTAAACAGCATACAGCATACAGGTTAAATTGTATAGATTTCCACCGTAAAGTTCTGCCTTTGATTGCGATAAGTTGCAGTTCTTTGAACTGTGATACACTTGACGATTTCGTGAACGATTTGGCTTAACTATTCGCTCGAAGTTTCTTTGACAGCGCCAAATTGCAGGCTAAATGTTAAAGAATTGTTTAATGTTTTTGCAGTCAACTTTTGACTGTGTGAACTTTTGGCAACTACTTGTGCAAAAACACAACTTTAAACACATGCCTTTCGTGCTAATTAACATTAATTATTAAGGCGCTTAATAAACACAAGTACAAAATTCGCAAATGTTTTGCTGCAGGCAACAGAATCTACACAAATTTATGTTGCAACAATGCTTATATACATATATATGCCACTAGAGTTTGTTGCCACACAAATATAGATATTTACTTATATAATACAAATGCATACACACATACATTTATGCACACACATGTACAAAGAGTACACTTCCATCATTTGCTAGAGTTTTATTTCTTGACGCTTCCCATTTTTATACTCTCTGCAAGAGTATATTGGGTTTGTGAAAATGTATGTAACAGGCAGAAGGAGGCGTGGCAGACCCCATAAAGTATATATATTCTTGATCAGCATCACAAGCCGAGTCGATATAGCCATGTCCGTCTGTCCGTCTGTCTGTCCGTCTGTCTGTCCGTCTGTCTGTCCGTCTGTCTGTCCGTCCGTATGAACAAACAGATTTCAGAGATGGTAAGAGCTACAAGTTCGAGCTTGGTCTCAATCGATCACATATTTAGTCAGTCAATACAAGAATCTTTTTTTTTTTCGATGCCACGCCCCATTCGCCCACAATGAGCAAAAAACCAGAGACACCTCGGAAAAAATTGGTGTTTTCGGCGAATATCTCAGTAACTATGGCACCTAGGATCACCAATTTTGGTATGGAGGTTCCTAGAGACTGAGTAAATGTCATGTCATCAAAAATTTTGGGCTGCCACGCCCCCTTTTCCCATAGGAACTAAAACACTTCAAAACAATTCAATACATTTTTCAGGCATTTCTTCGTATCGTAGAGTATTCTAATTTATAATTCGTGTGGAGACTAACTATATCAAACTATCCTGAAAGGCGCATTGAAATCGCACTATAAACAAGAAAACTAGAAGCGTTACAATATTGATAACTGAATGCAATATCTTGTATGTTTTCGCTGCCTGTGTGGCGGCAGCGCTACCGCATTCGTATCAATGTATGAGTGCAAGCGAGATAGAAACATACAAACATATGTTCGAATGTTTTCGTTGCTTGTGTAGCGGCAGCGCTGCCCGCAGTCGCTGGCCAGCGACTGAATACACACATACATACATACATGTATATGCATCATATATTGTCTTTCGTATGTGTATTCGCATACAGACAAACAGATGTATGTTTTATTATGCTTAGATTGTTTTTGTTTTGACGTGTTTTAATGCAAGTACTACACATTGTAATATCTCTAGACCGATTTTAATAACTTAATCGGGGAAAAATGCAGAGAGTATATTACGGTCGGGCGTGTTCGACTGTACTTTTCTTTCTTGTTTATACTTGGCAACTTTTCACTGTTAGTTATGTCTGCTTGCTGGCGCTTATTCTGCATCTTATTTATGTTATGTTCTCTGCTCTTCTTTTTAAGCTTTAAAACACAAAAAACAGCAAACGAAATGCAAACAACAAACTCGTGTATATATTTTTGTGCAAATTTAGGATTTGCGTTAAGTGTAGCATACTTTTCAGCGCCTCCAGTTATGTGTGGTTTTATTCAGCCAAAAGTAGCTGTTTAATTACAGTAGTAAATTGTTGCAAATAAGCAGCAAATACTGAATATGACTTGTATTAAATAAAATTAATTTTTTATGAATTTATTTAAAAAACGATAAGAAAATCTACGGACGAGCACACCCCAATCGTAGTAAAGTTTGATTTTTTTTATAGAAACAAAGTAAAAAATAGAAAAAGGATAAACAACCTAATACTTCTAACTTCAGATACTCCAATAAAAATTTAGTTAACCCTCGTATATGTCTCCCAGTTTATTGCTCTTGACTACTGCCAAAAGATATAGTTTCAAACACATACCATTTTTGTTGAAATTTTGAAGTCTGTTTTATGACTTTGAACAATCCGAAAATCTGTTTGTTCATTTGCATAAACAACAAAATGCCATAAATTATGCATAAAAATTTTAACAAAATGATTATATGTATATAAATGCTATGAGTCGGGGGAGCAATAAGCATAAAAGGCCTTTAGACTTCAGTCTCTGCATACATTCAAGCCAATCAGTAATACGGCCCAAAAGATGCAACTCAGACTTTAGCAAAGCAGGTCCAACAGCTGCAACAACAGCAGAAGCAACAACAACTGGAACGACAACAAGTTTTTCAAACAGTTTTTGTTGAGATGCAGTAAAATATTTTGCTCTTCTCATGTTTTAACATTCGCCTCTCCATCTGTACAATTTTCTATCTGTTGTGTGTTCTTTATTTGCATTTTCTATTTGTTTATGTATACAGCTTTCTTTTTACTCTTTCTAGTCCTCCCTCACCCTCTGTGTATCTGTCTTTCGAACAGTCTGTTCGTGTTAGAATTTGTCCCTTAGTCATGTTTGATTTGCAATTTCGCACAATCAATGCTGAAGCACAAGTCGGCAAATCCCCAAAATTGCCAATAAATTTGTCCTATTGACTGTCTCTGTCTGCAAATTTGCTGCTGTTGCGCTTACTTTATGCTCAAAACAAAACCGAACAACCTTCGACAAACAAGTTAGAGAATGTATTGAGCCAAAAAGAATTGCCCAAATTCATTTTCGCAGTTTAAAACGAAAGTTTTTTAGGGGCTGGTATTTCTATTGGCCAGGCAATGGGTAAAGTAAGTAGCTATTTTCATGAATTTTCCAGTGCACAACAGTAAAAGAGCCCCATTTAATATTCAGCTGATATTTGATTAGTGAATTGCGTTGCGCCCACAATTTGGCTAATGTAATGTTGGCAGCTTCTGGCCACGTTTTATGTTTTCATCGCAAGCGAAAGGATTTGCCATTAAATTGTGCTTGCCAGCCTTCCAGCACATTAGGCAGCTATTATTTGGCTAATTTTGCATCTTTTGGTAATATAATTTACACAAAATAACACACGACTGCACAAACACATACAAATACTCGCACAAACACAGGCCCACACACATGTATTGGACAGAAAAGTGCCTAAAGCCAAGTCGAGTTGTTCGCCCATGCAATTGTAGCAGCTGTCATTTAGCCGCTTTGCCCGAATGCCCCTTCTCCTGACTGACTGTATTTTCGCGTAACACTCATACGCCGTGTTACACGCTGCGAACGTTTCTCAGTGCTGTTTAATCAATGATTTGGAAATACCTTACGCAACATTAATTTCATGCTACTTTTCCCTTACTTTCTTGTTCACTAAATCCGTTTCTTAGACTTTCAAAGGGTTGCTTAGATTTTTAGTTTAACTAATTGAATCTAGAAATAAATAATTTTAAACTAAAAGACACGTGGCTGGACTTGGCACTTTAATAATTGATTATTTAACAGTTTAAAATTTAACTTGATAAGCTTTTTACTATAAAAATTATAGAAAGCTGAGATAACGATAACTTACACAACGTTTTCCTATATGTTAGCATCTGACCTTTAAAAAAAAAGTCCAAGCAAATTGAAACCTCATATAGATATATTTTTCATACACACTTCCTTAAACTTTAATACATAGTTATTTTAAAACCAACTTTAAGAAAATAAATATACTTAATTTTTATATTTTTGTATTTTTATATCCAATGAAATGCAGAAAATTGGATGTAAAAGTGTAAGTCATTATGGAATGGTTAAAATTAAATTCAATATTGATATGTGGATTAAGAGAATCAATATATATTTTAGCCATTACAGCTCAAAGAAAGCATGATGTTGCATTTGTGTCGCTCAAAGAAGGAGCAACCGCACACCCAAGCACTTTCACACACAAGCAGACACCCTTCACGAGGCTTGTGCTCAAAGTAAACGCAATTTGCCTAAAGAGACCAAAAGGGCTTGCAACGGTTTTCTGCAGATAAGCAAAACGTCAGGCAGCTGTTGTTGGCAGAAGAGCTGTGGGGAGAGAGAGGAGTGGTGGATGAGCAGCAGCAGCTGGAGGTGTGCTGTGGTGTGAATATTTAACTTTGCACCAACAACAAGGGCAGCAAGGATGCACAAGCTGCTCCTGGGACAATTGCAGCCGTCATTTGTGAATGGTTATTCTTCCCTCTTCCCTCTTCCCTCCTCTTTTTTTTTGTGTGTGTGCTCACTTTTGGCCTTGCGATCTTTTCTTTTCGTTTTCCGCTTTTTCGCATTTCGTGTACGTTTTTTCTTGTTCACCTGCCACGCGCGACTTTTGTACGCATGTTGCTGTTTTTTCAGTGCTCGCTGGTCCAAATTGAATTTGCATGCCCGAAGGCTAAGACCAGATGCAGCTCCAAAAGAAATTTAAATCGGAGTCGGAGTTGCAGTCGACGGTTGGTATTGGGTTGGGGTGTGACTTTGGGGCTCAGACAAGGAGACGACAATTGTCGTTCAACGCTCAACTTTCACCTCTCACCTTTCAGCAGTCAGCGTTTAACGTTTAAATGCAATTGCATTTTTCGTGTGTTTTCTTGGCCCCGTTAATATAATGAAAATGCATTGCATTTTTGCTGTCTCCCTTCTTGTCTCTTTCTTTGCCTCTGTGCGCTTTTTGGGAGCTTTCGCTTTGCTATTACTTTCACATTTTGAAGCAATTAAGCGAATCAGATTCTTTCTTGGCCACAGGTGTGGTCTGCCGAGCAGAGACCACAGCTAAGTCAAGCATTTGAGATAAGCTTGCAGCTGCTATCTGCCAGCTGCTGAATGCATTGTTAACCTTTTCTACCCCTGTCCATGCTCCTGAACCACTTTCCCCTTTCCCCCTATTTAAATGGCACTTTCTACTGGGCTGCCCGCTATCTAAGTGCAAATAAATTGCGGCTTTCCCCTACTCGTTGTCCCTCCTTTCGCATGTAAATGACATGCAACAAAAGGCAACAGCAGATGCTATACAAAAAGAAAAAGTACTAACTAGAGACAGCAAAGAGTGGAAATTGAGGATGAGGAAAAGCTGAGGAAAAAGGAGTTGGAAAAGCAGAAGCTCTGCTGACAAGCGGCGCGATAAACCGACACAACCATGTCAAAGAAAACATTTCAGTTGGTTAGTTTTCCACTGGACTGCAACGAACGGTGACTGCTACTGCTGTGCCTGAAAGTCACTGTATTTGACAGTGACTGTCATAAGAGTGACTTTGGCAAAGGTGAAGGAAATTATTTAAATTAGTTATAGGTTTGTTTGAGCTCTACAGGTATGTTTATTTTAATTATTAGTGATAATATTTTTTATATATAGCTAATGTTTGTTTTCCAGTTTTTCTTTTAAATAAATATACTTCATCGGCCTTTGAAATGCAAAGCATAAAACTTGTGCTCATCTCTAGCTGAGATGAGCGGATCACTTGAGTGGCTAACTGGCCAAATCCCCTGTGGTGGGAAAGGACAGTAAGCCAGCCAACCAAACGACTTGATGCTTCGCTTAACTTAAGCGATTTTTTATGTGCTTCTCGACCAAAAAGAGATAGAGAGTTTTCCAGCAAATGAGAGACTGGGTAAGAGAAAGAGATAGAGAGATAGAAAGAAAATCTGCCATTCAATTTGTTTTCTTGTTTCTTTTCTTTTTTTTTGTTGTTGTCATTGCAGGAAGACTTGCAACTATTGCCAAGCATTTGAGAGAATCTGCTTGAAGCTAATTAGCAAGGTCCAGAGTGGCAAATGTCGACAACGTGTATACGCCCCGTAACATGCGCCAAGCAAATTGCATTCTTACTGCGTAGGAAAGCAAACTCAGCCTGTTCATTCATTCTATTTTCACTTTCCTCACCATTTGCTCACCGATGACCCACAAAGCACAAAGTAAGAATATTTTTACCGTGAGAAATGGCATTGAGGCAAGCACCTAGCATTTTCCATTTTTAAGTTGGACAAAAAAAGAAAGGAAAATTGCATTAAGCACCATTGAAAACGAACTGCGTTCGGGCTTCGCTTGGGCAACAATGGAGAAAGGGCGTGCGAATGCCAGTGCATTTTCTTTTCGCTAAATTTATGTGCGCACTTCGACGCACCTACACAAATGCAAACATACTTACTTACACGGAAGACTAATGAAATATTATCGATATATATTATGGGGCTTACATGTGGCTCAATGTGTTTGCCAAGTTGCAACATATGGGAGCCCATCACAGGAATGGCACTCGTGGCACTCCAGGGTCTCCTTTGTCGTCGTTTGTTCTTGCTTTCAGCCATTTATGTACTCTCGAAGTAGGAATTTAAGCACATCCATTTTTGTCATTAAATTGTCTTTACGGAATGGGAATTTATTGAGGATTTGTTTTCTACATGGAATTTAGAATAAATATATAGCAATGCATTATAAAAAGAGCTACAACGTGCGAAGAAATCAATCACAAGTTTGACAGAGCTATTTACTGAACCGTCGAAAATCCCTTTATGCCCGGTAGTATATAGAGTTTACCAGTTGTGTACCCGTTCATCTGCATATATTCCTGAAAGCAAAAAGTTATAGGTTTTCAAAGTTTAACTTCAGTTGATATTTATATAATTATTACTTTTAAATAGATACTTGTTGTAACAAAGCAGCACTGACTACATTTTAAATATTAGTTGCATACTTTTGAGCGCAGAATTAAAAGCTGTGGAATACTGATGCATACTTTTAGCAGCAAATTTATTTGTTGCTATATACGAATACGAATATACGAATTTATACTTTTCAAAAATGAACTAAGTAACAAGTTAAATAATCTTACCCTAGGTAAGTTGTGTGAATTACTTTAAAAGATTACTTTCCTTTACTACAATTGTGCCGTAGTTTCCACTGCGTGGTAAATTTTCCACATTTTAATTTGACAGTTGGAAACAGAAGAACGCACTTTAAGGAGCGAAGCTATTTAATTGGCCGCTCAGCTGTAAATTCATTGGACTGCATCAAAGATTTACAGCTTGACTGGAAAACCGAATCGTGTTGGAATTAGAACTGCCGGATTTGGCGGTCTGAGAGGCAGATGTTATGGTCTATGCGAGCGGTTTGCATTTGGCATTTATTGCCGCTTTGTTTTGTACCAAGTCCAGGATCAGAGCACAGGACCAGTACTGAAACTGAAACTCTGAACCTGTTTCGGTTCGGTTTTGCTGTGTAGCCTGTTTACTTAGCCATTGAGCAGCTGCACTGGGCCCTTGTATTGTTTGTTATGTTGTTTGCAGCTCTCTTACACTCACTAAGCTGGTCTGTATTGTCATGGCCAGAAGCTGGCCTACTCCTTGTTGCAATGCTGGCACAATTGCTACTAAAGTTTTCAATTAAATAAAACATCAGAATTGGTGCTTAAACCACGGATATCCCACATGCATAGATATGCGAACGGACACATTTCTCGCTCATATGGCTGCCTCACATGCATTCAACTGTGAATTTGTATTCAATTAAAAATAATTTCTTTGTCAATTATTCATTCATTGTGAAAAGTTCAGTCTTTCTGTCGGCCAGCGCCATTCAGTCGAAGCCAGCTAGCAAGTCAGCCAGACAACGTGTATTCAGCCATTCATAAAATGTATGAAAAATAATAATAATAATAAAATCTGTGTTATTTTATTTACCTGGTTATATGCAGCCAAACAAACACACAAACACACACAAATGTTAACCTGTTTTATTTATTATGTTTGTTTTTCTACATTTCTTTTGCATGTTATAACTTATATATCTGGAGTTTTATACAGGCGTTTGCGTAATTTTTGTATGCGAAAATGTGTGTGCAGCTTTCCAGCAAATTTCATAAATCAAAATTGTTGTTAATCAATACTAACGAGTGTGTTCACAACCAAAAACTGAGAGAGCATAACAACTTCTGAGTGTCTGTCAATAAATATGTAGAGTTTCTTGTTCCACACAGTTTCACACACACACAATGTATGCAAAAATATATATACAGTGATAACTCTACACGCGAACAGCTGCTGTTAGCAGTGCCAGGTTGTGTCAAAGCTTTCGTGATTTAATTTTATTTATTAAACTTACAAATTAAATAAAAATTTAACTGAATTTTTACGAACAAAAATCAATTCCTGATGGGATTAAAATTACTTTAAATATATGGTTCGCTTTAAGCAAGCTTTACGGTGCATCGGCATTTATCTATTTTTCATTTAATTAAAAGTGAATTCAATTCGTGTGATTGCAAGCCTTAAAGAGTTTTAACCATTAAAGTCGAATATTAACATTATTAGCTAAAACTATAAAAATATATTTAAGTTCTAAGAGAAACAAATAAAATTAATTAACTAATTTGTGGTGCACTCAAAAAACGACTTGAGTGCTGTAGAGTCTAAAGAGGGCTAAAAACCCAAGCTATTTTATTTATTTGAAATGGTATCCAGTTTGTGGAGCTGTAAGAAAAAACGAAGCGACTTCAATAAATAATTGATAAAACATTGTTCACCAAAGTGTGTGTATTTGTGGCCAAAGTGCTGACCCTGGTGCAAGATATTAAGCCAGCAAGAGAGAGAGAGAGAGGGAGGGGAAGACAGGGGAAGAGTGTAGAGATGGAGAGCAGGAAACCTTACACAATGTTGGCTAATTACTCAACGGTGCTCATTAAGAGCGCTGCATTTTCACTTTTCAACGCTTTGCACCTCGCTCTGCGCTAATGAAGATTTATGAAGGTCCTAGGGCTGCTTAGGTGAAGCAGAGGGATAGTGGCGGAGCAGTGGGTGTTGAGGGGGAATTGTCGTCGTTGTCCTTAAGGTTGAAGTTAACTGACTAGCGACTGGAGAAACTGTTTGAAATTTCAGCTACTGCTGAAAGTTTAATGCGTTTTTTAGGTTTTGTTTCACGCCAAGACTAATTATATGGCACAAAAAATTGCAATGAATTATGCATCTGACAGCAGCTGGCATTGTCTTCATACAATTGCAAACTTTAATCAAGTTGTGCATATCGAAATGAAGCTTGCTGGCTTAAATGGCATAAGAAATAACAAGAGACAAGGCAAAACAAACATTCTTAATTCAGCATAATTCAAATTCAAATACGCCAAAACGTTTCAAAAACCAAAAAGAGAAACAAAAGGCGGACAAAGGAAATGCGAGAAAAGAAAATGAAATGTGTACAAACAAGAATGGCAGACCAATCGTCTCTTTACCTCCTCCACAACCCCGCATCAAACATTGTGTTACATTTTTATTTAATTTTGCTATCTGCCAACTGGAAGTGGAACTGTAACTGAAGCTGAAGCTGAATCTGAAGCTGGAACTGGCTTTGTGTGCTGCCTGCTAAAAAATGCGCAAGCAAAAGCAATTTGAAAGCTGCGCTGAATACGTAAAAACAATAAGACTAGAGCCCTGCACCACCCAGCACCCAGACAACCAACCACCCAAAGAACCAACCAGACAACAAGAAGAGTCCACCTTCGACTCAGCTCGGTCTTGAACTAAAAAGAAATTTCAAAAAATTAACTGAAAAGAAAACTCAACGGTCTGTTCACTTTCCCCCTCTCCTTCTGGGTGTCCGTCTGTGTGTGTAGTTGTGGCAGCTAATTTTCATTATTCTTTCAAAATGCAATCAACAAATGTTGCTCTTGCTATCCCTGCTGCTGGTTATGGCCAACGGCCCAGGTGGCTCTAAGAAGACCAGACCAGACCAACTTGGGACTAAACGGAGAGATGTGTAGTCTTGTCTACTGAATTGGACAACACGCTTAAAACTAAATGAGTGCTTTACAAATGGAATGCCAACAAAATGTGCAGTCCGATGAGTTGCACTTAAATTGAGAAAACGGAAGTGAATATGAATTAATAAAGGGATTCCAAATTGTATTATTTTGAATGATTTTGTATAAATTAAAGTGTAAATAGAAGTAATTTAAAACTGTTCCATAAAGCACTCTTAAGTTACCTAAAATATAATAGATAAGACTTGTATTTTAAATAAATTCTTATTTTATTTTTCAGTTTTCAGTGACGAAATATAAATTAAATAAGTAAAGTTAAGTAATTTTTCTTGAACATCTAATTCTATTGTAGAAATCAGCTTTGAGCAGAAGTTCATAAGCTAAATTCAATTAGACATCACCTGATTCACTTGTTCATTCACTATTCAATTCATACAAAATGCAGCCAGCTGCGAACAATTGAGTTTTTTATAAGCCATTTACTTGGTAACTCAATTTGACACTCAATCAAGCATAGAATGACACCTATGCACATATGTACACATGTATACTATAAATGTATGGGTTTATTTATGCATAACTTGCCTACAAAGTTGAGCTTTTGGCCCACAACACGTGGCAAACAATGCGGCAAAGGCAACGGTAACAAAAGGGCCAAAAAACCAGCTGCAGCACTTAATTTATATTTATAAGAAGCCGATAGAAGTTGCCACGCCCACAATGTGAACACACAAAGAGTAACCGTAGGCAAACATTAAATGTTATTAAATGCAAAGCAGGCAGTCAAACAAGTTGTGGCCAAAACTTTCAATGGCCAAAACTTGTGGAACTAACCGAAAACAAGCTGTGATAACTTGTGATACTCTCTCTTTGCAGATTTAGTATAATTAAGGATTTAGTTTTTGTAATTGAAAAAAATGAACTTTTTCTTATTTTGGTAAAGTTGAATATTGAAAACAGTAAATACATTTTTATTTTAATAATATTCAGGTAATAGAAAATTAGTTGAGGGTTTAACCAATTTGGTAATAAAATTATATACGCATTTAGTTTTTATAATAGATCACAATTTAACTATATAATCATTGGTGAATACCCTTTACTTTAGTTAATCCCGTGTTAATGTTGTGCATTAAGCCAATCATTTATTTGTTATGCTCGATTAGATATATCTGCATTAGAGTATTACTAATTTGATAGCTGAAAATCACGACAGAAACATCAACAATGGCAACCGCAGCGCTTCAGGAGTCGAACGTGTGTCTTGAGTGTGTGGTGGCAATACTAAAGGACCAAAACCTGGCTAACAGCAGAATACACAGCCAACGACACGTAACGTGAATTGTGTGTCAGCTACAATCACACACACACACACACAGACACACGCACGCTCTCTAACAATGTTAGCCCCAAAAAGCTAACTAATTTAAATGGGACCATTGTGTGCCATAACCCAAGAACAATGGTGGCAAACGGAAGCTAGCGTCCAAAGTCCCACTGTCTGCCTGTCCGTCCAACCGTTCCTCTGTGCCACTGTCAGAGAACAGTCGCGGCAATGGCGGCGATAAAGACAGCAACATGGTTGTTAGCTGCTTGTGCCTGGATCTCTGCAAGTGCCTTCTGTGCATCTGATATTCAACGAATTAATGCCACTTCAAAGTTCTTGCGTGTGTGAGTGGTCGCTGAGTGTGTGTGTGTGTGTGTGTGTGTGTGTGTGCACTTTAGAATTACCAAAATTTACAACAATGCCAACTTGAACCGAACTGAACTAAACCAACTCGATGGGAAGTGCAGTGAAGTGGGCCAGAATGGCAGCTTTGCAGTTTGCAGTTTGCTATCAGCAGCCACTCGCAGTGAAATATATGGCCAAAAGCATTGCAAAGCTACCTGCGGGCATTTTATAGATAATAGACATTTGGGCCGCATTTTAAACGCCCACCCAAACACAAATACTTTCACATACATGTGCTTGCGGTAACTTGTTAGAACATACAACGAAGAAAGTCTGAGAAAACGTAGCCAATTTTCCAACATCGCGCATATTGTTAAAGTTGCACGCCATATGCTTCCCGGCAAAACAATGGCCAACTTATGGAGAGAACAGCAGCAGATGAAAGGGGCCAATAGTTGCCTGAGAAATAGTCTTTCGTTGCATTTGTCTGATTTGCATAGTTTTTGGAGAAACTTGCTTATGTTGTTGCATTTCTGTATAGTGTTGCACTATAAAGAAGACAGAGCAACCAAAATGCAACTCGCATTGATTTTGTTAGTGAATGGCATGAATTGTATATTCGACTGTGAATACGAATCACATAAGGCACTTGAACGCGAAAATATCACTTTAATAACATCTGTTGAAGCAATCGACAGAAATATTAGAAAAATGATAGGAATATTTATGGTATTAACCAACTGTAACAAAACAAAGAGTATAAGAAATCATTTATATTAAAAATAAAATAGATTTTTAAAAACAGTATTCAGTTTTAGTACTTGCCAGCTATAAAAAGGCTAGCACTCTGAATAAACGATAAGAAGATTTAAGGTGTTAACCAACTACATTAAAACAAAGAGTATAAAAAATCATACAATATTAAAAATTAAATATTACAGTAGAATTTAAAAAATAGTATTCAGTTTTTATACTTGCCAGCTTAGCTATAAAGAGGCCAGCACTTTAATGTCATGTCATCTCGGACTTTTGACGTGTTTGGCATGTGGCTGTGGTTTGGCAAGCGTGTAGTGTGTGTAAACTGTGTGTTGGCGTAGGAGCCACTGTATGCCGTTTGCTTAGCATGCAAAGCTTTACGAAAGTGCCAAAAGTAACGAAGATTAAGGATGGGCAAGTGGCACGTGTTGGCCTCAAGCAGAGAGCAAACCAGAGACAGACGTAGAGAGGGGAAGGGAGTGTGGAAATACGAGAAACAGAGAGAGACAGAAAGTTGCGAAATATTTTACGTGCGGGCGATTGGCTGGCCATTGATTTATGCCACTTGAGTGGAGCTTCAAAGTGTCAATACCGTGTTCTTGGCCATCTAAGTTGCATTTTAGCCAAATTGCTGTGTATATGGGATGGCCAGTGCTTCCGGTATTGTTAAGTGCGCAGTGCGCACATAGCGCGGGCACTTAAGAAAAAATATAATAGCCCAGACCAAGCTCAAGTAAACTTTGTAACTAAATACGAGCAACCTCCAGCTTCCTGTGCTTATACTCGTATATAAAACTGTAATTCCATTAAAGTCCATTACATGAAATGCTTTCGCTTTGCGCACACTTACACACACACACACAGAGACCTAAAGCGAAAGAGTAAGAGATGGTAGAAGGGGAGGGACAAAGTATTCTTGCAACTGCTGCTGCTGCTTCAGTACTCGAACTGAATTCAACTGTGCTGCAGCTGTGTGTCCTTGGCAGGAGTATTGCATTTCAGTGCTGCAAAATAATAACTTAAGTAATGTCATTAAAGCCGAAAATGAATTAGATCTTTGGCTGTAAGCAATCCACAGGCATTCAAGCATTGCACAGTAAAGTGTCTCAGGCAACTTATTTTAAATGGAATTTCAGCCAAACTCAACTGAGTTTATAAGCCAGAAAAGACCAAAGAGCGATATTAAATAACTAGTTACACTCTGCACTAAAGGCTAATAATAGCAACCAATTAAAATGAACACAAAGTCGGCAAACATGACTGATCAAATGTCCTTAAACTGAAGTATTTCTATCAGTTACCAACTTTCCATTTGGATATTGGCCAATTATATTTAGCTTCAAATACTTTTATTTATTTATCTGTTTTAATCCAATGTATTGCTAGTGATGCAGAGTTCCACATAAATGCATGCTTGTCTGTGCTCATCATTGGGAGCAAATTCGTTACACTAATTAGAAGTAGAAAACCAGAGCACTTGCCCCAGAACGCAGCTCATCGAAAGCCACTTATTTTGTAGTTCACTGTAACAGCCATTGAATGATTTTTGCAAATGAAAACTTTAGCAGTGCTACATGCATGATCCTGTTGCTGCCAGCAAGGATTAGTCGCACTGTATTTCTCTCTCTGCCTCTCTCTCTCTCTCTCTCTTCGACGGTACCTGCCTGGAAAATAGAAAAGAAATCGCCGATAAATGTAAAACAACTACAATAACAGCAGATAATATAAATGCATTTTTCGCCATAGCAGCAACGAACTGTTTGTAGTTGTGTGTGTGCTTGGGCGTGTACGTTTGTGTGTGGGTAGTTTGGTGGCATGGCTTGGGGCTTTGTGGTTTCGTAGATATTGTTGTTGAGTTGCTAATGAATTGCCGTTGGCTTGCATTTAGTATTGGCCATAAAGCCTGTTGCTGACATTTACACACTCATTCACTGACTCACACACAGCCTGAAGAGAACTGTGACTGCGTGAAAAATTGTGTAGCATACTTTGCAGGGCACTCATAGATACTCGTGACGATTATATGATGAATGACAACACGTCTCTCCCGATACTCTATCTCTTTCTCTCTCACTGCCTCTCTATTGCTGCCTCTTTCCGCGAGTGTTTGCATATATCAATCACTCAGGACTAGTTGCTGATTGTCTTGGAAACAGCGAATCACAAACTGTCATTATTGTTAGTTCTGTGTCACTAACAACTTCGACAGCTACTCAAATCAGTCGTCGATAACGCTAATGAGTAAGCATTCTGTGCATACGAGGGTTAACACAAGACTTGAACATAGTTCTAATTTAGACAATTTCATTTTTATTTTATATCATATAAAAATTTCACAGAAAATTTCATATTTTCAGTTTTTCATCTTCGCTGTAACTGAAACTGAGCTTTGTTAAAAAACCTCTTGGCTTGTTGTTGGCTTAATAAACACCAACAACACTCACAACACTTGACAAACTTATTTTGTTGCGCATAAAAACTTGCAAAAATTTGCTGTGAAGTTGTGACTTGACTCTTCGAAACGAAATTATCTCTTGGAGTAATTTTTAATATACTTACTAAAGATATTTTCGTGATGGCTGCCCTCGTTATAATAACGATTATGATATGGCTACGTAGAGGTCTCTGTGTGTAGCACTTGTTTACAATCCTTGCAGCTGTCTGCCTCTACACAAAGCGGACTGACTGTCTGTCTGCCTGACGTGCTTTACAAAATTCACACCGTCAATGGCATTGGCTTGTTATGCGCATCGCCGCCAAAATGTAGCACAAGCTTATGAAATATTTCACGCCATGTGCGACGTCACTCACATTTTACGACATGCCAATGATGTGGCCATAAAAAAAATGTGAGAAAGAGATACAAAGATGTTGACAGGCGAGAAAGAGCGATGTGAGGCGACAGCAACAAGACGCACAAGAAAAGTTGTAAATCAACCGCAGCAACAGCAGCAGCAAAAGTAGCAGCAGATTCCTGCTTGGGGAGTGTCCTTGTTCACTTTTTATATAGCTAATTGGCTTCACTGCAAAATACCGCAATCTCTCAGCACTTGAAAGGCTTAAGCTTGTGAATTTCTTGCCTTTTTTATATATTTTTTGTTGGTGCTGGCGCTAAAGTGAAAAATATGGCTGCTTGGACAGTTATGCTTATGCCGGAAGCTGTCATGCGGCGCAAAAATGGCGCAACTTCCGCATGAGCATGTCGCCAATGTCAACTGAACAGCAACAGACCAAATGGCAGACGGACAAAGCTGTGACTTGTAGTGTGAGTGAGGACGACTGGATGACTGGCTGACTGGACGAATGGACGACTGGCCGCCTGATTTATTGCACTTTAAATTTGGCGACATTTTTTGCATGTCGTTTATCTTCATTGCGTATGCCAAGAACGCAAGCAAAGTGCACCGTCCATAAATAAAGCAAGCAAATGTATTCCAAAGTATAAATATAAATACATACATATATATCCACATTCAAACACACATAGAAGAGAGAACGGGCAAACACCAAAAACACTTGACTTGTAATTTTCTAAAAGCTTACTTCACATTTCTGCATATTTTTGGCATGCAAAGTGCAGTGGCAAGTGGTTGGTTTTGTGCCTTTGTGTGCGTAGTTCTTGCTCCGTACTCTACGATGTTAAGGATTGTGTTGACCTGCTCAAGAGTTTTGCAATTGGCAAACTTTTGGACATGGACTGAAACTTGAGAAAGAGATCGGGCAACCGTTTAGAATAACTTCTTAACATTTACGACGAGTTAACAAAACGAAGTAGTGATTGAATATGTTTGGGGCAATGACTTTATGCGATCGATGCTTTATGAAGTTTGTTTTATACTTATTCATTAAATTAGTAAATGAATAAATGAGTCTCTACATTAGTAACTACTGAAATGAGCCAATTAGTTCCTGTACTTTTACATAAATTTATATTTTAGAGCTACTATATAATAAACAATACATTTCCCCACTGTTCCAAAATAAAGTTAGCTTTTTCTACTGTCTCCCTATTGTTAAACTTAAAATCAAACAAAGCATGTCATAAATTTACATGAATGCAAACATTTTCTTAGCTTTTGTAGTGGCAACAAACTATACTGAACTTTAACCTTAAGTTTTATGGCTGCCATAAAGAAAATTTAATTAAGTTTCACACAAATTAAGGCTGAAAAGCATAATAAATTATATATGCGAAATTTATATTTCATAAATTGTGTGATTTGGTGTGTTTTGTGTGTGTGTTGTGTGGCCAAGCCTAAGTCACATCAATTTGGATTTTCGAATTATGGAGAAAGCAATGCATTAGCTAAATTGAACAAATGACTAGTAGATAATATGAAATACAGCTAATGTTGGTTAGCTGTATAAGAGTCTGTTTAATGAGCAATAAACATGAAATATTTGGGATTGTCTAAGGTGATTAACAATGCTTGACTCATAAATTGTGTATGCATTTGGCTTAATGCAATTTGGGGCCAGTTCAGCTGACAAGACAGGTAGATTACTCATACGCCCTGACGTTTTCTTAAGAAGTTATCGCACCTTTTTTATACTTTCTGTTGGGGTTTCAGAAATAACGAAGCGCGAAAAATGCCACCAAATCTTGCACACCAATAATTCAATAATTTTACGCTTAAATCATAGCAAATTAACCCATTTCCGGCGTAGACAGCGCCACATAAATTATGACAGCGACGTGGTCTCGACAGGTGGCGAGCACAGTGGTGGTAGAGGGCGGGGAACTGAACCGGAACCGAGGCCAACCGTAGTTGTTGGCCAACAACAGACAGCACAGACTTAGTTTCTTTTGGCGTTTTTCTTTTTTCGTTTTCTGCTGCGTTTCCTTCATTTTTATTTCCCTGTTCTTTGGCGTTGGTAAAAAAATTCAAAACGTCTTTTTGCCTGGCATCTTATGCTTATCTCGGGGGCGTGGCACTGGCAGGTGTGAGTCGCTTGATAGTTGGCAGTAAAAAAGTTAGCTCTGCGCATTCGCGTGAGCGTGAAAATGGTTTTTCGTGATGCTACAGACACCAATTGTGTCCCTCCCCACACTCGACCCACCAGGCTGGACTGTGGGTATCAAATTTAAGGAGTTTGGGGCGTTGGCTTTGTTGCGCTTCGCCGAAGACAAGCTGACAAATGCTGAAACGTATCGTATGCCATCTATCATCGTGCATTAGAGAAAGCGGACGTCGGTCAGTCGGCGTTTCTACCCTCTCGCTCTCTCTCTACTTTTCGCACTCTTCCTCTCTTACCTACTCTTTGTCTCTTGGTTATTATTGTTGTTGTTAGTCTGTGCTTGGCAGCAAGTTAAGTGCCCGTTCAATGGCCAGTTTTATGTTACAATGTTAATTTCCTCTTTCTCGTCTCGGTTGAGGCTTTTACTCAAAACTGATTGCTGCCTTGTTTTATGTGTGTGTGTGTGTATGTGTCTCTAAGTCGTTGTGTCTGTATGTATGTGTATTTGTGTACTTATACTTGGTGTATGGCAAAGATTTATGTGCCCGTGGCGCAATCATGTGGAATGCATGTTAATTACTGCCGCCTAGTCAGGCGTACAGTGAGATCAACTGAGCCAACGACCTCCCACCACCCACAGCTCACAGCCCACAGCCTACCGCTCACCTGGTGGCTTAGTTACCTGTGAGCGACGGTGATGTTGTTGCAAATCAATTTGATGTTATTAGTTAATAATTACGACACCGCAGTCACAGTTACGTCGCACTTAACCAGCCAACGCCGCCAGCCTGGGGTTAATGCATGCGACGTGTTTGAACTGTAAATGAGCTGGAAATGTCAGAACGTCAGAACGATAGAGGGGAGTAGAGGTGAGCACGGCATCTCAAACTGTATGTAGATACTTTAAACCATCGTCTGGCTTTATTTATGAGTGTTGGCTTCAAATGGAAAATGAGTGCAAATGATGTCAGTTAATGAATAACTCAACAGCAGCCCCAGCATTTCCGACTGCCAATTACAACAAATAATGTAGTATAATAATTTGACAACGCACGTGCCAAGCCAAACAACCTGTCTGCCTGCCAGTCTGTCTGTCTGTCGTTTCAGTGCTACTTTATCGGATCCAAAAGTGTACTCTGAACCGATCTAGGACATACCCCAATCTCCACAAAACCAGATCCACCCCTCACGTAGTCAATTGCCCGGAAATGTTGCTGTGGCATAATTTGTCAATTGTGCGTGTTGATTTCTGAATTAGCTAATTTGGATTTTAGTTATTAGATGCTGATTACGCACTCTCTTGTATGTGCCTGCCTGTGTGCTGCTATTTGTTTATACCATTAAAAATAGTTTCACCCACACGCAAACGCACACATTTTGTCAGCTAATGAGCTTTGATATTATGTAGTTTTAAATCCTGCAGTTTTGTCAACCACATTGAGCCGCTTATTTTGTTGCTGCGGTTTCCTCTCTTTCAGTTTGTTAAATACATTTGAAATTTAGTGTAATTTGTGCAATATGTCCACACATTTTTAGCATATCATTTTCAAGTTTTGTAGCTTGTGGTGAAATATTTTGTTCTTTATCCTGTTTTTCGATAATTGCAATTATATGATTTTTATTGCACACATTTGTTTATTTGTCTGACTTTTTACAATTTATTTAATTTAACAATGTCCAAAATTATAAGCCTGCGGTTGCACATCCGTTTTAATTAATGGAAAGTTAAATTTAACCAGAAATCGTTTGGGTATTGGTGAAATCTAAGTTTTCTCAGTCAGTTTTATTTAAATTGTTGCAACAGAGTATCACATTCTCGTTGTCATAATGAACACAATTATCTTTTTATTTTTATTTTTTTTTCATTTATTTGCCCTTTAGTTTGTGTGGCAAAGCTAAATATGTATATATTTGCATTTGTTTAATATAAATTAGCTCTTTGCTTCGCTGCCAATTGAAAATGTGAGTTATATTATTTGTAAACTCACTGATACTTATCAACACTATTTGCAATAAATTAACAAAAATTTATTTGCTTTAGTTTAAGCCAACTAAGAGTTAGTTTAAGTGATAAAAGTTCCATAAATATTAAAAACACAACTAATTATGAGTTACAAAAAATGTTTGTTAATCTATATTGAGCCCAGACATCATTTAATTAATTTGTTGCCAAAAGATTTATTCATTTTATTTATTTACAAGTAGTCGCCGGTATGAACAACTTTTCTTCTCTTTTCCAGCCTCTAAGCAAACTGTTCCCATTTTTCTTCCACATTTGTGCTCTTTTTCTTTAAGGAAACTCTTATACTTTTTACACTCTTGTCGCACAAAGCTTTCTCTCTGCAAATGCTTTAACTTTAAAATATTTTATGATATCTGCGGCTGAAAGCTCTTGCAAAAAAGCTTTGCTCAACTCCCGATTGTAACTCGTCGTAGAGCTTTAACTGTCGGATAAGACGCATAGAACAACAAATCAATTCCATAATTATTTAGTATTATGCTATTAAGTAACGAAAAGAGAATTTTATGGTTTGTCTCTTATATACAGCAGCGTATTTATTGTTTATTTATGCATCGTTGTAATTGTTTGTAACTTTTGGCACAGGGTTATGAAGTATATTCTGCAGTTCTGTTGAAAAATTTACAAGCCTTTTTTATGAGTGGAAAGTTGAACTGAGTTATTTATTAAGTTTGATGAAGCATGTCTTTGATGTCCTTGCCTAGATGGCATTCCTTTCATAGTTCATTATTTCCTGTAGTTGAAAAACTTAAAGAGATTATCCCAAAATTGATAAATACGTTAACTGGTGATGATTTAATTAAGATCAGTTCTACTTTAAGTTTTGTGTTTGTAAATGTCAATGTCCTGTCTGAAAGTCAGCCCATGATTTAATGAAATCAAATGATAATACTTTACTTTGTCTACATTTAAAATATGAATTCCCGTGTTCGTATTTTATGTAAATTTTAAAAATTTGGTCTGCATTAAATCGCCTTAAATGCACTCAATGCAACAAGCTACAACAACGGCGACAGGAACAACAACAAATAAAACATTAACACTTTTAACAACAACAAAAGAAACAACAAGAACAGAATGAATTGGACCAACAAGAGCAAAATAAAATGGTTTGGTGGCAGCGCATTTAAGTGCGCTTGCGAGCGCATTATTGGCTTTAAGAGATAAGATGAAAATAAACTACTTTTACTACAGAATAGCTACACATACACACACACACCCACCGACCGCAAATTGACTAAACCATGCCCACGCTTAAGGGGTTGAACGGAGGCTATGGAGGTGGGCTTGGCGAGAAGGGAGTACACAACGGATGCAGCTGCATCGTTGTCGGTGCGAGCCGGCGCCGCATCTGTAGTTTTCACTGTCTGTCACAAGACAATTTGTGCGCGCAAAACACAAAATAATACACACAAACAATCATACACATACAGACACACAGAAACCCTCATGCACACATACCACTAAGCATATGCATGGCACAGATGTACAGCTGTTGCCTACGCTGCCTCTGGGTCTCTTGGTTTCTGTGTTACAGCGCGTATACGTAATTCTAACTATCAACTATGCGAGTACAATACACACACACACATGCACATAGAGATGTACATACGTGTGTGTATGCAGCTTGCTGCGCTGTAGAGATTTCAAGTGAATAACTTGTGCGGGTAAACATTTTAGATTTTGATAAATTGCAACTTATACGTTTTCTGTATAAATAAAAGATTTACGTAAATCGCCTGGTAAATGGCTGTAAAGAAAATGTGCTACGTACTCGCGGCAGCAGCAGACGAGGCCAACGACTTCATGTCTGTGTTGTGTGTTTGTGTGGTGTGTGCGGTGTTGTGGCATGTGCATAACAAATGCTTAGTGACTTGGTCGCTGCTTCAGCTCCAGCTTCAGCTTCAGCTGTGGCAACTATGGCTCTGCGGCAGTTGGCAGCTGGATGTTGGAAGTTGGCAGCTGCTAACTGAGCCTTGGACAGCTTACATCAGAAAAGGTAAACCATATCATGTATATTTGGGCAATGCATTTTCTTTGATGAATCTATGGCTATTTTCCAGTCATCCCCCGCCAAAAAAGTACCCATCGCTTGTAGCGTTTACTCCTGAAATTATTCAAGTGCCTCAAATTATAGAGCCAACATGATTTTTGGGATTAAAGGATTAGTCTACGAATTTGCTATAAGCTTATTAAAGGTACTAAAGTGAAGTTAAGCGTGTTCTGAACGTTCTATGACTGACTAAATGGATTCGGCAGAATATTGTAGATCATGCCTTAAAGGTCAGTTCTAAGTACCAGCAGATAAGTATTTCCAATGAAATTGTGCTGAAACTAATGTATGGATTATATTTGCGTGTATAATTCTGAGTGTATTTTTTAAAGGAAAAGGTTTCTACTACTCAGTTTAGCAATACACACGTTTGTGTTATCAATTGATTAATTCTTTGTATTTTCTTTGGTTTTTAACAGGCGCTTTTCTATAGTAGATAGTACTGTCTGAATTGGCTGCTGTTTTTTCATGCACTCCTATTTAGTTGATTTGAATTTCTCTGAGCCAATGGCAAGCAGTAGAGTCTCTGTGCTGGCACATTAGCTTCGGGATCAGAATAAGAATCAGGATCAGCTTTAGTGGCCGGGGCTTTTGGTGCGTGTTGCCACTCATAATAGTTGCATTTGTTGGTACTGACATGGCAACTTCAACTGCAACTCTTTGCTGCCTGTGAAGCGGCAGATTGTGGGATATTATCTGTATGTGTGTGTATACGTGACCTCGAAGCCATTTAATCAACATTAGTGGTGGTTGTGGCGCGACTGAAATAGGTACAGAGTAAGCTGCACAATAACAGGAATAACAAATACACACACAACGACATACTACTCCCTACTTTCTCTACACACAGCAAATGGCATATTAATTGCAATCAGTGTTTTTAGTTGCAAACGACAAAAACAAGTACAACAAATGAACTTGAATGCAAAAGCTAATGGACTTTTAAATGATTTGTTTTTTTCCAGCAGCAAAACTGGCAAAAAAACAAACAAATTGGAATAATTGCTACTTAAATGCTTTAATAGAATAAATAATCGTAGTGCTAAATTAAATACACCTTTAAAAACAAGTACCTAAATAAAGTCTCTTTTATATTTTATCAACATCTATCGCTATCTTTCTAGCTCATTTTATTTGCTTGTCAGAAATTGGAACAACTATTAAAAACAACTTTGTGTTACAGTTTTGTAACCATTCGCACCTGTAAATCTATTTTGACTCATTTCAGATCTCATAACTCGCTAATGCCAAAACTTTGCGTCCATTTAGCGCTAACTGTCATTATTTTCAGTTTTATATCAAGGTCAAAATAGCACTACAGCTGAAAAAAATAGTGCAAAACTACGCCAAAATGTTATTTACTACACATAAATTACAGGGTGGTAAAAGGGCAGCATAGGGTAAACCAAAACAACAGCAACAGCAACAGCAACAGCAACAACGATGACAACTACGACAACAACAAGAACAGTTCACAGCAGCGAGAAAAACTATCAAAAAACTTTATTTTTTTCACAGCACACCGCAAAAGCATTTGTTGATGGTCATGGACGGTGGTGAAAGCGATGTGAAAGGAGGAAGGGCACGTGGGTGTGAAGGCGGGTGCTGCAGAGGTAAGGGCGTGTTGCAGTTTTAGGTCAGATATGCACATGCTACATTTGACCACAAAGTAAAACGTTATTCAGTTCAGCAAAGCGCTCAGCAGCAATTTCAAATTGAAGTTGCAATAAGTGCGAATGAATGAACATCTGTGGCATTTGAAAGCAACTCAAGGTTGCACCACACACAGACTCCCACACACATATAAACGTCCATACAAACACACACAAACTTGATGCTGAATTGAGATTGTAGCTGAACAGCGTTCACAATTCGTATGAATCAAATCAGATAGTAAAATTCGTAGTCTGCTTGTGGAAATGTTTAGTGTTTGTTCACGCTCGTTAGTTAGTATTTAGTTTTCTTAATAGTTTTCGGTGATAAACTTTACTTTGGAATTGATTGCACAAAGATACGAATAAGGCTGCTAATGGAAAACATGTTAATGAATTAAATGCTTGACAATTCAAGGAAATACATAGCTTACTTACTTTCAAAGTTTTCTTAAGAAAGTTAAGCAAGATATATTATTTCTATAATCTCTCCAACAGAATATTGGGTTTGTGCAATGTATGTAACAGGCAGAAGGAGGCGTGGCTGACCCCATCACAACATCACATGCCGAGTCGATATAGCCACGTCCGTCTGCCTGTCTGTCCGTATGAACAAAAAGATTTTAAAGATGGTAAGAGTTCCAAGTGCGAACTTAGTCTCGATCGACTACATATTTACTCAATCAATACAAGAATACTTTTTTTTTTTTTTATAATTTTCTGCGTAATTATTTCATTTATTAATGCACGCGAAGAAAAGCGGTGTTTATTTATATCTTCAAGCTTTTCGATCCCCAGCTGTTAAAAAGCTCAGCTCCACCAAGCTCAGATCGATACTAAAAGCTCTGCGCGTGAATAATGTCAGCATCGATACTCGCTAAACGTTTAGTTCCTTTTGCGCATCGTTTTTTTCTGCACGCCTCATTAAGAGCTCCGCGTTACTCGCTTGAAAAAATAATTAATTTTTGTCCGATCGGTTTAAATTATGTGTCAAACGAAAGAGCAGTGTCGTGTGTACAAGATGAATAAAAAAAATATTTGAGTTAAAAAGGATTATCTACTATAATTAACATTGAAAATTTTTCACTCCACGTTTTGCGCACATTTCACCATGATTTTTCATTCTCTCAGACTTCTACATTACTCTTTGTGCTGCAACGGCTTTGCTCTTTCGTCGCTGTCGGTGAACGCTGTTGTTGTAAATTCTTACGCTCTCGTTCTTACGTATGCATCACATGCATGCGCAGCTTCGTCGTGTTCGTTTCTCTAATAGTTGCGCTCGCTCGCTCTTCAGCGCTAAAGTAAAGTGCGTGTCTCTGCTAAGTTGCGTTCGTTCGCTCTTCACCGATTAGAATATGTAAAGTGCGTGTCTCTGCTACGCTGAGCGAAATTTTTTTGTGTTATGCAGATTTTGATTAATCCAGCATCCTAAAAGTATGCAATGCCATTGTGTTTTCTGCGTAATATTCAAATTAAATTATGCCGTCGGCCAATTTAATGAAATGTGTGGTGAAGTGTGAAACGTAAAGTGCTGTGAAAATAGTTCGGTAGAAAATTGCAGTGAAAAAGTAAAGTGCAATATAAATGTATATAAAGTGCAGTGTAAAGTGTAGTAATCGGTGTAAAATATATATTCACTAAAAAAAGTAATATTCTCACTGATCTAACTTTTTTTTCAGCGCTTTCCAATAATGATCAGCAGAGTACAAAGCCAAAGCAGTAATGTTGAATGCAGCGTAAAAAGTGTAGTGTAGTTGAAAGTGCAGCCCAAAGTGAAGTGAAAAGTGCAGTGGAAAGTGTGCAGCGTGTAAAGTGCAGATTTAAGTGAAGCGCCGTGCTGATCTAATAAATTTTTGTTTTATTTTTTAAATTGTCTCCAATAATGATCAGCACAGTTCTAAGCAAAAGCAATAATGAGGAATGCTGCTCAGTGCAGTGATAAAAGAAAAGTGTAGCGTCCAGTGCTGTATCCATTAATGTGCAACAGAGTCAGAGTCTGCTAGTTGATATTCGTAGTGGAATATCATTTAATGTGTTGCTGCCCTGTTGGCCTTGTGAGCCTTATGCACAAAAATAGTAAAAGTTTAGTGAATGTGATGTGAAAGTAAAAGTAAAGAAGAAGTATGTAAAGTTTATACAAATATCTTAATGGAAATTGTTAAAATGTGAGTAATTTCTCTACTATGTAAAAAGTGAAACCATTGAACAAATTTAATTAACTATATTTGTCTTAAATACTTCTTAATATCTGTGTTTGACTATATTTGCCTAAATTTATTTTCTTTTTTTGTATATTTTCCAGTTTTTGATTGCTATTTTTGATGCCATCGAAGCTTGACTTTAGTCTCTTTACAAGAAATAATCGGTGAGTAAATGTATGCTTTAAAATTTGAATTATTTTATGGGGTAATCGAAAAATAAAATCCTGTCAATCAGATGTTTTTTTTAGGTTTGAATGCAGAATAAAAACTTAATTTTATTTAGCGTCCTATAAAAAGCAAATGACTGCTTAAAAGTTTGCAGAACTATGCAAAGAACACTCGTAAATAAGTTCGACGACATTTTTAATTACATTTCAGGAAAGTTTCTTTTGTGAGCATCGTTTTTCGAGGTGATGGCCATTATAAAATCGATCGATATCCAGTGCTCCTCATAAATAACTAATGCTTAAAACAGTAAAAACAACACTGCGAACAGCAACAACAGCAATACAAACAGGAAGAGTTACACTAACGAGATGAAGGGGAAAAACTTAATTTCAAAATAATTTCGCCGGTTGAGGATGCTCTCAAGTTTTTGCTTAGCTTTGGTCCAAAGTGCAAGTAAAGTTTGTCTGCCCAAGCTGAAACAGAAGCCGCCAAAGATGATGCTCCTACCTCTGTTCTAGCTCTCCTAGCTCCTTCTGCTGCTGCTGTTTATGTTTTGTTTATAGTTTTGAGCATACTAAATATTAATAGTTTGATGTTGTTAAGAACGCTAATGAAATGCACTCGCTGGGAAGTTTTTGGACGCTGCGTGAAAGTGGTAGCTTTTTCGTGGAACGGGTGGACAGAGTGTCCTCCACCTTTACTACTTTCGGCACCTACACCATCACCGCCATTTTATCAAAAGGACATGCCTGAAAAGTGCTTGCCACAAGCGTTTTGTTTGTGTTGTTGTTGGTTTTGTTGTTGTTATTGTTGAGGAAGCATGCGTGCATGCAAGGACGACAAACTGCAAAATTTTGCAGCTTTACGTGCTCCGTGCCTCTGTCCCAAACTGGCTTCTAGTATTTTCCTGCCCCGGCGAGTGGCATTAGATTTTTCAACAAGAATTTGCAGCGTTTGTGTATTTTTGTTTTCAGCTTTTCGCTGTATTCAAAACACTGCAAGTAGGGTATATTGGTTACATGCCTATTAAAACTTCAAATATTTTTTGAAATTTAAGTGAATACAGAAAAATATATAGAAAAGACATTACAGCATACAATCTTTTCAGCTCTTTACAGCGCACAGGGAGTCTATCAAATTTAATTTTGTCAACATATTTTTTTGTATTTTTGTAGATCCTCTCGGTTTAACTCAGTTCTGTGGGTGTTTTCTATTGCGTTTTTCGAACAAATTCAATTGCAGCACGTGTCGTCGCCCATGTATACAGCGATGTGTGAGAATGTAAGCCTCTCTCTGTTGCTCTGTCCTCTAGTCTCTTCATCTCTTTCTTCAATTCCCTCGCACTACGTTTTCGCATGTGTCTATGTTTATTGTTAGTATTGTTGTTGTTGCTGGTATGTTAAAAGCAACTGACGCCAGCAGTTTTATCGTTGGCCCCGCCTCCACTTTATCGGGCTTATATATACATATACATATATATAGATTTGTCGCTAAAGAAATGTCACATGAGTGCAAAAAAAAGGAACCCAGAAAATGCATGGTACAACAAACTTGTTTGCCAATGCCACACAAGTAAGCCAGTGCGATTTTGAAGCGTGGGAAAGGGGGTGTGGGTGTGGGATTTAGGAGTCCTCACGTAGTTGTCTGTGGCCACGAAAAAGTTGCATAAAGTCAACAACTTTCAGTGGTTTACTGATGTGAAAGTCGCTAAGCTCTTTCTTGGCTCCTTCAGCTTCTACTTCAGGTGCAGGTTTTAGTTCCTAGTCCAACTGCTTTCTCAGCTGAGCTTTTGTCGATGGCCCTGGAGGGTCAATTACACGTGATCGTGAGCTAAAAGCCGTGAAAATCTGAATGTCATCTTACGATTTACTGCACAATAGACTTAATACCAAAGTATTAGCTCGCTTAAATTGGCTAAATTCGAAGTAAAGTAGAGATGTTATTCTAAATACTTTTTCGACTCGTTAAAATACTCAAACAAATCCAACTCTTTGCCTTAAATGGATAACTTAATTTTGTGCATGTCTGTTAAATTTTCTGACTGATACCAATCAGCAATATAAAGGGGGGCCAGAGCGAGCAGGCCATAAAATTGCTGCAATATAAAAGAAAAAGAAATAAACTCTAACATCAAATACAAAGTATGAAACTAGACCGTCAAGCAAATTAGCGCAATTTGTGCAGCACTTGCATGGCTGGAGTTGCAATTTATTGAAATACGGTGGAATGTGCAGCCATCAGCATGGGCGGCTAACAATGTACGGGCAAAAGCAACAACGAAAATGGCAACGGCAATTGCCGAAACTCAAACCATTGCATACTTATTTGGGCGCGTACTTTTGAGTGAGTAAAATAAAATTTAATGCCATCAACAGGCACAACGGTTGGGCGTATTTGCCAGAGGAGTAGTGCGACGAGAGTGGAAGAAAGAGAGAGGGGATCAGAGGGTGTGCGGCGACTGGTGGCCGAAGGAGAAACCCCGGGCATGTGGTGAAAATGTTTGCGGCGCATAAACAAAAATTTGTTGCCACAGCGTAGAGAAACACGCTAAACCATTAACTAAACAGCAACAAATAAAACAAAGCAGCGGCTTAAAATGCTACGTTACAAGAACCGAACCTCATATACACTTTCTTACAATGTTAATATAAATTATTTTAAAGTAAAGGGTATATTATATAGCTAAATATTGTATACAAAGTATAGGAGTCAGTAAAAGTAGATAGTCAATACTAACACAAGCCAAAGTTTCATGTCTTGCAAATTGCATTCACTTTTTGCATGAATTCGCTAGATGAACATGCCTGCTGTACCCTACATATACTCTATGCCATGTGCACTGGTTGTAAAAATAGCTGTAACCCAAAAATAGCGACACTTAATGAAATAAACGTGTGGCGAATACCGCACTCCCGTGTCCTCTAATCTCCACTTCACCAACGTTTGGCTATGAGTTCGACCGACCCACATGTTGTCAATGCATAAAACAATTTGCAGCGGAAATTGCAATAATTAACTTTAGTACCTGCTTGAGTGACATTGTGGCATTTGCCTGGTTGTTTGTTTGCCACTGTGGGTGTGTCGGCAGAGGGCTGGGGAAGGGAGATGTAACTGTGTGTGTGTGCCGCTTGGTGTATGTTTTTCTAATTCAATTAAAATTGGCAGTCTGTTGCAGCAACGACAACGACAACATCGCAGGGCTCATTATAACGTCTGCGTATGCATCTCTCTCATTTCCTCTCTGTCTCTATCAACCTCTCACTCACTCCCAGCACTCGAATTAGTTCCATGTAAGCATCTGTTTACGCTTGTATTGGTGTTAATGTTAACTGTCACTACATTTGCCTGCACAAAGCTGCGACTTCTTCCCTTACCAACTCTTTCCTTAGTCCCAATTCGGAACATTTTCCATTGCGCCTTTGTTGTTGTTGTTTTAGTTTATCATGTAACTGTAAAAACATGATTCTCGCTGTGTGTGTATTTTATTTGTGTGTGTTGTGAGTCCCGTTGCGTGGCTGTTGTTATAGATTTGGGCCATGTAGTTACTGGTCAGCTAGCGTGCCTTGTAAATAATTAAATAACAATGGGAGCAATTTTTCCACTTCATGGGCTTGTTCAATTTTCGGAAATTAGATCGGATCCGATATAGCACATTAGGGCCCACAACGGTTTAAGATATGAACAAACAACTGCATTTCAAACCATTTTATTTATGTTGAAATAAAAAGCTTTTAGTTAAATGATAATTTACGACCTTGAAATTGTTTCGTTGCCAAAATTGTTAGCCCAACTCGTATAAAATTTAAGCTCTTGGTAAACAATTTAAACACTCTATTTGGATTATACATTCCGTTAGTGCTTTGCTTTTGCATTATAGATGACGGATGATTTCGAAATGATTTAGAGTCATTTAATGAACTTGCATATTGAGCATACAGTATCTAGTCATAACCATCTATTACAATTTGATTGAAGTCCATGTGCTTAGCACATAAACAAGTCCCGTCTATCAAATTTGGATCATCCCTAAAATTTAAAATATTTTTCATTACCTAAATGTATCAAATGTGCATTTGCAAATTTTAATTAATGTCTTTAAGCTAGTTTCAGTTTCAACGGCGCGGTGCATTCACAATGCAAATCAATACGCAATTTCGTGTGATTTTGAGATACAGATTTGTTTGTAATTATACACATTTTGCAGTTGGTCATGGAACAAATCATTTTGTGGCATTGTCATTAGTTGCAGTTTACGAGCCATCGACACATAATACTAATACACATAATAGACTATGCACATGCAACGCTGCGTATGCGTGATTTTGAATCTTATTAAATTTAAATAGCAACCACAATAAAAGCGTGCTAAAATTTGGAAATTAATACCAAATTTTGAGAGTTCTTTGAATATTTGACATGCCTCGCACATATTTAGCAATGAATACCGATAATATGATACATATATAAAACTTAGGGAGCTGAATTATAAACATGAACGTGGTAATCGCTTACAACAAAATATTTAGTAAATATTAACTTATTTACAGGTTTGAAATGCGTACATAACCCAGATAAAAGGAGCGGAAAGCATAAATAACTGAGCAAAGCAAATTGACAGAGCTCATACATAAATATATATGTAATTTTCGAATTAGGCACATACTATGTATTTGTAACTATAAATTATAGCCAAAATTTATTCAAGCATTCATAATAAACTTAATGCTTAAGCACATACAAACATAAACACAAACACAAACATAAACAGATGGGACACACACACAGGCACACTCACACAGCTTTCTATTAAGTTTATATGCTTGAGTTGATATTGAAGCAAATTATAGTTTAGGCTGGAAATTTCATTTGAATCATGCCTTAAAATTATGACAAAGGCACATCAGGCACAGACAAAGACAGACATGTTAATAGATTTGTGTATGAATCCTCGAACAAAGTGATTAATTATGGTTTAATATAGGGGAAAATCGCTAAAGAATTTCTTCTTGTATACCAGTTTTCCATTTTTTCTTGGGTGATAGACAGTTTGAAGTGCTTGTTAGCTGACAGTTTATATGCCTGACTTAATTTGATGTGCACTTTGTGTCTAATGAATGGGTTTAATCGGAAAATTATGTTACATTTCACTCGTTTGGCAAATCTTCTCATCTCCCTTTGTTGATTTAATTGTCAATATTGTTCAAAGGAGTTAAATCTTAAGCCGATGATTTAAAAGAAGAGTTAGTCATAAATTTAATACTCACTCGTGAGCTTTTCACAAAGAGGTGACTTTTCCAACATCACGTTTCTGGCGAGTAATCAAAAATGTATCTCAAATTATGACATGAAATATAATTTATCTAGTGAGCGTTTTTAATAAAATTTCTTCATGTCCAATTATACTGTACGCCCATGAAACACGCCCACTTTTCAGTTAGCTTCTTTTGTACTTTGAAGAAAGCAGCCAAGCAATGCACATAATTCACAGGGAGCATATAATTGAAATATCGTGACTTGGCGCTACTGTGAGGCACGGAACATAAAATTTTATTAAACGCCCAGGAACAAGAACAAGGAATACAGTGGGAAAACTAGACGCGCCAGCCATTATAACTTTAGACATAATTTATGATAGCACTTGCGGTATATTCTCTTTAAATACATTACATACATACATAATTTTTGATTGTTTTTTTTTCGTTTTTCGTTTTTGGTTTTGTATTCATTTTGAACTTTGCGTGTCAGCAATAATAAATATGAAACACGAAAATGTCGCTGCCTGGCAATGTTTCTAAATTTGCCAAATACCCAAATTGCCCAATTGCTGGTAGATAGAACGGATACAGACTCAGAAACAGAAAGAGATACAGATACAAATGCAGATACCACAGATACTTCGTACTGTAATTGTAAGTCAACTTTGCATGTGCGACACGCACATTGCCACAGCTGCCAGAAAATGTAGTGTATGTGTGTGTGCGTGTTGTGTATGTGTGTTGCCATCGCGTGTGCTTTTAAATAACGATACACTTGTGTATCTGTTGACGACCCTGAGATGCTGATGCTCTTATCGCGCTGCGTAAATCACGGAAATACAATGTAACAGTTTGTCAAAAAGTTGGCAGTTGCCACACATACACACACAAATACACATTCTAACACACATTGCCACAAAATATATTATATATCTTAATGATTTTCAACAACAAAAGGCACTGAGTTTTATTTATTGTTCGCACTTTTACCCACACACAAGTGGAACTTTTGCCTTTGTTTCAAATTCAATTCGTAATGTCATATAATTTGGCACAACAAGTTTCAATCACAAATTTGCTCCAATTGTTACTGCTGTCAAATGGAAGGTTAAATCGATGATTTAATTAATCCATAATATTGAGTAAATGTTACCAACAGTATTTGCTACTACTATTTAAAGGTTTTTAGCTTATTTCACTTTAAAGTCTTCGATTGGGTTGACCAATTTGCGTATAAATTACTTAGATGCGCTTCTTTTAAACATTTACGGGTATTACTGCTAAGCTTGTTAGTCTTTCAAATTGTTATCAGCTATGAAGCTTTGGAGTTTTATTGCACTGTTAAATTTCCTAGCTTATTTACTGGCTTTCGATAATCCCTGCATAAGTAACTTAAATATTCAAATAAATATAATGTTTCGTTTAAGAAACTTCTTTGACTTCTCAGGTAAATGCAAAGAAAATATACAGTTTTCCAGATGTAATCGGGATTCTTGGGGCTTTAATGAAGTCCGACAAAGATGCTACTATATCTCCAAGGGTAACCGGCCGTGTGGAAGTTTTTTAACCAAAGAGTATTGTACAAAATTCTGTCTAACTGATGAATGTAATTTACAAAAGCATTGAGTTATTTCATGTGTACAACTATTTCAATTTTTACATTATTTTAGATTGCAACCATTCAAAGGATGGGCCCAATTTCAATAGAACTAAAAGGCTTCAGATAATTCAGTCAATGTATGCAGAATAAATATATAAGCATGTGATATCAATAAGTAGATATGATTTTTTTTAAGAGAAGTATGTAAAAAGCTGAGCATATTAAAAGAAGATTTATGCGGAATAATGTGTATAACAAGTGGTTTAAGTCTTGAATTTTGTTAGAAAAGGTTGTGGTTAGTAACAATCTTAAACAGATTTGCCAACTTTAGAAAGAGTTTACTTGAACAAACGAAGAGTTGCAGAGCGTACAATTAACTGCCTTCCCCGCGAAGTTTCGCAACTGAATCTTAACTAATATTTAGAGAACATTGAAAGAGTTTGACAGTGCTAAGGTTTATAACTTTTAACAGAACAGGGTACAAGTTTAGTAGTAAAGTGGAGTATTTTTTTGGTCTTTCAATGACAGTGTCATTGGCAGTTGATTGTCTGTCTTGTTCGTCTTCGGTCCTCTGTCTACGGTATTCTGTCTTTTGTCTTTTGTTGTTTGTTGTCTGGTTTGTCGCTGTCGCTAGCGCTAATGAAACATACTTCTAGTACTTTATTTCATTTGTTATCCTTCATCTACAACTGGCTGATTGCCCTGCCTCGACAGCATTTAGCTCATTCTTGTTCGGCTTTCCTTCCTTGGCTGTGCTTGTGTCCTCTTTATTTTATTAGATTTTATTTGCTTAGCCTTTATTTGTCTTTTGCCGTCATCCTCGTTTCTCCAGCTGCTCATGGTATCCAATTTTAGTTGGCTGCTGCTATTCGTGCTATTTTTTTTGTCTTTTCTCAAGCCACTGGGCATTTAACAAAAGAGTGTGATAATTTTGGCACACCCTGTAGAAGATTTTCAGCAGGGTATACCAACGAATTGAAGGCTGTGCTGTAGAATTAAGGTTTTGGTTAAAAACAGTTTATTTTAATGATTATCTTTATAGCTGTTACTTATATTTTACAGGGTATCTGTCGAGTGCTTGAGCTTGTTATTGTTGCTGCCTTCGTACTTGGCTTTCGCTGGCTACAGCAAAACGGTTGTAGCCACATTCCTTTTGTGTTTTTCCTGCTTCACGTTACTTTTATTTACTTTGGTCTTTTGTTTGTTAGTTTTGTATGGAAAAGTTTTGCTTGCCCAATGCTCAGACTGAGAGCGAGCAACTGGCCAACTGCCTGGCCACATATGCCTTGTGGCTTGACCTCGTTGTCGGCCGATTTCCCATTTTCCATTTCCCTTTTGAGTTTGTGTCTTGCCACAGTTTTTTTTTCTTACTCCAAGTGTATATAGTACTCAGTGCCTGTCTGTTGGTGTGGTATGGGTATGGTGTGTCTGTTTGTGTGTGTAAATTCGTCAAGTTTGTAAACACAAATTATGACAATTAAGTTGACTGTTGGCTTGTTTGAGTTTGCTTGGCGTCTGTAAACTTTGCCTGCAATTTAAGGAGAAATTGCATTATATTTTCTTTTTCATCTCCATGTTCACCATCTTGTGCTGCTTAATGCACGTTACGCATACGCGCCACGTGACGATGGCAAATTCGATTAAAAATTTTCCTTTGACACTACCAGCTGACTCCTTTTCTCCTTTTTTTGGCCTGAATTTTAATTTTCATGCATTTGCGTGTGTCAAAAGTTGAAAGCTGCCAATTGCAGTTGGTTACGGGACCCCAGGATGCCAGAATGGCAGGCAGCCAGGGTATGAGAAGTCAAGGATCCCAGCAGGACCCAAGACCTCTGATAACCCCCAAAAAATGTGTTGAAGGTAAAGGCATTCACAATTGTTCATTAGATTAGCAAGTTGGTAAAGTTTGTCGAGCTTAAATGCCACTTTCACGGCTGCTGACACACTCGAGTTGAATCCGATTGGATTTCTCTCTCAGCTTGAGTTTGATTTTTTTCCATTTCTTCATCTTCGTTCCCTGCTTACTCTAATGCCAAGTATTTTATGAATTTTCTTATCAATGCAAGCGGCAAAGGCAAGTGGGAAAGGGGAAGACGACAAAAATTTACGTGCAAAGTGGCAAGTTGTGACTAGGACGGGGGAAGGCGACGACATTCCACAAGAAGAGCAGTAAGAAGAAGACGAAGTCGAAGAAATCGTGGAACAAAAAGAAGAAGTGTCAAGGCATGAGCTGTGAGGCCAAATGTGTGGCAACTTTTTCACTGTGCTTTCTCTCTGTCTCACTGTCTTGCCATCTATATCGCACTCTATGCCACTCACTCTCTTGGCCTTCGCACTGCCATTCACAATTTGTCATTGAAGTTGCTGCTGGGACAGACGATAAGAAACTTTGACTTGATATGTATAAGCAAAATGCGGCAATTGAAGCTTAATGCACAAAGTTAGTCTCTTTTAAGAATTTTCTGCTTGAATTCATATATTTTTCAGTTGAACATTTTGCTATTTGTTCATAGTCAAAATGTTATTGACTGGCAATTTTTAGTTATTCTGTTTTTAAAATCATTTCAAGCAAATATTTCAAATTATGATTGAAAGCAATTTGATTAAAAAATGCTACCAACTTTTAAAATGTACAATAATTGCTTATGCATTTTTAATTTTTATGCTTTCATCTGCCGTCGTTTTAAAGCCAAAACTTGTTAAAGAATTTGTATTTAAAAAAAAAATACACTTTATTTGGCTTGCTCCCCTTCTGTCTATCAATCGTATAAATCAGATATGAAACTAGTGCTCACCTCAAAATCTCAAACATGACTTTAATTGATGAAAAGCATTTTAAGGAAACCACGAAAACCCATTGACTTGTTGCAACTGGCTTTGACCGCAACACTTGCAGCTCTGCTGGGGATAAGTTCAGCTGCAAGGCTACACAATGGATACAGTCATGAGTTCAACTGCAGCTGTTACTCTGACTGGACCAGCAAACAGAAAAACAAACACAAGTACACAAACAGGAAACGGTAAAAGAGCAAAGAGGTGTGGTGTAGGAAGAGGAGGAGAAAGGGGCGGAGGGCAAGTTGAAGAGCTGGAGAAACACTCGAAACGCTTTTGGGGCTATCTGTGCGTGTGTTTCGTTGGTTGGCAACCTGCAAACTTGTTAAATGGCGCGAAATTCTTTTCAATTTCAATTTCGAGCTGTGGGCTTCTAACATTTGTTGTCGATTCTTGTTGTTGTTGTTGTTGTTGTAGATGTCGGCAGTTGTTGTCTACGTTGTGGCAGTTGCCAAATATTTGCATTCGAACTCAATTGGTTGCGTTTTGTGTTTATTGCTTTTTGCTGCTAGCTGGTAAAATTGAACGCGTTTCCAACCTTTTTCCTATAACTTTTTTTTTGTTTTCACTTTAATATTTCTCTCATTTGAAGCAGGGGACTGTCAAACGCTCAGCGAGTGAGAAAGAGGAAGAGAGAGACAGAAAGTGGGCGCGAACTGGTCAGGTGAAATGCGCCACTATTTGTTAGAAAACATTCGTGAAATGCAAAATGGGAATTCAAACGAATTGGCAACATTTTGAACCCGTATGTCCAACGCCCCTTCCACAAAAGGTAGAGCAGAGAGGGCGTGGTTGGAGTGTTCGGTTAGCTGTTTTTGTTTGGCCTTGCGGCAGGGTTTAGCCGTGTTTAAACAGCTGACATTTTGGTCAAGTTTGCGTTGCATTAAAAAAGAATACAAAAAACAGATAACATTGCGCATACGCCACATGATGCTGCGACAGATTGGCGCAAATATCCAAATGATCAGTACAAAAATATATGCCTTGAAAAAAATGCATTGAACAAACACATAACCAATAAATGTACATACAAACATCGTACTACAACCGGCTGGCTCATAAATTATGGGCGTTGGCCTAATGCATTTGGCCTCGTATTAATCAATGTGTCTTCCTATCATGTCTGCGTGCATTTTTTTTGAAAAGCCAATTGCTGGATTTGTTGTAATTTATTTGCTCATCGCAATTATTTGCATTTTATTTTGGTCATTTAAATGTTTTTTTTATGCACTAACTTTTGGCTGAATTTTGTTTTTAGCTGCAAATGCATAAACATAAATCAAATTGCATTTGCTGCTGCGACAGCGCATCGATGATTTGCATTTGGGATTTGTTTATAAATCCACAAGAATAACAAGCGACGCGCTAAATAATAGTTTAGCGAATTTATATTGCTTTTTAATTGTTGCCCTGGCCAGACGAATTCTGTTGTTGTAGCCTGGTCTTAACAACATATGCAGACGGTATTTAAATTTCTGGCATTTGAGTTTGTATGAATCACAGCAAGATATATGAATTTTATCGCAATCGTTATCAAATAAGCTTCATTCAAATTATTTCCTCTACCTGTCATTTTGTATCAATAATATATAAATTACTGAATGTTATAAAACTGTATTATTAGTGAGTTAAACGCTGATAAACTATAAATCATTCAAATTTATTAATAGCGGACAAATTGTTACTTGACTATTGCATACTTTTAGGCGCATATATTAAATACCAACTAATGTGTTTTGGAATTTTATTGGATTTAAACTTATGCCAAAAGTATGCTACTTAAATACTCAAAAGCAACAACACTTTTGAATGTTTTTTTACACAGTTTTAAAGACTTTTAATCTGTGACGTCATCACTTATTATATTCAAAAAGTAACATAATTTGTTATGAACTTCTGCAATGCTTTTTACCATCACTTTGAAAAGTGAATTAGGCCATACAAAATTTGTGCGATTACAAGAGGATTTCAATGTAATTCGTATGATTTTACGACAGTTTTTTAGTCGTTTTGGCGCAAAGCATCTAAATCAAAAGCAGATAATTTTCAAAGTGTAGGTTCTTCTCTCTCTCTAGAGCAGGGGAATGAACCTTGACATACCTATACTGAGATGGCAACTACAGAACTCATAGAATATAATTGTTCAGTGAAAACCACAAATTATAACAATTTTATGGCACTTTCTTTGTCAGTTCAGTCGTGGGCAGTAAATTTACATACTTCATGACGAGCTGCCTGCAGGGAACTTTACTTTATTTATGCCGAAATTCAAAGGACGCCACTCCCACATACACACAGACTCACACAAACACACACTATCTTCCAAGGGAAGTAGAGGGACAGAATAAAAATAAATGAAGTAGAGGAAAATCTCTGAAAGTGGGCTGTGCGTGTAGATGAACACAATTGCGCGTCATAAATTTGAATTATTGTGCTTTTTGCATTTGACAACGACTTAAAAGCACTTGCAGCGATTTTGGCCAGTCAGGCAGTCAGCCACGAACATGTCCTTGAGACAGACACCAGTGCGAGAAAGAGCAAGATGGCAAATGATTGAAAGAATAGGCACACAAACCAGACAGAGACGGAGACAGACACAAAGACTGAGGCAAAGCTTTTGCTATAAAATGCGCCTTTTGTGCTCTGGTTGGCTGCACAACGCCCACAAGGCACACGCTTGGACAACGACAACAGCAGTAACTGTAACAACAACAGAAACAACAGCAGCAGCAAATGGTCACACAGACATTTTTAGTGGACATTTATTTAATGCTTCAAACGCATTGAAATTTTTGCCTGAAGCGGCGCTTTTGCTTATGAAGTCGGCCAGCAGCTTGGCCATTGTCTGACCTTAATTTTATCTCAGCACAAAAAAATAACGTATATGTACAGTATCACTTTAAGTGGAAAATACCAGTCAACAGTATTAGCCAAACAGATAGTTGGCAAAGAGATGGCAGCAAAACAAAACTACAAAATCCTTGCACTCTAATTAGTCGCTGAAATTGTAGGATTTTCTGCGAGGTGTCATTCTGACAGACGACTAAAGAAATTAATTAATCAAACTGATGGACGTTGGCAGCTCAAATTGCTGGGAATAGCTCAAGACTACTGTCACGACTCAGATAAAAGTGGATATTTCAATTGTAACTGAATGTTTCGTCGTTGCCCTCGTTGCTTTCGTGTTAACAACAAACAATTGACCATATAACATGACAGGCAACGAAAAACGAGAGGAATCGCTTTAGGGCAGCAATAGAAATATCAAAATCTTCAATCAAACAAATACACCAACGCATGTCTTTGTGTGCCTGTTCACTTGCTCAATTGCATGGCAATTTTATTTGCACTTTTTCATTCAATATGACAATTCTGCACAAATGTTGCATGGCAATTGCTTTGTGTTTTCAATTTTTGGCAGCACAACAAACAACCAAACACTAACACACCCACACCCACACCCACGCACACACAAACAGAAACACACAGCCGCACACTAAAGCCAAAAACGAATGGTCAAATAAATGAACAAGAGCTGTGCACAAATTGTGCAACTGTCAGTGGCAGAGTATAAAATTTGGGCCAAGCCAGCCGCATGGCAGGAGCCACAAAGAGCAGGTTTACAATACAATAAAAAAACGAATAAAACTGACAACGAAAATATATAGTAGCAACAACAATTGTAGCTCTAAAATGATCACCAGCCTAAGAAAAAATGACTCAGAAATGCATTTGCGTATACGTAATATTTAAATACACCAAATCAAAACACTTTTTCTACTATATCCATAAATTTATTAAATATTTTTATCATAATTTAGCTTCTGCTCTGTTACAACCTGCTGCTATTATATAAGTTGTATTCCTCTTATTCCTCCTCTCATTTAATCTGCTACTTTTCTAATCTCCACTATTATTTGCTGTTCAAAGCTCAGTTCTGTGCCCATTACAGTCAAACTGTGTGCTAACTGAATTTGCTTGCAGTTCGCCGTTGTTTGTTGGCAGTTGGGACTCGGAAATGGACAGTTGGCAGCCCATAAACCTCAAGACGGGCATTTAATGCGTCGACAGCTTTAATTCGCACTGAGCACTTAGCACCAAGCAGAGGTACTTACACGAGAATAGTATGAAGCGTTGTCTCTGAAACTGAGACGCGCTCAGTTGACCGCATTGCCAATTATTGTTGTTATTGTTCTTGTGTGTGTGTGTTGGTTTTGCGATGCTTTGTGGGTACAGGGTCACATTTAATTGTGCGCTATGTTCAACAGGCCGTTGTACATGCGCATTAAATGTAATTAACTCATTATAAATGATAACGTTGCCGAAAGGAGTCGCGTCGTTGGCTGTCTTAAGCCGCTGCCAGCCTGAAAGTGAGACTGCGACTGAGCCCGAGGCAACAGGCCGGGAAGGTGGATTGAAGGTGGAAAGGGCAGTCAGGAGCACGACTTGTCATCACAGCTAATTTAGCCGAGCAGGCAGCAGTCAGCAAGCAGAACGTGTTGTGTTTCCGCACAGTCACACGGAGGTCACGCAAAATGTGAAATTATTACCGGAAAAGGACAATGTGACACGAGGACTATTACTCAGGGTTGGCGACCCAGGACCCAGCCCAGGATCTGACCAAAGCGGACCATCCGTCCGGGTTCAGGTATCTCAAGTGAACGAGTGCTATAAAAACGCTTTTATGCGCTCAAGTGTGTGCTGATACGTTTCTACATTTGGCCATGTTTTGTTTTCGCTTTCTGCTTTTTGCTTTTCTCCTTTGTTTTTTGTGTTTTTGTTGCCTCTTTTCCTTTCTCGTTTTGTGTTACGAGCATTATTTCACTTTGTTTTATTTTATAGTTTGTCTCTCGCCTTATTTTCACGCTCTTTGGAGTGTTTGTGTTGCTCTTTTTATTGTTGTTGTTGTTGTTGTCTCTTGTTAATTACGCAACACGCTCAAGTGTTTTGTTACGCACCTTAGCTGTTCATTTTGGTAGAAAAACGCATTTGTATCCCACTCGCCGTGTGCCGGCTTTTCCGCCCTCCACCTTTCCACTTTTCGCATTTGCAACCCCGTCCAGTTGCGTGTGCTCACATGCGGATTTAATTTAGATAAAGTGAAAATGTAGATTAGTATAATTGCTGGAGTTTCTGCGGTTGGCAGACTGCCAGACAGACAAACAGAGATAGAGAGAAAAGAGAGAGAGACAGAAGAGAGAGAGAGAGAGACAGGAGAGAAGGAGACACGGCAATTCAAAGCGGTTGTCCAGCAATTGCATAAATTGTGACAAAGCTTTTTAATTTCTCTGCATTTTTTCCACTCTATATTGCTCACTGAATATTTAAACTGTACTCTCTGCTCTTGGCACATTTATTTTTAACATTTATTTACCACATACTATGCATGTTTTATCCACTATACTGTTTTTATTCAACAAAAGGATTCGAAATGTGGTTAAATAAATATCAAGCACTAACGAAATTTTTTTTATAAGTCAAATAAAATCTGAAAATATCGATTAGCTTGTAGTAATTAAGACAACTTGTCTGCTTACTTTTCTGTGAAGTAAATATATTTTTTCTGCCATAAAAACTATTTGAAAAATCTGAAGAAATCAACAAAAATTGCAATAGCTCGAACATTTGATTGTTGAATCCAAATTTAAATTGCAAAGCTACGAATTGGCATTTGAGTATACAAACAGTTCAAGTCTCCCAATGGACAAGCTGACAGCATCATTTCAGCATATGACATCTTTTCTGAGGAGAGCAAAAAAAGCAAACATTTTTTTTTTCAACAGACAGAAGAAATGAATAGAGCCAAAGCCAAGCAATTTGCTTTGTGATTGTTTCTGATAGTCATACTCAGCATGTGTGTGAGTGTGTATGTTTGGTAGAAAAAACTATCACTGGAAATGTCACATAGTTGACCGAAGCAGACTGACAGAAAAGCATCTGACAAACATTTGTCGTCGCCGGTTGACAAGCCCAGAAATGAGCAAAAGTAAATCGAAAATATGCATATGAAAAACGAATTTATTATCAAAAAATATAACGAAAGCAACAAATATTTTGATAACTCGTCGTAGATAGTGCGTCCTGCGCTCTAAGCTTCTTCATTGTCCTCCAGTAAAACCTTAAAGGAGAACGGCTGAAAGGCGTAACCAGCGCCCTCATAGAACTTGCTCATGAACTCGACCCTTTAAAAAATGTAGGCATTAAATTACTGTAAACTATTAAAAATAACTGTGTTATTTACCAATGCAAGCGTAGTGTGTGCAAAAAGGCCGAGAGACCCTCGATGAGTACCAGAATGCCAACTGTTAGTCCTGCCCAGGCTCCAAAGACAATGAAAATGACAACGCCGCCAATGTAGTTGTGGAAAATAAAACCATTGGAAAACACCATGTTCCACAGCACTTCAGAGAGCTCTGCAAATAAAGCAGAAAATAGTTTGTTAAGTAATTATTAGGGTAAAAAAACTAAATCTAAGGCTTAAGATATTTTAAAATGAATTCAACTTACGTGCATGGGCCAAGGACAAAGCCCAGAGTCGCAGATAAGAAGCAGTGTGAGAGATCGTGCTCAGCACATACTCAATTGTGTGAATGGCCTGTTGTATGAACAACTCGCCGGTGGTCTCGTCCTCGCCGCCGTGGCCACCATGGCCACCAGGTGGTGCAGCAGCAGCTGGTACAGGTTGTCCATTTGGTGCAGCTGCTGCAGGGGATGCGATCGGTGCTGGCAAATGCTTTGGTCGCCTGGAAATGACGTACAGTGGCTTGCCAAGCAACATCCAAGGTATGCAGATAACAGCGATTACTACGAAGACCATTTGTATATCCTCCTGACCTTCGAACATGTACTCCTTGCACCCATCCAATGGCTTCTGGTGTCCAAACAACATCATGTTGATGAAAAGAATGAGTATGGAAGGTGCACAGCCGGGAGACAGTTCTTGTGAGCTGTAATCGGTGTATGTGGCCCATTTAAAGAACATCATGAAGACCATGTATCCGAAGAGCAACAGAAGGAACAAAATTTGTGGCAGAAACTCAAGGAAAATGCTGGCATATTTGCGATAATGAATGAAATTCACAACCGACATGCAAACACCAAACATCATGTGAAAAACACCGATAATAATCGACAATTTCATTTTGAATGTATTTAGAAATATAATCTTATTATCGGCTAGCTGCCAAATAGGATCCATGCCCAATGGATAAGTCTTGAAATTGCTCGTTTTAGGTCTCATTGTCAAATAGTCGATGTTCTCATCAAGAACTGTCGACGTATTGTACTGATTCTGCCAACCGGAGCCAAAGATGTTCATGGATTTGGAGAAGACATCGTTGTAGATTAATCCCGTGTATAAGGAGAAGAGTCCCATGAGTAGTATAATATAGCGACCTCCAAAGAAGATGTTAAATATCTCCTCTTTGATATGAGCCAATTGCTTCTCTTTAATAATCAGAAAGCCGGCGAATGCAACTAGAATTAGGCCATGGCCCAGATCGCCAAACATCACGGCAAACAGAAAGGGAAATGAAATGCATGTGTAAAGAGCCGGATTCACCTCACGATATGAGGCCATGCCATAGGAATCGACCAAGTTCTGAAAGCCATTGGTAAATTTGTTGGTGCGAGTATAGGTCGGAGGTTGTTCATTGGTCGATATGACATTCATAAAGGCCGGAATGCTGCTCTCCGAGAGCTTTGTGCCGCGTGCCAGGGCCTGTTGAACTGTTGACAAGTCCCTGGTAGGTACCCAGCCCTCGCCAATCAGACACTTTCCAGTCACATCCGGATTGAAATAGTTGAGTATGTGATAAATTGCTTTCATTTTCTTGACCATAATGGTCCAGCGTGGCAAGTGCTTGGCAGCGGAGCTCAGCACACGACTGCGATGATCAGCACTTTGATTGAGTACCAATTTAAGATCCTCCAGACGTGTATTCACATCCTTGATCATCTCCACGCGTTCGCTATGCGAACTGGGACAAGGATAGACATCGGCGTGATAACCAGCACATACCTTCTTAATGCGCTGCTTCAGTTGCTCGCCCTGGAAGAAGGCCACAAAGACAGTCTTCAGCACCTGCCGACCAGTCTCCGGGTCCTCGCAGAGTCCGCTAATATCGTTGCGTCGCAAAAAAATGTTTCCTCGCGAAATGCGCCACAACATGCGCTCGAAGCTGAAGAAACGCTCCAATTTGATCACACCGGCCACAAAGGCCAGTTGACCACGTTGTGCACCAGCTGCAGTGGGATCATTGGGATCGGTTATTCGATTCGAGTCCAAATTCATGGCCTCATGGTCGGAGAAGAATCCCTCAGTGTTCTCAAGCACATTTTTCAGTTCGTGCATGTGCCTGAAATTGGCATTCAAACTGGCTCCATTCGCCGACATTTCACGCAACTCGTTCTCGGTTTTCTCCAGCTGGGCCTCTAGGTCAATGATCTCGCGAGGATTGGGTGCAACTGGTTCCTGCTCTGGGTTCAATTCAGGCAGCTGGATCTCGTCCTTGCGCACCTCGTTCTCTATATAGCGAAGACGTCGCTCCATATCATCGCAGCGTCGCACTTCATTCACATATTTGCGCTGAAAGGAGTTGATTTGATCGTTAAGATCCCTGAACTGAACACAACCGCTTTCTCCCAACTCAGCAATGGATGCATAGGCCGCCTCGGGTTGTATGTACAACTGGACCAGGGACATCAGCTCGCTTCGGAACATGTCGCCCATTGTAAGGCCGTTTTAGTTGCGACTATCTTCTGCAAACAGAAATGAGTTGCCGATTACTATCTGATTAGTTGAAGTGTTATTTATTAGCAGTGACAAGCCAAGGAGGTGGACACTAGTTCAGAGTGCTGGTATTAAATTAAACAATATTAGTCAACACTTTGATGGTCGTAAATTTCGATTTTCATAACAATTCCTCAATAGTCTTATCAAGTTTTACAATTATTTTGTAAGCACGACATTTTATTGCGCCACTTTAAGAAGTTTTAAAAAGTGTTATCAATTTGTTAATTAAATTAAATTTATTTCGATTAATTGGTAGTCGTATTTTACATTGATTTACTGTAGAAAATATGTCTGTTAGTTACTAGTTGTATACAAATTTAAATAATCTACTACATTAATTTAATCAATTACAATAACTTTGTTTATAAACTCGTATCTGTAATCCGTTTTTAAATATTTGTTGATAGATTCGTTAAATAAATATTATTTTGATTACATTTAATTTTAAATTTTGATAAGCCTTCCTTATCAGTTTTAATACGCTTCGCAATCTTTATTCGATTTGGTTGAATTATAAGAATATTATCAAACAATGCTTTTAAATTAAGAATTACTTTAATGGTGTTTTATTTGCCATAATGTTTTACTATTGATGATACAATCTAAGCATGTCTGACGTGCATTGTTTATGGCCCCAATTTTCGACCCAATACTACACCTCACCACATCGCACCTTAGCCCCGTTTACCTAAATCGATTGTGCATATGTGTAAATACTCAAGCTAAGCACAGATAAGATATCGAGGTCGGAGCTAACGTTTCGCTTTTACCTGTTCGCCATTGGGCATTATCTGGCCATGCAGGGCACGTTTATTATTTTGAAATTATTAACAATTACTGAGCAATCATTTGGTCTAAATAATTGTACTCATATATAAGCCAGAAGTTTTACGTTACATTATTGTCGTCCACTTAGGATGGAGTGGGGAACAGGGAGTGGGGGTCGTTTAATGGCGACAGGCAGGATACAAGCAGTAGAAGTGTCTTGTGGCACATGAATAATGGCTCTGCTTGATAGCCATTTTGAAGCGAGTAGTAGTAGTATTTGAGATTATATAGATATATTTATGGCAGGGTAACTTCTGTGCTCTGCTGTGATTTTGTCTCGCTCGCATGTCTGGCAATAAACATGATTGATTCAGCCAATTTGGCTCTGCGGCCGATAAGAAGCCGCTGTCTGTGCCGGGTTTGATAATTGCCTCTGATGGCTATCAGTTTGTTGGGGCATTAAAGAGCCTTGCAATGACTTAAACTTTATAATTTAGCACCAAAGGAAGTCTCACGATTTAGCAATGCGTCTCAAGTGCTTTAATCTCTTGAATTTCTAAATTTATATGCTTTTTTATAAAGGCATTAAAAGGAGTTTGAACCTGAGATACATGGTCAGTATTACTGTGCAGTAATTGTTGGAGAATATAAAACAGCTCTTTAAGAATTGAGTTTACTTTAAAGTTTCTAAACTTATTGCTTTATATAAATTACTTTAAAAATTTGCATTTACTTCTATTCGATTCCAATCAATTCAACCACAGCCTGCAATTTAGTTGATTGAGTAAATGAATAGTTGAATTTATTGCTTACAACTCCGGGGTAAATTGCTTAATCAATGGTATTCACAAACTTATTCGACATTTTGCAGTGCTGTAAATCAGTGTATATGAAAATTTGCTTTAAAGTTGCCCATAAATCGTCCACAGAGCGGATAAAACACGCAATAACCCCTCGGTACTATTAAACTCGCTCTGTGAACTGTTTTGCAGACTTGTTTACACCCCAAGGCATACGATAGCTGTTTGTTATATGCACTCGTAAATGGAAACCATAATTATAGACTTGGATTGTGGCTTACTTATAGCCGTAACAATTCAAGCATCGGTGTTTGGCTCATTAAGAAATCCGTTCATTGGCCGTAAAAGTATTATCGGTAAGGCAATAATTTCTATAACCATTTAGGAATAGGTTAGGTTTGTGCGTGTGCGGGTGTGTGTGTGCTTTGTGGGTGCTTCACATGATCCATCACGTGCTCTGACGTCACTAGCTCACATAAACGAGTTTATATATAGTTTCACATTTGGTTGTAGACTATGTTTAATGAGCAAGCAATTATCAAAAATCAATTAAGATACGTTATCTCAAAACATGTCGCTATTAAGATTAACGTAATTGTCTTGAATAATTGCGCCCCGTTGTGGGAGTGGCATAATGAGACAGATTACAAGTCCGAGCTCTGTTTGGGGAATCATCGAATGCCTTGTTAACAGCTGCTTACATTCTGTTGGATGATTAACTACATATAGATAGTTGTTATACTTGCTTTCAGTCTTTCAACTTTGTCCCTTTTGTAATTGGTTTTTATGTTAAAACTTTTGGAGCTTAAATATTTTGTATATATGTGCTGGATAAACAGTGGCACAGTGTTTAATTTGTGTCTTGTTCTCGTAGCTTATCTGAAGAATTTTGATAACCTCGCTTGTTCGATTTAACCCGCATCTTTGCACTGATAAAGGTAAGCAATTAAACATTTTTAAGATAACACTTGAATTCTAAGATAATTTGTCTCTTAGTTTTGTGACTCATTCTTGGCATTGAATCTTTTTTTGTGCACTATTAACATTTTCAAGGACAACCACTTACATCAGTAAACCGTTAACGTTATAGAATTTTAATTTCTAATTCAGTTTTAAGTAGTTTTGGGTTTTCCGTTGCTCGATTCTTCGCGACCTGCCAGCCCAACGGCGCTCTGTGCACTGTTCGATCACCTTAGCGCCGATAGAACTGGTAGCTTTCGCCAATTAAACTACGGTTAATCTACACCTGGTTCTCACACACACACACACCTGCAGACACTGTGCAGAGGCCGTAGCACATAATCTGTGCGCCTTTTTTATCTCGACACACAACAACGTAAACACTTTGCGATTTCTGTGTGTGATTGCGTTGCCAAACAAGCGGACAACGCCTTTGATAGACGTGCTGTGTCCCGGGAAGCTTATCAAATTGTTTAACGGTGTGTGCAAGACCCAAAACTGAAACCACTAGGAAAGGGTTAAAAATATTTTGACCGACTGCAAAAGTCCTAGTACTTCTCTTAAAGTAAATCACATGCGCGTTGAGGGCTTCTTAGTTGAGTGCTTTGAACTATTTTTTTAATGCTGCTTTACTATTTCTAATTTTACTGACTTAAGATACTTTGAATTCATATCACAAATACCTTCGACCATTAAAGCTGATCGTAAATTAATGCACCTTATTTTATTAAGCACGTCTCCTTACACCATCTTGACAAACTTAGTAGACCCCTGTACTTTATAAACTACAGGGTCTAAGTAAAACAACACTTCACCATGCTAACAGCCATATCAATTGGATCAATGATTGAGCATAAGCACGAGTTTACTCAATTGCAGTCCATATCGATCTTGACAACAATGAAGTTATTCAATTACTCGCATAGAAATACTATAGTTAAGTTAACATTTGATGACCATGAGCTGAAATTTTGACACATTTTTAAATTGCATTTGCCTGAAAAATCGATAATGTACACAAAACACACTCGATCAATTTTGGAATGTTATTGAAGCACTTGAGTGCTGCAATTCTTTGATCTTAACTTATTGATAAATTAGTTTTATATGGCAAATTGTGTGTATAGAATTTATTTGTTAAGGCACTTAAAATGTATTTATATTAGCATTTTATTATCACAATTATTTGCAACTTAACAAAAATCGCAGTGACATTTCGATAAGTGGAAATTTTTTGGAAAATCCACTATTTTAATAGCTGTTCATAAAGCCGGTAAAAACCCAATATTAATGATAAATTGGCCCTATAAAGAGTATGTCTATAGTTCTATATTCCAACTTTAAGGCTTTGCAGGGTATCATAATGAATCATGTTCATTTGGAATGGCTTATAAATAGCCCACTCGATATCGTGCGATTACGAAACCGTTATAATGAGTCAATATTAAATCATGGGCATAAAGTCATACTTTGATCTGTTATCAGCACCTCGGCTTACCTGTTGATAGCACAATTAGTTGACTATGTAATGCCACTGGATTACAATTAGAATTAAATTGTTTGCGTTCCAGTTCTATGATGGCATTATGTCTGATCAATTGTATTGTGGCAAAGTCTCAAGTGGATTGTTTATCAGCGATTCTCGAGAGAATTTCTTATCACGCGTCACGTGCACTTGTCACCACGCCTCCACTTGTAGTCCCAAGTACATTGTACTGTATAATACCGTATAGTATAATGTACTATATATATGCTATAATTTATACTATATGCTCAGCTGATTCATTTCAAGCACTTTGGCAACTTACGCGTTTGTCGTATCGTAAATTTTAAAGGCGGTGCAATTAAAAGACACAACCACTTACCAATTAATTTTGTAGCCTGTTGCCATCATATGATTGGTTTATTGTACTTCATTTTGGCCAAAAACAAAAACGTTTTCGTTTTCGTGTTGTTTTTTTTGCTTCATTTTGGTTTGCAAAAAGTAAACTTTTGCTTGAATTTACTGGCATTGCGATGCCACAATCTGTGTCTGCCGCACACTCGTGTGGCACAATTGGCGGCTTTTAGAGCATTATCTGCTCTTAGCTGACGCAGTTCTGTGCGCGGAGGAGTTTCAATTTGGAGCGTCATTTCAGCAGTAGCAACCACTTGACTGATAAGGCTAAAGCGCTGATAATATTATGAGTTTTTATTTTTGGCGTGGCTTTGCCATTAAAATTTTCCAGTTAATGAGCTTAAGCATCATATATTATGCTAATTAAATGAGTTCACTGCTGTTTCTCACACGTATGTGAGTTTCACTTTCCATGTGTGCGCATGTGTGTTTTGAGTGTATGTGTGTGTGTGAGTGACCACAAATAAATTGCATGCAACTTTTGGCACATAAAATTGCAAGAGTTGCTTCTGCCACGATGCCGCTAATGCCACATAATGAAGCTGATAATGGCCAACACAACTGCACAGAACTGGGCTAAAATTGGGCTGCAAGATGAACAAGGATACAACTGGTTGGCCACGTTCAACATTTTGTTGGTGCAACATTAAAAGCTGCCGCATCCGCCAACGGTTCAAAATGGTGGACTAGCAAACAGAAGGCAGCTAATGTGCGTCGCCATTTCGTCTGTTTTTGTCGGCACGGCAACAAGGGGGGAAATAGAAACAGTAACAAAGCAACATCTACAATTGCCAGACTGCCACAGAAACAGAAAGGCAGACGGATGGACAGACATACTGAAGGACAGGAGCAGCATTGTATTGCAACACGAACGTGGCCAATAACTAAGTTGTTGCGTTGGTTGTGTGTGGATTAGTCTAATGCCAATATGTAGCAACAAAATGGTCTGGCTACCTAAGTGCTTTTTAGTGGTGTGCAGCCAATCGGATTTTGATGTGTTTAGCGCTGAAAAGTGCTGCATTTTCCCAGCCAGTGTGGGAGTGTGTGTGCGTGCCACTTTCCTTTTGCACTCGTAGTCGAGGGTGCACATGGGTATCCAGTTGGCAATGTGGCTAACAATAAAGCTTCGTTATCGCGTTACTCAGGCAACAATCTGCAATCAGTTGGTTAACGTATGGTGCAATTTATCGTATCATATAAAACTATATATCCACACACTTATGGCGCAATACATGCTTTTAACCTAAGTCTATACTACAACTTAAATGTTAAAGTGTTCTATGAATAAAAATCTCATAAACAAAGCCTTGGGTTAAGTTTTATTGTTATAAATAGAACCAATAAATTAGGGAACGTATTGTCGAACAATTTCAATTCAATTAAGATTGCATAAATTGTTTATTTAGCATTTAATAAACGCTTATAATAAAGTCTAACTACTGCAATATAAAAGTTGAGTGCTACAGTAAAGTCTTCTCTCTCCTTTAAAAATAAAATAAAGTATTATTACTTTCCCCAGCTATGCACACTTTCCCCATTCCTGCTCGACTTCACATAGCTAATGCACTTTATAGCGCATAAAATAAAAACGAATGTTTTATAAATAACAATGGCCAAATGAAATTAAAGAAAAGTTGGCGTGCGCCGACCAACAAACAAAAAATTTTCAACTACAAATAAAAAGAATTCGAAAAAGTTAGACGAAGATTAAATACACTTATAGATTGATTAAGAGTCTTATCACTTTGGGCATGTCGATAACTCTGACACGTTTTATATGACTTTATAAATATACCCTCGGCGAGAGTATGAAAAGAAGTCTGCCTTTCAAGGGCTGCTCAAAAATAACAGCCCAAAAGTGTGCTACGTAAAATTTAACATTAATAGCGGCAACAACACCTACAGCAACAATAACAAGAACAACAACAACAATGGCAACAAAGATGGCGACGTCATTTCGTATTTATTGTATTACCTTTGTCAGCATATCTAACATTTTTGGTTATTGTAGTTGCCCTTCCTGACGCTTTTGTTGTTGTTGTAGTTGCCACTGTTGGTGTTGTTATTATTTTCTTTTTCCCTTGGCTGTATTTTTTTTCCAGTCTTTTTTTTTGACGTTTAATGCTTACTTATTATTTTTTGCTGCCGGTTTTTTATACTCTCTGCAAGAGTATATTGGGTTTGTGAAAATGTATGTAACAGGCAGAAGGAGGCGTGGCAGACCCCATAAAGTATATATATTCTTGATCAGCATCACAAGCCGAGTCGATATAGCCATGTCCGTCTGTCCGTCTGTCCGTCTGTCCGTCTGTCTGTCTGTCTGTCTGTCTGTCTGTCTGTCTGTCCGTCCGTATGAACAAACAGATTTCAGAGATGGTAAGAGCTACAAGTTTGAGCTTGGTCTCAATCGATCAGATATTTAGTCAGTCAATACAAGAATCTTTTTTTTTTTCGATGCCACGCCCCATTCGCCCACAATGAGCAAAAAACTAGACACACCTCGGGAAAAATTGGTGTTTTGGGCGAATATCTCAATAACTATTGCAAGTAGGATCACCAATTTTGGTATGGAGGTTCCTAGCGCCATCCTAAATGCATTGACATTTAAATTTTTGGACTGCCACGCCCCGTTTTCCGACAATTAATAAAAAAAAATTCTCAACTTTCGCTCCGTTTTTAGGCATTTTTTAATATCGTACAATATTTTAATTTATAATTCGTGTGGAGCCTAACTATATCAAATTATTCTGAAAGGCGCATTGAAATCGCACAATAAACAAGAAAACTAGAAGCGTTGCAATATTGATAACCGAATGCAATATCATGTATGAGTGCAAGTGAGACAGAAACATACAAGCACATGTTTGAATGTTTTCGTTGCTTGCGTGGCGGCAGCGCTGCCCGCAGTCGCTGGTGGCGCTGAATACACACATACATACATACATGTATATGCATCATGTATTGGCTTTCGTATGTGTATTCCCATACAGACAAACAGATGTATGTGTGATTATGCTTAGATTGTTTTTGTTTTAACGTGTTTTAATGCAAGTACTACACATTGTAATATCTCAAGACCGATTTTAATAACTTAATCGGGGAAAAATGCAGAGAGTATACTACGGTCGGGCGTGCTCGACTGTACTTTTCTTTCTTGTTTGCTGCCGGTTTTACTGTTATTGCCGTGCTGCCGTGGTATGCGCTCATTGTTTTTCGTTACCATTCAAGATGAAAAATCCAATTTTCTGCTTAAAGCGTTTTCCTTGTAATCCGACCTCAACCCCAAAAAGAGATCACAACCCTAACGGGCTCCAAATTCACCAAAGGGTTCGCAAAATGCATTATATTGTTGTCGTTGTTATTTTTGCTGTTTTTGTTGTTATTATTATTAAGTTTTTTCGCCACTTTCGTTTCGCACTATTTGCATAATTTGTGCGATGCGCAGGAAAAATGTGGAAAAGCGCGTTAATACGCAGCACCACATGGAAAATGAATTGTGGCACAATTGCTGCTGGCACGCTTTGGATTTTATTCTCATCTAAATTGCAATTAAATTGTTTTTTTCTTTATACCACATAAATCTTATTTATATATCATAAGTGCAGAAATTGTTTAAATATTATTCTAAATAAATATGATTGATAATTTAGTTATTTAAGCTTCTTGGCACAAATTCCTAAGCATTATTTAATATTTATTCAGTTAAATTGGTCAATTTGATGAATCTGCCATTAATTTCAAAATATTTGTGGACATCTAAGCTTGAGCTGATAGTAAATTTCTGAAAATGCTTTAAAATTTACATTCTGGCCGCAAAACAAATAATTTCAGTTGTGTTTTAGCTTAGCCATTATTTAATTTAATTTATTTCAAAGCACTTTTGGCATTAACAATGATATTTATGCGCCAACAAGATGATAAATGTGCAAATGAGCACATAAATATTTCCATTTGCCGCCTAAAATGAATGTGTTTGACAAATTTCAAACCAAGAGCGAAACTGGTGAATTTTGGTGTGTGGTTCATGCACACATATACAGCATAAATATGCTTTTACCCAATTATTAGCATGGCTTTTGAGAATTACTCATACGCCACATTGTGTGCCGCTATAACTGCAACTTATATCAGTTTCCATTGAAAATTCGAATATGCTGCGTCATGTCAGCCATAAACGTCAACTGTTGCGGTTTTTGCTCCCCCTCTTTACCCCTTTGCCCTTTACCCTCTATGGGGTAACAACTATGCGTTGTTGTTTTTGGCTGCAGCTTGTCTCAATTTGCTGCCACACTGCGTATGCGCAACTCTATTATACGATTATTTTTTATATTCATTTTCATTTTCATTGTTATGACTCGTGTGTTATGGGCCAGCCTGTTGCGCCTTTTGCATGCGTTGCTTCTCTACTTAAATTGAATTGTAAAGGAATATATTTTACAATTGGACCCACTGGATTCGTTAACTATACATGTGCGTCGTCATTTTACTCCTGATTGCATTGTGTTCGACGGCCATTAAATATTATATTGAAATATATAACTATAGGCATAAAAGTGTGAAGATAAGTGAATTGTATGTAAAGGCATAAACGTCAAAATATTAATTTGGAATTCATTGTACACAAATTGGTCATAAGCCATTAATTAAAAGTTCTGTGTTTAATAAATATTAGGAGTTGTTTATTTGCCTGGTCATGTTCCTATATTTGCCAAAGAGAATTTAATTTACAGTTCGGTTTTCTTTGTTCTATTAAAGATGCATTGCATAGTGACACATATGTCAGATACTGTTATATATTTTTGTGTTCTTGCTTTTCTCTCAGCGATTTATTTCGTTACATCTCAGAATATATGTACTTGTACTCAGATTGCAATTGCCATTTTGGAAAATCAAATTTCCCTTGCGAAAATCTTCAAAAGCAAGCGATACTGATTTACGCCCTTGCTGGCACACAGACCCTGCAGCCAATTTCGCGCTATGCCACGCGTCAGGCAACCAGCTACGCCAATGCTTCCCTAACACCCCACCCCACCAATAACTCTCCAGCTCTGCCGCATTCACTGTCAACTGCGACACGTTGGAAAACGCGCACTCTGCGCAATCTTTGGACGTAACCAACAATAGAGTGATTGGGTAAGGGACAGGGAGGGGTCTTGCGAAAGCCGAAAACTTTGCCGCCCTGCAGAAAGTTTTGGCCGCAAGGTCGCTTAAAACTCTAGTATATCCAAAAATGTAAAAAAAATACAAATAAAAGGTTAGACGTGTGGCGGGCGCGCTCTTCAAATTGGTTTTATTTGAATTAAATTTTGTTTTATTCCATTTTGAGAAGGAGGCGCGGGCAGTGGGCGAGAAGGCGTGGCAGCATTGCGTTTGGCCTTTTTTGCTTCAATTGAATTTGACTGCTGTCAATCACGCGCTGCATACGCTTCACTTGGCTCTAAAATTCAAATTTTATGCTAATTTTACGCAGAACGATCAGCGTGACATAGGCAACAAAGAAGAAGAAGACGAAGCAGACAGAGAGATGGCACCAAAGCTGGTTTCAGCGTTGGCACAAAAAAAAAGGGTTAAATGTGTTAAATATTGATTGGTTTAGCCTTAGCTTGCCTTTGATACGCTGCCAAGAGAACGAGTACACAACCGAGAGAGGAAAGAGTGCAAAACAAGAGGAAAGGCACAAAAAGTGACGCTCAAACGACGTTTTAAGCGCGCTCTTAAAAAGAGATTTGTCAACAGTTGCAATGCGACAGAAGAGGACAAAGAGAGGCTGGAGCTGTGAACAGAGTCGGCGCGGAGTGGGGAAAAAGCTGCGGGCGCGATTTTGTCGAGCGCAGAAAAAAAAGAAACTAAACCATGTCAGGCGAAGCGGCGTTAATTTGCTTTTGATAATGCCATGACAATGGAAATGGGCGACTAAACGCCAAACAACTCTTGCCTTTAAATCAACAACAGTAGTGGCTGTTCCCCCGCTTTTCAGCATTCCAGAAAATCACCAGAAAAGGGTTGGTAAAGGCAGTAAAATGGCTGTAGTTTCCACTACTTCGGCTCTGTTGATTCAAATTATTTGCGAATTATAATATCTTTTAAAGTCTAATTTAGTTTACATATTTATTTATTTATATATTGAAAACTATTTCCTCACTGCTTTCTTTTAACTTAAGTTATCTTAGTTTTTTCTATTTTCAAAAACTCATGTCGTCTTTTTGCGTAACTTCATCACGGCCGTTTTTTATTTTCCAATTTGATATTATTGTGGGTTTAGGTAATTTATAGTGCTGCTTGAGCTGATGTTGATAAATTGTTGACTGCCAGGGGTTAATCCGGCAAAACCGAAGGCAGTTTTCTTTTTATTTATGTTTTCACCGGTTTTCCTTTTCTTTTTGGCTTTTGCTTTTGTCAAGGTGTGTGCGACCATCTGCCGTGTAATGCAATACACCAGGCAGGTAGGCAGGTGTATGTGGGTGAGTGTGTGTGTGGCGTGCAGATAATCTACAATAATAAATTTATTGGCAGGAATTTTTGATTTATTACGCATATCAATAATATATGCGTATAATATATAAATAGCTCTCTCTCGGATGACACTAATGATCTGACGTTTACCTTTTTATACTCAGTGCTAAAGAAATGTGTGTTATGTTTTTAAAAAGCTGCAGTTGTTTTTTATTTTACAGGGTATCTCAGGCATTGTACTTGTTTATTTGTTTTGCGCGGCGCGTGTTCGACCGAACAAAAGGAACTCAAATGAAGATTCCGAGTATAATGCTTAAGTTTACAGTGTTCCCAGGGAGTATTAAGAAAGAATGAAAGGGGTGAATACATACCTCACGGCTTACAGCTTATAGCTTACAGCCTTGAGACTCAGATAGGCCATTGACGTCGAGTCGAACCGAGTCGAGTCACTAGTTACCCTTTTCCGGTATTTCCACACCACATTCCACTTGGCGCCCCCTTATTGTTAATATTATTAACATGGATTTTTACAAGCCATAAACCCATATTTGGCCAGGGCCAAGCCTTTTGTGTTGCCACCATAAAATTCCAAGGCGCCCAGCTGTGTTCAGTTACCCCAACTCCCACTGGAAGGCAACTCCTTCAGTATCCACTTCGTGCTGCCATTTTATTAGCGTGTAAAGTTTGCCTTTCATTTCATGCCGTCACCGGGTCGCCTTAAGTGGCTCGGTTTGCTATGCACGTTTTCAATATATATCTCATATTGTTTGGCCGTGTGCCGAGCGTGTTTATTTGCTCAGTGGTATTTATACACGACTCGAGTCTTCGCCTTCTCAAAGCGAAACTGGAACTGCTTCTGGTCATGAGATTGCTTCTCTCCCTCTACTCTGACTACAACAACGGCTTATGCATAAGATATTGAAATGACCCAACTACTTATCAACACCCGCACACAACTCCTACCGACTGTTATTAATAACGTGGCCCAGTTTTTTCTTTATTTTCTCCTCTTTTTTTATTATAGATATTCAACTTGTATTAAGGTGCAGCCTTTCGTATCCTTTTCCAAAAACTTTTCCACTATAAATCTTTTATGTTTGTTCCTTTTATATGAGAATGCTGACGGTGACAATCGTTAAATCAGACTGGGCGTGTCACTCGTTCAGCTGATTAAAAATACATAATTAATTTTGTGAACTTATGCGTGTATTTGCTGACACGAATTGACTATAAAGATTTGTATGACTTGGCAGTGATATCATTTCGAATAGAATAGTTTTCTATAATTTATAGACAGTTTCATTTTTTTTTTAAATTAATAATTTTATACTTTAAGCCCTTTTTAAACACTGTTAATATTTTTAAAATTCAATAGATTCTATTAAATTTTGTTTATCGATAGATAGTAAACTTTATAGTGTTGTAAATATTTTTATGCACACTCAAAGTGTTTAAAACTTTTTTGTGGCAGCTAATCAAAATCACGTTTCGTATTACGCCCGTAGTTTATTTCGGTGCAACAGCAAAGCCATCAACTTGTGGCTGAAATCAACTGAAATCAAGAAACATTGCTCATCGCTCTCTTTCTGACTGAATTCCCCGACAACAACAGCGAGCAACAAAAAAAAAAAAAAAATGAAAGAAAAGTCACATAAATTTCCAACGTTGACCGCAAACGTGCGACAACAACGAGTGCAACGAGTACTCTGCGTGTGTGTGGCAGAGTGTGTGTGTGTGTGCCTGTGTGTGGTTTTCTAATAAAATGAGTTGTCGAAAGCGGTGAACAACAAGCAAGCTGCAAATATATTGACTGACAGGCTCTAGGGCTGCAGCAGTCGAGTGTATGGCGACATTTGAACGTTGACTTGGATATTGAGTGAGTGGTATGACATATGTGTGTGAGAGTGTGTGTGTGGGTGAGTGAGTGAGTGGTGTGCGCTGCGAGAGTGAGTAAATGACTTTGCAAATGGACATGCCAAAAAAATGTAAAGCAGTCACATGTGGCCTCTGCCTGGAAACTCGTTGCACTGCAAGTCCAATCATAGCGATTTCTCGGACCGAAACTCAAACTGGGCTTTTGCAGGGAGCACCCTTATACCCCCGTTTTCTTCGGTTTCTGTTAACAAATGTGCCGGCAACAGTTACACGCTGTGCCTGGAACTAAGTTAGAACTGAGTGTATGTATGTGTGACTATCTGTCTGCATGTGTGTGTGTGTAAGTGTGTGTTTTGAAACCCACAACAAAGCGGAAACGTATTGACAACGAAGGAAATGGACTTAAGCCATGATTTATAGTTTACGGATTTTCCATTTAAGTTTATTGGTTTTCTGTAAATGCAACTGGCCAAAAAAAGGCATGTGCATAGCAAGTGGCCTGCAACATAAGCTCATTCAACTTCTCTACCCCCACACACCCCATTCCCTTAGCCATCTCGCATCTCTCTGCAGCGTCGAGTCTTACATTTGTATGTATTTTTACAAAGTTGTGTCTGCTTTCCCAAACTTTATTTCGTTTCTCGGCGAATTGCTTGTTAGCCTTGGTTAGATTGTTAGCTGCTTAACTGCTTTGCTTGGCAGTTGGTGAATTTATGCTACATTCGGAAATTCTTTATAATTCACGACTGCCATTTAAGGACGGAAAGTGAACAGTATTTTAGATCAGAAACTGCATCTGAAATAAGTTTCACTTTTAAGCAGCTAGTTAAATGGATAGTTTTGGGAGCGGCAGAGAAATTTTCTAAAAAAATTTTAATTTGTTTGGTCAAAAGTCAAAATGGGATCAAATCCTGTCAGAAACAGTTTAACTTAGGGACAAAGATACAAATGCAGCTGCCAATTAGCCAAAAGCCACGTCGGTATAGAGATAGAGGGAGAGACAGAGTTACAAGGAGTGAGAAAGCGACTGTACAAACCACAGTGATGTGTGTATGTGAAGTGGCAAAGGTGAAAATTCAAAATCAGCAACAATAAATGCAACCAGACGACATCTCGTAATGTTCTGTCCGCTTGCTCACCTCTACCTACCCCCTCGTGTGGCTTAGCCAACCTGCTGCAAATCAGCTAAGCTATGGCAAGAGGAAAGCTCTGCACTTAGCAAGTGCCAAGGCGCTGTCAGCATAAAGTTCAGCTACGGTCTAAGCAGCAGCACTGCAAACAGGGTTGACCAACTAGACAGAGGCAGAGTGAGAGCGGGACCGGAAGAAAGAGAGAGAAAGAGGAGGAAGTGTATCTGCAAAAAGCTGGAGCTGGAGCTGTGACTCTAGCTCCGAATCCGTCTCCAACTCTGACTACGACTCAGGTTCCGTCTGTGTCTCTAGTTGAACCGGCTACGGCTACACATCATCAATCTTCTTAGACAGCCGCACTCGTTGGCTGCTGCATCAGTTCTCTGTGTGACGAACGTGCTGTCGTTTCCTGGAACTGCTGCATCTCTACCCATTCCCCCATATCCCCACCCCATTTCTCCTTACTCTAATCCTTTGCTGCTTACAATTTTGTCGCTGCATGCTGCCAACCTTTTTGTTGGACCCTGTACAAACAAGATTAAAGTGTTCTGTTAAGTTTGTCACAATTTGAACTTGATCTCTTGTTTCTCATTGGTCAACAAGCATATATTTGGAGAACTTTATTGCTTTAAGCCAGCTGAAGAATCTGTTTTAATGAGTTTATGCCATATCTTGTCTTCTAAGAAAACTTATTTGCTTCATCTTAAGTACAGGGTCTATTGCAGTTGGCTCGCCTCCCTTTGAACAAGTTATTTATTCTGTTTTTGAGTTATGCTGCCCCTTGCCAAGTTACCAAGCTACCAAGTCACCAAGTTGCCATGTTGTGGTCGTTGACAGTCGTTGACTTCGTGTGCTGCATCAACTTGGCCAAGGGTGTGAGGGCTGAGCTCTCTATAAACCAGGGCTTGCTGCTTTGCTGCTCTTGCACTTTGTTATTAATGCGCATTTAAGTTTTTTGTATTTTCCTTATACTTGTTTTTTGCTTTTGAACTTTTTTGGTCCCTGTAGCCGCGACACGACCTTACCTTTTTGGCTTCTGCTGTCGTTTGTGCTGCTGCTGCTGCTGTGACTGCTTTGGCTTTTGTGTGCTTTCTAATTGAGGAAACATTAAAAGTCAAGTTCTGGCTGTGCCGCATTGTTATAACCCAGAAAAACACGAGTGCAATGCAGTAGTCAATGGCATCAGAATGAGGCAAAATTACAATCAACTTTTTTAGTTACTCTCATTCTCTCCCTATCTCTGTCGAGCTCTGTCTCTGTGTGTGTTTGAAATGAAATCTGTAATAAAGTTTTAGTCTGACATTAGCTTGGTTTGACTTTTTGGACTTGCTGCTTGTTCAGTGCACAATTGAAAGCCATTGAAAAGGCGTTGTCACAGGGAAATGCTAAAGGCACATCAAGCGCTCAATTAACTAGTTACAACTCAACAATGTTCAGCATTCCACCACCCCTCTGTCTATCAATGTTAGTAGTCTCGGTATGACAGTGGCACATTAATCATTTTAGCATACAATAAAAGCTGTTGCCAGGCAACTGCACAACTACACACTCTAACGAGCCAACTAAGCAGCTAAGCAACTTCTGACAACTTCAAGCCGTACTTCTCTTGGCTATGGGTCTGGCTCTGGCTCTGGCTCTGACCGTGGCCCAAAGCAAATGGCCAGCGATTATGCGAGTTTATAATAAAGCCAAAGAATGGCTTGAGAGAAAAATAAGATATAGAAATAAAGGAAATTCCACGGCTGCATTGTCTGAGTATTTTAGACAAAGTCTTTGCTTGTGCTGTCTATAGGGGAGTGGTGGGGAGCGAGGGACATTTGGTAGGTGGGGGAGTAGTCGCCATTTGTCAAGCGTAGTTTGCTCTGTCGGGTCGGCAGTTGCTTTATCACTATCTCTCATTCAGGCACACAAGTCATTTATCATTTATGCATTGCATCATACATTCTAGTAGTAGAAGTAGTACACTGGCTAAAAATAACAAAATTGTAATTAATTTCAAAACAGAACTCTAAATTTTGGAATAAATTTTAACACTTATAACTTATAACACTAATGACCTGAAAGTTGTGATCCTAATATTTAAGAACTGATTGTTTAACCTTGAAACACTGGTTTTTCCCAGTGTAGAAGTAGTAGAAGCAGTAGTAGTAGTCTGACATTATATGACGAATATCGAGGTCGCCAGCAGACACAATCAAGGCACAAGGATGTGGATGCGTGCCGAACACGATAGTGACACTCCTTTGAGCAGTGAACCACTAAGCCTGAGTTGATTTGCAAAGCCATAAGCAAGAGGTTCTTGGCAGTGGTGATAAAGAAGGAAGAGGCGGAGGGTAGCAGGGAACCGTTACAAACAAAACCCTAAGCGTGTATGACATTTCTGATTTCGAAGGACATCCGACGGTGCATGGCTTAAGTTTTGACAGCCATCTTCTCGCCACTCACACAAAATTTATCAATACGTGCGCCAGAATGTGTTCACTTTGAGTGTACACATTATACATGCTATCAAATAAGTTTTGTGTGACCGAAAATGAAATATGGTTGGCAGTTAATAAGGACACTCACAGCCAAGCTTTACATGTCCCATTAAAGGCACCACAAAAAAACAGAAGAAAAACGAAATAAGAAGCCCTCAGTCACAGTCTTGACCTTGTGGGTGCTACACACTTGATTGATAGACAACAAAATGAATTTTTCATCTAACCTCCTCGATATTAGCCCATATCTTCAGGACCCACTGTACACAATTGCCAATGCCTCTCGATTGATGTTTGTTTTCGACCCAGGACCCAGGCATTAGCACGTGTGTAGCATGGCACACAATTATGCTCCCTCTGCTTGCTTAGGTCTCGACTGTGTAACAAAGACGTTTGCCAAATTAATTTCCATTATATTTTGCATTCAGAGGTCGGTGGAAATGTTCACAGCAAATCAAACACAACTTAATCGATAAATACTTTCAAGTTTGGCTCAAATTGCCAACTGGGTGCTATAGTTTTCTCTGGCTTGTGTGCACAAGTTTATGGGCCGGAAGTCAGTTTATGGTATTTGTATACCTCACAAGGGCAGTTAGTATTTGCTGTATTTGCTTGTAAAATGTGTTAATAGATTTTCACATACGCATGTGTGTGTGTGTGTGTTGCTGGCTAATGCAACAGTTTCCCAAAATGCTGTCAGAAGCAGAAACACTCGTGTTGTGTGTGGCTCGGACATTAAAATGCCCTTAACAAATTATAACGCATTATTTGTATTGTGTATTATTAGTGAATATATATTATGATCAACATATTGTCGCTTTATGTACATGTATACTGTATTTAATTACAAAGTGCAATGGCATTTTCTTTGTGCCAGTTAATACTCACCATATGCCAATGGAGTATAATTGAAATCCTCGAGGCCATAAGACGGCAAATTCCTCAATAGAAATGTAAGCAAAATAATTATTGTACAGTAATTAGCAGAAATTAGGCTATTGTAGAAGTCAGTATAAATGCTTATAGTTAACATTTTAACGTGTATAAGGAATTTATACATAGTTCTTCATTCACTAAATTAATTCAATTTAAAACTTGATTTAAAGCTTCGCACGATTTTAAACGACAGCGATATTGACTTTTACTCAATTTCATTTCACTGATTTGGTCATTGGCCAAATGGAAAATGAACAGAGAAAAGCCTTGCCATCGGCTTAAATAAATTCAATTAAAATTGTCAGCAGGTGCAAACAATTGACGATTGCGTGGTTTATTCAATTATCAATTTCACTGTAGCATACTTTTGTGCGTTTGGCTTGAGCAATTAAACAAATGCGGGAAAGACTCTAAAGTAAACACTGTACTACATAAAGGCGAGCAGAATTGAACAAAATCAATGGTCGCGCTCAACTGTCATCTGCATGCGCTAAAAACTACCTTTTGAAAATTGTCCAAAATATAAAAAGAAAGATGTAGAAATGAAAGGAAACCATTTTATTTGCATTGTCGTGCTCGTGCTCAATGCCATTTGTGTGGACCCCTTGCAGACCCTGTAGTTAGAAGGAGTGCAAGGGTTAATAGATGTGAAGAAATGTTCGACTATTCGATGTATACAAATCAAATTAGAATAGAATGGAATTCTTAGTTGCTATTTAAAATATGGCATCATAGCTTTGAAATTGGTACAGGGCTTCCTACAGTCGACTCTCGCGACCATTGCCATTCCCGCTAGTTTTTTGTGCATAACGTGATATTGAAAGCCAGAACAGTCTGTGGCGAAGAGTACACAAATCCAATGCCAATACCAATACCAATACCAGTACCATTACCCAATCCCAAACCCAATTCTGGTTGGTTAGCAGAGTCGCAGGCAGCGCATTATTTATGCATGCAATGCTCTTTGAGTCTGCCGCAGTTATTGCCGTACGTCCGATACGGGTTTTCTACGGGTTTTTGTGTCGCAGACTGTCGCGGGTGCACCTTCATTTTATTTTTATTGAACTTCAATGGAGTCATTGATCTTTTGCACCAGACTTTGTTTATTGCAAATGCTGGCTGCCAGTTTGGCCGTACACGGCCAAGTTGGCTAACTCGCTCTTTAAGCCCATTACATTTTAAAGGGGCTCAACGAGTTTCGTTGGGTTTGACTTGGCAGTTCATTGTGCCCATAAGTCATGCTGATTGTTTTATGTTGTCAACACAAAGTGTTGAGGTCTCCCACTTGTCTCACTGCCCTGCCACGCCCCACAAAACCAACCGCCAACAATAACAATAACTTATAAGAATTGATTATGCTGAGTCTGCAAACATAAATCGTCCTCGGTTCGCCCAGATAAAGCGACAACAAGCGTCCTTTGCTTTCAACATTCTTATATGTACTGTTGTTAAAGCCATTTTGTGGTTTTTGGCCAAGTTTAAGTAAATTCTCTTACCCACATACATTTCACATCTCGTTCTCCGTTCTTTATTTCGTCTTGCTTCGCACAGTTTCTAGCCAAAAGTTTCACTTTTATAGCTTTTAATAAAAAGTTTTTATGCTGCTGTAGATTTAATTAGAGCCATCAATCAGTTTCCAACAGTCGTCAGCAAATAATCTTTATAGCCTCTGCATCATTAGTAGAATTTTCTCCCCATTTATTGCTGCAGTTTTGATGCTTGGCTGCTCTCCTTTAACAAGGCGAATCGTTAGAAATATTTATTTGACTTCAATTAAAACCACAGGAAAATAAACCTTGAAGCCTTACGAGTTTCTTTGCACTTAATCTTAGCTGAGTTTTTCACAGTGTATAAGCTCATAGCATTTATAAAGCACTCTAGCAGATAACTAGATAATAATATAGTCAAGTGTCTGATATAAATGAAATTCAGCACATCCCCAGTCTCTGCTTGATTTGATAAATTCAAAGACAAGACCTTACAAACGGGTCGTACAAAGCCTCCCACATAATAGATCAAATACTCTGCTCACTATTTGCCTCTACCACCTACCCCACACAAAAAACTACCCTGAAAGTACGCCCGTAAAATATGCTCACGTTTTGCACGATACCGGGGAAAAATCATAGTCATAAAAGCGGCAAATCATGTCCGGGGCTCAAGTTGGAGGAGTGGGCAGTGAGAAGGATCATTTTACTCTAAGTAAAAGTCAAAGCATTTTATTGATGTGCAAAATGCATGAAATTAGAATTTAAAGTGTGCCGAAAGGTTGACAGCCAACACATTCCCACAGATCCTTTAAGCTCCTTCGTCGTTTGTGGTTTGTCACAGTCAATGCTGGTTGAGTGGACGAGTTTCAGTGCATCGAAATGCAAATGTAAAAGGCAAATAATTTATTGAAACTAACTTAATTACTGGGTACAGCTGCATACGCTATATGGCCATAAAGAAATGCTAATTGAATGGCATTGCAGTCGCTTTCTAACTCAATAAAAAAGCAATTTGTGTGCGTGTGTTCGTTGCGTATTCCATTTAGCAATTTTCGTATGCACAAATCATTTTAAAATAATTAAATAAAAATATATAAAAGGATGCTATAGAATAAAAAATTGTAGCATAAAGGATCATATGTATATGTATATGTATTGAAAAGCGCCAAATAAAAACCATAATTCGTCTATAAAAATATCGTAAAAACGTCGACACACACTCACACACAAGAGTACATCTGCAGATCCGATGCTGGGTTGGATTCCAGGTCCTGATGTTGGTGCTGGTATGGCCCCGGGGCGGGCACTTCTGTTTTTCATGTTGCGGCTGCTGTAAACCGAGCCACTTAATGACTTCCGCCATAAACTATTTTCGGTTCAGCTAAATTCCAACAACTTTATTGCCAGCGCACAAAAAGGCAAAGGCAACGGCTACGAACAGCACACAGGCCACAGAGAAACGACAAAAATTGGCAATGTTCGCTGTGTGCACATACATACACACATACTTATATATAAATAAATATATTTGTATATATATAGTGTAGCAGCCAGCCATGGAACATACATATTCTTATGTATAAAGGGGAGAAAGAAGTAAGAAAAATTTTATGTTTGCACAACATAAACAACATTATTTCTTATGGTCGAAACGAGCAGCAAGCAGAGTAGAGAACTTTCTCTCTCTCACTCTCGTGCTCTTCCTGCCCATCAGCTAGCATACTTCCCATTTTCCTGGCACCTACACAAGCGTAAACGGCAACGAAAAATTAATGACGCATAAGCATACAAGAAATATATAAATCTCACTTGCTCTTGAAATCATTTTCTTTGGAAATTCGGCGGGAATAAAAATTATTATTGCGATTCTTAGATAAGAAGCAATTAATGATTGGGCTGTTTTTCAGCTAAGCCATTTAAAGAAAGGAGTTGGTGCCTACTTTCAGGAGAAGTTTATAATTAAGGACGCTCTCGAAAGTATGCTGTACTTTATGTAAACACTCTCAGCTTACAATTTTGCAGAAATCGTACCTGCAAACACTAAAACCTGTAATTACCTTTCAAAATAAAGTAGCAGCTTATAATTTTACTACAATAATGTTCAGCCATTTACTCGGTGCTGCAGTGGCTGCAGTTAATCAACTGATGGACAGCAAAGACAACAGAGACACACAACTCCAAGCAGTAGAACATTCATTGCTCTTCCTTCAATTCGTGATTAAAAATTTAATTTGTAATTTCACAAGCACATAAACAGCTTTTCAGGTAAATAAATGAAATTCAGCTGACAACATACCAGCTCGTCTTTCTTCTCCACCAAGCACACGTCCTTGGCCAGGACATAAGATTTGGAGTGCAGTGCGTAACGTTTTGCTTCTGCTGGTGCTTGTGTCACATCCTTGATACAGCTGGCTCAGTCGCTGTTCCTGCTGCTCCTGTTGTTATTCAGCTATGCTTTGGCAGCAGGAAGTTCCTCCTTAACTGTGTCGCTATGCTGTGTTTGCTTTTCCGGTTTGTTTAAGTTGCACGCGCTCTCTCGCTCTTGTTCAATGCAAACGTTTTAAGTTTAAATTGCTTGGATTTTGTGCTAGCAGAAAAGTGACAGTGGAGTCTAAACGCAATCCAGAGCTCAACTCCTGCGCGGCATCCTGTCGAGCTCAACTGGCCTGCGCTCTACCCTTCCTCCCGCCCACTCTTCCTGTTTTTCATCCCATACCATTTCTATTATTTTTTTGTCGCTTTAGCGCTGATTGAATTATTCCGCTACACGCCATAAAGCACGCCCAGTAAAAATAAGCAAGCATGAACGAGTTTTTGCTGCCACTGCTTCTACAGCAAGAAGCGATCCTTTTTATGTTCTTTTTTCTATTTTTTATTTATATTATTACTACGTCAATTTTGTGCAGTTTTCAAAGTGTGAGTTTTTATTTCATTTTCGGCAACATTTCGGTCGGTTTGTGACTTGTCACCTCCGCGCACGGATTGCACTTCCTGTTTGGTTTAAAGCACAACAATCTTGACGTATACGTGTTTTTCTCTGTCAAATTATTGCTCAAAAAGCTGTTGCTGCTCACCTGTCACCTGACATTCGGAGAAATTGCAAGTTTAACTCAGTGAAGATAACATTTGGCAAGCTCAAAATACGTTTCAATAGTAAAGTTGAAAAGCAGAATGTCCTGCTAGCAGACCTCCTTGTGGACGAATACTTTCGATCAAAACATTTGCACTTGTTAATGAAATTGAGATTCTCCTACTGCAAAACGCCAAAATTATTGTTGAAACAAAACAAAAGCTGTGAGAGTTCAATGCTTCGTTCGTCTTTCCAGTGGAAATTTGATCTAATTTTGTGTGTTTGTGTGTGGGAGCGGATTGTTAACTGTTTCAAAAAGTAGCAGATGTCAGTTCTGTGAGATGCTAGTAAAACAAAAGTCTAAGAAAATGTATATGCATGAATTTCGTTTATTAAATAAACAATGCCGAGGCTCGGTTATCAATCAAAAAGCATTTTTCATGTCAACTACGAATTTCAGTCAGACATTGCAGTCAGTCAACCAAATGAATGTGTGTGTGTGTGTGTGTGTGAGTGTGTATTGTAAATGATATGCCTGGCAAGTTTTCGAATGAAGAAACTAGGCCTGGGACAAACAGCAGCTGTTGTTTGGCATTGCCTTAAGTGCTGGGAGCTGGCAACGAACCAAGAACAAGAATCAAGCAAGCAAAATCAAATAAAACTGAAAGAAAAAACCGTCTGCATTTTAATACACATTTTATTTCACTGGATTGAGTTGGATGCGAAGTCTTTGCCAGAAGTCAATTTGGCATAACTCAATTTGCGCCAAAAGGCACACAACACGCGCTTTTGTAATGTTAATAAGTAACAGCTAGCATGCCACCAACAACAATAAGAGTAACAGGAACAGTAGCAACAACAACATACATAACACAAACAACTGTTCAGTGTGCACACAACATGCTTAAAGATAATTTTCTTAAATTTCAAACGACTGTTGGTAACTTTTCCTACCAGCAACACACTCACACACAGTCACACACACACACTTCCTCCCTCCTTCACATACCTTGCACTGCACTGACAGAGCAAAAGTAGCGCCAACTTTGATAAGATAACATAATTTCTGTCGTTTGTCACTTGCTGAAACTGACAATTAGAAAAGTTTATCATACAACGGCAAACTGAACTTGGGGGCTGTGTGGGCTCTCTCTTTATATACATATATTTTGTGGGCGTGAGTCCTACAACAAAAGGCGTGCCAAAGAGTCGACTGTGGACTGAGCACCAGTCGCCGCATTATCATCGTCTGCATATAATGCGACAGACATTTGTTTGGAGGCTCAGGCCCAAAACTGTTTGCGCCTCAATAAGTTTCGAACCAGAGGGAAGTTTATCTTGGCAGCGACAAGCGACAAGCGTCAGTCAAAGTTCTTGTTCGTGTGCTTTTGAAAAATTGGCCCCCAGGCTTTTTGAGGATGCTCCTCTACCCGCAACACTTTTGCCCCAACCCCTCCCGCTTTGGCTTTAATGATCCAACCGTTGCTTTAACTTGTCAGTCAGCATTTTTTTGTGGCGTTGTCCCTCTCACAATGTTTTATGCCCGCATCTCTCTAATGCTCGAGTGTCTAGCGAGTGTGTGCTTGTGCTAGTTGGCATGGCAAATGATTTGTTTCAAATAAATGACTTTAACCATTTGCGAATGCAAAAAGCCGCAATGGCAGCCGCAGCACTTCAGCCAAAAAGTAGGCAATACTTTTTATGCTCTCTCTACAACTTTGACTGACGACGGGCTGACTGGCAGTTGCATTTCCACTGCAGTCATTCACTCAAATTTGACGATGGCGCCTTTTTTTTGGCTGGCCAAAACAAATTTCGCGTTCTGCCAAGCGCAAAACTATATAGTGTTTCTGTGAGCTGTATATGTGTGTATATAAATGAAAAGGTATATAGAACTACACCACAAAACCGATGCAAAAATGGGTTGCAAAGAGGTTAAGACTTCCAGTTACCGAATATATAACACCCTTAAAACTAAGTGTCAAACTTAAATGAAATTGATTGTTTTGTAAGAGACTGAAGTTTATTTAAGTTAAAGACCAAAAGCACTTCTAACAATTTTTAAATATTCATTGATTAAGTAAAGCTAAACTTAACCAAAAGAACTTAAATCATTTAATTAATCTAAGCCACAAATTTAAACGCAGATTTCATAATTTCAAATCTAACCCTTAACAATATTCAAATCACCTTTTATACCCTTTAGTCAAAGCAAAAAAATGAAATGGGATTAAGCAACGCGTTTTGTGCGGTTTAAAATATTTTTTAAAAATGGTGAAAATATGGTCAAATGGCTTACGGTTTGAAGTGCTTGTTTCGCTGCTGAAGTGACGCTCGAGGTTGGATTTTATGCAAATAATGAATTGCTATTTCTATGGCATGCTGCCCTTGCAACACCATCACTCCAGGTGAGAGGGTACTTTGCCTGTTGTATTAGGCCTCGCCATGTACTGGAGGATAAATCTACAGCACCCGAATCGTGTGGTAACAATAATTATATTAATTAATTTTAACAGCGCAAAAGTACAAAAATGGAAAAAAAGAAAATGGTGTTAGGGAAAAAAGAGAGATATAAGAGTGACGTCAGATTAATATGCGCTGTCAACGGTGTTTGGAGAAGAAACGGGTTTAATTGAATATTTTATTTTTATTTTCTGGCAAAGCTTGAGCTCATCTCCTTTCGTTCCCGTTCCCACTCCGGCTGTAATTTTACATCCAAGTACTTATCCTGCCAGAATATAAATGACGTCATTTAAATGTTTTACAGCAAACACAAAATCCTTCTCATTCACTCACACATAGAGCCAGAAAACAACTGTTAAATTGGGTGAAATAATTGCGCACAATTATTTAAAAACTACAGTCGAAAGGAAAAGAGCAGAAAAGGAAAGGAAGGGACAGGGAGAGCAGCGTTGACAGCAAATAAAATAAAATTAAATTAAGTAGCAAGCAAACGGATTGCATTGCATTAATGAAACAATTAAGACGCTTCAGCTGTCGACCAACTAATGAAGCCTTAGAGAATGAAGTTATTTAAACAAAATCAGCAATGAACCGAACCGAAAACAAACTGAACTGAACTCTGCTGAAAAGTTGAGCACTCGATGCGCATGAATTGCCTGAAAAATAAATGCAATTAATATTTTAAATACTTTTTGTGGCATTTCAAGTAAATTAATTTGCTGATTTTCCACGCAAAAACACACATAAAATGCTTATCGCTGAAGAGGCATCAAATGTTATTTTAGTTAATTATACGTGCGAGAGCTGCAACTGTTAAAAATTTTAATTAAAATTAGTTTACATAAGTGGCAAAATACTTATCAATGAACATAAACAATAACAATTGGTTGAAGATTCTCCTTTGCATGCAAATTAAACTGTTTTACATAACACAACTTTGATTTGCGTATTTAATGATGCCAGCAACAACAATATTAGCACCACAGCAACATTGGCAGCAGTCACCGCAGCCGCACATACACAAGAACACACATGTTGTGGTTGACTGAGGCTTGAATGCGGATTCAAAGTCCTCATTCTTGGCCCAGACTATCTGGTCGAGCCACTCCTTCTCTTCCCTTCTTTTTCCCTCTCACTGTCTTCCTTTGTGTCTGTCGTCGCTCTCTCTCTCTCGCTCTGACTGAGCCAAAAGCCCTAATCACGCCGTTTGCGTTGCCTACGTGATCCGCCTTTCAGTGGCTGAATTATGCAAAAAGGAGGCGGCGACGCGATGCGCCAGGCATGGAAATGGCTCGACTTAGTGTGACGCAAATAATTAATTACACAGCGTACGCCGAAATTGAGGTGAACTTTTGGTCGACTCTAATGCCAAAATTCACGTTTAAATCCACAAAAGGACCACAGTCCATTGAATGCATTTATCCATTAGCATTTGCACTTTAAATTAAGGCCTGGGATTGGGCAAACTTATTGATTAACTGCGGCTAAAATTTCATTTAGTTTGTTTCATGTTGAGGAAGGTTTTTATCGTGTTTTATAAAGACTTTTTACAGCACAAAAAAGCTCAGAAATCTTATATTGTTAATAATACATAAGTTGTGTTTAGAAGAAGCCAGCTTTCTTTTTAAATTTTCACATTTTGACAACTGGGAAAATAAAAAAGACTAAAACGATTACCTACTAAAGTCGTCATTGTCTTCTTAGACACAGCTAAGATCTTTAATACTCGTTGAAATTCAATTTTTTGTAGTCACTACACTGCTTTGAAGTGCTCACATTTTTAATTATTTACTAAACCCCCACACTGGCGGTTGTTAAAGCTTTTCATCTCCACTTTATGTACCCTTTTTTAACTCCGATTCTGTTAATTGCTTTCTGCTTATCAAAGTTCGTTCCTTAACCTGTTGAGATTTTTTTCTTAAAGCTTTTTAAAGCACTTCAATTGCTCATGGTACAGCCAGTCATATTCAATTCTCTTATGACTAAAAGAGAGAAAAAGAGGGGAGAGGGAAAGAGTAGTTAACTGCATTGGATTGCTGGTTTGTTGCAAACCTTATAACTGGAAGCTGTAAATAACACGGCGGTTACTGGAAACGTCAGTGAAAGAATAAGTAGTTCAGCATGAGACGGACAAGACCAATCCCAACAACACTATCTCACATGAAGCAGACAAGCCACACATACACACACTGATACACACACAAAAACACACACACAAACACACGCACAGGCAGAGATGTGCGTTGTGGAGAGTCATCCACTCATAAGTCTGTGGGCACATGTGAGAATACACACACGTCAAAGGCAGTTGCCAAACAACACCTCAGCTCATGTTACGTCAACACTTGGAAGTTCAAGTAGAAGCTTAACCCGCTGCCGCCGGCGACATTGCTCTGACTGACTCTGTGCTGTGCAGCAGATGGAACGAAAGGAAAACAAATACAAGCCATCAAGGAAGGGAGTGAGAAACAACAACTGGACGGGAGTTCTATGAAGCAAGAGTAAATTAAAACCGCAGACAAAACACTCATACTACTACTACCACACTCACTTATACACACAGACTCACACACACACTCAGTTGCAAAAATGAGCGACAGGCAGAGTGCTTTCGGCTCAAAGGCTTGGCGGTTTTGCAGTACACTTAATGAGCACGCCCAAACGTCTGCCACGCTACGCCCCCTGCTCTCTTCGCACTCCTGCTCTACCGCCATCGAAATGGGGCCAAATCTCTGGCCAAGCACTACGAAATGTAATATTATTTTATTATGGCGTGTAAGTTGCGCATAACTAATGTGCCTCACGACTCGACTACAATTTCACTCAGCTGCTCATTTGGGATGACTACGACGGCGACGCGAAATATATACCAAAACTTATATAGATTTGTTTTATGGGTCAGCCCGGTTACGTATACGCACGGTTGCCCAGCACCCAAAAATAGAACTAAACTTTATTTACCCCTTTCGTCCCCTCTAAACAGTTTTCGGGCATTTTGGAGCACAATTCTCATGCAACTCGGACTGTAAAATACGTTGGCATTGCCACAGCCTAATGTGCTGCACGTGCTAACCCAAAAATATAGCAAAAAATATAAAAGAAGCCAAATAAATCCCCTCAAAAAGTGTATCTAAATGTATTGCAGAATGAAAATGATAAACCCTGTGTTGATTATGCGCTTGGCCTAGTACAAATACCCGCACCCAATAGACTGGGAAATGATTTCCCGGTTCTTGGGTCGCTCGTCCCCATGATAAATGATGCCTGAGCCACTTTTTCAGCTCCTTTCTCCACCCACGCCTCTCTGCCGACAACAAATTCAACGAAATTCAGCATGTCCCGCAAGTAGATTAGCATTGAATTTGAATGGAAACTCAAAATGAAAATGTTTTCCACACACAAAACTAAAATGAGCCCACACCTACCCACTCCAAGCCACCGTTCGTTTATGGTCAGTCTCCACAGTGTGTGTGTGTGTGTCCAGTGGCAATAATCAAATGAACTAGATTGTCATAAATCAAAGTTTGTTGGATAGTCGTTATTCGGGTGCTTGGGTTAAAAGGCATAGATAAAATTGGTCGAAGCCTTAGAAGAACGTATCGATTATCACTGGGACACGGGCTGCTCGGCATTTTGAGTATGTGCTGCCTGATGCTCGGCTATTTGTCAGTGCGTCCCTTGGCCAGTAAGATAGGTGAATTGAATTGAAATATATTTTGTAAAAAAAATTAAAGGAACTCACTCATTCGACTGTTGACTGAGAGATAGCAAAAAGTTTTGTTATATTCAAGAATATATTTTATTTTATGATCTTTTTATGCTTTCCGGTGTGAATAATGAATGCATTCTTGACAGTCTTTGACCGGCAAAGCCGATTTAAAGTATTGAGTTTAGTTTAAGATTGTGTCTATATTTGTTTTGCCTTCTCAAAGAAAATAATTAAAAATATTCTATTTTTCACTTTGCAAACTGAATCAGTTCACATAGTTTCTTTGTTTGTTCGTACAGTTATTGTTTCAATACTTTTAATGCATTTTATGAATGGATTTAAAAACCTGTTGTTCAATATTTAAATGTAAGTTATAGTTTTGAGTACCTACAAGTGCAATACATGAAATTTGGTTCTTTTAGTCTATTTTTTGCCATTTGTTTCTCTATGTTTAATGACTTCTCAATAATTCTAAACAATCGTGTTACTTAGACAGACATAACAAAGTCAATTTGTGAGCTTTAAACTCAATGGCCAGAGGTGAGTGTGTAAAATGCAATACAAGACGGCAATTAAACTAAAAAGAGTCCAAAGACTTGCTCAGTCTCACATGCTTAATTGAGCAATTTTCAGTGCAAGTAGAAACACAGAGGAAGAGCGAGTAAGTGATAGAAGATAGAGACGGATGCAGAGATGAATGTTTGAGCACTTACAACTACCAAATTGTGTCTAAACACTTTACATTGCAATTAGTCAGGTGGGTGCAAGATAGAAGGACAATAAGAACATCGTATGAGAGTCGAGAGTACAAGGCTTTGGCCTAACTACAGGCTGTAGTTGTCTTTTATGTTGGTTTTGCATTTAAGTGTTTTATTTGTGGCATTGTCTGCAGAGAAGTAGTATTTATTCTAGTTGTTTTGTGCTATTGTTGAAAGTGTAGAATTTGAATTGCGACACGTGTCTGGCGGAAATTGCGCTATTACATTTGTACAGTGTCAAGGCTTAGACAGTAAGATAGACAGAGAGCAACTCAAAGTTGGTGCCTCGGCAGAGAGTGTGAAGCAAACCTTTAAACCCTTGAGGTCTCTAAAGGTGAGTTGATTAAACGCGCCTGGGGTAAATGCATTTAATAAACTGAAAAGATAACTTGCATAAAGTTTGTTAATTGAACAGAGGTGGGCCGCAGGTGGGGAGGTAGGTGGTTGGGGAAAGTCAATGACTTTTATACCTTTACTGTCCGCTGGCTATTCATAATTACCAAAAGGCATAAAGACTCTGATGCTGTTGCGCTTCTGCTGCTTCTGCATCAAATAAAAAGGCAGCCCGAAAAAACTTGCTATACAAAGTGAACGCACACACACACCGATACACACCCACTCACACAAGTAAATAACAAAGAAAAGTCGGGCGTCGGTTGCCTTTTCATGGCGTGTCTGTTGCGGGTGCACTGAACTTGTACAGAAGCTGCAGCCCGAGGGGCGTGGCGGGTTTGGGAGGGGCACAGAAAATTGTTAAAATGATTTCCTGCATTGCACGCTACAAAAACTTTAAATGCACAACATGAAACAACAGCAACAACACCAACAACATGCTGCTGTTCGTTATGGCTACAACATCCTGGACTGCCGAAAGGCAAAAAACCTGAACCTGGCTAAGGCAGACCTCCCACTCCAGCCCCTTTCTGCTGAAAAGGGAGATAGAAGTTCGCGTTGCAGAACTTGCCAAACTTATACAAGCCCCTCTCAGCCACCCTTCTCCGCGCTTCTCAAACTCCTTACACTTCATTATGTACCAGCAAGTCTAATTAAAAGCAGTTAATGTTGCCATGTTCGCTCGTTGCTCTAAAATTGATGCCGGTATTAAAGTTGCACAATAAACTATTTGAAAATTGTGCTAAAATTTTATAAGTAATTTCGTTATCTAACATTGCTGTTCAAGTTACTTTTAGCTAAAGTTAGTAACTCCCTATGGACACTAACTTTGTTCAAATAATTTAATGAAATATCAACCAATATCAACCAAAAAAAAAACTTTTTACACAAGTGGGTGACACAACATTGGGGATTTCTCAGAAAAAGACAATTTACAATGTCAGGAATTCTCAGAAAATGTTAATGGATGTCAGCACAAAAATCTGTAGACTTTAAAAAATATTTCAGGCGATTGAATGAGTCAAAAATGTTTGAAATGTGATCAAGAAGCTGGTTCTAAGCTGGCATTTAAAAAAGTTGAGAAAATTTAATTATCGTAATTAATTTGTAAGTCATTTTGCATTAAGTCTAATTATAAAAAAATTGTTAAAATTTAGTCAAATAAATTTAAATTAAAGCCACAATTTCTACAGTTTTCCAGCTTAAACACACAAATTCGAATTATTTCAGTTGATTTGATAGATACACGAGCTTACTCGTTCCACAGCTGACAATTTTTATGGGCGAAATTTTAAGTATTTTGTATGTAAATGAGCTATTTAATCATAAGTCAGCGCGGAGTAATTGTGCGAGGCAATAAAATTAATCAAAAAAGGCGGAGAAAAGAGCAGCAAAAGAAAAATTTACGCTAAATTAAACCGTACAGATGCCGACAATTCCACCAAAAATACTACATACATAAAAGCAGCAAACAGTGTGTGAGAGTTAGAGTGTGAGTGTGTGTGTGCGTGTGTATAAATCGAACAATAGCAAAAGTAATGCTAATCAATTATGAATCAATGTGCGAGTGCAAAGAAAACCAAAGAGCGCAAAGGAACTAAAAGTGAGCGGGAGGCGTAGAGGGGGTATGAGAGAGAATAAAACACGACATTGCCGCCAGAAATTGTACAATTGTGCGGAAAGAGGCTTTGAGATTGGGCCTCGATTGTTGCCACAAGCGTTGTACATACACACAAATACATATGTCGTCATTACGGTCGCATTGTGTTTGTTTTAATCAGCGGCAGCGGCAAATGTTTGCAGCACAGCCAAAAGGGGAGTTAACCCATATTCTAAGGGATGGGCCCAAAAGGGCGGACTAAGGGCGCGGGTTGGGGTAAGCTGGTGTAGTAAATGGTGGGCAAAAAACAGCGTCAAATCAGAACCAAAAGAAGAGCAACTCTTGAATGAGTGTGCACACACATATACGAGTGTGCGTGAGTGTGTTTCTTAGTGTTGCGTTTTTATCGTTTTATTGTGATATCGTGTCATTTGGCTTTCATTTCTATTTCAGTCGCAGTTTCAGTCCCAGTCTCAGCCGCCTTACAAGTTTTGCTCCTGTGTCTGCCTAGTTGCTTCAGTTGCCGCCATTTTTATTTCCAATTGGGAAGCAATAAATGTGCGCGTGCGTTGGCAAGACTAACAACGGCATCAGCAGCAGCATCGACAACTCTGGCAACCTTGCCAAACAATGAAAAAGACAAACAATCAGCAATCATGCCAAAATTTGTTTTCATTTTTGTGGCGCCCACAAACACACAGAAATTCACACACACACATACACTCAGTCTTTCAGTGGCAAACGCACACGTTCTATGATTGCCGGCAGGGCCATTTGGCATTGATTGAAGTGTATTTGTTATGTAGCCAAAAAAAAAAGAAGTGAAAAGAGGAAAAAGTGTTGTTGCTATAACTCCTGTAACTCCTTTCTTCAGCCAGAATCGTCTGCCTTGAACAAATGACTTCAACTATTGAACGGACAGAAAGGCATATACAGAGACAGACAACCAGACAGTCAAATTCGACAATTTTATACATTGCTTAACTATCAAGTACAATCTATGACCGATCGTTATCGTTCTTTATGGTTCAATAATTTTGTAAGTTGCTGCTGTTGTACTAAAAATAGTATTGTAATGGAATTTAGTAGAAATTTAAAGCAGAAAATCTATAAAAAATAGTTTAATTTAACAATGAAATTGATAAAATATATTTTCATAATTAAAAATCTATATTAAGCTTCGAATTTTGCAAGACAATAAATGAATAATCAGAAAATGTTTTTCCCAGCAGAATTCCATTAAAATGTTTAGCAAATTACCACAGAAATACTTGTCCGTTTTCACAAAATTCTGTGGAATTGTTGCAAACTGCTTATTTAAAGTAAATCTCTGAGCGCATTTTAATATTTGGCTGGATCAATAAATGCTTGGTGCTGTTAAAGCCGATGATTATGAAACTTGTTTGTTTAAGCATTTTAAACATCTGACACAGAATGTTGTTGCGGTTGCCACTCAAATAATTTTACAACTAGTAAATAAATCTTATTTCGAATACACACACACACATATATGTAGATAGATTAACTATAATTTTAGTGCCACATGGCACGGTAACCACAAATTTTAGAATTATGGCATGAACATGGCAGTTCGGAATACACTGACACGCCCATTTAGTTGCACATAATTTTTCATTTGCCATGACATTTGCACGACACAGAGCAGAAAACGCGAATAACTTAAATTAGTAACAAAACAGACGGAAAAGAATAGATAAAAATACATTAAAACGCTTCATTATTAGAGTAAGAAAATATTCATAATATTCGTTTATACAAAATGAAATTATACTATTTCTAAATTCAAATGAACAAATATTTTTCTATCAACAATAGTTTTATGCCACTTCGGACTATATAATGTGAGAGTTAGAATCGTTTTGAAAGTCTGCCAAATAAAGAAAAATACGATTATTTTCATTGACTTGGGTAGTTTTAATCACATTTGTTCATGCTTATTTATTGTGTGAAGTTGCCGATTGGCATGGCTGAAAGGCTGCTAAAATATGCACAACAAGTGCCAGAAATCCCCAATAAATGGCGAATAACACGAAAAGAAACCATTAATGTGTGAGGCCAAATGTAGGTAAAAATAAGTAGCGCTGATAACAAATAATAACATTTAGATAGACACGCAAGGAAACGCTTTACATTTGCCATTTCCCGTTTCCCGCTTCCCATTTTCCATTTGGAAAACTGCACGCAACGCACACGCAAGTCATTTGCCGCAAAAGTCAACCAAAAAACGCCAATTTCAAAGAACTTGGTATTGAGAATGAAAGATACGTGTGGAAATCGTTTGAAGCGTTGGAAAACTGATCATAAATAACAATTGTAATAGGCAAGTTTTACTTCTGAGTCCAAAAATAATAACAAATTGAACTGGTAGGCTGTGGTTTTGTTTTGTGCAGGGTATTTTGGAGTTAAGCATGACGCATTTGTTTTGTATTCATTTTATTTTGGCTTTGCTTAGCTTTTGGCACTAAATTCCGTTCCGGTTGGTTGTGGTTCTGGGGCTGTGCCAAGGGGCTAAGGGAAGGGGGAACGGATAACGGGGCTTTGGCTATTCAGGAAATGTGGCTGGGGACTGGGACAGGGACAGGGACAGGGACAGGGACGGGGCAGCGACAGGGCTAAAGTGAAAATCACACTATATTTCAATTTCATGCGGCGGTGCACAGTGCGGCGGCGCGTCTACAGATTTATGACTAAATTCACATACAAGCAGCTAATAAAATGCCGAGCTAAGCATTTGCTTTGCTTTAAAAAAAAATAACCTAACCAAAACCTAAACCAGAAAAAAGAGAAAAAAATGTATAAGAAACGACAAACGACGAAACTATTTTGGCGAATGTTTGCCAAAGCTGATTGCGTATACGCAGCGTGGTGCGCTCTCAAAGTTTATGGCTGCCTTTGTCGCTGTGCCTCCATATTACATACGTCACAAACAAGCACACACACACACAATCACACACACATACTATCCACCGCTTTTACTCGTTTACTCTTTTCGCTTTCCTCGCAATCTCTTTGGCTAAAATATTTCTTGTGTCAGCGTTAAAATTTCACTGAAGTGCCTGTCGCCTGTGCAAACATGGCAGAGCCTCTCTCTCTCTCTCTTTATTCCTCTTTCTGAGCTTGTTCTTCTTTTTGCTTGCCTCTTTACTCAAGGGTGTTGCAAAGAATTTACGCTGCCTCAAAGTGTGTGTGCTTGCGTGGGTGTGTGTGTGTGTGTGTTTTGCGTGTGCTGGTATGAGCGTCTCAAAACTTTGATCCCTTAATGCCAATAAAACGTTCGCATGTCGTCTTTCAGGCGTGTTGCGTCAGTTTTTATGCGTCCCGAGTTTTGCATACTTCAATGCATGTGATGAACTGTCTGTCTGTCAGTCCTTCTGTCCATTTGTCTGTCTAGCTGCCTGGCTGCCTGATAAGCAAAAGGAGCCAGCAATTTTGACGGCTTACTGCCAAATAGGCTTCCAGCCGTCAAAAAAAAACACAGCTATCCTCCACCGTTGCCTCCGGCCACTGCCACTGGCCGTACTTGCCAGCTAAAAGTTTACTCAGCTCAAACCTGCCACAAAGCTGTAACTGTAGAAAATGAGGCCGCTCTCGGCTATGCTACAAAAGCTCGCTAATTATGATGCGTGGAAAAGTTATGGCCATTCAGTTAGTCCAACCCAAATGCTTACGCAGCCCTTTAGCCTACGTGATGCAGCAACAATGATGCGTTAATTGCAAAAATAATTAATTATATTGCCACATACGCGGAACACGCCGCTGACAAAAAAAAAGTTACATACTCCACAACCTAAAGAAAATTTAATATTGCAGAAGATTTTTTTTAAATAGTTAAACAAAAATAAAGAGAACACTTATTTACTCAATTTTTCATTATTAAGATACAAGACTTCAATTCTAGAACAACTAAGCTCTCATTATTTCTACATTTATCCAAAGATTGCTTTTTTAAAACTCTTCCCTTCGTCAAGGGAAACAATTTGTATAAAATCCAAATAAAGCTAGTTCGGTTGGTTTTAATTTAGTCTGCTACAAGTTCGTATAGACAATCCACTTGTGATCTAAGTCGTCTCGACTATTGGTCTATGAGAGCTAAGAGGATGGAAGTGAGTGAAGGGGGCAACTGTCAAGTGCCTTTCATGTGTCAGCTGCTGTGGTTGCTATCGCAAAACGCATCTTTTGGCGAGATGCTTTTGGCATTTTGACATGTCGCTTATGTTGTGTGCTTATGCTTGCTTAGAATGCGTTCGTTGTCAAAGTCTTGTCAGCTTTATGTCAGTCAGACCCTGGCAAGTTGTTGTTGTCTAGCCCGTTTGCTTATTGCACATACTTCCTGTGGGCCCCCCATGTAGCCGATAAGCAGCCGAGTCAGCAGCTAAAGTAAAACTATGGCTGGATCTTTTAATTAATATTGATGCCGCATTAACAATGCGTATTTTTGGCCACTGATTAAATGTGACTAATGATTTTTGATAGGGGAAACGAAGACAAAACAAAACGCTTTGTTTGGCCAACAGTCTAATTAAGTCTTTGACTTTGGCTTTCAGCTGGCCAAAACAAATGTTCATTGTATTTAAGGCTTAATTACGAAGGAAACATTGAAGGCCGGCGATCTGAGCGGCAGGCTATCAATGTTTTGTTTAAAGTTTTACTGGTCAAAAAACTGAACGACTTGGCTGCAATTTCTCTGCTATTTATTGTTGTTTCCTTAGCAAGTAAAAAGAGAAAATTCAAGATTGAATAGAATGAGATAGAGAGAGGAAGCAAAAGAGACAGAGAATCTGTCTTGTTACCAGAGATTATTGAAACCATTTTCTAATCAGCACAAAGTGCTTGTGCTTGTGTTTGCAGTTCTACTTGTACTTGTGTTTTCTGCAGCTCTGCCGCCCATAAACTTGACTATTTGACTTGGGCAGTGCATGGACCAAAAGGCACCTTTGTGCCTGCAATGATATGAGCCCACTGCTGATTCCCAGTGTGCTAGAGAGCCAAAGAACCACAGTGCCATAGAGTTATCCGAGCAGGCATAACAACAGAGTTGTCACAATGCCACTGACATCAGCAGGTCAGCAAAAGCAAGTTGTGCCAGGATATGAATGTGTTTTTCTATTTGCTTTCTGTTTCACTGTTCAGTGTTTCACTACTTCACGTACGAGTGAGTGAACTCGTTCTCTTCAATGAGCACTCTCGGTGTGAGTGAGCACGAGTGTGCGGTCAACCCAAAATTCATTACACTGAAAGCATTTTTATTCTCAGTTTACGAGTACGTTCGAAACATTACACTTGCAGCAGCATCAACACCAGCTACTTTGGCATTGTGATGCGTCGAGAGTTCTGTCTGATTTGCCAGCTTAGACAGAAGCGAAGCAATTCATTCTTGAAGTTTGAAGTTTGAGTTCGTAATTATCGAAGTTATTCCAAGAGCAAAAACAATTTCAATTAAACCTACGTCCATCCAGACAACAAATACACTAAGCAACTGTTTTTTAGGTTTAAGACTTAAATTGACTGTATCTATAGCGAAAACATTTTTAAATTTTTGGCTTCATTTTATTCTTAACGCTGTAAATTTATGCAAGCACTTTAAGTGGATTATTCGATGCCGAAAATTGAACAGTGCAATCACATCGCTCAGTGGGCACTTATAAAACCAATAAACGAATGTTTTACATTTTCAATGACGTCCAAAGTGTGCAGATAGCTGGCTGGACTCTAGACTCTAGAAGAACCACGAGTGAAGCCAAATAGAAAAGGCTTGGACAGACAATGCAAAGACAGCGCGCACAGTGGTAGATAATAAAACTAAAGCAGCTAAATGAAAAATGCAAGCATGAAACGACGATGTGCCGAAAACCTGGACCAGAAGCAAAAGGCCAGGCCAAGGCAAACAAAGGGCAAGGATTGCGTCAAATGAAGCGCACTGTGTGTTGTCTATAGAGCTCCTTTGGCTGTTGCTACTTTCTCCACTTTTTTTGACCCCTTCAACGAGGGCATGCAGCAATGACCATTGTTAGCGCGTTACAAGGAGCTAAGCCTCGACAGACAATGCATCTTTTGTACCACACCACGTATACGCAATGGTCGCGAAGCTGCGTCGTGTTGCGTTGTCTGCTGCTTCTACTGCAAAAGTGGTAACAAAAGGGAAATTGTTACTGTGCACTCAACCGGCGAATTTCAATTAACAAAGTCGACTAGACAAGCAGCACGATTCTTCAGTTGATGATGCTGCCTCAAGCATAACCTATTGCCTGAGGTGAAAACATATCTGCAATATTAAATATCTTAAGGTTGAACGTGTAGTTTAATGGTTTTTGCTGGACTTTAGGCAACTAATTGTTTCGTAAACTTAAAAATTTAATTCTAAGCACTGACAGTGACACTGACTTCCACTCGTGTCTGTAAATACAGTTTTAGTTGAGAGAAAAGAGCACATGGCGTTTCAAGTTACACGTGTTGCAGTTGCTACATCAACAGGAAGAACAACAACTATTAGTAAAAACACACACATATACACAGGCACAGCACTCGCTTACCACAACAATTACAGAGGCAACATCACGTTTTTAGCAACAACATTTTAATATGAAGGAGGAAGCGTGTGTGGAGTGTTTTTAATTTGTGCAACAGCAGCGACGGCAACGAACGGCAGCAACACAGAGGCAACCCCTTGCGGACAACGTTGCGTATACGCGATGTTGAAGCGTAGCGAAGCGAATCCCCAAATAATGTACGTGTGAGCGCAATTTGTGCGCCCAAAAGAGTGCTACGTGTGTGTGACCCAAAATCATTAGCAATATGAGCAGCAGTTTGCAGTAAAAACAATGCTCAAGCCAACGCCACGAGCTGAGATATGCAAAAACACAAAAAAAACACACACAAAACCGAAACACACATGATGCGTGTGTGTGTATGGTTGTGTGTGGTGCGAGAGGATGGCACTTTGCCGGGCAAAAGGTTAAATTAAATGGCTAAATGATAAGCATTTGGGTTAAATTGTATGCACACCCACACACACATATGTGTGTGTGTGTCTGAGGGAAGGAACGGCAAGGAGTCCTTTTTGAATGCGTGTGCAGTCGCGTCTAATGTTTTTAATAGCAAAAGTTATAATGAATTTGTTAAACAACAACAACAATAAGCGGATCTGGGTACTGTTTTGATTCGTTTGTTGCCGCTCTTGTTGTTTGCTCAGCTCTTACTGCCTGGTTGTCTTTGTGTGTAAATGTTTGTATGTGGGATTTTTGGGGCTAGCTTTTAGTGTTTTGCGGACCCGCCGTATAAATTACGAATTTTGTCAGCGTTGCCAGACAAACAAAAAAAAACCACAACAAATTATGCTATGTTTTTTGGTTTGTTAGGCAATCAGCGAGGACGAACGAGCGAGGCTTAATTTTATTTTTAGTGAGCTCTCTGTGGCCAGAAAAATGCCTGTAGCCTGTCAGCATTAAGTATCTTTCTCTCTCTTTGATTATTATAATATTTTTTTGCTTTTTTTTGTTTTGAATTTTACTCAGTTGCGTTGAGTGTGTGCTGCGCATTTTAAGTAAACAAATTTTTTCTGTTGTCGTTTTATTTATTTTTATTTTTACTTCTTGTTGTTTGTGTTATTATGTTTGTGTTTTATTTTAATCACGCATACTGTGCATATACTTAATTAAGTGCTTGTTAACATTATTTGTGTAAAGCATAATGCGACCAAGGTTTTTTGTTTTATATCAAATTTTCAGCAAAAACATCAGCAAATTCAGATTTTAAACTCCCTTGGCGCATTTCCAGAATATTCAATTTTATTAGCAAGCCGATTGGCCGAGTCGGTAAATTGTAGGGAAGGATGTAAAGAAGACTTTCTGAATAACAATAGACATTTTGAGCAGATTGTAGTGAGTACTCTTAGGGAAACCTCCAGGAAATAGAAAAGCATAAATTTGTATTAATGAAAGCAGATGATATTCAGCAACTGATAGCAGTGAGCAGCAGCAAAGCAAACAATATGTTTGCTGATAAGTACTTGCATGAGCTGACAAGTTCTTAAGCCACTGCCCACAATTCATTTTGGAATATGACAAGAGTTTTGCGGTCTTTAAGCAAACAACTCGTTAGGCTAATGAAATTTTTACCGTACACTCAACTCGCACTTTCCACACCGCCTCCAACCCACTCTGAACATATTGTGTATATCTGTGGAAAGTGGCAACGGTAGCCCGCAGCTTATCAGAGCATCAGCCGCATCAACAAGCTGCATAGAAAATTCAATTTGGCTGCACTAATTGAATGGTTTATTTTGACAAGGTGGGATCCGTGTTAGCAGATATGACCGCAGGGCCAAACGCATACATACAAATGGAAGCTCACACCCATACAACCAGATACATACACACTCAGAGCACAGAAACACGATGTTTTACAAAAAATCCATTGAATCACAATTTCAAATACATTTGGGAAGCATTTAAAATTCAATCAAAATTTGTGCAGGATATGGATATTATGATTCTGATAAATCTGATAAGCAAATCCCAATTTAATTAAATATCTTAAATCATTTCAAAATAATTTTATACCATCAACGGTCTAAAAAGTCTAAAAACAAAGCGAACAGAGAGCAGTATTTATCTAAAGCAGAGTATTTGATTGCTTTAAATAGCTAAAAGACTTAAAGCATTATAAATTGGCATACACAGAGATTAAGCCACAACTAGAACAACACTAAGAGGTCAAACAAGAGGTCACTGACAGTGTGAATCGCTGCAGAACTTGCTTGTGGAATTTTTCTTTCGCTAAAAAGTTTGCCATCTGAAGGGGCGAGTGCCCGTATATCTTTCTGTGTGTTACAACTGCAACTTGGACTTGTTGTGGCATTAACAAAGTCGTTGATCAGCAGTCTTGCTGATGTGTTGGCAGCTTGGCTCTAATTGAAATATTTTATTGCCAGTTGTGCAGTTCGCCTCGCCCCTAGTTGCACATTAATATTCATTAGAGGCAGCAAAATGCATTAGTAAATTGCTGCAGAGTTCATCTGCAGCGTCACCAGCGTCGCTTTCAGCTGATAAATATGGACAAAATGGACTGCCAGGCAATGTGTTAATGCTTTAAACTTGCCACGACAAAAACATTTTATTTGCGGAAGTCATTAAGTGGCTCGTCTGGCCGCAAGCGGAAAATGCACTCGACACAATCTCGGGCTGGCTGCCACTTTCCCTCTGTTTTTCTTTCACTTGTTGTCTAAGCTCGCAACTTGGTCGTTTTATTTTACTTTTCCCTTCTTTAATGGCCGCACTTGAAGCTAAATTTAAATTTAATTTCGTACTCTGTGTATATTTTTTTTTGTTTGTGTCGCATCTTTGCCGACTTGCAGAAAATATTACGTATACGCCTACGCAGCAGTTGCTCGCAGCAGCCGCAGCATGCAAATTTTGAAATTTGTTGGCCTCTTCTTTTGGCCACGTTGCCGCAGCGTCAGAGGCAGCCGCAGCTGCAGGAAATGAAGTTGAAGTCGCTGCATTACCGCAAAAAGAGACGACGTTGCAAACTACCGAGAAATAGAGAGAGAGAGTCCTTGTTGCTACTTCGTTTAACAGCTATATGACAGTGCGGTAAAATTCGGTTTCCGGTTTAATTTAGCAAACGTTTGCTGCTTTCTTTTTCAGAGGCCACAAACCCGCCCCCAAAAAAGGGACAAAGTCACCACAATATCCATTAGACGAGTGTCGGACTGGTTGAGCTTGCCAGTTGTGTAACAATTCTTGAGAGTTGTGGCTTTTGGCCTGACAATTTCAGTGCTGCGACTTAAAGTGTGTACCAAACAGAGTTAAGTAGTTGACAACAGTTTGTGTTTATCTAAATGCTGCAATTAGATGTGGAGTAAGCTGAAATCGGACTATTAAGCCAAGGAATTACAGCAGAAAATCTTAATTTACAAACATTTCAAATAATTAAGTTGTAAAGAATTTTACTGTCAGTCAAAAGGCATTTAGTTTATTTGAGTTTACGACAAATCGTTCTCATTGACAAGAGTTGCGAATAATAATTAACGATCAATTTGAATTGAATGACAAACCAGAGTTCGAACACAAATAACAAAAAAAATCAGCAAGTTTGATGTGCTGAACAATCAATTACATAGTTTTGGCATGTTAATAAGCAAGTCGTTACATTCCCCGGGGACGAGCCGGACAATTAAACGCAGTCAACGCCAGTCAACGATGGGAATAGGATCAATTTCACTCTGTGCAGGGATACATATACATTGATATACATATATATTAGACATATTGGCAATGTGCAGTCATTTGTTCATTAGCGCAGCGCATAAAACTCATCAAAGGCAATTAACATTAACGCAGGCAATCAGTGAGTTGGCCAAGACTTGATGCCAGCGCTGTTAACGTGGCCTACAGACGGTCTGGCGTCCTTTAGGGCAGTGCGTAGCTTTCAAGCGAGACGGTGAATGAAAATAAAGAAAGAGACAGAGAGAGAGGGGGAAGTAGGGAGAGAGTGGAAGAGAACTGCTTGCTGGTGTCGGTAATAGCGTTATTGGCTGGCGCACTCCCACGACATTAATTATCTGGCTCGGATGCTGGCCAATATGCAGTAAAGTGGCAATATTTGAAAGTCTATTAAACGCTTTGGCTTGTCCTCCTGCCTGATTTGATTTGGCCACGAGGACAACAATGCGAACTGGTGTTTATGTGTGTATAACTTTGCTCAAGCCACACAATCAACCCAAGAGCCCAACTCGACAAATATAATATTGTGTGTTGCTTGCCTGGTCAAATTATTGAACATGAAATTGAATAAGAAACTAAAGGGGGAGAAGGTGGACTCGAAAAAGCGGCGTGAAATCAAAGCCACAAAAGAAATTCCAGTTTGCATATTAACAGCAGCTGCCACCCGGCTGAATCTGTGGATTGGGATTTGGGTTATAGGTGGTTTCAATCTAGGTACACGCTGTGTAGCGTAGACCTGGCATAGTCCTACACATCCTTTGTCAAGCTGAAAATGCAAATTGGCATGACATGCCCTTAACCATTTACCGCACAGCAAACGGGCCTTTTTTGTTTTGTTCTATTCTTTTTTTCCTTGCCATTTCACTTCATGTCCGGGCATAAAGCAAAACGCAGAAAGAAATCAGTAGTGGACATGGCACAAGACTGCTTGAAACAACGACTACACAATGCACTAACTGAAATTAATGGAAAATAGACAGAAAACTCTTCTTTATATCAAAAAGTATTTAAAATTTAATGCGATTTTAAAAAAATCCTTTATAAATAATTTTGTGCTTCAAAAACTATTTAAAATCTCAAGCAAATAAAATGTGTTAATATTAGTGTATAATGCCAAGAGATTACAGCTTCCTACCTACAGTCTGCATTGCAAATTCTTTCAGTTTTCTTCATATATCTTTTAATACATGCAATGAAAAGTTCTTGAACATTCCATCTCTGACTCTAAGTATTCCTACATACCCTTTAATTGGCTACACAAAACTTTTTCCAAAGAAATCGGTTCCCCTCAGTCTCTCTTTGTCTACGCTTTCTATATTTTTTTGTTGCCAAAGAAGCAGGAGGCTATTCTCGAGAGCATTTTGACCATACGTCTGCGGTTAAGTTTTGTACTGCTCTAAGCATTCATCCCATTAGATCATCAAGGTGGGGCACGGTGGGTATTGCCACAAAAAACTTCAAGTCCAGGTCTCCAATCTCCAACGAGTAACACAAATTGTTTGGGACTTGGTCGTCTCTGTGTCCTTGTGCGCTTTGCTGCGTGAACCAATGCAAATTTTTCCCTGAGGTAACCTTCGTGCTTTGATTGATTGATGGGCAGGTGGCGTCGCGGTTGTTTCCTGGTTACCTTACCTACTAGCAAAATTGAATTTAATTTGTAGACACGCATAGCAGACCTGGACCGGCGCTTTATGCAAATTCTACCTTTTTTCATTGGTTTGGTCTTATTCTTATTCACAAATGGTCAGCGGAGCCGAGGCATAAAGCGTGTTGGGCTTGCTTTTGATTGCTTGGCATTAAGCACTTTTGACATTGTTTTAGATATCTGGGGAAATCAAAGCCAACCCCAGCCCATAGCCTAACCCATCCCTAGGCCCAACAGAAACTGAGGGTCAACAAAGCACTGAATTGTTGAAAAAGCAAAGAAAAACTGTCCCAATCCGTGTTCAATCAAACTGTCAATGGCGTTGACAATGAGCCACGCAATGAGATTTATTGTCAAAATTAATTAAAAATTGTAATGAGTTTAGGTTTTGTTGTGCGGCCCAAATACATTTCAAATTGAATTTTAGCGTCAATTAATTTATTTGGCATTTTGGGTATTTTATTTAAAATTAAGCAACTTATTGCCGTGAATTTCAATTTAGAATTGCTCTCAAATGCGACAGGCATTTTGAAGTTTATCACGATGCCAACTGGCAACCATTTTACGCCAATTTGATTGGCTTGTTCGCTTGTCAATTTAAAGCAGCAGACAGACAACAACAAATAACAAATTACACTAAAAACACCCAACTCCCCACTTATTCGTTACCAATGCCGAAATTTGAACAATTGGACTTTTATTTGACCGAAATGCATACAAAATTAAATGGTTTTGTTCATTAACAAACATCCAAACTCACCTCAAACGGTAGCAAATCTAAAATCAAAGGCTCGAAATTTAAATAACACTAAAAAAGAGTTTTACAAAAATTGTTTGCAGTTCCCAATTTTGAAATTCAACTGCCGCCTGTCACACGAACGAAATGAAAAGGCATTTACAGAGTTGTTCATTTGTCGTCTGCATGTTGTGTTCACTTATTGCAGTTCACTTGATATGCAATACATTTTTGGCACCGAACGAACTGAACGACAAGTGCAAAAACGTGTTAACTTAGTGGGCCTGGTCAAGAAGCAGCCCCTTCCCATATGGGCTAAAACTATGCATGTATGTATGAACTGTGGACTCGACCTTACCTCTTGTTAGTGCTGTTAAAAATTTGCCATGTGCGCAAATATGAATTGGGGCATGGCATATGAAAATATGCATTGTGCGGCGAAGGTTGCTTAGCAAGAATTTTGCATAGATTTTTTTTCAGGGCTAAAATGTGCAAAATGTTGACAAAGTTATCTCACAAAGTCAGTCACCCACTCGAGTGTTCTGCTTTGATGTATCTAAACAGACATAATTTAGCTTACCTTGAGTTACTAACTCAACTGCTTATTACGCTTAAATATTTGTCTTCTTTTGATAAAGCATAAACTTGTCTAATTAGTAGCATATCAATGAGTTGATTCTAAGCATTAATCCAGTAGAATCTTATGGAAATATATTTGACTCGTTTCAAATTAAAGACACATTTCTTCTATGTGTATTGACATAAGCTTGAAACCACCCTCGCCTCTAATAGTATTTGGACGGGCTGGAAACAACTGGTGACAAGTTGAAACAACAATTCGACAAGTTAAATGTAAAAATGTTGTTGCATGTGCTGAAAAGTTCGAAAAGGATCAAAATGGACAATGGAAGCGCATTGGCATTTGGTAGACATACGAGATGAAATGTTTAACAATAAATACACATACGACATGTGTGCATGACGAGAGTAAGACAGCCAAGACTTGTATTTTACAGAATGCTCGAACTATGTGACAGCATTTTAAAGTCAGGTATTTTTGCAATTACAGTGAAAGTTGGCAAAAAACTATTGATTCACTTCGGTTTGGTTGAGTGGCTTTAAAGCTTTGCACATACATTATCTTTAATTGGCCGAAATAAGCCAACTCTCAGCCGACTTTTAGTTTTGTAAATTATTTCAAATATTTGGCGATTAGCTGGCAGCAAGAAGCCAACAGGGAGAGAGAAAGGGAGTACTGAGAGGAGGCTGAGCTGCCAGCATTGAAGTAAACTTTTTCAATTAATTTAGCACACAATTGCTGTGGTAAATTCGTTTACCTTAATGCTTCCCTTACCAAAATCGAAGAGCTGTAATTGTGGTGGCGATTTGACAAATTATCGAAGTAAGAGCTCTTTTGTTTCCCCCCCAACATTTGACCGAAGAGAGCCCGGTTCGGGTGGCTAAAAGAAGCACAACAGAAAAAAAAGTCAAAGTATGTAGTTGTGTTTTTGCTTCATTTGTAATTTCGTTTTCGTTTTCGCTTTCGATGTTTTTGTATTATCCCCGATACCCTACGACCAGCCTGCAGGTGATAAATGGCAGAAAGAGCTTGAAATAATGGAAAAACATTTACTGGTCAACATAGGGGCATAAATTCAGCTACTTGACGGCCAACAAGCCCTTATTTTTGGTCTTATTTCACTTTTATACCAAAACGAATGTCACACCATTTCATGCTGTTGTTAGTAATCTATTCGGTTGGCTAAAAGAACCAGATAAAATAAGTTCTAACCAAGGCTTTAAGTCGATTTCTGTTTTGTGCTTATTAAGATGGATATAATGAGCTTGAATACTGCTGGGCGCGGTGTCTGGAGGACACATATTTAATTTAATAATCATTTGCATTACGACTTTGTGTCTATAACTCAGTCTGAACACATGCGGCCATATGTGCGTCTACTACGGCTTGTAAGCAATTACGGCCACTCGCATACTTCTAATTAACTAAATTAATGTGTAGAATTTACACACACACGCAGATGCGGCGCAACAACAAAGTGGAACAGCCGCTGCGACACTAATTGCAAACAAAGAGTGTCTATGTGTGTTTAGTCTGAGTGTGTGTGTGTGTGTGTGTTTAAGTCCTGAGAAGCGTCAAGGCGGCTTCCATTCAACGATACACGGTAAGAGTTACAGTAAATATTAAATAATTACGTATTAAGATCATTAAGCAATTAAAATTGATTAACGATGGCTCTGGCAAAGGTAAAAAAAATATATTTATTTCAAACACACAAAAACGGTTGAAAAAAAACGTTTTATAATATTAGAGATAACATTTTTCATTTCATTTAAATAATGGCAATTTAAATCGCATCTTCGATAAGCGTTAAAATGTTATTAATGCGGCTCATGATAAACTTTTCACTTATGCGATGCCAAAAAAAATGTATTTAATATAAACAATCTATGATTAAAATATATAAATTTTAAATTGAGTTATTTATGAATATAATTAAATTTTTTTATACAAATTAAAAATAAGTTATCCGACATTCGAACGATATCTTGCCATAGCTTAATTGTTGAGTGAAACTTATTTCGGATAATAAATTTAAAACACTGACTGAGTTTGGGAAAGTCGAGCAATTTATTATTACACTTCAGCATTTGGTTATTAAGTTGCAGTCGTCCCACTTAAGCAATTTACACTGTATTTTTCGCCTTTATGCATACGTCAACAAGTATGCGATGGTTTTTTTATTGCCATGCTCGCACCACAAATAAATTTTATTTCATTTGATGATGGTATTTTTTCCTTCGTATTTTTGCTCGTATTCAGCATGCCCAATGATGTTGACAGGCGAAACAAACGCATGCATCAGACTGTAAGCCTAAGGGGAGACAGAGAGAAAATGTGTGAAAGGAAGACAGAGAGAGACATGTAATTAACAGGGCAAATGTGAATGTATAAGCGTGACAACCGTAGTTACATAAATATTTGGTTTATTTCATGTAATTAAAATAAATTTGTGTGAAGTGTATTAATTAGGAGTTAAATGGGTTAAACATGAAAAGCACAAGCAATAACAACAACAACAACAACAGCAACATCAACACACAACCACTGTTGGCCATGGCTCTCAAACACTTGACGGATGCGGTGAGCATTAATTACGAGTACATTTAACACCAGGGCTGGACACTAGCTACTAGCCCTGACCCTATAAATTGAAGCTGTCACAGCGTACTAAATGATTGGAAGCATTTAAAATGGAATTTTATTTTTTCACTTCTCACCATTTTAAGATTTTACCAAAAAAAAAATAAAAGTTTACTCTGTGCAGTGTGTGAATATAAAGTGGAAAAAAATAAGAGCTGTCTTAACAAGGCTTTTGTACGCATTGCCATTTCAATTGTAGTCGGAGTTGTCGAAGCAATTTACGAGTTCTGGCTTGCATTTCACTTGCCTCCAACTTTAATGTTGCAAAAGAATTTGCATAAATTTGTGTAGAATGCAAGTTTTCGTACTGGCAGCGAGAAATGGACAGCAAACTGAGAGAGAGAAGAACTAAGAGAATGCAGAAACAGTAGAAGGAATGGAGAAACAGGAACTTTAAAGTTGTTGCGAACTCTTATTGGGCCAAAGTGTACTCTGGCCAACATGTCGCATGCTTATTATTGACTGCCATGAGCGCCATGTTGGCCCATTTGGGCCATCAACTAATGTTGTTTGCCAACTTGGTCCTGGCTAGCTTTAGCATCTACCTCCTTACTCTCCAGCCCCTGTCAACTGTCCACTCCTTCACTGTTAAAATGTGTCGTACTTCTGCTTGATTTTGGGTAACGGGGAAACTTTATCCACGCTCGCGTCTACTTCAGTTTTTTTCCATGGACACCAAAAAAAAGCCAACAAGAAACTAGTTTTTTGTGAGAGCCGTGTTGTAGTCACTTGCTGACACTTTGCGTTTCTTTGGGCAGCAACTCGACCATTTGCAGCTACATTTTATCACCACTTTTTTCTTTGCCTTACTTCACTTCGTTTTGATTCCATTTTGTGTTTTTTTCTTCGTGTTGCTTTTCGTTTCATTTTCTTTGGCGTCAGTTTTTCTTTATCGCTTGACCGTCGAGCCTCAAGCCAGGAGCCTTTGGCACTACTTTTTCCAACTTTTTCGGTTCTGCAGACAAAACTAACTTCTGAGTGCATGTATGTGTGTGTTTGTTTTTCTGACTGTAGTTGAAAATGTGCGTGCATGTTCCGTTAGATTATAGTTGGAATTTAGTTTTATCCAAGAGTTTTTGCATAATTTAAGTTTCCATGTGCTTAGAATTTTAAATAAAATACATAAACTTTTCTATATTAAATTTTAATTTAAACTTTCCAGGCATTGATTTACTAACGAGTGGATTGTACGTGTTTGCCCATCAACTAGTTTCAAATTAATTAAATTCGTGGCAAATTATGATTACTACGGAACAGAATTAACAAGGCATTGCAGAAAGAAAGACGAGGGAATTAACCAATTGGATGAAACTGATGAACGTAAGTGATGACCCGTTTAAATTAATTTTTAAAATTTAAATTAATAAATAAATTCAAGAACATTTTATTAAAAATAAAATGAAAGTTATTAAAAAATCCACGATTAATTTTCATGTAGTTAATCCCATAAGCAAATGATTAAAAACTTGTTATGTAGCACGAACCTCCCATTGATCTTTCCTGCAAAGGGTGTGCCTCTAATGTAAAACGCAATCTGCAAAGAATGAAACGACTGAGAAGTGAAAAGAAAAAAATCAAAGCACCCACACATAGAAATACGGGAAAAGCAAAAGCAGCTCGTCCCTGGAGACGCCGTAACGGAGTAAAGTGGCGAAATTAATTAGCCTCTAGTGCGGCAGCCTGATTGCGCGCAAATGCGAATACGAATGCGAGTGCGAATACGGCGAGTACAGCGAATACAACGGAGAGCTGTGCCAAATCCCCGTTACGGGACGCTGCTCCTACTTTGCTTTCCTGGGAGAGAGAGGCATGCGTGTGCCAAGCGCGAATTATATTTATAACGTGAATTTATCTTTCTCGCTCTGATTACGCGCGTAATTTTAATTGCATGCAACTTAATAACACGCCTTAAATGAGAACGTCCTGGCGTTTGTTAAATCCCCAGGGAGCTGCGACTTTATAAAATATTTCTACTATCTGCCACACCTTTGTGTGTGAATTTGAGTTTGAGTTAGTATTGCATTGTGCTCATTGGCTATGCTCTTTGCAAAAGCCATTTAACATTGCGTATACGCCAGGTTTGTACAATACTTACACAACAGCTGGCTTGTTGGCTACCATAATATTGAATTTGTATCTGTGTCCGCTCAATTTATTGCCAGGCTAGTGGAAACTACTGCGGCAAGTGCACCTTTCGACCGCTCAATGATTAATATTGCAATTTACCGCAATCTACATGTACGAACCGTAGACTGATTGATTTGATGTAGCACTGTTATTAACAGTAATGAAAAGCCTAGGGCCAATCCATTATGGCTATTCAATCATCCAAAGGGTTACATGTATGCTAAAAAGTTGATCAATCAAAGTACAATGAGTGAAGCCATATAAAGAAATAATACTTAGACTGCCTTATTAATTAATGAATTAGTTGCTGATATTTTGAAGCAACAGTTAAGATTAACTTCGTTATGAATACAAATCTATCAGAGTTGACTGACAAAAGCATAATTCCTTTAAGCAAGTTGGGGTAACTCATCGATTCGGATATTTGATTTGATTCGCTCGCTCTAACTGGGTCTCATGTGTATTGGCCTGGTCGAAACTGACAGCTACGCAAATGGGAACGCAAAGACAGCCTTCTAAAAAAAAGTAAAAAGAAAAATACAAAAACGCAGTCAAGATAGCGTTGAGATTTACGAGCTGGCTGTCAGACGCTATCATAGCCGAAGATTGATGGTCAATTGAGTGGCAGGTAAGGCAGGTACACTGAGTACAATGCTCAGAGCAGTAGCACCAGCTGTTCTTTGTTTGGTTGGTGTTGAAACAAAAGTGTCTGCTTATCTATAAAAAATGAACTCCCCTGGGCTACTTATAATCCCTCCATTGATTTCATTTGCAGACCAAAACATTTATCTCGGTCCTCTGTAAAATTGGCAATTATACAATACGCCAGTCGGCAGATGTCAATGTCAGCGAATGTCTACTGTAAACAATAAGCACACAGAGAAAAAAAATCAAGTATTTCGTACTCAAAACGGCACATTTCACACTTGATATCTGCCCAAGAATGAAAATACTAAAGTAGAGAATTTCAATCTCAATTCAAGTTCGATTTTTTAAGTTTGGAATTCTTGATTTAAGAACACTTCAAACTTAAATCAAGTTCACAGAGTTCTTAATTCAAGGTCCGTAAACCACAATTTGAGATCATATGTACTTAAAATATAAGAACGTTTCACTCTTAAAACAAGTACGCCAGATTTTGATTCAAGTTTTCAAGAACTCAATTCAAGAATGCATGAGCTTAAAAAGAAAGTTCAAAAAATTCTTAGATCAAGATTTAACCATCTTGATTTGAGTTTACTTGAAACTTGATTCAAGATCTCACATACTAAAAAGTAAGTACACAATATTCTTGAAACAAGTATTTTATACTTCATTCAAGAAGATATATACTTTAATAGTAAGTTCATAATATTCTCTATATAAGTATGCGCAATCTCGATTCAAGTACACCAATTCTTAAACAATATCTCCCAATAATAAAAGACATTTTTATATTTCCATTACAAAGTTTTTTTATTATAAATTTTTTTTAAATATATTTAATTTGTACACATGTTTTATTGTTGTTTAGGGGATACAAATGAAGAGGAGGAGTAAAAAAATCTTCAAGCTTAATTATTTCCATTTGTTTTAAAAGATTTCCTACTTCATACTCATGAAAATGTCGTTCGAACTGTTTCACAACCAATTTTTGAGAAATTACATAAATATTTTTATTTTGTATTACGAACAACTTAATTTTATTGACTTGAATATTACGTAAATGAGCAGCTAAATAATAATTTTCTTTATATTTTGTACCTTTAAAAATTAATTCATGGCATACAAGGTAGTCATTAAATGGTCAACTTTAAAATCAGTTATTAAGTTTTTTGGCGTATCAAACACCTTCTTACATTTGAAACAAATAAACATTTTGGAAGTTACTTCAATTATGCAAGTACTCTAAAAGTGATGAAATGTTCGATGTCTTCATGTCAAACTTAGTATCAATATTAAAAAAGTATTTTTGAATAAGAACCCACGGTTCTTGACAGGCTGCTGGGTACTTAAGTGCCAAAACTTGAAAAATTTTAAAACAAATATCAAGACTTTCGATAAATGAATTGAATTTTAATAAATTTCCATCGAAATAAATATAAAAGTCTTTAAGGTCACATTCACTAATACCCACAACAATTAAAAATGGTTGAATTGTCATACCAGACGAGTAAAACTTATTTACTATTTCGTTGATTTTCCGTTGATAATCGTTGATGCTTACTATGTGCATTACTAAGCACTCCTGGGCATCCGTTATTGTAGCCTTTCTATATTTTTTCCCACAATCGTCCTTGAAACGTGCAGTTGGCGGCAGCACAGCATTTAGTAGTATCGCTACAAAATAATCCTGTGCATCTATAATGTAAGAAAACAACAAATATTAATGTATATTGCTCAAATGAAATTAGATATATGTACCTATGTTTGTTGTTGACTTTGCTGTTTGGTAAAGTTTTTTGCAGTAAATGTTGGTTAAATTTTCAGAAAAATATTTTAACATTTTAGTCTTAAATTCATCCCACTTTGAAAAAATCATAAATTCCTTTGATGGATACAATAAATTAAAATCAATTTTTATCTGAAATATGTATGTATATTAAAATTTATGTATAAGTATAAAGATAAATTTGAATGAACTTACCAAGTCAGCAGCTCTTGCATGGGTCAGCTTCGACCAATTTTTTATAAAATCTGCTGAATCCAATTCTTTCAAATCTTTTTGTCGAATATGAAAGGTTGATTTCCACTTGTCGCATACATCTTCCCAATTAGAGCAGTCCCTGTTCAAAGCTGTTTTCATAGCTATGGCCAATGAACTGTCTATTTCAGGCATTTTCTCATCAGAGGCAGAATCAAAAAGCTCGCTGTTTTCTTCTGGGCAGACTTCAAGTTTTATTTTCTTACAGCGCGCATTCCTATATTTGGAATACAATTTTCCACTGGGATTATTTTTTGCCCTTCTACCAATAAAATAATAATCCTAAAAAAAATTAAAAAAAAATAATAAGTTATAAAAGAAATAAATATGTAAACTATAAGTATATTTTACCTTCATTGAAATTTCGCAGGGAAACACTGTACATATTTCATTTAAAATATGAGCAAAATCTTGTATTTTAAGTTGAATATTATTTATTGTGACCTCTTCCACAATAATATTTATTAGGTCATCCCTGTGACACTTCAAAAGTGATTTATTTTTTTGCTCATAAGCAATTACTGCACGTCCTTTTGCAGACTCTTTGAGAATAACTACTAAGTCCTGTAAAAATTGAAAAAAAATTATAATTCAGAAAAACTAAGGCCATAAAAAGTAATAAAAAATGAAAAACAAAAAATATTACCCTATTTAAAACATTGGAAGCATTGCTATCCGATTTTTGAGATAAATCACTGAGCCAGGCTTTTACTTTTGAGCTCATGGATATGGTTTCGTCATCAATACCAAACTATTAAAAAAAAATATAATTATTTATTTAACATTTTACCGGTTATTCATACATACTTTTAATTTTCTCCACGTAAACAATTTTTCTCGAAATGTCACTCTCAAACCTACTGGAGGAATTACTTCCTCTAAGTCCGATTTTTCCAAATACCGAAGGCTCTCATAGGTCACTTTAGAAGCTATGCACGGGAAATAATTGTTAAAATACACATATAAAAACATGCACTTGCATACATAATATACATATCAAATACATGTACTTCTATTCGTACATGTATGTGATATGTATATTATGTATGCAAGTGCATGTTTTTACATGTTAAATTATAACATATATATATTATTAAAATACACATATATATTTATATACAAATAAATTCACATATATGATATGTATTTTATGTGTGCAAGTGCACGTATGTATATATGTATATTTAAAGGCACGCGTCTATGTTTGCCCTTGAATGCCACAATTCATGTACATACATAGGTACATGTACAAGTACATATTTATGTATAACTACATAAATTAATATTTTAATGTTTATATATGTACATATGTGGTTTTTCTTCTTCACTTCACTTCTTCACTGCTAATTCACTTCACTTAATTGATTATATATATATAATATATATATATATTTAAACACACAAAGTCAAACGCGTACATACATTTATTAAATTATTACACAGTTTATTACCTTGCAAATAAGGCAGCACTTCTAATAAATCTAATTCTTTTAAAAACTTTTCTAATTTTTGTCCGTCTTTCGCAAAATTATTATTGTCGTCGCACTCCATGTCACTTGTTACAATGCTAACTCAATAATGCAAGCAAACCAAATTCATACACATCGATGTGACCGAGCGAATTAGGAAATTAACCAGAAGAGGAAAAAAAAACTTCTTTCTCTTTCCCACTTCATAGTTTCTTATGCATGCTAAAGAACAGCGACCGGTATTTACCGTTACTTTAGTTCTTCAATTTTTGTGCCTACCAACAACATGTACAATTTTTGTCGCGACAATCGGCGCGCCGAAAACGAACAAAAATATGTATGTGTGTATAGGTATGCATGTAGTGGTCGGTACAGTTTATGCTTGTAGGCTTTAGCTCTGCCGCACCGCTGCCTTCACATGTAGAGTGCGAAGCAGAGTAAAGCAAAGAAATACATATACATAACGCACTTTCGTGTGTGTATTAATACACACAAGTGCTACCTGCAATTGTATGCGTGCCGACCACTGATTTACATACAAATAATTTTTTTTTGCTATAATTTGTATGTATTTATTTGTGTTTTTTTTTGTTATTGAAAATTAACATTATCAGTTTAAGTAAAACTTAAACTGATAAAGTTACTTTCAATAACAAAAAAAAAAATAATTATTATAATTATAATTTGTAAGTCTTCTGATAAATGCTGTTTAAATATGTTTATTCAGCCTGTAACATGAAGTAAATTATATTAAGTATCTTAAAAAAATTAAAAAAAGCAAAAATAGGAAAAAAGTAAAAAAAAATTTTTTCTTGTCCGACACGGGATTTGAACCGGTGCTTCGGACTTGAATTGAGAACATTCGTGCTCATATCAAGTAATTTCATCATAATACTTGAGTCAAGATCATTTATTCTTACATTGCGCTTGTTTCAAGAATTTTCATGCTCATTTTAAGTAATTCGTACTTAAACTGAGAATGTTTTTTAAGAATACAAAATTCTGAAATCAAGGTCATTCAAACTTAATTTTAGAACGTCGTTTTTCTCTCTGTGCAGGGGAATATAAATGTCTAGAAAAAAATGGGGAAAAAGGAAAAAAAAGTAAAATAAAAAGTCAGAATTTGATAAATTATAAAACTTTTAATAATGCTAAGCATTCGGGCTTGCAGAAACTTTTTAATTTGTCCTCTGACCGAAAGCAAAGAGCAGTAACATCAGCAGCAGAAAAAATGTTGCCAACCATGAAATTGCCTGGCCAAAATCGGTGAGGGAGGACAGTGAAAAGGAAGCTGATATTACAAATCAGATATGCGACGACGAATTCTCTAAGATGACGAGACAAATGCGCAACTGTCAGCAAAATTCTGATTTCTTTAGTGACGTATTTACTGCCTTAATTTACTGAAAATAGACCCAACAACATTGTCTGCCTCGCACTTGAATTAAGTCGTATTTAATGAGAAGCATACCAAACAACAAGCTAAAGCAAAAGTTGAATAAGAACACGAACTAGAAGGTGTCCTTAATTTAGGCAGGAAATAAGTAATAAGAAAGAGAACGACCTTCAAGCATGGCTTGAGAAAGTGCGACATAGTTAACAACATAAGAACTGCAAAATGTTATAAATTATTTCCAGGCTGTTGGATAAATTGAAGGCTGGTTCCTTTTAGCGCTCGGGCTCTTTGTTTTACCATATAGATTGGATTCCAGCCAACTGCACTGCAATGTCATTAAAATCGAACGTTGTTCGTTGAGTGCATTTTGCTGGGATAAATCAAAACGTTAACTGTGCCAGTCTTGTCTCTGTGCATGGCAAAAGAAAGTAAGCAGAGCCAACAAAATTGTTGCAATTACGGTCTATAAATTGCAAGAGCATCGCAGCACATACAGAGCAATAGATTTATAAATCTAGGTGGGTAGTATATAGAAGTGGGTGGATTGGGGTGGCAGAGCAGTAACCGCAGGTGCTATGCATCATTAACTTTGACTCGCAGTCGTTGGTGGCTGACAAAGTAAACATTTCAACACCTTGGCAAACCACACAACTAACACATACCCGTTAACCTACGGTCGACTGGCAGACCACAATAACCACGTGTGCGAATGGTCAATCTGTTCTTGGTTTTGCCCTTAGTGCTAAATAAATAATTATGATTGTCTTTTGCTGGCCACTTGACCGGAAATTAATGACTGCCTTCCACATCTTCAAAATTACTACGACAACAAACAGGACAACAAACAAATTCGCCTTCAAAATTAATATCAAACATAGATTTAGGCTCTCTCCTACCCAAAACCAAATTTGCTCATTTGAAGTGTATGTGTGTGTGTTTGTGTGTTGTGCACACACTTGAATGAGCCCTTTCACAACTGTCTTTGAGTTATTTATGGATTTGCATGAATAATTGGAATAATGCTTGGCCACGCAGCCAAGTAAATGAGTTCTATAATTTAAATGACACTCACAAGTGTCGGAAATAGAATTCGTTTTAATTATGAAATTGAATTAAAACTCTAGTTAAAGAGTGGCAAACCAACAAATGAATTATATTCTTGTGTATTTAAATTTTTGGCATTCAGTATATGATTTCTTGCCTTGACAAATCATCTAGACCCTTAAACTTGCTTTGGGGTCTCAGCCCTCACATTTAGTTGATTCAATGATTAATTCTAAATGCATGAGTCGCTTTCATTACTCACATAGAGCGAGGAACAAACAAATAACGCAAAAACCCAAAGCGAACTCAGTGTTGGGTTATTTATTTTACTAACTGTATTGAGAAAGGTTTCTCCCGAAGTGTCAACCATTTGTGTGAACGTCATTCGCCTACAGTCACTCATAAATAATAAATGTAAAACGAGAAAGGTTAGGAGGCAACCCTTGACACTCATTCGCATCAAGTTCATCAATTCTAATCAAGTTGGCCAAGAAAATCTCCGCTGAAAATTAGCCACACTAAACAGATAAGAGGCGGGTGCTGGTTCAGGGCCGGAGCAACGTTGTCATAGCCCAAGTGTCCTGGGGGAGAGCAAGCAAGGCCAAAGCTCACAATTACAATGTCATTCCAGCACACACATACACACAACCGAACACCCGTACACCCATTTACATTTGTAACTCCTTTTGGGACATAAGAAAAACCAAATTTATCCTGGGCACGCATGGCCAAGATGGTTGGTTGGTTTGGTTGGTAAGCTAGCACGGCCTAGTTGGCACCCAAGGAGCCTTATACGCATATGTATAATTCATAATGAATCCTTTCTATTAGTCAAACGTAAAATGAAATGGTTTTTACGTATAAGTAACGCATATTGGCTGTAAAGCCACACACACGGCCCAAAAGCCGAGAGACCAAAACCGAGCCGAAGAAACTCTTAAGCTCAGCATCAAACTTTGTGGCATTGTTGTGTGTCCTTGGAGAATTATGCTGACAAGCAAACGAACGGCAACAATAACAACTACAACAAGGACAATAGCTGGCCACAACTATACAGTTGCTTTGCTAGTTTTGCCTGGATAAGCGAGTAGCAAAACTGATGCTGGAAATCAAAGATATGCAAATTGAAACAGATACTTTTTGCTTATGGAAACTCAACGGTTTCCCCCTTCTCTCTGCAGTTATTTCATGTATTTTATATTGAGGCAGCAGGCGCTATTACAGCATTTCCCAGACGGGGCAGACCACTGCCTGGTTCAACTTCTGCAAAATACTTGGCAAATACAATAAAAATATTTATATTTTTTTTTTTGTAGCCAACCTTCTTTTTTTTCGCTTTTCTAAATAACATAAATGCTTTGGGGAAATGATTTATGTGCGGCAAAAACTTTGGCTTTTTACGATTGCAAATAGTTAAAGTACTTCCGATGGTATAGCCTTTAAAATCTTTGATGCCGAAGCTTAAGAAATTATGTTCTGGCTCAGGGTGACCCATAAATTCACACGCATGAGAAATGTCATTGAATGAGCATAGCGGAGAAAGGGGAAATCCATGGAAGCAGATCCTGTGCTATATTGTTATGGCCACAGCTGCCATTTCGAAATTGCCACGCATGACTTGGCTTATATTTGGTTTCGCCTTTTGGCCCTTTAGCCCGCCTTCATGCACTACGTCAGCATTCTCTTATTTGTTGCCTCGGGAGCCGCATCTTTGACCCAGCCACAGTTCTTTTTTGGGTTAATTATGCTAAGAAACCCATTAAGACTTGGTATTTGAGAAGCATGGTATTGACTCTACAATACTCTTCCAATGTTCATCGTTTGGTGAGTTTTATATTAAGCAAGTACGCTAATAAAATGTATTAAAATTATTAAAAGGATTTTTTAAGTTTTTCGAATGGAAATTAGTAATTAAAATATTGAGTATAATAAATAAATTAATTTTTATTGTACTTCTGCTGCAATTTGATGATTAAAGATCAATATTCTATATTATTGCTTAACAAATATTATTAAAAATATTTTCAGAGTGGGGTAATGTTCTTAAGTTTTGAATATATTTTCTGTTTTCTATTTAAAGCGTTTAAATATTTGATTTATTACTGCAGAGTATCTGTTCTTTGTTTGCTTGACTGCTGCTTTTAATCAGTTTTCTTTTCAGATTCTTTTTTTTTTGTATTTTTTCTTTTACGCATGTGTGCATTTTGAGCTTTCTATTTTTTGTTGTTTGTTTGAATTCTATAAATATTTTGCGGTTGCTTTTTGCGTTTTTGCCTTTTTCATTTGCTGTTTTGCTGCCAGCTCTTAACCTTTGTACACAACTTTGCTTTTTCTGCCAGTTATTATTCCTTTAGCTACTTTTGCTTTTAACCAACTCAAAAGCTTTGCATTTGCACTGAACTTGTGCATTGTAGCACTGCAAGGACACCTATGTAGGGAAATCAGAGGACAAAATTACCGCCAGAGTCAAGGGTATATGGCAAAGTCTTGAGGGGCACATTAATAAACATAAATTAGAACGCAGCTCTCGAAATTAGTAATTCAATTACGTTAAACAGCAACTATGACTTTGACTATGGCCTGGCTTATTGGCATTAACAGTGGCCACAGTCTGGCGAGTGGCATCAAATGCCAGCTCAATTGGCCAATCAGCCATATCAGAAAGCCAGGCGCCGACTCAAGGCGCATGCATAATTCGCACTAGCAATGAACGTCGTCAGCTGCTCATAATAACGCCAATGAACTGACCGTCATAGCTAGATTGCCCTCAATGCCAACTGGTACACCTCAGCCCCTCTTTACCCCTCTTGCTCCTTTTTGGCCTCTTCTGCGCTTGAATTGACCACTAAAAGCCGTTTGGACGTTAATATTGCATACTGCAGGGCTGGCAAGGCACATAATTTTGCCTGAAAATGTGGAAAATACGCAATTCTAATTAGCCTCAAAGTGCAGCAAACCGTTATGGCAATCCCTTAAGCGTCCACAGCGTACATCATTATCGTTATTAACATTATGTGCGTGTGTGTGAGAGAGGCAACAGTTGGACACGGTCCTACACTATGTGTTAAATAGTATCAAAATGTTGCAGTACACAGCTCAACAAAGTTGAACTCGAACTGCAAATTGGCACTGCTTACTACTTTTCTTAGCTGAATATCTAGACTTAATTGAATGCGCATAGTTGTGCTCAGCTTAGTTAATCACATTTTCTTACACTCGCTATTCTGCTTTCTGTTGGTTTATTAAATTTGTCTGTGTTCCGTAGTGTATGCAGATTGTCAGTCAGTGATGATAACTGCGAGTGTTGTGTTAATGAAGCGTACAATCAGAAAATCCCGGCAATACCGAAAGCAGTTGCAATTAAAAAATCATCAGCTGAAACAAAGAGAATCCCGACAAAAGTTGTAAAAGTTGCAAAGCAGCAAAGTAGAGCAAAGCAAAGCAGTGCAAAGTAGAGAAGAGTAAAGCAGTCAAAGTTGGTTGTCAACTGATGGCAGACATCCGCAGTGGCAGTGGCAGTGCCACTAGCATTTACAGTAGCTGTGGCAAAGATTGTGGTGCTGCTGTTGGAGTTGAAGTTGTACTTGGAGTCGGTGGCTCCAAAATGGAGCTGAGCATTTGCCAAAAAAAGGGAATTGCAAGTAACAAACGGAAGCCACAAAACGGACCGCAATTGACGTACAGTTGCCACCGCACCCAAAAAAGAGACAGAATCCAGTCAGTATGCTGGGGGAGGCGACAGGGCGTGGCAAGGCGACCTCCAAGCAAAGTCATATGCACAAACAAAGGCAAAATCAGAAGCTAAACAAAACAATGTCCCAGCATTCAGACAAGGACAGCAATTTTGCATAGTTATGCGAATGTCGGGGTGCCAAAATGAGCGCTGGCAAAAGGATGTGCGGCCATTTTGTTTTATATACCACAGACCAAAAAGCAAGCAAAGTCGCTGATGCTCACCCACTTCTACACCCCCTTCATACCCTTGCCTACCCCACCAACTCTGTTGTTATTGTAGTTTTCATAATAACAATAAAAACTTTGAGTTTTTTTTTTTTGTTGTTCGTTTTGTTTTTTACAATTTGCGGAAAACTTGAAATGATTGTTATGCAATTGTTGGTAACGCAATTTTGTCGTTTTTCTTAACACAGCCACAGTGACAGCCAGTGTCCTCTCGGTTGTGTCTCTTCCTCTCTTTCTCTCTTTCTGTCTCTGTGTCACACTGTGTGTGTGTGCATGTTTACACTATAAATTCGCATTAAGTAGCACAAAAGTTTTATTGACTTCGTGTTCAGTGCGCTTGATTTTCATGCCACACAGAAAGCCAACAGCAGCAGCAAAACAGATAAGCAAACAGCAAACTTTAATTGCAAAAATTTGTGGTAAAATTAATGAATGTACCAACATTTGAGCATCCTGTATGTGAACAGAGAGAAAGAGCGTCAGTCTGAGTCTCTAACAATTTGTGCTTCCCTGTTTCCCTTTTTCCCCTATTTTTTTGGTCTGTTTGTTTTTTGCTACTGTTGACAGTGCTGACCAAAAGTCAAATTGCCAAAGTGTTTGCTTTATACCAGCTGCAATTGAAGCTCAAGCTTCGATTGCCGCCGGAAGGGTGCAACCAATTGATGTACCCCAAGTGAGGGGTGTCATTTAGATACTTAAATGACTTGTTAAATGTGTTTGATTTTGGGCAACGATGCTGTCACCCCCATAAGGACGCCTTGACACACAGAACCCAGTACACAGCATCCCATTAATGTTGTGTTCTTTGTAATTAGAGACAAGTTGCAATGAAAGTCCTTTTCACTGATTGGAAAGGTATTTTAGCATTTTGAAGTCACTCAATAAAAATCAAATTGAAATTTAAATATACAAACGAATATGCGTTTATTAAAAAATATTGCAAATATCAAAAACATTTCACAGCTTAATTAAAATATCAACAATAAAGTCAAGTGAATTTGTAACTCGAATGCCAAACTGTCCATTCAGTTGAAAAGTAAGCGCACAATAATTTAATAAACACATAAGTTTTAAGAGGCAAAAAACTGTGGTAATAAATAATAGATTTTCATATAATTATTTTTAAGCTGCAATCAATTTCACTTATTTGCTGTCGTTGCTTGCAGCAAATGAATTTATTTTATTTTACATACATATGTATTTAATAAGCAAATATACGAGTATTACAACTCAATATATTTTTGGTATGCTTTTGGGCATAATTAAATTAATTTGCTTATTGTATTGCAGAGAAGCTAAAGATTTTCATTTACAAATGCGTTTGGCAACTTGGAATTTTAATTAATTACTTGTTAGTTGAGACTGTTTTGTTGTTGTTGTGTCGTCTTCGTTTTCGCCACAGAGAAATTAATTTTAGTTAGTGCCTGGCATCTGTTTCTGAATCTGATGAGCTATAAACTTCAAAATTTTGTTGTGTCAGGTGAATGCGCCAGGTAAGTGCGTTTTGCTGCGCTTCAATTAAACTTGCAAACAAACTCGAGGAAGCCGACATGCCATATTCATCATATGAGCGAGAACTACATCCTGTTTGCCAAAATTTCACTTGATCCGTTTTTAATTAAACTCAACTGCAAACAAAGTCATTCAAATGTCGCCAGGCTGCCAAACTTGCAGCCTTAGCGCATTTCGCACGCACCTGAGGTTTAAGTACCATTTTGGATATCTAAACAGTATCCAGACCATGAGCTTACCTGTCTCAAACTTGTTTGCACCTATTTGCACTCTGATATGGCAACCACTTACCTACATGGCCCCCCTTTTCCCCTCTCTCTGTCACTGTCTGCCTCTCAGCCTGTCATGCTGCCAGTTTGTCTGCCAAGGTTGCATTAGAGCTGCGTTTGGGATTATGCCAAAATGCAATTTGCATTTGCAAGACGCTTCTGAGTAGCGACAAGACAGCTTCAGCGACATGCGCGTATTAATTTTAAATTGACTGTGAAATTACAATGAGCGTTTTGTGTTTAGTTCCCCACTGTACTCCCACTGCATGGATTGATTACTCAAGCATATTTTACTTAGATGTATATCTTTATTACTACAATTTAAAACTGGGAAATAAAGTATGTTATTACTTGAAGTTAGGTACCTCATTCAAGATATTTTCAAACCAAATAATATAAAGCAGTTTCGAGTAACTCGTTGACTGTGATTCCCTGCGCTAGCCAGTCTCTTGAGCTATTAACTCATTCAATAATAATTCAATAACCATTATCATAACTAAATTCATTTGGCCAATATTAACAGCTACTCCAAAGGGCACAATGGAGAACAGTTGAAGTCTTGAGTCTGAATCGAAATCGAAAACGAAATAGGAGCCCAACGAAGCTTTAAAGAGTTGTCAAAGCACACTCGCCGCATTTGGAATTCATACAAAGACATTTAAAGCAATTACACCCAAGGGTATTATTCAACTGCAACTTGCTGACAGACACATATTTTGCTTCGACTTGAGCTTCAGCTTCGACTATGGCTACGACTACGACTACGGCCATGGCGACGGTTACGTTTACGGCTATGTGGCAAAAAGCAAAAGTGAGTCGAGTTCCAGTTTCAGTTGCAAGCGGCAGTTAGGAGTCAGAAGTCAGCAGAGAGAACGAACGAGTCACTGAGTCAGCAGAAAGCATGGGGCATGCCACAGAAGCACCAAAGTAGAAATAACTTGCGGCAGGGCACAAAGACAATAACATTTAAATGATTTTAATGACAGCTGTTCGATTTTATTGACTAGCGTTCCCTATCCACCGATCTCCCCTGAAACACTCCCGTGTCCTTGTGTTCTGGGCCATTGTGTGAAAATGTTATTTGCTAACAGAGAGTCATCAGAACGCGACGCAGAAGCAGTAGCAGCAGCAGCAGCTCATCCACAAGCTCAGTGACTGAAGGTGGTCTCATAATAATAAAAATTATTGTTACTAGCGGCTAAATGTATGTCATTGGGTAAGTCTTATTGCTGTTGCTGCTGCTGGTGCGGCTGCTGCCACGCCCCCCAGAGGCAATTGAAATGCGCAGCCAAGCAAAACTTGCTCAAGTGAATGCAATGAAAATATCCAAAGAAAAGCACAAATGCTTGTGGCACTACGCCATAATCAAGATTTTGCTGCCACTGCTGCGGAATCTGTCGCAGTGCCAAGAACTCCAGAGTGAGATAGAATGCTGCGAGTTCAAGGATTGTTTAGATAGCACACCACATACACATACACATACATATCTATTGGTCTCATAAGAATTGACTTTTTGTTGATAATAAAAATATAAATGTAGTTGGATTTTGTATCTTTTCGAGCTTAATAATCTGCTTTGTGCCTCTTTTCGTAGCGATGGCCATTCAAATAATATTAAAAATTATTAAAAATATGCTGTTTACTTTATCAACGTTTTTGCACAACCAATGCATCTATTTACTTTACATGCGAAATTGGCAACAATAATCAAATATATTTGATTTAAACACAATATATACCCTCCCATAAATATACAAATACGAACACACTTTTTACCCTACATAAACTGCAGTTTTTTATATAAAAATCTGCGTCGTAAAATATATAAAATATTATTTGCCATTGGTACGTGGAAAAAATGTCACGTTTACCTGCGGAGTCAACGGTCGCCATTTGGTTGTTTACTCAAAGAAAACAGTGTGGAAGTTTAACAAACGACCTGCCATAAAATCCACATTGCAACAATGAATTAACACAGCGGGAAAATGGTTGCTTAATAAATTGTGATTTGTGCAAAGTGAAAAATAAAAAAAATGCAGGGACTTGTCGATGAAAGTAAAATAAATAACTAAAAACGAATCGTTAAATCTTTTGATCTGAATACAAGAAATAAAATATATTTCTTCCACATATACCAACAAATAAATCTACTATCTCCTTCGTACTTTGCCTGTTTAAGATTTTATTGTCCAATGAATTATTTTTTAATATGCCAAGTAATTCAAGATGACTCCAAAATTTGTACGAAAATCACACATTTTAAACGAAGACAAACAAAAAGTTGTTTGTTTGTTGAAACCTGCTCGAAAACAATGCGCATAAATAATTTACCAAGTTTAGCAAAGGGTGTGAAGGGGAGAGCGGAAACACTGCAACTTTAGAAGAACATGCACATGTTAAAATGGGCTTAAGGCAAAACACACAAGCAAGATAATCCAACACATGAGGCGGAGCCTTGCTTGTTAATTAAGAATGTGAAACAAAGTCATAAAGACGACAACAGCAGCAGAAGCAGCAGAGAAGGCTGCTTCAGGTACAAGCAGCATAAAAGGAAACGTGCACAATAACAGACACATGTATAAATACTTAAATATAGACACATGAGGGGAGGGAAGATCGAGGAAGGGGAATCTACTTGGTTTATTAAAATAAGTATGTGCTTACGCTACTATGCTAGGAAAATCATATTCTTATTCATTTGCTGAGCTGCGTATATGCTTAAAGGCTCAATATCTCATGGATGTCAGTTCGCACTGCACCACGTGGCGAGTACGCAATGACTTTGACAAGGCATTGACTCGCCAACTGTCCCATTTTAATGAGCAAATTCGATTTCATTGTCACGCAGGCAATGCTACTGCTACTGATGCTCTTGCTGTGACCGCATTCGCAAAAATTACGCATACGCCGCGTGTGCGTCGAGCCGACCAAACGTGTCTGGGAATCAACTCTTCTTACGGCAGCAAAAGCAGCAGCAGCGGCAGCACTTATGTGTATAATGTACACACACACACACAAACATAAAACCAACTCATCGTCTCGCAGGCGCGATTCTGGCACAAATTTATTAATATATGCGTGACGCGTTCCCTGTGACCAGTGGACCACACACTCTGACAGTCTGACGCGGCTGTCCCCTTGAAATTGCCTACGACTACGGTGTGACCGAGGCGCAGTCTGTAATTATTTATACGTAAGAGAAGTATGTGCTGACAGAAATACATTTACATGTACGACCAGAATTAAATAGAATTCGCATTTGCCATTGAGTTAACTCAACACGTGGGGCAGCAGCTTTAACAGCTGTGACAGCAATCGTGTAAGAAAAACCAGTTAAATCCAGGCAATCAAATTTACTAAGCAGCTCAAAAGATCTTACTTTGTTGTTCCTTAAAAAATTGATAGCTACTTTCATCTATTTCCAAGTTTTGGAGCTTACTAAAATAATTGGAATAGCTGCTATCTAAAATTGGCGATCGAATTGCTGTTCACTTTAAAATTGCATATTTTGTTCTCTTTTTTACACATAACTTAACTATTGGTGCTTAAAGTATAAAAAAAGGAAAACTAATCAGCATAACTGGGTCGTGATGTTAATCTCGTTTAAACGCTTTGCCATAAGCTAAAGTGCAAGTCTCTGAAAAAGGCTGACAAAGGACTTGTAAAGCGTTCCGTAGTGTGTCAGTGTGTGTGAATGGGTGTATGGGTGTATTTGCCCACTGTCGGTTGTTGTCTGCAGTCGCCAGCACACAAGGATCATCAACAATAAAAAAACAACAACAAATGCATATGCAAATTTAATTTTTTTCCAATGCCGTTCATCAGTGTTGTTATTTTAGCTACTTTGTAGCCATTATAGCTTTAATATGTCTGCTTGAAACTTAAAAAATGAGCTCCAGTTTTTATTTCAGGGGCAGCACTGGCAACACTAGCGCACATGCGAGTATTTGCATGCTACTCGCAGCAGAGAAGGCGTGGTTATTCCGCCCACTATCGCCGGTCCCTTTAACAGCCAAGCATCTGGCTGTAAACAGCTTCTTTATCTAACCCGTTCCGAGTGCAGACTCGGTTGGAATTTTCAGTTTTAAGTAGAGCGGAAAATTAAAAACAAATTTTGCCGCACATTTCGAACATTTTCAGTTTGTGTGCAATGCAATTCTTTTCTTATTTCACGTCTATTTTCATACCTGCAAATTGAATTTCTTTCATTTTCTTTTATTTAAAGGTAAATTTGCTTTTACTTTTACCTTAACAGCAAAAAATAAATAAACTCAACCAACAATTGTGTATTGGAAAACTTTTTATTTATCTACCTTATTTCGATGTTCAGCAGCTACCAATAAAGATTTTGTTTCCATCAGTAAACTAATAGAAATTTCATGTATTTATTATTTACAGACTAAGTTGAGTGCTCAAACTTTGAGAATATTCTAGACATTGTGGAATATATATTTAATGGAAGTAATTCGAGCAATTGACCTAATAACTAAATGGTTTCTGCTGTCCATATGTGTCGTCGTAAGACATAATGAAAGTTTACTCGTTGAGCAGTTAGCAAATTGTCTATTGATTCTCGTTAGTGTTCAATGACAGCTCAAAGGCAATGGCTTCCCTCGTTTAGGACTCGTTTGGATGCACATTTTGGCAGCTAGTAGCCAATTTGTGTGCTGACCTAAACTGCTGTGTGTCTGCCACTGATATCGAATTTTTATTTGCCTCACTTCCTGGGCTGGCCGAGCCCAGCCTGTACAGGCCTGGCCAATACACCTTAATTACAAGCAATTATGCGCTCAAAAGCATAAATGATGGGTGTGTTTCCACCCAGTCCACCTTCAGGTACAACTGCTGCCGAAACTGTTATGACTTTGAGCATGAGCTGACCAAATTGCAGCACATTTGGCCCTGGTCGTTTAGTTTGTGCCAATCAGTTTTAGGATCCTTTCGTTTTAGGCCTTTACGCTACGCTTCCAAAAACTTTTACGCCCTGACTCTGCACTTTTCCTGCTGAATTCGAATCTGTTTTCCTCTTTTTATTTTGTGTGTTGAACTTTTATTTTATTTGCACAGTGCTTGTAATTAAGTTAAGCAAGTGCAGATTTGCCAATGTCGTCGAATGTCGACTGGGATTGCCTGCTCTTGGTGCTCGAAACTTGGACCAACGACTTTTCTACGTAATTGTGCCTGCAGCAGCGTTAAATAGAAGGCTGCACACTCGAGTCTAGAGACTGAAGGCTGGAGACTGTGACTGCTCAGAGACTGTGACTCCCGAGGCTGGCACTCAAATTGTCGTTGTCTGTAATTTCTATAAGCTGATTTACGCAAAATTGCCAAGCAAAGCGGATAAGTTGTCTACAAAAGTTTTGTCGTGCAAAAAGCAATATGCAAATAGAGCGATTTTGACGACTGCTGACTGACAATCGACTGAGTACTGAGACTACCAACAACCGAAGAACTGACAACTGACTGCGATGCGACTAAGCTGCAATCAATATTCAAATCCACTTAGCATTCGAATTTAACGTAATCAAATTTGCGATTTTTGACTTGAATTTTTTGGGGGCATCATCTGTTTAAGCAGCAATCCATCTAACTGTCTTCTCCTGCCCTCTCTTTCTATGACTTGTACATTCTATTTATTCTAATCTAACAATTTTAATTTGCAGCTTTAGTGGGCAAACTGGCAGCTGGCAACTGGCAACTGGACCGGGCAGCGATTCAGAGATTCGTTCGCTTTCCCGTTCATCCACTTGAAATGAAATGCAAATCCTTTAGAAAAGCCGAGCCTGGTCAAAGGGCGCACCTAAAGGTTTTTCCAGATCCTGCCCTCTGAGTTCATTATTATGCCAGGATATAACCTTTGTCTCGAATTAATTAAAATGGATTTACATGAGCTCAAAATGTCGCAAGCTCCACGGCATCTAACAAAAGCACCTTTACACCACAGCCTCAACCTCAGGAGGGGTTTTCTGTCCCCGCTGTCACTTGGTCCAGGAACTGACACTATTTTACATGCATAACTTCAGGACTTCTTTGAACCTAACTGTGCCTCACTGACAGACTGACTGAGTGACTGACTGACTATCAGACGAACTGTCAACGTGAAGCCCGCACCGCAGATAAATATTTATATTTCGCTTTTTAATCTTTTGTAATTTTAAGTCGCGTCATACTACTTCCTGTGTACTCCGACCGAGTCTACCTCCTCTCTCCATCTCTCTTTCTATCTCTTTTTTACTCACTGGTTGTTTCGCTCGTCCTGAATCTTTTTGTTGTTTTGTTCGCTCAACTTTTGCTATTTGCTGTTTTCGCTATTTGGCTATGCTTTCTGTTGACTTTTCAATTTGAAAGTTGAAAGCACTTAGGGTTATTAGAATGAGAAGCATGGAGTTTGCTTCAAGTGGCTTTTCCGCCAAGTGCAAGTATAATGCTGGATTTTCTATGATATTTGACTGGATTTGATAATTTACAAATTGCACATTAACTTTAGTGCAACTTCTTAATTTCATTGTCATTGAATTTATGAAAACATTTAATTTGAAAGTGAAACTTAATTTTAAACTTCAATAAAACTGGCAAGTCGTGTGCTTTCACACATTATTATACTTTTATTAACAAATTTTAAAAATACTTATGACGTGTGCCCACCTGTAAATATTAAAACATTTCACTTAAGAATCGATTGAGACAAGTGAAGCAAATGAGTGTGTTGTTTTTTGAAATGACAGCTAAAGTCGTCAAAGTCATCAATTTGCATGAAAGCTGACAATGGCCGTTACGATGAAAAAGGAAATGGCAATTGGAATGAGAATGAGAGCGAGGCTTAAAATGGTTTCTTTTGGGACCACTTCAAAGGCTGAACAATAACAGGGCATATTACCCACATCAAACCAACCGCCGTGTCATGCCACGTTGGGCAGAGCCATTTTGTGTCATTGCTCAAGCAGAATTAATTTCAATTTACATTTAAATGCAGTCCGCCTGACGTCTGTCTGACGGTACCACCGTCCAATTGTCCAACTTCCAACTGTCGACTGTCGACAGGCGGGCAGCATTTTGACCTGACCTTGTTGCGCCTCAAGTCGCCGCATCTACGTTGTTTTTTTATGCATTCAACTTTACGTTTTTTAATACCATAATTGGCTTACTGATGAAGGTTAGCGAGTGAGCACAAAAAAACCAAAAGAAAGTATTCAGAAAAAATACAAGCACGAAGAAGAAAAAAAAATACATTGAAGCAGGACACAAATTATTCAAGAAATATTTTTGACGGCACTCTCGCGTTTCTTGGCACTTGAAAGGACAACCTTGAAATGAATTCCAAAAAACTCAAAAAAAACGATAAAGAAAGAAATAAGGTTTGCGCAATATTAAAGATTTATTAGCTAAGTGCACTCTCCGTTCGCCGTTTGGCAATTGTAAGCCAAGCTTTCTGCTTTCAGCTACCAGTTTCCAGCTTTTCAGCATTGAGCCGCCACTTGGCCATGATATATAAATTACAGTCACAAGCTTGTCTACAGTCAGATAAATGCAAGCACAATATTATTTAGTGTTTGTTTATTGAAATGTTTTATCTAAAATGCCTTGAACTCTGCTCATTTACAGTTGCCATTTATAAACTTCGAATGACAACGTGACGTATGCGCAATATACCAAAATATACACATACCTACGTCATATATATTTATTTAATTCGCCATCTTTGCATTTGTCGGTTCATCGGCGTCTTCTTGTGGCCCCAAAATGATGATGATGGTTTAAGCTTAATGCGCTTTTGCATTACATTCCAATGCATTACATTGCGAATTCCCTTCAAACTATTTTCATTTTGTCATCAAGTTCATTTACCAGCCATTTCTCAACTCTCTGCTCAACGCTGTGCTTCAGACTGACTGAGTTCTGTTTTTGCATCGATGGCAACGCCTTGGTGTATGCTACATCAATTTTATTGACTTTTCCCATCGTTTCACTCGATTGAATGCACAATTTCATTAGCATGCAGCTGTCTCTCAGCTGTATCTGCCAGAACTACAGCCAGGACCAGACCTCAGATTCGAAATTCCAGTTCCCAGCTCCCAGTACCCAGTTCCCAGAGCCATCAACGGAATCACAGGCATCTTATGGGCTGACTGACTGCATTGCATTGTTCTGGCATTGAATCGTTTGTGTAATCCACTGTCAACGACAAATGCAATGCAATGGCAACTGTTAAAAGTTCAGCACCGAATTATTTTTTGAGGGCAATCGATATTTGAGCTCACAAAAAAGAAGGCAATAAAAAATTATCTCTGTCTTGCTCTGTCGAGATAATCGCT